>JASVER010000016.1:3216566-3588434 GCA_030449065.1 Oceanodroma leucorhoa
TGTATTTCAAAATGACAAATGTTTCGTTCAGTGTCAAGACAAATGTCTTGGCCTTTGATGGTGTTACTTTCACAAATGAATCTTTGTTGTTCCCGTACCACACATGCGTCAACATCAATAGTTTGCCGTTTGTTTTCATTCCGTCGGGCCCATACTCTATGCTTCATAGGATAGAGTATAGTTCCGTTGTGATTTAATCCTAACACGATGATTGGGTATATGGTATATAACGAAGCATTGCGTATTGTTAAGACAAAAGCTGTGGCTCTGTCATCAGTGGGGTTGTAGGTGAAATTGACTAAATACCACCAGGATTGGAATTCTTTCTCAAATGTAGTTGCATTATCCCAAATTACTTTCCGAATTTCAGAGGGTAAGATGCCCTCTCCACTTCCCAAACCAAGTTTGGGAAGTTGCTTGCACTGTGCACTTGACAGCAGACACCAGAAATTCCAGATGAACTAGCATGAGGCGTGTCTTGATCTGACGTGTTTTTACTTGATTTTACATCAGAGGAACTCCTTTGAGGGAACATATTCAACATTAGTACAAGTGAGATAAGAAACCTGTATTAATGGAGCTTAGCCAATCATCAAGAGCAGCAAGATGTCTGCATCTGGAGTACAGCTAAATTGTTTTTATAATGGATTCTATGAATGGAATTAATTTTCATGTCTAAGTAAGATTTAACTAGGGTTATATTTACAACTATCATCCATTTTAGCAATCAGCAACCAATTTAGAAATGCAGTATTTCCTGTATTTTGAGTGTCAGATTGTAGATGAGTAAACTCAAATGAGCCAGATTAATTTTGCTTTAATGACAAAGATAATACAAACACTAGTAGGCTGAGACGGTCACTTTCTTTTGTCCCAGACAAAGGTTATGGATACAGTATTTACATATATTAACATTGAGTACACACCCATAATACGTTTTGTATTCTGTGAAAAGTAGTCAGTCATATCAAAATTTTTATCTGTTTGCTCAGCATTAACAAAAATCTACCACTGTGTGGTGGGTTGACCCTGGGTGGACGCCAGGATCCCACCAAAGCCGCTCTGTCACTCCCCTCCTCAGCTGGACAGGGGAGAGAAAATATAACAAAAGGCTCGTGGGTCGAGATAAGGACAGGGAGAGATCACTCACCAATTACCGTCACGGGCAAAACAGACTTGACTTGGGGAAATTAGTTTAATTTATTGCCGTTCAAATGAGAGTAGGGTAATGAAAAATAAAACCAAATCTTAAAAAACACCTTCCCCCCACCCCTCCCTTCTTCTCGGGCTTAACTTCAGTCCCAAATTCTCTAACTCCTCCCTGCCAGCAGTGCAGGGGGGCGGGGAATGGGGATTGTGGTCAGTTCATCACATGTTGTCTCTGCTGCTCCTTCCTCCTCAGGGGGAGGACTCCTCACACTCTTCCCCTGTTCCAGCGTGGGGTCCTTCCCACAGGAGACAGTTCTCCGTGACCTTCTCCAACCTGAGTCCTTCCCACGGGCTACAGTTCTTCACAAACTGCTCCAGTGTGGGTCCCCCACAAGGTCACAAGTCCTGCCAGCAAACCTGCTCCAGCATGGGCTCCTCTCTCCATGGGGCCACAAGTCCTGCCAGGAGTCTTCCCTCCAGCATGGGCTTCCCATGGGGTTGCAGCCTCCTTTGAGTACATCTACCTGCTCCGGCGTGGGGTCCTCCACAGGCTGCAGGTGGATATCTGCTCCACCGTTAACCTCCATGGGCTGCAGGGGGACAGCCTGCCTCACCATGGGCGTCACTGTGGGCTGCAGGGGAATCTCTGCTCCGGTGCCTGGAGCACCTCCTACCCCTCCTTCTTCACTGACCTTGGTGTCTGCAGAGTTGTTTCCCTCACATATTCTCACTCCTCCCTCTGGCTGCAGTTGTGCAGGTTTCTTTTCCCCCTTCTTAAACATGTTATCCCAGAGGAGCTACCACTGTTGCTGATGGGCTCGGTCTCGGCCAGTGGAGCATCTGTCCTGGAGCAGCTGGCACTGGCTCTGTTGGACATGGGAGAAGCTTCTAGCAGCTTCTCACAGAAGCCACCCTGTAGCCCCCCTGCTACCAAAAACCTTGCCATGCAAACCCAATACACACTGTAACTGAGAGCTACATTGCTATTCTGAACAGAAATGTTATAGACTTAATTAGCCCAGACTGTGAGTAGTAGTCTCTCCAAAATCATGGTTCATGAAGCAATTTTTCTGTTGTTTTTGTTGGGGGGGTTTGGTTAGCAGTCTCTGAAACATATATTATGCTTTTCATAATAATTATTTCTCTCGCCAGAGCTGCCAGACTCTGGCTTTCAACAGGCACTGAATACATACCCCAAAACATTTTAAAGTTAATGAATGTTCCGAAATCATTATCTCTTGACCTGAAAGTCTGGAAAAGCAACCTACAAGCCATTCCTCCAATTTCTATTATTGTAGCGTCATGTAAAACTGCCTTCAGATGGAAGGCAGAGCCTTCCTAAAGGCCTCTGGGAATCTTCCTACGTGGTCCAGAAGAGGAATAATCAGAGGGGTGAAAGTGATTAAAGAAATGAAACTAGATAAGGGAGAAAAGGGAAGGGGAGGCTCTTGAGAATAATTTTGGCTTATTTGAAAGGGAAAAGAAAAGACCTAGCAAACACAAAAGTAGCACCAAGGATGACAAAGTGGAAAGAAAACCCGGCCGGGCTGTGAGGAGTGCAAGGAAAGGTCTGAGTATGCTCAGAGATTGTACCTTGCCAATTACCATTCAAGCTGATAGTACAAAGGACTCCTACTGCTCACCAGAGGTCCCATTCACCTCACTATCTTATTTTCCTTATCTCTAGGCCAAGAAGAACAAAGATTTCCAAAGACATACATGCAGAAGAAAGGTTAACAAGGTCACAGGACAATCAGTGACATGCAGGTTAATAGTTTGCAAAATTGGACTTGAAGAAACAAAGAGCTGAAATTAGTGTAGAAATGTCAAATCCTTCTGTATCAGYTGCTCTGTTTAATTGATTTAAAATCATAAATGAAGTTTTTTCAATTTATTTAGGGTGATCAGATTAAAAAATTCTTGCAATATTAATCCAGGTAATAAGGACAAGAGAATCCTGTACCTGTCAGAGAAAGTAAAAAATTAGGAAGTCTACAGAGTAAACTCTATCCTGCAATGATTTGCTGCTTCTAGTTGTGACATGTTATGTATTAACCTAGGGATCTAGCTAGCAAATTGGGAAGTAAAGAAAACTAATCTAATTTAAAAGATATGTATTTTATAATGAGAAAAGTTAGAAAAAAATACTGCAGATAAAGTGAATAAAACAGATTATTTATTTCGTCATCAGAAAAAAAAAAAAAAGAAAGATCCTTGAATTGACTGTAAGCAGAAATAAAAGACTGCTGACCTACAGTGCTGTAGTACAGAAACTGATAAGGTGGAGAAGGGGCATAGACTTAGAGATCATGAAAGATGCCTCTGTCGCATGCATTTCCTTAACTGTTTTTTAGAGGAAGTCTTTCTGAAAGAAATGAGTCCTGAGAAAGAATTTGAAGATTAGCAGGTAAAAGACTCAGCAAGGATGTTCCAGGAAGAGAAGGCAGGATGAAAACCAGCAACTAGGGCTAATAAAAAACTGAAAAATATATCACATTTTAAAGCATTGATGACCCAGCTATCTAAGAAACAACACATGTTGCCTGTGGCCTGTGTTAAAACGAAGAAGCAGTTAACCTGGGTTTGAAGCATGAGGATTATGGCAGCCTGATATCTTGTCCCAAGATGATACATCAGTCAAGAACAATAACAAACAAGGGTCATGGAGAATGTTAGATCTGAGAGCAAACTCCATTTAAAGCATTAGGTTATAAGTGACAATATCTCTAGACTTGTGTAAGGAAAAAGCTTTCTTCTCTGGTAATCACTGACTATTTTATAGAGATCTTTAGGAATCTGGACTCTCAGTTGTAGACCTATTAAACTTAGCCTATGATATTGTATAACATGGAATATAGTATAAGGAAGTGGTATAAAATAAATTACTGAATTATTATTAAGAAATTAAGACTAGAATGGTATTAAGAAATGGTTAAAATACCATTAAGAACATTAAGAAATGTTGTAAAATATTACAAGTAGAGCTTAGCAAAACAATATTCAGAAATGCAGGCAGTATACATACGCCCACTTGGGTTTTAACCTTGCTAATGAGTATGTGATTAGAAAGCCGCGGAGATAAGAAGCAAGAATCATAGAATCATAGAATGGTTTGGGTTGGAAGGGACCTTAAAGATCATCTAGTTCCAGCCCCCCTGCCATGGGCAGGGACACCTTCCACTAGACCAGCTTGCTCAAAGCCCCATCCAACCTGGCCTTGAACACTGCCAGGGACGGGGCATCCACAGCTTCTCTGGGCAACCTGTTCCAGTGCCTCACCACCCTCAGAGTGAGTTGGGCCTTTCCACAGTCAGAAAGTCAGTTCAAGCAGAATGAGCAAGGGGGTTGGACTAGATGACCTTTAAATGTCCCTTCCAATCCAAACTGTTCTATGATTCTGTGATTCTACATAAGTAGGAGCTCAGGGCACTGATAACCATTTGTGCATAAAATAGACAAAACTATCTTAAAAAGCCAAATGACCAAACCGATATCAGGTTCAAAACCATATCAGGTTCAAAACCAAAGATTTATTTACATCTATTATTTCTTATATTTAAATGTACAGTACAGAAAGCAAATTATGCAGATGACAAAGTGAGAACTTGATGGGATAGTTATTTCTTTTATTTTGTAATATAAAGCCAAGAAAAGAGGAGTTTGCTTCAGAGAAAGAGGTAGACAGTTTTTCAATTTCTAAAAATGGGAAAAGCAGGTGACTACATTAATTTTAAATACTGAGCTTGTTTAGACCTCTCTATGCCTCTCCAGTTTACTTTTTTAAATACTTCTGTGATATAAAGTGATTTTTTGGTATTTTAAAGTTTTATTTTTTTAAAATATTTTTCCAGATTTTTGTTACAAGATACAATTAAAGATTGTTTTGAGGGGATTTATTTTCACATTTTTAAAATATTTTTTCCTTTTGTATAATTTTTTCAAAGTTAAGCAAATCTGGTAAGGTAGAAATGTGAAAAGCGAACACTTTTATGATTCTTCTATTGATTTTTTTCTATGGAAAAAGGGAACAAAAACTACAGATTTACTGAAGCAATAAAGTTCTTTGTTCAATCTTGAAATGGAGGAACTCTTCTTGTAATTTTTTGTTACTGTCATGTAGTGAATATTCTTTGCAAATAAAAATCTTCTGCCTTTTAAATCAATTGTTATACGTGGCTTTTTATTCTATCACACACAAAGAATATGAATCATATAAATTTCCATTCAAAATTTTTATAAAGTCACTACAGACATGAAAAGATGATAACCCCCGTTCTATGGCCTTCACATTTAGATTTGTATTATTCTTACAATTCTCATTGCATTAGAGAACAATATAGAATCTTTCCAGTGGATAATTTAACGTCCATATATGTCTACATATTTTCTTATCAGAGACTTTTTCATTTATTAAATAAAATACCAATGTTATAGTTCAAAGTAATTAACTTAGAATCTTATGAACCTGTAAATATTTAGCAGATGTTTTCTCTAAGTTTTATGTATATCATTAATAAGTCTTATCTTTCAAAATAATTGCTAAACAGTTCTGTTCATTTTTGGTAGGCATTCTTAAGACGTTCTTTCAGAATTAATTAAAAAGACACGTTTAAGACTCTTTTGATAGTAACACAGGCCTTTCCAAAATGTTATATTGAAATCTTGGTAAGGTCAGTAAAGGATCTTAAAATATATAATTTGCTTACTTACAGAATATATGCCCCAGACAGGTCATCAATCTTACTAGATTGAAAATACAAATAAGTATTTACTATCATTTGCTTTGGCCTAGAAAATTCTTACAGCTTTGCAAGGTAGAACTGACTGAAACGAAATGTTTCTAGTTCATGGGAAATTTCTGAACTTCATAGCTTTAAAAATGAAGTTATTGCAATTATTTTTAAACTCCTATCACCTAGATAAGCCTTTTTTTTCTTAGAAATAAAGGAAGCAATGTTTCAGCAATAGTCACAAGCAAATCCACTGTGCAAAAAGCTTTTGAGCTGGTAACATCCATACTTCAACAATAGGTCTACCAAAGGTCAGACCAACAAGTCTGACCAAGATTGCTCTCCAAGCTGCCAGGTACCCTGACTTAGATTGTCTGAAAATTTATGAAATCTGATAAGGTAGGAACAAATGTCAAAGACTCAACAGGTTTTCTTTTTCAAGTTTTCCAGTATACTGTAATAGGAGTGGACTATACTTTATATCCATCATTAAAGTAATCATTAAGTAACTTCCACTACATATTTACCTCTATAGGCTTTAGGGATGAGCTCCATGTTTAACTTTCTGCTCACACCCCTCCATTAACAAAGCAGAGCATATCTTCACTTGCAAACAGAATCATTTTTATAGAGAGACAAATGTACGACATTATACTCTTATTTCTCTAGCACTGATATCTGTTGCAGAACCCAGCACTTCTAGTGCGTAAATGTACAAATAGGGGTAAACTCTGGTGTTAATAAATAAACCTATGTGAAAGTTAGTGTTTGCTTCTGTGGTGGTGCATTCGCACCCCCTCTCCTGGGCCTCTTGCTGATCTCAGAAATTCCTGTGAAACCTCGGCCTTGGTGTACTGAGTCTGGCGGTTGAGCACTCTTTGACTGTATCAGAAACTCTGCAGAGCTGAGGCTGGGAATGCACTCCTGCTGCCTGGCCCAGGTGTCATCTTACCTCAGTCATAGCTCAAGCGGAACAACACTGAAAYCTTGAGAATTTTTAGTAGCTATCACCTGGGATTGCGGCCAGGATGGAAATTTACAGATGACTAAAGCCAATTATCTTGTGAACCTATAAATGGTGGTCCTAAGTGGGACCCTTTGAGCTCACCTGGATGACAGTGGGCTGAGCCCAGCATCTCCCTCTGAGTGGGATGCCTCTCAGAGCTCATGATCTCTCGAGTCTGCGATATTTGGAGGACTGTTGTCCAATGGAACCTGGGCTGAAACCCTTCACTCCTCGAGGCTCAACCCTTGCCTGTTGAGAAATGTCGAGACATTTGACATGAATATTTCTTCACTGAAATCAAGGGGAATTTTTAACAGGTATACCTTTTGTACATCTATATATATTTCTGTCTATGTGTGTGTGTGAACTAATAGTAAGCATAATCTGTAATTAAGTCACTGTTGTCATTGTAGGAGACTCCAGTAATTTACTTTGTAAGTGTTAAATTAGTTAATGATTAAGTGCTGCTAAAATTTTGTGATCCACCTTAAAACTCTGAATGAACCTTAGACTGCTGCTAAACACATACAATCTCTTAGACATAAACCCTTAGACATAAACTGTTGACCAAGTCTGGGACTAGAAGTGGATCCAGCTGGGTCTATTCTGAACCTTGTGACTCAACGGGAGGGTCTCCCTTACCCTTTTTGTATTAGATAAAAACTGTTGACCAAGTCTGGGGCTAGGAGTGGATCCAGCCAGATCTACTCTGAACCTCATGACTCAATGGGAATATCTCCCTTACCCTTTTGTCCTTGGTCTCTGTACAAAATCATTCCAGTTCAATTATAACACAATTTTCCTTTTTATATTTCATCCATGTAGTAAGTGATAGAGTGAACCTTGCCATCGAACTCCGTTAAGTCACGCTTTTATAAATCTCTATTAAAATCACTTTCTGCTAATACCTTTGACGGTTATTCTTTAAGCGGCCTCTAAACACCCATTTGTGACAGCTTCAAAGATGAGGAGTAACGTCCTAGCTCTAATGAAGCCAGCGAAACATATCTGAGAAATACACAATTCTGGGAAAAGAAGGGTTTGGCAATATAATGAAATTGATATAGCCAAAACAGACCAGATTGTCCTCATAGCACTTCCACAAGGAAATAGGAGAACCGCTATAAAACACAATGAGAAAAAGTCTCATGAGATTTCTAGCTCAATTTTTGCAAATCCTAGATAATGTAGAAAGTCTAGATAATACAGAAATTTCAAAACCATCCTGAGCAGTAGGAGGTTCATTATCCTTAGCAACAATTGTGCCACTACGGCTTATACTGATGACTTCTGTGAGCAATTTTAAGCTTTGTAATTGAAGAAAAATATGAAAAATTACATAGAATTGAAAGGCCAAGAAATAATTTCACTCCAGGCAAAAGCATGGGAGGAAAGAGGAAAGGAGGTAGATTTGCCTAACTGTATAGACCACTCAGGAGGGAATTTCATCACAGCCTAACATCTCCTCCAGGCTAACATAAAGACTGAAAAAGAATTATTCCCAGGTGAAGAAGGCAGGAGAAGGAGCCACGGCTGGGCACTATGTCATTTCATATGCAAAAGACAAACTAGATGGGATTTAAAGCATTTTCAGAGAAAGGCATAATCCTGCATAGTATTGTGTGAGAGGTCACCAAGATGCATGATTTAAATTACTTTCCTGGCTTTTCCTATCCATAAATTGATTTCATTCTGCTTGTCAGTGCCCTGAGGGCACTGTCAGGCCCCATGGGCCCTGCCCAGCCTCCTCGAGGGTCTCCCCCAGCTCTTCCCCCTGTGCCCAGCGGCCAGGGGGGACAGTGGCCTGTGCTGGCAGCAGCCAGCCCTCGCTGTGCCCTGGCAACGTGCTCATGGCACCGGTCTTTCCTCAAAGCTGGTCTTCAAACAGGGTCAGCTTTCCTGTGGAGGGCAAGCTGGGACAAAGTCAGTGCAAGCTGAGAAAAGTAGGAACCCAGACTGACTCCCACCAACTAAGTTTTGCCATTGACATCCAGAGAGCTAGGATTTCACCCTGGGTTTTAATATTCTGTATGCCCAAAAGAAGAAGATGTCCACAGAGCTGAATGCCCCTTCTCCACATCCCTGCAACCCAAAAAAGTGCTGCCTCTTCCACGCTGCTTTTGGGAGCTCCCACAGATTCATGCAAGCAGGAGTCTCCAAACTTATGATAGATTTCTATTGCAGACCCATTATATCTTTCCAAGAAAGATGAAAACAAGTCTAGAGAAAGAACATGTCAGTGTGCACCTATGCAGGATCAAAAATATGCCTCTAGCTGAATGGCTTCCTTCTCAGAGGGCTACAAAGCATTTCATGTTTTCATAGCTATCCTGACACCTTGAAATTGAATCACCTAGACTTCCCACTTAGTGTAATATTTTTTTTTTGCTCAGCTTATGATATCATAAGTAGATTTGTTTTGCCTCAAAAACCATGACTAAATCTCTTTAATCTTAATGACATTTATTGGAGCTCCTCAATGGTAGAATTAAACCTTTCCTCCAGCCCAAGTCGTCTCAAAATTACCTTCACAGAATGGCAAGAACATCAGAACATTCATAAAATAGCAAATATTTAAGTCTTGCAGTATTGACTCAGGACTCAATTCTCTATAAAAGTTATCATAAAATAGTATATATTCCCAAGTGGGATCTTTCCTGACACCCTACAAGCTAACGCTGCACTTCCGCAGAAGCAGCACAACCCACAGTAGTTCTGCTCACTGTCCCAAGACGTTAATGAGATCAAGTAATTCCACCACAATAACAGTGAGCACTATGCAAACGAAAATTTTTCAAATGAATGGGATATTATGGCCATCATGTTCTGACTGTGAAGGCAATGTCAGAATTTTTTTTAAGTCTGGTATATAAATGAAGCAAACATGTTTTGTTGTGGTTTCATTAAGCCAGAAAGAGCATAAGAGCAAAAACAAGTAGTTTTTATGGCTGACTGTGAGTTCCAGGACGCCCTTTAGAATATGAGACCTGTGTTTAGATCTGTCAAATTCCATCTGGACATTAAGCATTACCAGTGAAAGATTTGTCAAAACGGATTTTGACAGAAGATTTTTTGGCTACAAAATTTGGCTCTTCCTGAAATTTACTTTATAAAAAGTCCCTACCAGCTCTACACAACCTGCCCACTACAGAGTAGTGAATGTGCTTAAAACATGAGTGAGGTTCTGCCCTTGAGTATGCAGGTATTTGTGGGGAAAAAAAATAGTAATAATAGCACTCAAAGGCAGCATGTTTTTTTAATTACAAGTACTAGTTTCAGGATCAGGAAAAAAGCATCCTATTCACCACTTTTTCTTCTGGGTAACAATGAGAAAATCACTTCACTTCCCACATTTAAAGTAAGAACAATAACGCTATCTCTTTGCGAACAGCTGCTGGATCTATTGCTACAACACACAGTATTTGACTTAAATATCAGAGCACTTCACTCAGGATGCACATTTTCAGAAGCCTCTAGTTCCCACTGAGCATACCTAGACACTTAAAAACTTATCAGCATAGGTGATGGAACAACAGGCAGCACTGAAGATCTTATGCCTCCCATGGGTTTTATGGGAACAAGGGACACAGAACTGGTGTCAGTGACTGTTACCTAACACTCAGAGGGAGGTGGTGATTTGCAATATCTTAGACATAGGCACGGACGACATTTATAGGTTAGTTTTTGCCATGTCCAGTGGGCAGAACAGGGCTTGAAACCCCCCTAGTAAAATCTGCAGCACCCTTACCTTTCAAAGCTGATCAGCACAACACAGGGAGTGGGTGAATGCGGCCAAGGAAAGGGCAGTGGAAGTACTGACCAGGAATGACTTGGAAGTTGTTGATCCTAAAATGTAGAAGCATTTGTCTTTGCTAGAAACACCAGAGGATCCTGCAGTTCCTGGGCCGATGGCCTTGCCTATGCTTACAGTATTTAGACTTCAGGCCTTATGGGCTGACCAACATACTCAAAATGCGTATCAGCAGAGCACTCCACAGTACGAGAGGTGTCCTACACTCCTCTGCACCCTCCTAGCAAGGCTCAGTCTCGATGCACCTCCCGCAAGCACAACCTGTGCCTAGACTGGTATGTGCTAATCCAGGGTCCAACACAGCCCCTCAGCCTCTCTTTTGCTGGTGCTGCACAGCTATGCTCCCTCTTGCTGACTCTTGCTTTTCTGAATAAATAAAGCGAATGAGGGGCAAAGCCCCAGACAAGCAGCCCTGTGTTCCCACCTTCCCTTCCAATGCTTAGTGCCACCACCCACAGCCTAGTCAGACTAAAAACATGCTGGGCAACTTGCACCTCTTGAGTATCTGCCTTCTGGAGCTTCTGGCAGCCCAAATAACAGCTGAAGAGTTCCCTTGTGGGCTGTGAGGCATCCTGCCTCAGTAAGTTAAGGAAGATGCTCATCAAATCCCTATGTTCCCACTTGTCAGGCTTCAGTGTGGTGACTGCCTGCCCCTGGGTCTTGCAAGCTCTGCTTAGGCACCCCTTGTAGCAGTCTCCCAGCTCTTTGTTGGTTGACACATAACCTGCTGGCTTTGTGCTGAGGACTGGCAGCAGCGTGGCAGGAGCTGGGGGTCGAGCAAACACAGGCAAGCAGAGGATGGTGGGAGGAACTCCCCTGCCTTCTCTGCCAGCTCCAGACTGACCCTGCTTCTCTGCTGGGTCTCTGTGAAATAGCAGCAAACTGGTGGAGAATGTCCTGCTGACTTAGGTGTCTTTGGTGCAAGGTAGGCACGTGAGGCCAGTGCTGGAGTACTAGCCACACTGGCTGCAGAGCTAGACCTGCCTTGTGACAAGAGCGAGAAGTCGGGCAGGGCAGGATGCGGGCAGGTTTGTGGCCCTGGCAGATGCTGTTGCATTGTGTGAGTGCCGATAGTGACAACTGATTTCAGCAGATGGCATGTGGAGAGGATAAGGTTATGTGCGTGTTTGTGCATTGGGAGGCATGAGCACGCTACCTGGGGGAGGATAGCTCGTTTGAGAGACTCTTGGCAAACCTGGCTAGGCTCCAATTTACTGCTGTGCAAAAATATCACTGAGACACTGCTTCTCCGCAAAGCAGCTAGAAAAGGGACCATGATCTCTGCAGAGCCCATAATTCTCCATTCCCGACAACGGAGTAGGGCAGGAAGGCATGTGGTGTTTTTGAAATCTCTCTCCACATCGGGGTGCTGCGTTTCCTCTCTACTAAAGGCTGCTTACTGTGTTAGCCAGCTTAGGAGCCCTCTGTACAGCCTGCGTGTCCTTGATCCCCTCTGTCTCTGCCATGATCAGCACAGGTACATGTCTCAAAACATTTGCTAAAGCTGGATTTCTGGGTTGCCCTTGTGTAGCTGATCCTTCCTGGACTTTGTTCAAACATGACAGAGAGAAAATCTGACATTACAGTCTGTGGAGAAGGCACTGGCCTTGCAGATACCAGTCAGCGCCATTAACTCTCTCTACACACATCACATCTCCGCACAGCATCCCGCTAGAGACAGCATTCTTCAAAGCCCACCAGGGCCAGTTTTCTGTGGTTTGAGGCCACGGATGAGGCACACTGGCCACTGGGGTGTTGTGTGGGACACAGGAGACCTACCTGGACATCTTTGGAGGACTGGGAACAGCAGGGCACAGTCAGACCTGGCAAAAGTTACATCTATATTGTATTCATGGTCTGGACCTCAGCATGCTTTACGTGCTGGTCCTCACCCAGATTTCCCCAGATGAAGTACTTCCTTTACATGAGGGTCGAATCCAGGCACGGACCAATGTGTATGTAGCACAGGACCTGGCATGAAACAGCAAGTCCACCAGCACAGCACTGCTCAGCCATGAAGGACCCATATGAGCACCCTGGGCTGCCGCGAAAGCGGACAGCATTTACAGCTGTCTCACCGGCAGAGTCCCACTGAGATGACACTGTGCTAAGATCCCAATGGATGTGCAAGGGAAAGAGAGAATAGAAAGCTTTGCAAAGCTCTTTGTAATCTTTAAAGTGTAATTTTGGAAAGATGTTAATAGCTTCTCTAAGCTCATCTCAACTGTTAGGAAGGTTTATTTTGAAAGGAGTCCCCTGGGAGCTATAAGGCAGGTGTTCACATTTACTGTTGCTTTTACAAAATAAACCATTATACTTAATGTCTCCAGTTGGATCAGATGGAGGAGTCATTACCTCCATTTTGAATATGGTTCTAATGTCAATGGACTCCTGATTTCCATGAAACATAGTCAGGTGGTAGACTGAGAATTAAGTGTTGGGAACTGGAGTAGAAAAAGCATATTTTGAACCATCCAGGTTTTCACAGATAAAGAAACTCTGTTTATTGCAAAAGAACACTTTCTAACAGTAACAAAGGGACTTTTATTTATAAATAGGTTCACAGTATTACTCTTTCATCCTTTGGATGGGTCAGTCCAGTGCTTGCTCTGAATTCCTTGAGACAGTTTTAATTTCCGATTAATGCAGGGAGTTGTTACTACTCCAGCCACGCAGTAGAGGGACTGAACCCTGTTTATTGAGCAGAATCAACTAAACTGGATGAGAAGTTTTTCCACTGCGTTTTAGAATCTGAGGATAAGTTGTGCAAATAACATGATGTTTACTGCATCTTTCTCTTGGAACATGGGTGCTCCCTTGGCTTCAGTAATTAAAATGCTGGAGAAATTTTAAAATTAACTGGTTGAGAATTGTGGCACTGTACAAGTGAGTTCCTCATAATTTCAGCCATACCTGTTCAGTAACAAATATTAACAGGTTTTCAACTTGAAAAAGACAAAAGCCTACATAACTGCTTTTTCCACTTCATAGTAAATATTGGTTCTGCAGTACCACAGATGAGTTTTGTAAAAACAAAGCAGCATGCAGAATCACAGCGTCTATGGTGGGACAATATTTTATATGGAGAATATTTTATATGGGAGAATATTTTTATTCTTCCAATCCCAGGAAAGCCATTTAGAGGCAATTCCTGGGCACCATAAGAAATCTAAGTTACCGGGTGACTTCACATCCCTCACGTTAGCAAGGCTCACTCTGGTTTTGTGTGACCTAAGACCAATTGAAAAAACACCCCTGAAGGGAAAAAAGTATGCCTGTGTAAAACTTGTCCAAGTGGCATCAGGACTAGTCTGCATATGCTTTCCCACCCATAGATTAGAAGAGGTAAGCTATCCTCAGTTGTCCTTTCCATTTACTGTTCTTTTTCATGAACAATATTGCTTCTGGGCTCTGTGAAACACCAAAGTGAAATCAGGTACATCTCAGACAAAGCGACATAGGCATCTTGTCACACAAACAGCGGTAGCCTGAGGCATCACACATATTTGTCACAAAAAGCTGAAATGGAAAGCAAAAATAAACTTCTTTTTTTTTGAAATTAAGACTATTGCTTCACCCACAGCAAAAAAAAAAAAAAAAAAAAAGCAGAAAACACTAAAAGATGTTTTCTATTTGAAAAATGCTACTTAGGAATAGAAAGTGTGGAAATACAGTCATAATCCCTGGAATGAATCTTGCAGAAATTAAACATTTCCACTTTTTGATTCAAAATTATTTGCTTTGTAGTATCTCCAAAGCTTATCCCTGATGATTTTTGCTTGGAAAAAATATATGGACAGACTTATGATAGAGATTTCTTGTGTATTTTTATTCTGTCTGGATCTAGAATAATAGAGAAATTTATTTTTTTCAACATTTAATTATTTTCTAGAAGAAGCCCAAATGTACAGAATCATATAAACATTTTCTTTTTTTAAAGTTAATCAAATTTCATAAAAAATTGTTTTAGGTCAGTAATGAAATCCATTCTCATTTTATCCGAGTTATTTCAGCCGGAGCTGTCTACAGATAAGTAGGTCATTTTGAATTAAAAGAGACTCTGGGAACAGTTCATGTACCTGTAGGACCCAGAAGGGAAGGTAATATCACAAGTGTGTTCTTCTTACTTGTGTCTGTAATTATACAAGATCACTTTCATCCCTAATGTACTATTATTAAGTTATATTAAGGAAACACCGTGTAACACAGCTGGACAGAGTCATTATTGGGCCAAGGGCTACTCGTGAGAAAATATGTGTACCTATATTTACATCTATTTATACCATAAATAATGGGTTTGATTTTCATAGAGTCTTGCAGCTCAGTTATGATGATCAGGCCCTCAGGAATTGATAAATATCCTAATTAGGGCTGCCTAGCAGTCTTTGTACAATAAACCAAGAAAATGTATGATCATACACTGCTTTTTATGTAGGGCTTGTGGAGTGCAAGTAGCAGTGGCGATCCCTGAGTGGGTCACCACGCTTCCTCCCACTTCTTCCCTGTTTCCCTCATCCTCACTCCCACCCCACCTATTGTCCTTACGGCAGAAAACTGCCACCCATTCCTTTCAGGCTCCCCACATCCTTCCTGCTTTTCCCTCTGTTTTTTTTATTACTCTGAATGACAGCTTCTTCCTCCCTACGGGCTGGGTTGGCTACTGGGTGCCCTGCATACATAAAAGGTATTTTCCTACCTGCAGCTGTAACAGCCAGGAGGCAGAGAACAGCAGGAAAACTCCTGAGCTGGAGCAGGTCTCTTACTCCGCAGAGACGGGCTGTAGCCTGGCCGGTCAGGGCAGCGCACCAAGGGTGCGTGTCCCACGTGAAGGGTCGGTACAAAGGGTCATGGTCAGGGATGTACAAACTGAGGTGATGTGAGCAGGGCTGCATGGTAGGGGATAATTTATGGCTTTCATTCACAGTCTTTGTAGTAGGTGGAAGTTACTGAAATTTACCATCTTATCACCATATTTTTCACTTATATATCAGCCTAAGGAATAGAGGCTTACTTATCTGTGGGCAGTTTGACACACGCTTTGCCAGCTTGCGTGGGAACTCTGCGGAGGAGGACAGAGAACAAATTTCTCTAGTGTGGTATTCACCACTAGAGCTGCCTACTCTCTTACCTCATTTCTATGCCAGTTTTCCCCCCAAAGATACAATTGATTGATTCATCCCTAACAAATCCACAAGGTGACCTGCAGCTACAGGACAGCTCAGTTACCGGAGAGTGGATGCTATCTGAAAAATAAGATTCCTTTTGACAACGTAGGAGTGAGATGAGGAAACTATGATACTGAAAAAAGAAATGAACAATTAACACACCCAGGGACAACACGAGCTTACAAATAAAGTTCCATGTGCTATAAATACCCACTTGTTTGAAAAGTTTCTTTTAAAATTGACTTACAAAGCCCAAACTATGTTGAAATTATACTGACCTATTTGCTGCTGCTTTGGTTCACATACTAAGTCCCACGATGAGTTTCAGTCTTCAGGCTAAACACTTCCTCATTTATTGTCTCTCGTTTTACCAGCTGGACTTCCACATCCACAAGTATATGACATACAAGTAATTAATGGTGCTTTAAATATTCAGAAGCCACTTCCTGCACCTACCATCTTGTACAAGGTCATATGAAGTGTCTAAAAATAATTTAAAATCTATTTTTTATGGCAAAGAAAGTCAGTCTTGCATTTTGGCATTTGAGGTCTCAGGCTTTTTATCCTCAGTTTTGAGGACTCGAAAGGTGCCCTCCTAGCAAATGGAAGCTGTGATGCTCACCTAATCTGAAGATTCAAGAACGAAATTGCAAAATCTGAAGTGAATTCACCAGAAAAAAAAAAATCTAAGTCTAGGTGGCATTATGGTTTGCTTTAATATTTGGCCTTCCTCAACATCTTTCTTTGTTTAACACCCTGTGTCATTTGCATCTGGTTAGGGACCCGGCTGCAGTTCTTCTGTTCACTGGGTCTGAAACCTTAAGCTGCATACACTGCCATGGAAAACAGCACAGTAACCGTGTGGAGAAAGTCTCCTCTCCCCTGCTACAGAAGTGGTGCTGCCAGGGGAAAAGGAGCACAATTTCAAAGTCAGCAAAAAACCTCAGAAATGCTTTTAAGGCAGATGGAGCTCCAATCCCCCAACACCCTGTGCATTTTGTCAGTGACTTGTTGGAGCATGATGGACAACCAGGAGCTTCACCGGGGCAGAGGTATGGTCTTCCTTGTCTGTACTGTCTCCTCCACTATGAACTGTAAGCTCTCAGACAGGAGAGGTGCAGAGGGTGCCCCTAGGTGAGTGTTATGACATGGGCTTGATTCCTCTCTGTGTGAGAACAACCCTGGCACCCCATCGCCTGGACCAGTGTGACAAGTAGCAGTGACCTCAATTCCTGTCCCACCTGCTTTTTGGGAGCAGCCGGCCCTTGCTGCACACCGACACATAGCTCAGCAGCACAAGAAAAAGGGTGAGGTGATTGACCACAACCAAAGAGAGGYTGTCGGCTTTGAGGACGAAAGAGATCTGAGCTCTGGATGCCAGGCTCACATCGGTACTCATCTGTGAGTCAAGCAGCCCAGCGAGGCTTCAGCCACATGTGCCCCTTCCACATCTGCTCTGTAGGGTCACTTGGGCATCCACTATGCTCACCACACCAGCTGCCATGTACTCTTTCCCTGCGTGCCTCCCCGTCTCTGCTGGAGCCAATTCACCTAGCGCATATTCATGAGTTCTGCTGCAAAACCTGGGTGCCTTAAAAGCTGGTGGTGTGACAGACAGCACAGACATGCCTAAATGGTTTTGTGTATCTGGCATTTAGGTGACAGTGCAAGTGAAAATATGACTTAATTTGGAAGAAAATCAGAGGGATCAAGTAGAAAATTATTGATGTACAATGACTTATTACTGCTAGTGATGAAACATTGATGAGAAAGAACTTAAACATCAATGTGTCAAACCTTTCTGCTAATCTAGGACACACCATTAGGATTTGCTGTAAACAGCTGTCAACTTTTCCATCAACAACTTCCCTCTGCCCATATTGGTAGCACATCCATGATTAAATACTAACACCCCAGACACTAGTGCAAAATGAAAGTTCAGTTAGAGCTGTGTAGGAATTTCCCCTACAGTTTTCCAAGAAGGAAGCTGAGAGGTGATATTTGCCCAGCATCAAGCAGGGATTCTGTTAAAATAGTCCAGATACTGTGAATTCCTGTGTTAATGATCTCTTAGTTAACAGTCAGCAGCTTCATGTTGCTATCACGCCAGCCTCTCTAGAAGGCCCGTTACCAAAAAGCAAAATCCAGAATTCTTAAACATGTTGAGGAGTGACCTGGAAAAGACGAGGAGAGGAGGGGTCTAGAAATGTCTCCATTTGTCCTGCAGCAAAGCTTCCTTCAGCAAAGAAACAGAACAAAAAAAGCTTATTTATTCCATAACCCTTTGCAGCAAAACCTGGTTCTGGCCAGAGTAGATTAACAGTAAATCATCAGAGGTAATTTAGATCAATTGCTAACAGCATTAGTTCAAATCACTTTTTAAACTCACCTGAAATTTCCCCGCTTGTATTCTGAGTCTGAATTAATCTTATGCTTTCCAAGCTCTGCTGTGTGTTTAATTTGAAGTCAGATATTACACAGAATTCATGTGTCTGCACTTAGGTTTTTTTGGTAGGTTTCTCAGCATGTAAGTCATGGTTTGCTGGCTGCTAAATCTCCTCAGTGAAACAAAAGTCAACTGGGAGATGTAACAGTGCTTCGCTCTTAGGGTACTCCAAAGGATAAACAGGACAGAGCTGCCATGGAGAGGCTGCCACTCAGTTTAATATTAGGAAGGGCCATTAGACCATCTAACTCCATTCCATGTCTATTACCAGTTTTCATGTGAGGGCTTAAGAAAACAGAGAATCTGCTGTTGTAATTTATTCAGTGATTAATCATGTCTTCTTATGAAAACAGGCTTGACTTTCACTTCTTGCAGTCCATCCTAGGCTCAACATGGGTCACAAAGAGCCACTTCAAGGAAGTTGTGCCACACCATATATGATTTGTGATATGCAGCTGTGAAAGCATTTCAATGTGGTTTAGCATCATTTAGAAACTGTTATACAAAATAATACATTTTTTAAAAAAAATCCTTAGGATTCCAAGAGTTATAGAACACTTTGATAGGAAAATAAAACTCCGTCTGAACGGAGGGAGCAGATAAAGCAAACTTGATTGATAGCTACAAAATAATTTTACTGCAACCTTTATTTCTATGGCAGGTGTTGTCAGTGTTCAGAAAGATCTTCAGAGTAAGTAGAGGAATTAAATCAGTTCTAGGGCTTGGGGGATTTTTAAAGCAATGCGCAAATTTTGCACCAACTTTCTGGAACAAACAACTGTTAAGTGAACATAGTCTATACAATTCATAAGCGATTCCCAACAATAAAATGCTCAGTTGTAAGCCTAGCAATTAGAGATCTGAACTGAATAAATTGTGCTCTGACTCCTTAATATTAACAAGTCTGTGCTTGCAGTTATTTATGGATATGAAAATTCAGGTCAATTTGAAAAACACCAACATAAATCTCTGGTGAGACTCTGCATGTGGCAGGGCTACTAATGGTAGCCAGGTCGACGGGTGGTGATTAAAAGCTTTGGTTTTTTGGGTAATTACAGTAAATAGAGATATCAGCTGTTGTAATGCTACTGGATTCAGGAATACATTTTTAGTGTACTCATTAAAGACCTGTTATACAAATAAAAAATCACACTCCACTTAATAAAACAAAATTATTATTTTATCACAGCTGTTAAGAGGCCTAAATTCATCCCTAAACTGTACTGGTTCCAAGTCACTTATAAAGTATGCTTACAGATGATCACTGTGGGGAATGAATTGCAGAACAAGAAGGTGTATCAGAAGTTAGAGGTTATAAATTGGGTTGGCGATCAGAATGAATTCATAAGCTAAGGAAAGAGCTATCACTTCAGGTAATTCAGAGCGATTCAAAATTGCAGCCTTCTGGAAATCTGGTCCATTAACAGAGCAATGGGAAAAGATGCGTGCTTGAAAAACTGTTGTGAGACCATGGAGTGGTATGTGATTATGAATAATTCGATGTAAATATTTGCGGCACCTATTCTAATTACAACAAATTTTAATTTCCCCCCCTCACCACAGTGTCCTTGTTGTAAAGATCCAAGGATATTTGATTGCCTTAGATCTGTATTCCCACATCTTATTCCCTCCTGTCATTGCAGTGGATTAGGTCTCTTCTAAGAATACTCTGTATTATTAATGATACATTTTGACTCGTGAGACTTGGCTGCGCTATTTCAGAAGTCCTGTGCGCTGGCAGTGCAGTGGGATGGTGGTGCGGGAAGAAGCTGGCTGCATTGCGAAATAGGATTGATAGAATCATATGTTCCCTTGTCTCACTGGAGATTGGCAGTTCTGGCTGTTGGCATTAAAAGATGTTTCTTTCTCATTCAAATGGCTGCCTGCATTAATGCCCCAAGTACATACAAGGAAGTTCCTTCCCCCATTGCACTAAATGTGTCATTGGAAGGCAAAAGGATTTTATTTTTAATTTTGAAAAGGTTGAAGAGTAGATGTGCAGTTTTTCCTTGAAGACAAGCACCAGTGGGTCACTGTGTCCTGAGTGTACGAGACTCCCAGGTCCCCCTACTTTTCTCACCCTCATTGACATACAACTACTGAGGAGCAGCACGTGGTTGTGTACTGGGGCTCTACATGTGGAGCAAGCTCTGGGGTTTACCAAGCACGTTCACCAGCAGCAGGCCTGGCCCTGAAGTCCTCCTCCTCCTCCTCCAGGGGCCTTTCTACCAGTGGCAACCACGTCCCATCGAGCCAGAACTCCATCCTCTTCTCTGTCCTTGCACACAGACAGCTGGCTGACTAAGGAGTCACTTCCTCACTGAGTTTAGAAGTTGTTGGGTTTTTTTCCTCTAGTCTCCTCTAGTTGTATTTTTTACCCTACTCTATAAATGCCTTTCTGAAAATGGGCAGGTGGGTTATACCTCGAGACACAGGCAAAGTCTGTTATGTGCAAGGTTGGGACCTAGTCAGTCGAAGTTCTGTCAAAACCAAGCCAGCAAGCAAGCTTTGTTTATCCTTCTTTCAAGAGAAAACAGAAAGAAAATAAAAGCAGGATTTGGGGCTGAGGCTTGGATTTTCTTTGTTGTTCAGGAAACAGTAGCATGGTAAAAAAGGATTAATAACTAGTCTCTAGGAACACAATCCAATCTTAACTGTCTCTCCAAGACTTTGGTGGCCTTCTTGTTTGTGGCAAACAAAGCCCAGCAGAGCATTACTGCTGCTTCCAAGACATATAGGGACACCTTTTGTGGTCCTTCTACAGTAAAGCAAGTTACAGACCAGGTTTACAAGTAAGACAGTTTTGATGCATGGCTGTAGCTAGATTCTAAAGGACACAACTTGCTGTACTGATATTTATGTGCTTATTCATCACCACCATCTGCTCCGAGCAGCTGCAAAAGCTACAGCACTGAAACCCGAATAAGTGACCGATCACCTTTGCAGGAAGGAAACTCCCTCATTTACTCTTTGCCTTTGAAGAGGTAATACAGCTTAAATCTCTTTGTTGCCTAAATCCCATTTACAGAGGTAAGAAAGGTGGGAGGGGGATTTGTAACTAGGACTGGTTTTATTAAATTATGGAGCCAGAGCCAGAGCCTAAACTTGGACTTCTTCCCCAGTGCCATGGTAGTAACAAGTTCCCATATGGAGCAAAGGTGGGAGCTGCTTCCTAGACAACTCTGACACCTGTAATGTCAAGTGAATAAAAGCTAAAACCAACTGTTATAAGTTTCGTATCCAACATATCTATTGGCTGAAGGAAAATCATACTGTGGTAGAAGTGCAATTGTCTGCAAGTTACAGAAATAATCTGTAATGTGAGGTACTGTAAGAAAAAATACTACAAAACTGTACTAGTCCATATGAATGTCAATAAATAATAATAATAATAAATAAAAATATAAATAAATAAATAAATAACCAAATAAATAAAAGAAATTACAGGGAAAAAAAAGAAAAACAATCCTATCTGCCTTTCCTTGAGTTTCTCAGTGAAGTACTGCAGTACACAGTACTGTGCTGTCCAGCAAACTGCCTATTCCAAATTTCTGGCTTAACCTGTTTTTGTCAAGAATCTTCTTCATACCTCCACATTCAGGAGAAGAAAATTAACAGGCATATCAAAACTTTCCTAAATCAGATTTATTTTGCAAAATAAATAAAACCCCAGTCAAACGAGAGAACCCAAATCCCCCACCTAAACAAGAGAAAAGTCCTGATTGCCTCAGCTGCTGTCCCCAGGACAGCGTCTCATCAGGCAGACAGGGGACATGGCACGGGAAGTCACGCCGGGCCCCCGCACGCCGGGCTCCAGCCCTCCTGCCACCTTGCAGCAGCCCGAGCCGCAGACGTGCCTCTCCCCGGCTCCCCGCAGGCTGAGCGGCGAGCGGGGCAGCACGGAAACGCGGGAGCGGCCGACACACGCTGCTGAACCGCCACCGAGCCACACTCCTACTGTCCCCCTGGTAGTGGTTATGGCACATTCCTGGGGACACAGCCCAATGTGGCCCGCACCTCCGTGTTGCAAGTTGAGATGTGCTCTGTGATGGAGCCCTAGGGACCCTGCCTCAGGTCTGCTCCTAACACCCTCCATGAGACGAGGACAGAGTCAGTCTTTGATGCCAGACATGCTAAAAGTAGAAGACAAGCTTCAAAATTCAGTAAACCTAGCATGTTTACTCTAAGATTTTAATTCTCCTGATTTCATCACTTTGCACCGTTATCTCGGTCACAGCTTGCGTTAATTTACCAAGCAATTAAAATACGAAGACAAGCTATCATGGAAAATGTTTTAGAGTTGAACTAAGAGGCTAAAGCAATTCTAATTTGAGGAGATATTTTCTAAACACATACCAGTAATTGGAACAAAATTGTCTGAAATTAAGCTTACATTGGATATTTTTCACAAGTTTGACATGCTTTCAGAACAATTACTTTTTTTTTTACTTTTTATAATAATTATACAAGTCTTCTGTAGCTATCACGTTCAGTCAAAACAATCTCTAAGTGAGCACTATTTAAAGAAGAAACATTTATAGTTATATTAACCCGTAAATCTAATTGCAGTCTCTGTTTTAGAAAACCTGGAAGTTAGAGCCTTATAACACCCAAGTGTTATTTTGCATCAACCCTGTGGTTCTTCAGACTCTTTACTACTTCAGTTCACCTGACACAGCAACAACTGTGGCTTGAACAGCTTACTAATTTTTGTAGCTCACGTTCTGCTCATTGATCCCACTCCTCATGGCTATTGCCCTTACATATAGCAGTGACTCCCGCAGAACCATAAATTAAGTAACTGACCATCAAGATAACCTTCAGCTATATCTGATTTTAAAGGTATTTTCTCACAACTCATTCTGTACAGGCAATGTCACTGGTTGGGCCAGCCAAAGAGAGACATCACTTATTCGTATCACATTTTGCCCTCCCATCAATATAAAAATATATAAAAGAGGCACGCACAGCAGCTCTCTAACAAACCTGTTAGCATCAGCAGAGCTATTAGTGATACTTCATAAATATTCGTACACCTTCACAGCAAAGGGTTCCTAGGGAATGGCAAAATGGTTTCCAAAGGAGAGCTGAAAACTCTCCGCTACCCAACTGCAGTATCCATAAACCAAAAAACAGGAGTAACAAGACTTTTCTATCTGTAGCCATTGCAGACAAATATTGCTTCCAAGTGCTACTACTGTGTCAGTCATTTCAATGCAGAAACAGCAATACTCTCATCCAATTATTGACAGGGGTCAGCAAGCATCTCAAGTAAGCACAGTATGTGTTATACATCTTATCAACAGGGAGCCAAATGAAGATATAGCTTCTCCAAGCAGGATCTTGGCTTAGCTCTGATGCTAACGGAGCAAGCAGGACTCTTATTTTAAGCACTACTGGTGGTCCTGGGACTTTTATTACTATTATTAAGTAGAGCCAGCACTAACCAGACAGTCAAAACAAGGACTTTGCTCCAAACCATTTTTCCCATGTGTATGTATGTGTATCATGAAACCATATGGTTTCTTGGGATGTCTAGCTAATGTTTGGGTTGCATCAGAAAGTATCACATTTGGCTTCCTGGTGGAGGCAATGTTAGCAATACAACCGGAGGACCTGAGGACTCTGGGTAACATGCAGCTCTTGCTTTACCCGTTACTTTAATTTGGTTGTGTGCCATTTTTCTGACATCTCCTAGCAGGGCAAAACTATGCTGAAGGGGGTGCACAAGGCTTGCAGCCTTCAAAATAATTTTTAAAAGTCACATGGGACTCTTGCCTATACTCATAAGGATAAAAAAAAAAACAAAACAAAAAATTAAAAATGCAATGCATTAAGCATTGAAACTGAGCTGACTTCTGCTGGCAGTGTGACTAATCACTGCTCTCTGGCACTTTTGCACTGCTGAGTTAAGGGAATACAAGAGGTGACCTTCCTCCCGCTTCACTCCCAGAGCCTCGCAGAGAAGCAGTACGCCTGTCTGGGCACAGCAGGCGCTGTGAAAGCAAGGAGCAGTGATGCTGGGACCTCTGAGATCATCTAACCAGAATGTGACTAACTAATAGACCGTTGCTCTGATGCTGGTGGGGTACTGGTGTTCCTAGTAATATTTGCACTGCAGATCTGGCTGCAGCAAGTCTCTGTTTGAGATCCTCCCTAGCACAGCCTCTACAGTGCTTTGGGGTTTGCTTTTGACTCCTGAGATGTCAGTGCCTGCTCGGCACTTGTCCAGGCTCCTTTCCCATTGCCAGGTTCCTGTGTTACAACGCTGGCTCTCTGCTTTCCTCAGACCGACCCTGCTCTGGCCTGCTGGGTACAGGCCTGGGGACATGGAGGACCGTGTGGCATGAGCAATGGCTGCGTGCCCCCACGGCAGCGCTGAATGCTGAAGCTCCAAGCACTGCCTTGCGCTGAGCAAGGAAGAAGTAAGCTCCTTTCAAGCACACAACTGGTCTCCTTGCTCTCTGCTCTTGTGCAGATCACCCACCCACACTCATCACTCAGGAATTTCTCATTTTAACTACAAAACTTATATGTAATTCTTCATCCCACCCATTGCTAAATGTAGTATTTCTAAACCAGAGCATTTTAGGCATCAACAGGTTCCCAAATTCAAGTTTAGGACGAAACACGGGTAAGAACACATTGCTTATACATAGCGAATAACCAGAAGAGCAGAAGGTAATGAATGTTCACCAAACACAACTTGAAGGCTAAGTCATTCTTTTTATTTGTTCTCTTTTAACTCATCAAAAAATATCTCCCAGCTGAGTTCTTCTACCCAAATTTCAGCACAGTATCTAATACAATATCTAGCACAAATATGTATTACACCTACATTAGAAATCTTTGAATAACAGGAATTATAAATAAAGGGGCTGACTCAACCTTACCTGTATCTATCCTCCAAAAGCATATCATTAATGCAGAACAATGATCCCAGCCATATATTTAGAATTGTGGGGTTTTTTTAAGTTAAGGAGAAAAGAATTAATAGAAAATTGGAAGCCTTTACTGACAGAGTGGAGCACAGAGTGGTACTCCTTTCTTTGCCTTATTGTTTTTGCAGACACAAGTATTATACAAAACACGTTCCCATCCATTAATGCCATAGGGCAGCTAGTTAGCATGGAACAGCTGGTTATACCTAGCAATGGGATGTATCTCCAATACCAGTATTTATCTACTGTCTTGGAAAAAGAAAGACTGTTTTTTTCTAAGCTCTAGTACGTACTTCCAACTCTGGAGTGACCTGAATAGCACGCTTCAGGTTCAGTTGTCCAGTGATCTCTCAGACCGATGGAGCCTGGTGGGCCTCATTTGATTCATCGCACACACTTCTGGCTCCTGAGCTTCTGCACGACGTGTAACAGATTGCAGCAAACTAACTCACCTCACAGCTTTTAAAAGTATGAAACCAGCATCTTATTCCAGTTCTAGAATGGCTCATCAGATCAGCTTTTCCCTGCTCAAGACACTTTTGTAGCATTTTTGACACATTTGGGGCCCTGCTGGCCTGATGCTGTCACTCAAGGACGAGTGAAAAAAAAAAGTAAACAGTCCCTAAAAGTGGATGTGAAAATACCATAATGCAAATATTTTTCTGCAATGTATGTCATATATAGTTTACATGATGATAGGTGTGACACATATTTTCTTGGAACTTGTTTCAGATTATCTCTGCAATTTTTATTCATCTTTTCACAAACATAAATATTCAATTCATATTTATAGACTTCAACTGAAAAATGAAATGGTACCTTTATGTTATACATGTATCATTCATTCCCCCAGGGTAACAATTTTGACTTGATTAGACTACACTCAATGAATCTAGATCAGTGGAATTTAGACTTGCTAAATTAAAATTATAATCCGTGAGGGACAATCTCTTTATCTGCAATACTGTTTTTTATCCTCATCATCAGAAGCATGTTTAAGCAACCCTCGGGGGGATAGAAATCACAGATAAAATGCAAGATAATCAAATCCAGCACCAAACTTCTCAAAATTAAGGGTCAGCTCTGACCAGCTGAAGCAGCATTACGTTGAGCATTGCTCATCGGGAACGCTCGACACACAGCTCAGGGGCATTGCAGAGCCAGCACGATGGAAAAATCATCTGATGTTTGCTGAGAAAGGCAGAAGGCTTGCTTTCTCTGAGGCATGCTCTAATGTGAGTTTTGAACCAAGATAAGCTTTCCCAGACATCAAAACAGGGCTGCATCATACATCTCCCATCTGCTTTAGTCACTGCAGGGATCCAGCTCTACTCTGCAGCTCAGCCACCAGCTTCTCACTTCCCCCAGAAAACAGTGAAGTTGTGCCAGGAGCACACAAGAGACAAAAAATTTGGTAGGGAAGAGCAAAGACGAGACCAGTACTGCATGCAGACAAGAGCTGCCGTGGTTCGTACGAGCCCTGCGTGGGGCTGTCCCGGAGCAGGGGCAGCTGGCCTGAGCCTCGGCGGGGAGGGCTCAGCCACCCCCAGCTGTGCCTGGTGAAGCAGCAACGAGCCCCTCGCTGGCTCCTTTTGCTCTTTCTTTGCCCTGAGGCTTGCTCTGGTTTGTGTGCAAGCAGCTCTCCGTGGAGATGGGGCTGACGGTGGTGGTAAGATGGGCCAGTGCCTTGCCGTGCGGTGGGAAGGGTGATAGTGCTGGGGCCGGAGGGGCTGGGGAAGGCAGAGGGGAGCAGCCCAGTCTGGAAGGGGAAAGGGGTCGGGGTAGAACTGAATGGCTGGAAGATTAGTTGAGTCTGTGTGGCTGTCTCTCACCTATCTTCAGGAGAGAGAAGGTGCAGAAGCAATGTCTGCTGAATATGTCCCTTATCTAAAACACTAGAGTCAAAGCTGAAAATAATTGGCTCCAACTGCAGTAAATTCATGTTGTTTGTCACTATGGTTTTGGGTACTTTGTAGCTTCAGATGGCAGCACTAATGATTTGTAAGGCTTGCTAATATACAAGAGGGCTCTGGTTTTGGTAGCTGCCTGGTCTCTTATAGGATGAAGCTACAGAAGTAGATGATATACCGTTGGGACCTCCAGAGATTACCTACTGCTGCAGGGCAAAAACTGATTCCTTTCAGGCTTTACCAGTAATAGAGACAAAATAAATAGACTGTACTAAGATCAAATCATGTTGGATTTATAGGTAGGGCTTGGGATCTGATAACAAATTATATGTTTTAGGAATATTGCATTTTCCTCCAAAAAACCCTCTGGCTTGAAATAAGGAGCTGGTAAGAATAGCTCCCTTTCTCTGATGTTTTTGAAACTGAAGCCACCTGGGAGTACTCACAGCTGTGAACTTCTGACGGTGTGAAAGCCAGAAGACGTCTTTGAATCTAACTTACAGTACTGCAGCAATCAGGTTTGATCCTTCTTAAACCTCCCCTGACAGTCAAAGAATTCTGGTTTTTGGCTCCTTTCCATTTTAAACGTGGATATTTGCAGTGCAGGTACTTTAGTGAAATTTCTCAGTTTGCGCTAAAGTGAATGGGGAGTTGCCTTTTCTGTTGACTCTTTTACAACTTCGGTATCTTTCTCTATTTAAATGAGAGCTGCAGCTCACAACTGGTGAATCTGGCAACCTGTGAGGCTAAGCTGATACTGAGTTTCCCAAGAGCAAAGCAGAAGTGCAATCTGATGAACCTTTTTTCAGCAATTTTTACTGAGTGGACTTCAAAGACTTGGATTGCTGTTGGGCAACCAGGGAGGAGAGTAGGAGGAAATGGAGGGATGCTTGTGACTTAAAAAGGAATAACTTCATTTGTAACACCTTTGGAAAGCATCAGCTCTGTGCGCATGTTGCTGTTATTTTCCCCTTGCTGTTTCAGTGGAAGGTATTTCAGGCTGCATCTTGTTCACGAGTTGGAGGTAGGGTGTTAAATTCTGGCAGGGCCTAGGAGGGCATTTGCAAAGGAAGCTTTTCAGCCTAACAGTTGTTTGATGCTGTGGGGCCCAGGTGAAAAGGAGACCCTCAAATTAGTAAGTTTTGTGCAGCTGGGCATTGTACAATGCAGTTGGCTTCCCAAGGCTTTTGCCTGATACTGCTTTGGACCTGAGAGCAGCAGAAGGCTGTATCAGTTGCCTCACCCCTAGCTTTTGCTTGCCTGCCTCCCTCCGTCATAGGAGTGTCCACATGACAATAATTTAGCTTTCTGGAAGCTAAACTGCCTGGGACAGGCGCTAGACTGAAAAATAATCCTTCTTTCATTCCATATTAGCACAGCTTATATCAATCAATTTAATACTGAGACCCAAAATTGATAATGTATAATTTGTAGTAGGAATTGGGGTGTTTATTCTGGCTTTATAATTTTATTATCCTGCTTATAAAGATTCTCTCAAAAACTGAAAGCATTTTAGCTGTTTTTATATTACCATCCCTCTTACATATTCCTGAATCATTTCCAGAGGAGTGACTGGGTTCATTGGGTTTACTTACTCACAGCTGTGCCATTACTGCGCCTAAAATGGCTGAGGGAGAGGCAGCCGGAAGAGTCTGCCTCGCTGTCGCTAATGGTGAAATTACAGGTGTGTGACACAGTGTGCCTCCGCCTGGTTAGCAAGGCAGCTCTCAAGTACAAAGGTAAAAATAAATCTGAGTTAAGCACTCTATACCAAACATGAATGGGTATATGGAAATTATACCGGCGATTTTGTAACTTTGGCAACCAGCACTCTTGTATTATGCCACCCTTCCACCATGTATCGATGTTCAGGATCTTCCTCTCTGGTGAAGAGGAAGGCAAAGACCTTTTGTGAGTAAAGAGCAAGGAAGACAAGGGCTGAAAAGCTGCTGTGTTTCCTGTATTATGAAGGCAGATGTGTAAAGTGAAGGATAAGCATTAGAAAGCTGGTGCAATGATTCAAATAACTGGAGAAAGGGCTGCCTCCGGTTGTTTTTAGGAAGTACTTCATTGAACAATGTGATTTCATACTTCATTACTTTTTAACTGTGTACAAAGGCTTGTTTGTGGCCTTCTGATAGTCTAAATAGGAAGCTTTTTAATCTTAAGATACTTCCACAGACTCACAGAGTGGTTGAATTTGGACCTCTGGAGGTTGTCTTGTCCAATGCCCCCTGCTCAAGCAGGGCCACCCAGAGCCAGCCACCCAGGACTACGCCCAGACAGCTTTTAAATATCTCCAAGGATGGAGACTCCACAAGCTCTCTGCGCAGCCTGTGCCAGTGCTCGGTCACCCTCACAGTAAAAAATGTTTCCTGATGTTCAGAGGGAACCTCCTGTGTTTCAGCTTGTGCCCATTGCCTCTTGTGCTGTCACTGAGCACCACTGAAAAGAGCCTGGCTCCATCTTCTTTGCACCCTCCTGCAGGTATTTATATACATTAAGCCCCCTCTTCTCCAGGCTCTCTCAGCCTTTCCTCATAGGAGAGATGCTCCTGTCCCATAATCATCTTGGTGTTCCTTGGTAGTCCACAGTTATAAAAGCTAGCATGGATGGCAACCCAAGCATCTGATTCAGATTATGTACATGAGACATACAAACTAGTGAGCAATTAACTTAAAGTAAGACAGACTGGTGAGTTTCTAACATGCAGAAGCATTAAATAAATGCAGACAAGAAGTGACTGTTTTGTGGATAGTAGTGGACTCTTGGCTGAAACAGGATTAATTTATTTTTACATAATCCCTGGACTCTTCAGTCTACACACTTGACAAATGAATTTTTTTTAAGTCTTGTTTTCTAAATGAAACAAACTGATTTCTTTCTTCCCAGCAGTTGTTTCTGTTAGGGGAGCATCCCTGACAGTTGTTGATGTTTACTGTGAGAATTGTTTGGTCATTTAAATATAGTTTGTATTTATATCTATATATTTAATGGCATAAGGGAGTTTGTTAAAATGGGCCGTGTAGCTAGTAGAAAATTGTGCTAAATTAAATCAAGTCTGTCTTAAACTTTTGCCATTCACTTTTTAAATTACCTGCTTAAGCCTCCACCCGGTTTCTCGCAGAGTGATTAAGTGTTTATCCATGAAATAGCCTGTAAATATTTTCATATAGATCGCTAACCCCGGACTGCAGTATGTCATTGTGATAAGACTAAAAATATCTCCCAGATAGATAGAGGTCATAATTACTGTCATACTTCCATCCTTCAGTATTTGCAGCATAAGAGCAAAAACTGGAAATATAAAGCCTCTGAGATTAATTCCTTAAGAGAAATGCTTTTAAACACCACCAATTTCAGGGAGAACACCAAGATTTACAGGTATGCACGCACTACCAATGAATGGAAAGGAATCATTAAGAGGTATAAACATTCACAGACACAGTACAGTGTTTCTACTAAAGATAGGGTAAGGTGTGTAAAAAGCTGGAGGGCTAAAGCATACCAGAAGCAGGATTAGTATTGCGTTGTTTAGGCTTTCCTTCTATACGAACGTGTCGATATTGTCATATGAAGTCCTGTTGAGGAAAATATACCATGGCTATGAAATACGTATACGAAATATATGTGGGATTAACTCCTCTGGGTGGAAAATGGAGCGAAACCTGAGCTGTCACCTTTCAGAGAGCTTCAGTACCTGAATTGCTTGAGAAACCAAACAAAAAGCTGATGTTGTCCTTGGGTCCTGTTGGCTGTCTGGAGTCAGATGTGCCTGTGCCGGGAAGGGGGAGTGTTTTTGTAAAGGCTCAGATGTGATGGCAAGGCTCTTCAAGTGCTTATGGAGTTTGACCTACAAATGAGATAAATTGAGGAATGCTTGTTGGACACTGCAAGTCCAAATATGAGATTTTAGGTGTTAGACTCTGGGTCCTATAGTGCTGATTAAGTAGTCTTGCCAGTATAGTTCTTGGTGCCTTTTTTTTTTAATATTTCTATGTCAAGGTTTGTAGTTGAGAAGTAAATACCTCAGAAATCAACTCATCATTATGAAGTCCAGTGCCCTTATGTCAGTGGGTTGTAGGAAATCTGCAGCCACAGATGGCAAGTTCTTAATGCCTGCAAGTGAATAGCCAGGACCCAGAGCTAGAGTGTAGCTCTGCTTTTTAGTGTCCTTGTGAAAAGAGTATCTCTGAAAAGTCTGTCCCTCTGATGACATATCAAAAGTACTTGATTTACTTAAAAAAAAAAAAAAGAAGAAAAAATCAGGTTGAATTTAGAGATTATATTATTTTCTTGCGGCTGCCAACAACAAAGGCAGAAATCTGGCCTAGAATGTCCTTAATTACTCACTGACAACCTAATTTTCTTAAACTTTGGCTTTTGCTGACACCTTTGCAGCTACATTAGTTTTAAATCTGCTTAAGCCTACTGAAGATGTCATAGGGAGAGAGCGGGTTTGAGAATCTATTCCTTGACTCTCACTAAATTTATGTGCAGAATAATATAGTACTGGTGGAACACCAGGGGGAAGGAGGGAGTCGTTCCAGGCACGTGCTTGGGCTGGCAGAGCGGCTGCGTTCTGCCTCTTGTGCGCTGCGGGAGCCAGGGCGTGGAGAGAGATGCCCGCCTATTCCCAAAACACTTCCAGGGCTTCTTGTGGGAGAAGGAGGATAGCAGTAAGGAAACTTCTAGGAAAAAACACTTCCTTAGTGCATGTTGAAACTCCTTGCTGTAATTCTAAAGTGAGTAGTTTATCAGGATGCTATACTAACACGTACATTAAATTTGCCTACCCAACCCTGTCAAATCAAGAGGTTTTGGAAACCAAAAGGGCAATTCAGTCCATGACAGACCCTGTGCTTATATGTATAAAAGATAGTTTGTGATGACAGAAAAACAGTGTTTCTTACACGTCCCCACTCACAGAGACGTGAATACAGCTTGTATTGACATTAAGCAGTAACTCACAGATAAATTTCTAATGCAGAGTCAGTTCCTATATGGCACTCTAAATACTATGCTGAAGGCTAAACATAAATGTTTGCAATCTTCAATCAAGAGACTTCAGTGGGGATGTGGGAATAGGTAATTGGCCAAATTATTTACTGACTTCGATATGAATGCTTATTTGGTGCTTGGTTCCCTGGAGCTAAAAGATGAGGTAATTGCCCCAACCTTCAGTCTCTGTTCTTTCTCCTGCTCTAAGATAAGGGCACATTTCTAAGGCAATTATTACTTAATTACCTACATTATGCCCAGCTTTCCTTTTTAAGTGTTGCTGAACAAGAATATTAAGTGGTTCTGGATTGGGGCCAAAGTGGGGTGTCCCCCTTCCCTGCCTTGCCCCTTGGCGGGGAGGAGGAGGCGGCCTGCGAGCGGCTGAGGGGGTGGGAGCCTTGAGGTGGTGCCTCTCCTGCCAGGAGAGACTGGCCGGCCGTCATGGGGAGGGAGCCCCATGGAGGTGCCAAGGCAGCTGGCTTAGGAGCCAGCTGTGATTTTTTTTTTTTTTTTTTAACTTTTATTTTATTTTATGATAGGTAAGTGTTTGTTAAACTATCATGGCATAATCCTGTCCTGTTATACACAGTTGTCTCCAGTATATATATCAAATAACTGAAATAATGCCATATCATCATCCATATTGCTTCTTGAAACAATATATTGCTTCTTACTGGAAGGGCTGTCCACAGGACTGAACTTTTAGATGTGCTTCATTATAGTATTAGTATTTCTGATTTTGCCTTGTCACTTCAGCCAGTCTAGGAGGGGAGGGTAGATGGGTGTGGAATATCTTGGTTCTAATCACATCACTTAATCTAATTCTTTTGCTAGGTACATATTGTTTGAGAGAGGTATAACTACTACTATTAGAAACTAGAAAAAAACCAACTCATTTTCTTAAGCATCTGTCTATTAGCTATTCAGGCAAAATATACTAAAAAATCGCTCTCAGCATTTAAGCTGTTTACTGCATTAACTAAACTGCCATATTTTATCCAATCTCTGTGGAAACAGATGTGCTATGGTCTTAATTTATCACTTGTCTTTCCTTTGCAATTGGGTTAAAACTAACAAGCAAATGCAGCGACTGCAGACAAAGCTGATAGGCTTAAGCTGCAGTATGTATGCTAATGTATTTTTCGAATAGCTTTGAAAGGTGTGATTATGCAGTCCTGGTTTGGTTTATATTGAACCATCAAGAGCCCTAAAATTAACAGTGTCATGAAGAGATATCATTTGAGAGTGTTTGTAATCAGCCTTTAAGAAATGTAACGTAGTTGTGTATAATGACATTGTACTATTCATAAAGTTGTTATTTTAAGTCAAACTTTCCAAGAAGCTTTCAATGGGAGCATTGCTTTGGGCAGAGAAATGGAAAGTGTACCACTTTTGTCCACTCGATAGTAATTTCTAAGGCACGGGAGATGTCATAAATAATGAAGTGAGCAACAACTTCGACAAGCTTACAGAATTTTTAATTAAAAAGCTAGGTGTGGTTTGGGCTTTTTTTATGTTCAAGTGCTGATGATCTCTGAACATGTGAATGGAAGAAGCCAACCACATGTGAGTCTATGCCTAGGAAAGCAAGTCTAGAAGAAAAGCAGATAAACGGCAGTGGCATTTTAAGAAATATTTATCTCCTAATCCCATTTTTCTAAATAATGTTACAACTACTGTCATTTGTAGGAAAAGAGAGCCAAAGTGTCTGCAATAACAGGAATGTAAATAGTTATCAGAAGGATTTCTTTGCCAAATGCTACCGAGGTCTGTATTAAGTGGGTTAACCTGGAAGTCAGCAGCCTCATCTATCACCAAGCGCCTTTTCCGCGGAGGCTTCCCTGTCGTCCTGAGGCACTGCGCTTGGGCGGCAACGGGGGGGGGGGGGGGGCCCTAGCACAACTCTAATCCGCAGACCAAAGGGAGTGAATATTCCCTTTTATTTGGGGATACTCGGGCACTGTGTCCGGTTTTGGACACCTGGCTCAGCCCCTTGCCACCGGCTGGGTAGCACGAGCTGCACTGTGAGAAACCAAATAAGAGTTCAAAACCAAAAATAATTCTGTTTCACTACAGCTATCATTAATTTTCCTTCCTCAGCAAGCAAGCAGACATTTTGGGGAGGAAAAAATACAAGTGTAGGCAGCAGACAGATGGATACCGTGGTATATCTTGTTTGTGTACAAAGCCTGGCTCATATTTCATAATAAAGTCAACTGTTATTTTGATGTTTTACTGCCATTGCAACTAGTTTTACTTTTCAGCCTGCAAGCGTCATCTTTACAGGAACTGGGATTTAGGGGATGAAATAACATTCTTATTCTGCTCATGTTTCAGCCACTCAGGTTTTCCATTTGTTCACATCAGTATTTTTATAGAAAATTGATAGGCGCTGTAATTACAGCCTGCTGAAAGCAAGTAGGTCAGAGCTACGCTTTCCATTCCAGAGGGGCTGCTGGGACCGGAGAGACAGAAATACATCTGGACAGTTTTTCTTCCYGTGTGCCTGTCTGTGTGTCGCAGCCATTCATTAGACTCCTCACAACTGCTCACCAAAATACTTTCAGAGGTATTACACAAAATCAGCCAAAGCATCTGTGTTTAAAAAGGTCCCTCCCTACTCATCTGTCATACTGCTCTTGGCAAAAGACTTTTTTCACGGCATTGTGCAAGATAGTGCATTGGCTCAGAGTTATGCTAACTGTCGAGGGAAAATTTCTTGGGGTGTGCTGATGAGAACGTCCTAACATGGGTGACCAAGGAGCAGAGACTCTGCTGGACCTCCTACTYATCAAGAAGGAAAAAAGGGTAAGGGATGTGAGGGCTGGGGGCTGCTGTGGCCGCAGTGACCAGGAGATGGTGGAGGTCAGGATCCCRAGAGGAAAGGAGCAAGGCAAAAAGCCAGATTGTATTTCTGGGCTTCAGGAGAGCAGACTTTGGCCTGTTCATGGACCAGGAAGAATACAAAGATGCTGTCTGATTGCGCAGGAATAGGGTGAGGAAACCCAAAACCTGGTGAGGGATATGAAAGATGACAAGTACATCAGTAGCAAAAGGCAGACTGAGGAAAACATGGGTCCACTGCTGAAGAGGACCTGGTGACAAAGGACACAGAGGTACTGAAGCCCTTATTCATCTCAGTCTTTACTGGTAAGACTGCCCTTCGGGAAGCCCAGGTCCCCGAGACCAGAGGGGAAGTGCCAGGAGCTGGTTGATGTCACTGCAAGGCCACTCTTGATTATCTTTGGAAGGTCATGGGAATCAGAGGAGGATCTTGAGGACTGGAAGAAAGTAAATGTCACTCCAATCTTCAAGGAGGAGGAACTGGGTAACCCTTAACTTTCAGTCCTCTTGTTTGCATTTAAATCAGGGATGTGGATTATCAGTGGCAGTTACTATTGTGTCTTCTGTCTGTTCTCTTATTTATTAATGCATGAAACTTTATTTGTGGGTTAGGCAGCCATCACACATGGCAAATACCTTCAGAGAAGCATAATGGTCCTGAATCACTCATGATAAAAATGATCCTTCCACATGTAAAATATCATCTCTAGTGAAGAAAATCAAATGGTTTTTCTACCTGTCTTTACAGGGCCAGGGTTACACTCGGACGATTCTGGCTTGTAGTCATATGAGACGTCCACTGGACTTCCATTTCACCCGGGCTGGGATTCAGAAAGGTTACTGTATTTGATCAAATGGTTGCCTATTTCCACATAAAATTCAGGTAAATCATCACAGTCTTTCATTCATGTGGCTTTTTTCCTAACTCCATTAGATCTAGCTTATGAGGCTCTCAAATTGTTGGTAAGGGATGCTGTCCCTTCCCCTATATTTTTTCTCATTTTCCGAAGACTTTAAATCATAGTCAAAGAGGTATCAGTAACTGTGGGGGCAAAAGGGATTTCATCATGTGCAGATGAAGTGCTGCTGCAATGCTGCTATGTGGTTTTCTGATTTTTTTTTTTTTAATAATGAGGTCACTTTTTCTAGCTGTAAGAATACCAAACTAAAAATTCTTTATATTCTCCATTGTTTTGTTTAATACCAAGGTGGTATCTATCCCCAGAAATTAGATTTGTAAGCTGCAGACATCTTCCTTTGAGCTAGTTACCCTAGGCTCTCTTTCCGTAATCAGAAAATAAGTATTTCAGAACTATAGCATCTCCAAGGTAAATATTAGTTCTTAGAGGTCAGAAAACGAGACATTTTTAAAGTGCTTATCTGGCTGTATAAAAAGAGTGACTAACAAGAGCATGAATAGTTCATCTGTAAATACTATGTTTCAGAGATGACCATGAGATAGGACAGGGTCTATGTTTCTTTTTTTTTTTTTTTTTTTTTTTTTTTTTGTGTATGCACTTATTTTTCAGACTGGTACCTTGGAATTTTATTCAGCTCTCCTGGGTCATCACTTTTAATATGCACACTAACATAGAGCAGTTTCCAATTTAAAGGGTCCCTTTGTTGGCGGCAAGGCTGCTGCAGCGCTGGGATGCTTGGGAAAATGAGCTGGAACAGCCCCCTCCTGGCAGCTCCTCTACTGGTGTCGCAGGGAGAGGTGCTTAGAACAGCAGTTGATGAAAATACAACCTTCCCCTTCCAAAGGCGGCTGCATGCAGCTGTTCTTTCTAATGCATAGATTTAAGTTGCAAAGAGTGTAATTTTTGCTGGCACATCATGAAAATTTAAGTGGCACTAAAGACAGATGATAGGCTCCCAAAGACATGTGAGCTAAGGAAGATTTCACCTTTGCTGGCCAGGGGAACATTTTGTGAGGAACACAGCATACAGCTGAGGATTCCTGAGAGCTTTTTTGCTTGCAAGATGAAACAGATCGCTTCCTGCTCAAATTTTTTTTTCCCCTGCTTTTTTTTTTTTTTCCCATACCCCACTGTTATTAATTTACACCTTGGCTGGATTTGTAAGACTGATTTTGTTGCTGCTGTTGTGGGAACAGAATTCTCAGCCATATGGCACGACATCTTCATTTCTGCATGACAGTTGACAGGATCCATTCGTATGTTTACCTTCAAGAAGGTTTTTCTTAGGGCAACTCTGTACTAAAGTAGAGAGCAAAAAAATACCTGTAGTGAGCAAACTCTCTCCAAAGGGCAATTTGTACTGTAATGTTTAAAAGACTATTTTGGTCTTTTGCATAAATCCAAAGCCTGCTCATTACAGTAATACACTTTTAGCTTGGCTGAATTCAGCTTTTCTTTTCCTTCTCATTTTTCAACTGCAGAAATAACAGAAGAGAAGACACTCAGGTGAGASAATTATGTGCATACTGACAGTCTGTGCCTGGGTTCAGTATCTCTGACCTGGTGTCTCATAATTTAGCTATCATCTCACATATTGAGATTTGAACATCTAAAGAGCCTTGTCTTGGTCTGAAAAGAAACAATAGCACCACCATCACCCAAGAAGAGGTGTTTCATAGTGGAAGTTCCCCTGAAGATGAAGCTCCAAAAGTGGAGTAACTTCTGTGCTCCTTTTTTAACTAGATGCATCAATCTCGCATCTCTGAGAAAATGAACTGATCTGAGAGTAATKTTTCAGCTCAAGGTGTTTTGTAATAAAAATTTAAACAAAAGTGCTATCAACCACCCCATCCATTCTGGACTGTGTGGGAGGGTATCTCTCCCGAGGAGATGGATAGGCATGCATTTTGGGCTGATTGCGTTTTGGTGCAGGAGCCTAATTCTTCTGAAAAGTAKCATGTTGGTTTTATTTTGCCTGACAAAAATAACAGCAGAAGAGGCTGGTTAGTGCTCAAAGGAAACGGTTGTGCAGAGAAGTGAGGGAGTGCTTACTGTTGCATTGTTCATTGAGGACCAGAGKTTGCCATGCCCTGCCACTGGCCTTCCCCAAGCCCCTCGAGAAAAGCCCCACAGAAGCTGGTGAGAAGCGGGTGCCACTCTGCTCCCCCTGACAAGAGCCAGGACCTTCATGRCACGGTACTGACGCATGACTTTAAGCTGAGAGTACCTCCCTCCCACACGACAGCCTTACAGAGCTCTGGCTCCTGCTGCCTTGGCCATCAGGGTACAGAGGGGGTGAGCTGCAGACTTCAGCACTTTGATAAATTGTTCCTAGTGTCAGGCCCTGGTATGATCCACGCCCTTCTGCTGCCTTCAACTCTGCAAACACATCATTAAAAGGTGTACTTTTTTTAMAGAAAGATTGCATGGTTTAATAGATTTTTTAATCTACCGGTCTCCTCCTCTGACACATTTATTGTTCTAAATGCAGAACTTRATTTGACTCAATATATTGCTATTTCTACAATTAAATTCCTTGTTAACTGCTGAATCACCGAAATGCCACATAARTCCCCTGATTTTTCCTTACAATTTATTTGTTAAGCATTCTTTTACAAACTGAGGGACATTACTTTGACACATTTTACATGTGTTAAGAGTTTGAAGAAAAATATTCTAATAAATACTAAACATGAAAACAGTGCCAACTATTACTATAAGGAAACAGAATTGTTAGGGTTGTGGACTTTTTTCCTCCTTTAAGCACAGTAGTTCTAACACAATCATTAACACAATTTGCATTAGCTTAATGCAAATACCTACAATCAGCACATGGTAGGGCTAGAAAGTACCTATTTCCTGACCAAATACCTAATGCTGTGTTTCAGCTAAGCATGTTGACTGAATGCCATCAAAACTCAAAGAATAATTTACAGTTCTAATATTTGACAGGGCGTCATGCATTATTGCTGTTTTGTAATATGTATATATATAACTTTTTAAATAAAAGCAGTCTGCTTCTCAGTGATCAAATTTAAAATCTGTCATGAAACTGAGAAGGATTCCAGACTAAATCACTAAAGATGGAAAACTGGAGAAAATATGCACAGATTTATGGGGAGAAAACACTGCTTAATCTCATTTATATAAATGCAAACCACACTCCAAAAACGCTAGCACATAGAAATGGACTATCACAGCACTCCTGTGTTAAAATTAATCTTCTTCAGAATGAAATTTTCAGCATTTAGCCCTCCTTGAAGACCACAAAACTTGAAAGAACTCCATCCTTTTTCTCATGTTACTGCAATATATTCCTTTTATTTATTATTGTCTCAGAGGAAGAATGTTACAATGTAGTGTTTGAAGTAGCATTTACTTGGCAGCAGAGGACAAAGGATGCATACAAACACAGCCAGAAAAACAACTTTATACATAACCTTGTATTCAGAACAAAAATAAAAGCCACCAAATTCACTACTAAGACCTTTTTCTACTCATGTAGGGGGGTATTTTTAAGGATTCTTTGCCTAGAGAATGATGTAGCTTGATAAAAGCAAAGTACTCTGCAGAGAACAAAATATAAAGCTATTTCCAATACTACTCATGAAGATAGGTCTGAGGTAGAAAGGTGGTCATGGCTTTCCTCTTCTGTAAAATGTGGGKTTTTTTCTTCTCAAAATAACTACACTACTTTTTTTAATAGATGAAGCATTTATAGGAGCCAGCATCTTCTCTTCCCACCTTGACAATTTTGCTCCACTCACTCAGGAGTAATACTTAGCATTTATATAGAGCTTTTCATACACTAACTAAGCAAGCCCTACAACACCTTCGAGAGGTAAGTACTATCATCCCCATTTTACAGATGGGAAAACAGAGGCAGAGCGGTTAAATAATTTGCCAAAGGGTTTAGAAAGAACTGGCACTGCAGCCAACACTAGAACATGGTCAACGCTGTGCCCAAATCACTCCTTCAGCAGCAGCAGTCCAGGAGCGAATACTGTGGGTGCAGGACAATCTAGTTGGCACCACTTCACAAAACCACTAGAAATTCCTGAYCTGCTGCCTTAATGTCCTCTAGCATTTTTCAGTAGCAGTAGAGAATTTACAACTCTTCCAATACCATTTTGAGATTTTTTTTTTCTTCAGTAATAATTAAGAACACCACAGTTTAGTTTCTCTCCACTATACATGRAATATATTGCATGCAGTTTTACCAATTAAAGGTATGTCCTGACATTAAAGCAAGTGTCCATGCAGCATTGTAAACTCTGTGAAGGCGTTAAAATCTCTTATGATAATTTTAAAACTAGAGATCAGCTGATCCGTAACATAACTTTCCCATAATTATCCCTACTTGTAGTACATAAATAAATGATTTCAAAGATAAAGATGAGTTGCAAGATTACAATGCCAAATGATAATATCTAAGTGCATTGCAGTTTTGAAGAAAATGTTCCATTGCTAATAGTATTGGAAAGGGCTTTCTAATTGTCTCTTCATTTCCAAGAGGCAGACAAAAGACTGGCATGTTTAGATCATCAGAAGGGGATCTCACGGAAATGAGCTTTACTTCACAGACTGTAAATTCCAAAACTTGAAGCAAGTTTGGCACAGCAGGGAACAGCAAAGCTTTGTCTCTGAACAAAGTTGGGAAAGATTACACTAACATAGACCTTACTAAAAACAACTTAAGCTATCACCTAAGTCCTCTTTTTAGCTATCTCCTGCTTCAAAATAAAGTAAGTCTTAAAAAAAATAATCCTCCAAATGGAGTGTGTTGGCTGGAAATAACTGAAAGTTAAAAATACCATCTTGGTGGATGAGGATGATGATTATGACTCAAAATGAGAGTTTACCTTGTATAATGGAGTTAAAATACTGTAGCTTGCACCCAACGGCAATTTTTGTTAACCAGTAACAATAATGCAGATTATGGGAACTTCATATGCCAATTCAAGGGTAATCTGAAATCTGTGTGGTCAGATGGTTAGCATATAAATAATCAGTACAGAATATTAAATGTGTGAGAATATAACTAAGGGTATTTTACAATGTAAAAGCAAAGAGCTGAAAGGAATGTATAAACGTAACATTTTGCTCCAAACTCCTTATGCAGTTCTCTTTACAATTATCAAAAAGAACGTATATAAAGCCCCTGCCCCTTTTCCCGCGGCTGTATATTTATTTATACAAATCAGTGACAAATACTCCACTGCTCATTAATTTACAGTTGCATAGAAAGGGAAGAAGAAGAAAAAAAMCCAAACCAATACTATAAAAACAACATCCTCGTCTTTGGGTATTCAGTGTTTTACTATTTCAAGCAGAACACGCAGTCAGAGTGAACAGCATGTTCCAGGGTCCCATGCAGCTTTCTGATGAAGTGGAACTCACAACTGGTGGTTTGTAGAAAAGGGCTGTACTGCACGTCAGGAAGCACTGGTTGATGTCCAAATGAACACTTCACATTGCCTGTCATGATGAGAAATGACCATACCAGTACCACATTAACACACACAGAAAGCTCTAAATACTCTTACAAAAACCCTGTATTTTAAAAACTTAGATGTATTGGCCCAAGACTCCACAAATCACTGAGGCACGTAGTTAAGAGAAACCTAATTTTACTATACTGAAGTGTTTAAAATTCTTGCTGAGTAAGGCCCAGAAGATGTTAGTCTACAGAGCAGTAAATACAACTGATAGACTCTCCGTGTTCTGCACCCATAGAAAAAAAGTTTAGGCCAACTACTATCCTATCTGAAGCCTAGGTGGTAAGAATGGAGAGTATAGAGTCTGGACTTGGATTCGGCCCCTTCAAATGTGATGCTTATTTCCAGGCTCCTGTTTCAGGATTCTGTTCCTGAACAGACAAATGTGCCTCCTCTAATGTTTCTGGAAAGTTAGATTTGCAGTGAGACCATTTGGGAATCATCATGTAACTAACAAAAAAAAAAACAAAACAAAACCCAAAAAACAAAAACCAAACAAACAAAAAAATCAAATGCTTTTTCAGGAAGATTAGTATTATTCAGTGATAACACTGAAAGCTATCCCTGTGCCTGCTTAGAGGAAGGATTTCTGAAAAATGCTAGTTTAATTCACTAATTTAACTTATCAAGAGATGAAACAAAAAGTCTGAGTTAACTGAGTGCGGGGCATGATTCATCCAATTCTCTTTAGAAATTCCTGTTTGGGAGGGCAATCCTACTACCCCAGATATTGCCATCCAAGAAAGTGTTTGCAGAGCAATATTTCTGATTTTTAGATAYTCGTTTTGGGAAGGTCTGACCTTGAAAACTGTGGATTAATGGACAAGGTGAAATAATTTGGGGGAGTAAATAGACTCTTTCCCTACCACTTAACTCTTCTGAAGTCTCACACAGCAATTTGTAGTAGTCTTTAGAACTTATTTAACAATGAAACTTTCGAAGAACTCTGCAACAACACAAGATTATGTCATTCCTTATTTGTCATACGTGGGCTCTAATATCAACCTAAACCTATAGCAAGTGTTTTTCCTATTTCCGTTACTTATAACAGAAATTTAACTGATCATTCACACCAGTTAGATTTTCAAGAACAAGTACCTAAACACCAGATTGTTTTTCACATTTTTGTGAACTCTAAAAGTAGCCAAATTTCTGCTTTGGGTTTGTAAAGTGGTTGCCTACAGGGAGAAGGCAGCTTAATCTAATGCCTAAGATGCTGTGTGGCTCTTGACCTTTGTGCCCTGGTACCCACAGCTCCTGGAACTGAAGGGGTGGGCACCAGGGCACAAGTACATATGGATGTCTTTGCAAGAACCAGCTTTGGTCTTGCAGAGCTGATGCTGGCTTGAAACTAACTGGCCCTGATAGATTCGAGCTGATTCCATCTGGTCAGCACCCCAGAACTGCACACCATAGTATCTTTGGTAATGCCTGAACTAGCAGGAATTTTCTATTAATTGGCATATTCCAGAATCTAGCCTTCCTGTTACATCGGTCTAGCTTCCAAATAGACCTCTAGGGAAAAATACAGAAGAAAACCCCTGCCACTTGGCCTTGATGGAATTTTTCCACTTAATTTATTTTGCTCCCAATGACTGTGGAAGTATGTAAACATGTCTCATACCTGTGGTCTGCCAGTGAAACTTGCTGCAAATAGAAAAAACAAAAGAAAGTTAGAAATTTACATGATTCTGCAACTTGACAGTTTAAAAACAAAGCCAGTGTCAGGAAAATATGTACTATAGAAGAACAGAAAGAATCCTATCTTAAAAAAATAAACATTTAATTAGAAGTGTGTTGTAATGGTCTATACATAACTTCCTTCACAAATTTACTTTTCTTGTTACAAATTTATAGCATTATGAATATACAGATGATATGAATTGTTCCTTTTCACCACTTGCGACCATATAGATCTACGAGTGCTGTATTATAATACCACTGTTCAAAATGTTCTGTTCTGGAACTCACTCGGATGCAAAGGCAAGAATTCTGCCCAATGTCGCACACCTGCCTAGTTCTGAGGACCAACCTCATAAACACAGAAGGAAAAGCAGCATTATATCCATTATCAAAGGATCTGGGGACCAAAAAAAAAAATAATCCCTTAAGAGCAGTGCTGGCGTTACTATATGAATTATTGCTTCGTAAGGCATATTTGGAGTAAGTAGAAGATTTGAAGATTAATTATAACTTGAAACCCATAAAAACAAATGCAGCAAATAAGAAGACTGGCTTTATTTTACAGTCAAGATGGGATAAAAATAATCTACATAAGGCTTAGATGCTAGTAACTGTCCTTAATGAAAGCTGCAGCCAAGGTAGTGATGAGGTGGTGAAAAAATAGCTTTCTTTTGTTTGTTTGTTTTAAATGGACATGATATGTTGAACATGAGGGCTGTTCTAATAAAATTTAGCCTGGGTATAATTAAAAAAGGGTAAGGATATTATTTTTTAAGGTTAGGAATACAGTGATGCTCTTAAAACAGATTGCCTAGGGAGTCCGTGGAGTCTGCGCCTTTGGAGGTCTTACAGAACAGGCTAGACAATTGTCCGCCCAGAAAGACAGATCCATCTCGCATGGCCACAGGAAAAGATGGTGGACTAGGTGGTCTGTCATGGTCTTCCCTAGCAAAACTCATAGAGTTTAATGCACTCTGTTGTGAAGGCCAGACTAATGATCCTCATTCCCGGCTTCTAAAACAGTATATGAATCTTAAACGGTTAAAAAAAATATACTCCTAGTAAATCTCTCAAGTAAGAGAGATCATAGAATGACTAAAGAAGAGCAAACATAACTAGTACCTACTAATTGGGGCATGCTGGTTTGGTTTGATTTCTGCAGCAGCATGTCAATGACAAAGGGAAAAATCACATGAAATTTGGAATTGTGCTGCTTTTAATCTTAAATGCTCAGAAACGCTTCACAATATGAAAGGATGTGGGGCCACAGTTTTCACTTGCAGTCCCCTCCTGCCTCATTCGGGATATTGTTTTATGGATATTAGATTTTTTTTTCTATGTTTCCTGGTAGTGGAGAGCAGACATCATTATCAAGCTTGCCCTGACWCAGGAATGCAAGGGAGTATTTCTGCAAATCTGCTGTGAATTCATTTGGGCCAAATGTCCAGTAGCTGCTATACTGCTTACACATGCAAGACAGGAATTTGTAAAAACAAGAATTGATACTTGACTTGCATTTTCTACTAATTTGCATACATACACACCCTTGAGTTGTGCTGAGTAGCTCCACTAGCTGTTGACTTSAAGAAGAGATGCTCCTTACAATCACATCCTTAATTTGCAAAGTGATGGGCTCTGAACTATTGAACTCAATGAAAATCTCAAAGGACAGCTGAAACAAAACCTTTTTTGCTAGATCCTAATTTGCTTTCTCAAAATGTGCAAAGTGCATCTTCTGCGATGCAGTTCTTCACAGCCAAGAAATGTACGTAAAAGAAATAAAAGGGGTATTTTAGCRGGGTTCACCAAGTTTACAAAATAGAATAGAATAGAGGTCAATCTCGATGCTTCCAAAAGGACTGGGCATAAACACCCTCCCTCTCACTTGTCCCTTTTAAAACTGACCGTCATTATTACGTTTCATTTGAAGGAACTGTTGAAAGTTTAATAATATATCAAAGTTTTCACTACTGTTTTTCTCAGGCAAAAGAGCTGAAAGTGAAGATATATATGTATGTATGTATTTAAAAAACTCAAAATACATCAATAACAAAGTTGCCACTTCACCTCTCCTGCCAAAACCAACAATCTGTATGAAATACCGCTGAAACCAGAGAGATAGCTCCTCTCTCCTGTAAGTGCAGTGACATTGTATGTATGTGTATATGTATGTATGTATATGACTGTAAGTGACAGTGACATTGCATGGCCTGTATCAGGAATAGTGTGACCAGCAGGAGTAGGGAGGTGATCGTGCCCCTGTACTCGGCACTGGTGAGGCCGCACCTCGAATCCTGCGTTCAGTTTTGGGCCCCTCACTACAAGAAGGACATTGAGGTGCTGGAGCRTGTCCAGAGAAGGGCGACGAGGCTGGTGAAGGGTCTGGAGMACAGGTCTTATGAGGAGCGGCTGAGGGAGCTGGGGTTGTTTAGCCTRGAGAAGAGGAGGCTGAGGGGAGACCTTATCGCTCTCTACAACTACCTGAAAGGAGGCTGTAGAGAGACGGGTGCTGGTCTCTTCTCCCAAGTAACAAGTGATAGGACGAGAGGAAATGGCCTCAAGATGCACCAGGGGAGGTTTAGATTGGATATTAGGAAAAATTTTTTCACTGAAAGGGTAGTCTCAGGCATTGGAACAGGCTGCCCAGGGAAGTGGTGGAGTCACCATCCCTGGAGGTGTTCAAAAAACGTGTGGATGGGGTGCTTCGGGACATGGTTTAGTGGGCATGGGTACTGGGTTGATGGTTGGACTCGATGATCTTAGAGGTCTTTTCCAACCTTAATGATTCTATGATTGTGGAAGGCACAAGATCAGTGGAAAGGTATGCCAGCTGATATAAGCCATGCATAGGAAACTAATCGGTTTTCCTTTCAATCTCTCTTTAATAGACACTGAATAAAATATCAACTTTCAATGCATTTAAGCAGGGAAAGGTGTTATGTGCTGTGTTAACAGTTATTTCCTCTGGTCAATGAGTTTAATAACTAGTTCAATAATCAGTTCAGGCAGTCAGGATTGGGCTATGGTCCCTCCAGTTGCAGAAGGCCTTTTTTTCAAGTTTTATTAGAGAAACAGCATTCAGATTTTCTGAACCTACATTCACCTAAGTTCTACATAAGGTTTGTATCAGCAGCTAATGGGATTCTAGGTCTCTTTTCCCTTATGTGGGCACAGCTGAAAATTCCATATGGAGCTATAGGCTTTTCTTATAGTGAATCACTTCCACTTAAAACGTGAGAACATTTGTATATTTACCTTCACAAATAGTGTCTATTCAGGAACTTTAAAGAACAGAATTATATAGCTTGCATATCTTGACAAGAAATTTCATCAGAGAAAGATTTTTTTTTTTTCCTACTCAATACCACAAGAATGACTTTTTTTCTTCAAAAGACTGTCTCAAATTCAGTACTATTCTCAGAGACATATTTTGTTACACTTACAGCAGCAAGCTGGAAATGTGCTGTTGATTTGCTCCATAACATCTGTTAGATCTGTGTTGGTATCATGAGGTGGAACTAACAAGTCATCTGCAGATATGACAACAAAAAAGATCAATGAATTCAGTAACAAGAGGAGAAAAAAAAAAAGACAACATTCTGAAAGGCATTCTCATCCAACCTTCCAGTTAAATACTCTTTTATATTTCAAGGGAAACCACCACCTGAAGCCTTTGTAACTTAATGTGCAGGAACTGTCATTGATAATTGCCAGCCTTGGGAGAGGAGGTGAAAGTTACATTATTGATTTGCAGCAGAACTCATTTCTCTTTTATTAAAGCTTAGCCATTGCAACCAAGATTTAACTAGAAGAAATTGCCAAGAAGGAGCAGTATAAAAGAATTTACTGTTAAAATAAATAAAAGGTTTACAAGATGAGGGAATTATACTCAGTAGCTGCTCAATTAAAATTCTGTTCCATTTTCGGATGATTTGTCATGTAACTTTCACAGCAAACACACCATTCTTTTTCTGAAAAAAACATTTATCTTTTACATGGTCTTTATTCAATATGCACCAGCAATTTCACTAGTGTTAAAATCCTCCTTGCCGTTTTTCTAAAAAATGCTGCTTAAAATTAGCCAAGGGAATGGTTAGGGAATACAACTGGCTCTGTTCCTGGCAGTGTTATTAGACAGCATCTCTCATAAATCTACCATTGCATTAAATCAGACTCGAAGAAGTTCCATGTTTTTCCAGAAGTMAAAACACATGTCAATGCTGAATGAAAACTTTTCAGTATGCAAGAGAATATTTTCCCTGCTTTCCACAGAAATAAAATCATTTTTTGATCTATGACACAAAGACTTGAAAACAAAAACAGGGAGGAAACTGCACTTAAGATAATATGAGAAAAATCTTTTATTTTTTCCCCTAATTTTGAGCATTCAGTGGTCTGTAGTTATTTCTGCTAATTCCCAGTGGAATTAATGAGTTCTGATATTGGAGAATTTAAAATAATCTTTCACGAGAGAAATCCCCTCATGTGCAGAGGCTGTACACTTAAATACTCAATAATTCCTAAAGATGTGAAGTCTTTGAGGGGTGGGGTCATCATAATACCAGAATAAGCAGAGGATACACAAGAATTGCTAAAGCAGTCATCAGGAAGCTTCGATTACGTGTTTCGGGCATTTGTTCCTGTATCTGACAGATTACTTGGGTGCACGCGTGTACTGTAGGACAAACAGCTGTTGGCCGTTTAAGTCCAATGAAACCTGGTTACCCCTTCAGTAAGAATGGCTTTGCCCAGTAAATTCACTTGCTCAAAATGGATGGGGCCAAGGAGTCTACTGACAGAAATCCATAATTCAGAGTCACMTAGATTCTTGTGACACTGCAGCTGTTTGCAAGTGTGGGGAAGCAACAGCTCCAGCTGCAGTAAGTCTGGTTCCCAGTAGCATCACAAAGATCAATTCCTTTTTATTTATAAATCTTTTCAGAAAGATGCCAACAAACATCTTCAATTCAGTAGTCACCTATAGACCCACGCAGCACTTTACCTGATCAAAACACTTACCTGTCTGATGAAACTGTGAGCTTGTCTCTTGCTCGAGCGGGTAGCCAAGGGCGGAGTGCTGGGGTGAAGCACAGGGGGAGGCGCCATTAACCCGGGAGTCTGACTCGGGCTACATTAAAGAGAATAATGCCCAAATTCAGATAAATTGTATCTACAGAATTAAGTGTGGGCTTGTATGCAGTCATCCGACTCCTTTCCTTTTTTATGTGCTCTTTCTTATTTGTTCTCCAAACTATTGAAAGTTGGCTTAGGTCTATACAACCGTTAGGGGGAAAAAAACTCAAACCAACAACTTGTTAAAAGAAAATTCAGACTTAAGTGTAATTCTTAGGACACTGCAGTTGATGGTCTTGTTAAAAACAATGTTCTGTTGCAAGCATGCACCATAGAAACACAATGTTATGAACAACCCAGACCATCTGCCGAGGCTCTCAGGCCAGCTACGCAGAAAGACTACACAATGGTATTATTGGGGTTGTATATATATGTATGGATATATACATACATATACACATACACAGAGGACATTCAGCTAAGGTCCCCTAAGAAGCTTTACTAGGATGAATGATCATGCTTAGAAATAAATGTTGAGTCATGAACAGTTTTGCAAAACTCCTTCACAATCAAGCTGAGTGAAGACACAAGATTCAAGAGAGCTTTGTTAAATCTAAAAAGTGGTAGCTAGCCACCACTCCTGGTAACGCTGCTTCTCAATAGTGTGGAGGACACCAAATTTGCTGGAAAACTATGTACTATGTAATTTCCAGAAAATTATGAGAAGGAACCCATATACTTTGAAAACTGTGTTGTAGGCAAGCCTTTCTGGACTCTTAAATTCATCTGAAGAATCAAACACGTAAGTTCTATGTTACATTTAGTTGTAACCATGTATGTGCTTGAGATTATGTATACATATACGGACACAAAGTAAGAAAAGACCTTAAGACTTCTTCATTATAACAACTCAGAAATATTGGAAGGGATCTTGTTCAGGCATTTTTTTTTCATCTTTTCCTTCTTTCTTGTAAGAAATCCTTTGAGGAAGAGAGTAGTAATAYAGTATTTGAGCTCCAGAACTGATTGTTCTGAAAAAACAGAAGCACGTGAAACAGAATTTGCATCTGAGGCAGTTATAGAATCTTACCTGAAATGGTTGCCCCTATCATTTATCTTTTTGATTGCAAATCATCAAATTACTTCCAAACAGCTTAAAGAGCAGATTATTTAAGTAAATCTGTCAAAAGCAGATACAGAAGTCATAAAAAATATCATTACTTATAAGATCTTTTTGAAACTGAGACTGAACAAGTACCTAGAACAGCTATGAGACTCGATGCAAAGAGGTAATATACAGAATGGSAGTTAATTTGTGCACAAGTTTGCTGCTTTGCAGCTCACAGCCTTAAGTGCAACATTCATAAGACAACTTCCAGTTAAAAAAAAATAAATATCTTCAACAAAACTGAAGATTGTTGAACAAAGAAAGATACTTTTTCTTCCATACACAGTGGTGAGTAATAGAAGGAAATGTTTCCTTGAGCACTCAGCAAATCTTTTTTTCTCCTCCAAATCTCATCTCTCTCTCAGCATGACAATACCAACTTCCAGCTTTGACTAAAAGAATAAATCAAGAAATACTGCTCTGCATATAGAAGACAAAGAAGAATGGAAATGTTTTCAACCCAGCCAAGGATTTTGCCATCAAGACACTCCTATGAACAGTGAATGCCTATGAAGTGGTTAAGTAATTTGCCATTCAGTATCACACTTCAACCCAGCTACAAGGTCTAGGTAAAATGAGTGTGGTGATTTTAAATAGGCCAAGCCTGCGGTAACTAACTCCAGGTAATTCTGTATAGCCAGGAACCTCTGTTCAAGAAGAGGTTAGAGCTATAATGGTAAAGAGATGAAGCAAACTCTCCAAGGGTTAAGAGTTACTTCAGTACCGAACAAGGCTAACTCCAGCAGCAGAGTGGCTGCTTGCCCACCCCACAAACAGATGGACAGAGAGAATTTGAACTATCCAAAATGCAAACTTGCACCAGGACTGGATCTCTGTCCCTCTTCAAGCAGTAACTGTGGACAAATAGTGCAGAAATGACTGAGGGTGACTGAGGAAGGAAGATTGGTGCTGGACTTGATACAAAACTGCAGTACAGTAACACATAGGCTAGACCAAGGATAGCGAGGCACTGTAAAGTCAAGATTAATTCGGATAGAAAGGAGATGCCTATGAACTTAAATACTTAAATGATGAGTTAGTAGTGAAGGTTATTTAGTACAACTTAGGAGTGCTATTGCAAATGACAGAAAAACCCCGCAGAGCACGAGGATAAACTGAGAGCAAACAGAACATACTTGGAACACTTTACATTGATGTAACATGTATTGTTGCAGCAGTCAGAATGAAATATTGCAGCTGGATTTAAAATTAAAACAAAAAAACACATCCCCTTCTAATCAGGACAGTGTCTGATGACTTAATTTTCATTTAAATATACTGATAAATGTTACACTACATAGTTCCAGTGACTGCAATAACAAGAAAAGCCAAAACAAACCAAAACCCTCTTCTTCCAAAATCAGGACAATACAGTTAAGCAAATGAAAAGCTGGGTTTGGAGCAGAAAGGGAAGGGTTCTGGTAGTGGCATAAATGCCTTAATATAATAATCAGATACTGAAAAATGTTAAATGAAAAATAGTTGAGGATATAGCTGCATGTATTTACATGATTTAACAGTGTTACTGGGAGAGAACCTGAGAAAAAACTGTAGAAAATCATGTTCTACTTGACCCCTGTTGCATAACATCTACAAAATCTGATCACTTCCATCATCAACCCCCTTCAGGCATCATGAAGTTCATGCCGCCTTAGTCAAAACAACTCAGCAGACAAGCCTTATGCCAGAAACCATAYGAAAATAGCCCTAGATGTTACTATATGCCTGCTGCTTCTTCCTGAATAAAAAACAGCAGAGAGATCGAGCACRACTCTACGAGGGGGAAGTTTCCAACTCCAGTTTTCAAACTTCTTTTTATGCAAAATCAAATAAAGCTATAAAGGGACAGATAAGTTCTTCTCCAGAAAACTCTGACATTGAGGGATTTTTCTGAATTACAGCAATTTTTAAAGCATTTCAARGGAGATACTTATTTTAACCAATTTTGACCTACAGTGCCTTATTTCACTGTGCCTTTGCTGGTGTCTTTCCCAAAGAATAGCCTGAAGTGTTCTGTGGCTTAATGGGTAGATAAAACATACCTGTTCTTCCCTTGACTTCTGTGGCTTTTGGTAAAAAACAAAACAAAACGTGCCTCCCTCTCCCCCCAACCTCTGAATCACAGAGAACCTCAAAAAGGACAATTGCCTTTCCACATCCATTACAGATGTTTCTTCTTGTTTCAAACTTACTCTCCCAGTTTCTTCTTGTTCCAGACCTATCCTCCCAGCCACAAAAGAAACAAAGTCTCCTCTGCTCTTTTGATAAAACTCCTCTGCTTTCAGCTGGAGAGGGAGCTGCAGTCCCTATTTACTCTGTCTTGGAGACTGATCATGCAGCCATCGACAGATGATCTTAGCTCCCATTAACTTCAATATCAAATCCAATACGAAACCTCTATTCAGTAGCTCATTTTGGTTTTTAAAATCCAAACAGACTTTAAATGCCCTTCATAATAGGTCTTACTTCTACTTTGCACATGCAGTATCTAAAAGGGTTGAAGAAAGAAAAGTGAAAATGGATTCTTTATTTTTTCTCTATATGATTAACATGTTGGTATCAAAGTTGTCACAGGCCAGTTCTGTTTCACCTTCCTCTTTGGTGCTATAATCAATCAGGCAGACAAAAATGACAACATCGTGTGACAGCCACCAATCCTTCGGGCTTGCTAAAATAAAAATAGTATGGTAACCTCAGAATTGTGACCTGAAGTAGGCAAATGTACAGTGAGGGTGCATGCATATTTCTGCTCAAGGTGCTCCCTAAAAAATGTCTTAGAATGCTCTCATCTAGATTAAACAGTTACTACAGGGAAGTTTCTAAGTTTCATTAATTCTTTACCCAAATATCTGTATGTAGATAGACTCACTCCATATCTTTTAGAGAAGAAAGTCCCAGTATTTTAGATTCAGTGGCAAGTTATTAATCCAAACAACAGTCAAGAGGCTGAGTTGAGAAGACAAATGCTGTTGACAGAAGAGAGAAACAGAGATGGCATGAAATGCCAGTCACAGCAAACAAATTGCTGTAAAACAGTTGTGTCCTTTAATACCAGTAATTATTATTACAGGAATTACAGAGTTGTCATATATTTTGACATTGGGACTGATGAGAATCTTCCACCCAAATCATCCACCTCATTAATGAGAAAAAGTATTCCTTATATCCACTAAAAAATAATTGGGACAGCCAATAAAAGCAAAAGAAACAAACAAATATACTTAGATCCTCAGTTGGGTTCGGATAAAGTCCTTCCTCAAGCAGTGAAAGAGGTAAAGACTTTCACAGACTGTGAGTGGCCTAGATGACAGRAAAACAAACATGCTGAGGAGTGGTCATTTTCTCAGAAAGTTAAGGCAGCAGTAATGGGATTCAGTGCTGCTTCATAATTGCATTAATGTCAAAATAAAGATGTTCCAAAGAACATATACTAAAAATATGAATTATTTACAATTTCTGAATCTCCTTCAGGRGAGTGGTTTCAGCATCCTTGGAGACAGCCTGCAAAAAGTCTGCCTAGTGGCAGGTCAAAAAATCCCCACTAAATAAAGTAAGGATGCATATAGAAAGGCACATTGAAACATCACAGATATGTCTGGTGAAGTTCCCACTGAACTGACTGAAAAAGGGGAAACATAACCCCCGTTTTTAAAAAGGGTAAAAAGGAAGACCCAGGGAACTAGAGGCCGGTCAGTCTCACCTCTGTGCCTGGGAAGATCACGGAGCAGATCCTCCTGGAAGCTATGCTAAGGCACATGGAGGACAGGGAGGTGATTTGAGGCAGCCAGCGTGGCTTCACCAAGGGCAGGTCCCACCTGACCAACCTAGTGGCCTTCTATGATGGAGTTACTATACCAGTGGACAAGGGAAGGGCTACAGATGTTGTCTATCTGGACCTCTGTAAGGCCTCTGACAAGGTCCCCCACAACATCCTTCTCTCTAAACTGGTGAGGTATGGATTTGATGGGTGGATTGTCCAGTGGGTGAGGAATTGGTTGGATGRTCGCATCCAGAGGGCAGTGGTCAACGGCTCAATGTCCAGATGGAGATCGGTGGCAAGTGGTGTCCCGCAGGGGTCGGTATTGGCACCGGTACTGTTTAATATCTTCATCAATGACATAGACAGTGGGATCGAGTGCACCCTCAGCAAGTTTGCAGATGACACCAAGCTGAGTGGTGCAGTTGACATGCCTGAGGGATGGGATGCCATCCAGAGGGACCTGGACAAGCTCGAGAAGTGGGCCCATGTGAACCTCATGAGGTTCAACAAGGCCAAGTGCACRGTCCTGCACCTGGGTCGAGGAATACCCCGGTACCAGTATAGGCTGGGGAATAAAGGGATAGAGTGTAGCCCTGCCAAGAAGGACTTGGGGGTACTGGTGGACGAAAAGCTRGACATGAGCTGACAAGGTGCGCTCACAGCCCAGAAGGCCAACCGTACCCTGGACTACATCAAAAGAAGCGTGGCCAGCAGATCGAGGGAGGTGATTCTGCCCCTCTACTCTGCTCTGGTGAGACCCCACCTGCAGTACTGCGTCCAGCTCTGGAGCCCTCAGCACAGGAAAGACATGGACCTGTTGGAGCGGGTCCAGAGGAGGGCCACAAAAATGATCAGGGGGATGGAACACCTCTCCTGTGAAGAAAGGCTGAGAGAGCTGGGGTTGTTCAGCCTGGAGAAGAGAAGGCTTCGGGGAGACSTTATTCCAGCCTTTCAGTACTTAAAGGGGGCTTACTAAAAGTTGGCAGCAGACTTTTTAGCAGGGCCTGTTGCGATAGAACAAGGGGGAATGGTTTTAAACTAAAAGACGGTAGATTTAGACTAGATATAAGGAAGAAATTTTTTACAATGAGGGTGGTGAAACACTGGCGCAGGTTGCCCAGAGAGGTGGTAGATGCCCCATCCCCGGAAACATTCAAGGTCAGGCTGGACGGGGCTCTGAGCAACCTGATCTAGCTGAAGATGTCCCTGCCCAAGGCAGGGGGGTTGGACTAGATGACCTTTAAAGGTCCCTTCCAACCCAAACTATCCTATGATTCTATGATTCTATATTACAAAAGCAGTAATGCAGACCTTCTCATATAATTGACTTTGTACCAGCCTCTCCATTAAAAGACAGAGGAGAAACAGGAACAGCTTTGGGAATGGCAGTTGGAACAATCAGAAGGGGCATGACTCCCACAGAGGGGGGAGATTTCGGACAGGAAGCAAAAGAGCAACAGTACATAGTTAATGAGGTGTAAACGATCAGAAACATTGAAAGAAGTCAATTCTTCTACCTTATCCTGTCAGAAACCACAAGTTGCAGAATGCCCAGAAAAATCCAAAGGCAGAGATGATAAGAAGAAACTACTGCCCYTCCCCCCCCGTCCGCTTAATCACAACACACATGTATACCCTAAAGGGCTTACTAAGAATGTTACAAGGATACTGAAAAGATTACAAAATTACAAGATTATCCACAGCTACATTAGAAAAAAGAAAGTTTTGAAGGGTGAACATGTTCCTGCTTTAAGCACTAAGCTGAAAATGACTATGGGCTTGACAGAACTTCTGTGTTTCTATTCTACAGCTGTTTCTTTGCAGATTTTAAAACCTTCTCTGAAACACCTAGTATTGCCCAGAGTCCTCAAGATACCTACTTCATGAATGATTGTTAACAGTTGCATCAGTTATCTTCCCTATTAAATATTTAAGCTACTCAAATACTGATTAAAGATGCTAGAATGACAGTAACAACAACAAAAATACTCTGCTAGAGGGGTACGGAAGCCATTGGAACAGATGCATCTTATTGCTACTCAGCCAAATCTGCCTAGAAAAATGACAAAGTCAGCCAGTGAAACAAAAAATAATCTTTATCACTGTGATGAGAGTATCAACTACAGCAGGAACATGCCATTTTGATACCTGGTTTATGCCGTCTGTTTCTTGGCTTAGTTAAATCCTCTACTACGTAGAGCAAGTCACCTGCCTCATGGAAGGCAGGAATCATTTGCCTTACCGGACTCTGGCCCAAATGTAATGATTAGTTAAGAGGAAGCATTCATACATTTCTCTTCATCGCTTCCACACATGATACAGTACAAACTAACATCTCTAGCAGCATCTTGTAGATGTTGCTGCTATTATTTTTATAATCTAGATGTGCATATGCTGACTTCAAAAACAATCAACATTTCTTCCCCCAACAAAGAAACTATAATCTCTTGCTACTGACATTTGCTAAAAGGCTCTTGCCTTCAGCATTACTTGTGCACAGACAATTTTGCTGTAGCTTATTGGTCTAAATATGCTACTCAAGAGGAACTGGATTTTTAATGGAACAAATTGTTCCTTTGCATTTTTAGATATATCTTTGGCCACCTGTCTTTGGCATGCTACGAAAAGTTTCAGTGACTAACCATGGAAACAAATAAACAAATTATTTAAGGAAAGATTGGAAAACTGAAGTCAAATACAGGGTGCAACGGCACCACTACTTGGAATATGGTATATATTTTCTTTCCCCTGCTTTTTAATTCATGAAAAACTATTGCACTTGTTTGTGTTATTCTCAATGTTTCATAAATTACCATAGTCACTCCAGCACTTGTAATCATCTTGTGCTCGTTTGATTTTCACCATGGTTTATACTAGATGATAGGAAAAAATATCTCTTCATCCTAGAAATGACCAAGTGCAAGAGACCAAGCTAGTGTGGTGAAAATATCTGCAGTAAAATTCCAATGACTTTGTTCCACCAAGAAATTAATTGTGCAGAAACAACATGGGGGAAAGACATCAGTGTCTATCTACCTGCTCAAGCAGCTGCCGTAGCCGGTGAAGCTGAGACTCCAATTGTTTATTGTGATCTTCCAATATTTGCATCCTTGCTTCCAGGCGACCTTTATGTTGCCTCAGGAGTTTAGCTTCAGCAATGAGCTCAGCATCTTCAGAAGCATGCTGAGGGGACACAACAGAGTCAGGAGGTGATGCAAGAGGGTTTATTCCTCTCCGAAGATGTTGCTCCTTTAGTTGCTCATATTCTATCTGCAAACTCCTGGTATATTGAAAGGAGAAGAAAGAAGACTTAATCAAGCAAAGGAAAATAAAAAACGTCGTTAGACCAACTGATGTTATCATCACCTCCAACTACAGAACACAAGTAGCGCATACAAAGACAACGCCTCGACTTGTGGTAAAACAATAAAGTAGACATGAAACAAAGGTATTTGACCCACCCTCTTCCACCTAACAGAGTCAGGCTATGCACGACATATGCCTTGATTTTTTATTTTTTTTTTCCTAAAATCATGACTCTTAAGTCCATCTCTTCTCATCTCCAACAACTATACATAATACACGCATGGCTCAACCAACAATGAGGCGACAATTCAGACAACAGGCAGGATGATTATGAGACCTTTGCTCTTCCTCGAGATCAGCAATGATACGCTCCAACTCTCCTCGCTCTTCCTTTTCCACTGACTTCAGTATCTGAGCAGGACTCTGTGGCTGACTCACAGGTGACTCTCCTCCCAGCGTCTGACAATACTGCTGGATAAGGGCATGCTCATCCTCTCTAGAGCAATAAAACAACAAAGATAAAGACAGAGTAGTAAAACATTTATTATGTGAGCAAACACCTTTGTCAAGCTGAAGGGTTTTGTTTGTTTGTTTGTTTATGAAAAAGGGCTAAGAGAGCAGGAAATAAGCCTGCAAGAACCTAATGTGTGTCAGATGTGTGTGTCAGCAAATTGYACTGAAATTTTTATAAGTCGTTTCTTAAAAATATACTGCAAAAAAACATACAAACATACAATGCACAGGAAAAAAGATTGATCCGTAGTAGTGTAAAAGACCAGTTTACTTTAATGTATGCATAAAGAACAAACGCTGCTGGCAGTTTGAAAAGAAATAGTGAAACCAAGAATCTGAGACAATATAAACCAAAAATGACTGATTTGAAACGCCTTAAAAATAAATAAAACCAAACAAGCTATCTGATAGTTCCTTTTTTTTTTTGACCATAAGTAGGTGACATTTTTAATATTCTTTAGCAGATAATTTTAGTGTGCTCAATTTACCTAATGAAATCAGAGAGAAAAAAATCCCCACAGAATTCTTCAAGAAGTCATAGAGTAATGAATCATCAAGGATCTAGCTAACACTGTGCACTGCACAAAGGGACTGACRGTGCTGCAAAGATAATGCTATAGGTTTTGAATTAGCATTATATTCCCAGGGTTTTTTTCCTGTTTTGATATACACATGCAATAACTTGAAACTCTTCAAGGGTAGCAGATCTCCTCCTCCTTACAGATTCAGGGATAGAAATAAACTATAACACTGTCCTCCTCCTGACTCACAGAGAAATTACCTTCTGGTAAGGAGATACAGAAGTCCTGACAATTCCAATTATGCTATAATGTCCAAATGAGTTTGCTTTTGTACAGGTGTGCCTTTCTTCCCCAGTTGCTGGCTTTTCTCCATAAGTAAAGTCAGATGGATAGAAAGTGAAGGATACCATRTCCTAAAAATAGTTCACTTGCTAGCTTACTCAAGAAGGATAAATCAGCAGCAGAAAAACACATACTATTCATGTTTTTAAGAAAGAAATTGCTGCAGCAGTATGGATGCTGAAGAAAACTCTCCTTAAATTCTCTTCTTTGCTTGACTACAAAACAGAGACTGCRTACTTTATGATACTGTGAAGTACTGTCCCTACAAACTTTATCCTAAAGATCTTCTACAGTTAAAGCACGGTYAACAACAGAGAGAAAAACACATGAGCAGTACACATACACATGTTCAGATTTCATTTAGAAAAAAGACTTCATGTTAAAAATATTTCTTGTGCTGATCTTTCTCCTACAATTGTTGGAAAGAAGTAGCTACAGATTCTGCTATTAACTGATTGTGGTCTGACATAATGAAAAGTATCCTCAAGGACTGCCTTTGAAAGCACATACAAAAAATAGGAAGTTCATTATATGYAAAGTATTTATTTTTCAAGTAAAAGTGTAATGGAGTTTTTCAAGAGGCTTTTTTAAATTTCCTGTCAGTCAATTTAGCATCTTTCATCACAAAAGATCCAAACGTACAGTCTCATTTGAATGAATAGTAAATCCAGTTATTTAGAAATGTATACCCTGGAAGAAATAGAAGTTATTTCTGTGGTGACAAATAATCTATAAATACATGCATGTACAAGTAAAACACATCAGGTGTTTTACAGGCCATGCACATGGATTGGGGTTTTTCTCAGAAATAAATTCAAGCTCTTGTGATAAAGGGAACAAATGAGAGTTGCAAACATACTGTTTGTGTAATGGAAGACCCTATTTTATCCTGCTGAACCAAGATTTTTTGGTAGCTCAGTATATCGATACCAATTTAAAAGCAACACCAGTTTTAGGAGCAAGCCAAAATAACCACAGATTCAATAAAAACTGATTCYTGGTGTCTCTCTCTTAGAAAAGCACTTCTATCATGCAGCAAAGTGATTTGGTTCTTGTAGTACTGCTTAAGACCACATTTTTACTGAAGACTAATCCTATGGTAGAACACCACCGAACTATTTCTTCCCAGGGATAACTATTCACTATCTACCCAAAGCTATCATGGGGTCTTCCACTTTCCGACTTGCCAGTGGCATTTGAAAATCTAGACTATTACAATCAAACAAATGTGTAACACCATACATAAAAAAACCAAACCAAAMCAAAAAAAWTTATAGCCTGTGTCAGTTCTATCCACTTTAAAAGTTCATGGCATTCTATTCCACYTAAGTTCATTTATGATATAAAGGTTAAAAACAGTCAGGTATGAAGACATCCACAGAGCTCTGATTGCGTATCACTTTCCTTCATCCTGTCTTTTGTGATTAACTACTGGTTTGCAGAAAGTTTACATGTAAAATTGAAAAAGGAACCTAACTAGTGAGCTCTTCCGCTGTTAACCATGAGTCAAAAGTTTAAAGGAAATAATACACATTCACTTATTTCTTATCTGTCTTGGCTGTAGTCAGTACTATACTCATGAGAAGAAATGACAATATTGATCTTCCCATGCAAATGAATAAATGTAATGATTTTTTCATTCAATACAACTATATAATTCAAATATAATTGGGGTTGCATGTGCATTTAAGTCCCTCAAAAATATAGGGGATATCTGACAGTTAGCTGAAAAAGAAACAGAACAGTGGTCCTTTTTTTTGCTTMCCTACAGAAAAAAGCCTCTAACTGCTTTCTCTTTTCCACTACTTGAGTGATSTCAGGGAAACCCACCATCACTTCTTTCGTTATTTTGCATTAGTCTAGTTAAAACTAAAGCAAATGCTAGTGCAGTTAATGAAGTTTGGATCAGGTCCTAATGTGATAATGAAAACCTCATGGTGTTTCTCCACCCTTTAATCATCTTGATAAAAAAACTCCACCCCTTATAACTAAATTTTTGCCAAAGTGATGTAACCCCTTTTGGGGCTTCAAACTCTGCGGTATATAGCAGGGCTTCTACAGCCCTGCAAAAACTTGCAGAATCCCCTCACGGCGACTGAAACGGCCGCACTAAGCCGGGAAGTGCTGGGGATTCCATGTCACATCTTCAGCGAGCACAGAAACAGCGTGTTAAAGCAAACTAGAGAGAGAACACAGCTTTATCATCCAGGTTTCAAAACACAGTTTGCATACTAATTTAAATGATACAGTGTAACTACACATAGAGCCTTCTTTTGTGCAAGGGTGTTTATGTTGTCAGGAAAGGTTCACATGATCAAGTAGTTTAGTCTGGTTATTTTAATTAGGCATCGAAAAGCAGCTCTCTACATTTTAAGATGATGAATTAGTTTATAAACAACTATGTAGGTCATCTGAAATTGATTTTTTTTTAAATAGGGCTCTGTAAAGCTGGATTTATTACATTTATTTCAATTTATTAAATCTGAATGTACAAGATTGTACAGTAGGTGTAACCTCATTTTTTAATGAAACTTATAAACAAATTAAAGACAGAGTTTACCCAGTAAATGCTTAGATACTTCTGTCTGTATTGTGGTCCAGTAGGTGAGATCAACACAGCTAAATACAAATTGTTCAAGAAGGATTCCAGATAATTTTATAGTTTGGACTCCCAGTTATTCAGTCTAGAGAAAATTTTCATTTCCTTCCTCTCTCACTGGTTCAGAGTCTCAGAGGCTGCACAGGAGAGACTGTGAATATTGACCGATCTTTTTTTTAGGGATCCCACCTTGCAACTGACAGCAGGCTTTTTCACGTGCTGAAGGAAGTGTCTGATAAAAGAAGTCTTCTGAAGGAGAAGTATTTTTGCCATGTGTTCCACCTCTGGTCTGTCTTGCAAAATTACTGGTTCAAAAAACCTAAACCTGAGCCCGCACCAGCAAACCTCATGACTATAATTAAGACAGATTCATTAGTAGCGCAGGAGTCCCAGGGCGGAGCCTACAACATGCTCTATGGCACACAAACACTTTCATTTTGAGAATCTGGGAGACTCTYCTGCAGAATTGGTTGGAAATGGCAATCAGCAACCAAAATAAAAGCACAACATCAAAATAAATTTGTCATCCTTTCCTGGTGGTTATTCTTCTGAAGACCCTGCATGCTTTGAGAAAAAGCTAGAAGTACACAAACTCCTTCAACAGCAGAGACTGCAGTTCCTTTTCAGCATTTCACCATAGTAGAAAGCAGTAAAAATGACATCCCAGGAGGTCAGACTTGAAAGAAGTACATCTCAAAGCAAAAGAACACCCCAACAAAGAAACCCAGGGAAAATGGCTTTTGAAATACCCTATTCTCTTTGTGGATATATATTTTCAAGAGGTCTATTCCAAAACATGCATTATGCATGAAGAAAGCAAGAGGCAAATACGTTGCATATAACTTCCCTTGCATCAAGACTGTACTGTGGAAAGAAAAATTCTGATTTCCTGACAGTCACTTTTCATCAGTGCATTATTTTATCTGATCAAGAAAACTGGTTGTTAAATTAGATTTCAGATAGTAAGATGTCGGTATTTGTGATCCTCCTTCATTGATCATTTTCATTTTTTCCAGGGCTCTCACACTAAGCACCATGCATTCTAGTCCAAATACCTTAGCCTACTAATGCTATGAGAAATATTAGAATAAGGTTCAAGAAGGTACTCCAAAATGCTTTGTCTTTAACTTATTTGTTCTTCTCCTAATTTTACCACCATGTGGAACTAATTTCTCATTGTGACAAGATGCCTTTTAACCACTTACATCATGTCAAAGTATTCAGGTACTACATACTGGAGCTCCAGTTTGACTTATGACACACTGAGTGGCAGTGCCAGCTGAAAGTATCACTGGCTTTCACCGCTTGTTCCTACTCCTGCACCCGAGTGCACAGCTCCCTGACAAAATTCCAGATCTGTCCCAATTCTGCCTTCAGTTGAATGTGAAGTGGCATCAACAGTGCTGCAGACATGAAGATGACTGGTAGTAAAGGCATTAATCAGAAAACAGCTATTAAACTTTCACATTTATACAGAAATTATTTATACTATGTCCAGTGGACTTAACTTCAGTATGGACTAGATAGGATAGTTCGTACATTACAGGAATAAGAGGGTTACATTCTTGTCCTATTTTCCTAACCATGTTTTTTGTCTTTTCATTCTACTACACTATGATTTGTCAAATTGTAAGGCATAGCTTTCTGTTAGGGACACTATCTATCAGTTTTCGTTGTAAAGTCTTCATTTTTTCCTTACGCTCTTCTTCACTTGTGAAGAGGCCAGTCTGCTTTTAAGATACAGATATTTTTGCATTAATTAAAGCCAAAGAAAATCCACCACAACAGTATAGCCTAAACATTTAGAACTCCCTAATGTATGGAGAAGAYGACATGAAGGAAAAACATTTTTATTCAACTTATTTATATCAGAAAACTCATGCATGAGAGCATTAGAATGTTTGTTAAGAAGCTGGACATACTACAGAGACTGACTTTTTTTTGCTACCTACAAATATTTTTCCAATTGCGGAAAATGTGTTTTTTAACGGAATTCACATACATTTAGGGAAGCGGAGGGTTAGAAAAGCTTAGTTAGGGAGACAGAGGAAGTCATAATGACATTCAAGACAACAGGATAGTTAAAACCCAACAAATTTCTTTGAAGAATGTTTTCTTAACCAAATGGCATACTGCAGAACATTCCTGCAAAAAACTCATGAACTGATGGCAGAAAATCTCTTATTGCCATTCAAATGTGGAAGACTTCTTACACATACTCTTCGGAGCGTGAAGAGTGTTAAAAGTATTGTTGATGAACTTGTTAACCTGACAAGACCAAAGCAGTAACTTTCCAATATTAAGTGCAACTATACCTCTCTTCTAGGTTCACAGTAAACTGAAGGACTCTTGAGGACCGATAAAAATAAGATCACAGAACAGAAATCCAATTACGAGAAGCAGAGAATTTGATTTCCAAACCAGCGATCATCTCCTGAAGGTTTGAAAGAACACCGTAAGAAAATGAGATTTTGCTCAGATAGGTTTACAGCAGGGAAATCTGAGCTGAAAAAATGTGCATCCACATTTCAAATTGCTCCTTCAAATTCAGTCTATAAAGAATGATTACACTACGCTCATTTTTATACCAAACTGCATTTAAGCAATAAGAATAAAGCTGAACTATAATCCTAAACTCCCCATGTTCCAGCTGTAGGCAGCTTATGATCCAAACTGGGATCCAAACTTCATAACTGTGTAGATTCCTGCAATAGTTTAACTCCGAACTTTAAAGCACAGTTCCTCAGAATTATGTGAGTACTTCAGCATGTACCTTAATGAAAGCATGCATTATTATCTGCAAATAAAACAGAAGGTGCCATTTGGTACAAAAGTTACTTTCTTGTCCTCCCTGGCCTCTAAATCTCTGCATATTTTGTTTGCGTAACAGTACCCTTTTGACAAACACAACTGAGACCCAAATTCAGAAGTCCTTCTCACATGTTGGAACAGAAGTTCATCATGTTCATTCTTTTTCTTAAAATAAAGGTCATTTTCACAGGGAAACTGCATTAAAATCAAGAGCTAATTTGCCAGTAAAAATTAAGCATATACACCCCCTTTTACCATTGGGATAGACGGTTGTTTGGCCTTTGTAGATGAGTATACTCATTAACTGCAAAATAAACAACTCGATCAAGTGTATGAGCACTTAGCTGCTATCAAGTTTTCAGCTTTCCCTGCCAAGTGGCAGTATGTTTGCTCTTTTTTTTTTTTTTTTTTTTTTGGAAGCGAAATCAAAAGGGAATAGTTTGGCTGCATTTCTGTCATTGGTGAGCCTACCAATGACAGAAACACATGAAAACAGTTACATATGAAAAAGTTTTATTAGTTATGTAAGTAGAGTTAATTAAGCAGGAAAGCGGAAATATTTAAAAATGATCACAAGTGCTTCTCTGAAGCAAAATATTTTAAATCTCAAATTGTTAGTACATTCATAGGTAGAATCATTTCATGATTAGATTTTAAAACAGTAAATGAAAGTATTATTGAGAACTATAGCATTTCCTAACTAAAGCTGAACAAGAACAATTGCTGTTTCCTCTTTAAAAAAGCTGATGACATCCATTAATAACTTAAAAGAGGCAGAGTGCTACTACAGTAATTTAATGAACAGAACTGATGACACAGTGAGGTTAAAACATTCACATATTTCTACAATGAGAAAAATCATATTTAATTCATCAGTAATTTAAGGGGTTCTATGCTTTCCAGGTTCATCAATGCATTTTAATGAAGGCTTTTACAATAAAAGTGACACATAATTTGAAAAAGAAAATGGCATTAACATTAATAAAATTAACGTGGGACTATGTTTATATCCCCAAGTACAAACAGATAGATCAGCAGTCTCCAAACTGAAACCTAAGCAAGAAGTAGCAACACTGTTCTGGCTCTGCAGAACCTTCAATATAGATGATTTTTTTTTCCAATAAGAAAATTGTCCTGGGAGATAGCACAAGCTATCGACCCACTCCATTGTCCACTTTGACACAGAAGGATTTCTTTTCTAATCTGATAAAAGCAGAAAAGGACTACAAACTAGAACCTRCAGAGCTGTGACTTTTTTCCAGTCSTATGAAATATCCTCCCTTTTGAAGCAGAATGGCTGACAAATGTAGAGTTCCCTTACATCATCAAATGAGCATCGCCAATTTCTACAACTGGTGCTTGGAATAATGAAATTTATGCAGGCATCCTTAGTGTCATACTTATTAGCTACTTTCCCTGGGACTAAATCCTGTGTTACAACTTATGAAGATGATACCATGCAGCTATAACCAAAGTTCCTGGCAGCCTTAATGAGTGTGAGCTACTTACACGCTTCCTGTGGTGGAGCTACTGTCTGTGAGGAAGGAGCCATTGGTCCTTTCCATCTGCGCGAGCCTGAAAAGCAGGGAAAGATCACGACTTTCAGAGAACATGCTACACAATTTCAACAGAAGCACTGTGAAGATCAATTCTACTTAGAAACAGCTCAGATATGGCAATCTTGGTATACATAAATAGGAGTAAACTAGATTTTGTGACAGAAACCTATAATCCAGAGGACTTTTATGAGAAACTTGTGCTATGATTAACTAATTCTACTTGCCAAGCAACAAAGAACAAGTATATTTTCTATCTCTAGTATAATTATCATTAGCACCACAACTCTCATGGCAAAATTAGTTAAAGAGATGTTTTCGCAGATGGTTTTCTTTTTGAATTTTATAAAGCTGGACTAACAAAAGAGGATGAATACTTTTTAAATATAGCACATGCAACATCTGAAATTATGCTTGGCAAATAACATCACACTGTGGACAGACAAGTCCTGGAAAACAACACAAAACCCAGTGTAATTACAGGGAGTCCTGGCCTATGGTTCTCATTTGGAAGGAATTGATCTAAAAGGACTGGATTATTATACTGTACATATAAGGCCATAATGCTCTAAAATTGCAGCAGAAATTTTCTGTCTATTCAATTTTCTAGAAAAGATATACCTTATCTAYGTTGAAACACGTACATAAAAATCTAGGAACACTCAATGCTGTGCACATACACCGGACTGCACCAAATACAGCTATTTCCTTTACTACAAATGTATCTTAATTTCACATATATTTTTCCAAGTGTGTTATGCACTATTACAGACATCTTCAAACTTCTTTTTAAAAGCRGTGCACAAAGCCCTAAAGAAATGGGAACTCTGGTGTCTTCCTTTAGCATGGCGCAAGCTTGCCCATCTGTACATTTGTTGATATTCCTCAGGGTTGAAGGAGGATAACCAAAAGCACACACAGGATGAAGTTGTCTTGATCACCTCGTCCCACCAYGGCTGGGGTGGGACATTGTGCTCCAACACCTCCCCTGAAGGACAAGCTCCTAAGTGACTAMAGACATTCAGATCATCTCTGCTCTGGGGCATCTCAAACAGATCTAGTTCATGGCGAGTAACAAGAGTGCGTTAGATGCTTACAAGTCACTTTTGTTATGCTGCTTAGCTCGGCATCTTTAAGTCTTTGACGAAACATAATTTTCGAAGTTAATCTTCATAGACCTTTTGTCACATAAGGAAGTAGTAACTTAGGGTAGTACACACAGGGTAATATAAAACCTGTATTTTTCAGAGAGGAGAGCATGCCCTGAATCTCTTAGCGAGTGAGTAATAGACACCCTGTCTCACAAACGCAGATTCTACCATGATCATCATGTTTTCAATCTCCATCATTTAGTGAGGTTTTGCTCGGAATAGCATGTGGAGCCAGGAGACAGCCCTGATCATGGAGGACAGGGAGACAGGGAAGGGACTCTTAGAGCTGCAAAGAGCCTTCAAGGCAGGATACAAACTGAAAGCTGAGAAAAAGAATAGGAAGCAACTCAGAAGTGACCCAGCACAACATAACGGGGACACAGTACTTGATTGCAGGTAGGCAACTTTGTTAACAGCAAACCGAGAGTTGAATATTTTTCAATCAGTGACAATAAAGGTTTTAAGCCCTAATATACTGTTTCTGCTGGGCACAGTCTTATTAAGAAAGCTTTGGTAATATTTCTTGAAAGAAGCTTAGCTGAAAAGATCAAGACAACAAAAAATATTTACTAGTTTATATGTGAAATATGCATAATAACAGATACAACCAGAAAGCACACAATAAAAATTATATGAAAGATACAGATGGAGTTACATCTTCATTTTTTAGATTTTATTATTAGAGGGAAAAAACACCTTGAATAGCTTTAGTTAGTAAACTTATATAGTAATCAGTATTTTTTAAGTTTGTGATTCTGTTAACCAACTTTTCACAGAGCAGGTACAGATTTAGCTTTGTATCCTGAAAGAGACAGATACATGGTCCACCTTCATCGAGTCTAATCCAGAGCAGAACTGGTAAGAGCTGAGGGGGAAGAAAGGGAAAACAGGTATTGCACCTGGGATCTCCCTTGATCCTTAATGCGGGTCCAGAGTTTGTGCTTCACCTGGGCACAGAAACCCACAGCATTCTGGCACCACAGGCTGAAAAAAGGACATAGGGAGACAGAAAATTCTCACACCTTTCTAGAGAAGTCTAATTTCTTTGCTCTTGCCTAGTCTGTAGTCCTGTCCATGGGTTTTAATTGATTACAGCACGGCCTAAGTTATAGATTCAAAGAAATGYTGGGTGATTTAAATGAATTACATGTTCCAAATAACTGAAATGCACTACAACTTTGCCTTTGCCAATGTACTATGCTACTTACGAAGGATGAAAATATTCATTGTTGGGGGGAAAAAAATAAAAAGAAAAAAAAAGAAAAATGTGGACACTGACAAAAGGTAGCCCTTCAGGGTCAGTTTCTGCCCCATTTTTCCCCTGCTGCAAAGATCATCTGTTGGGTATCCTAGGTATTTAACAAACTGTTTTGAAGCTTTCTTATGGTGCCCATAAGTAAGAATTCAGTCATCTTAAACATAAGCTCTGAATTTTTATTCAAAAAGCTGAAAAAGTTAACATTGTTTATTAGTTGTGGAGATCAGATACAACAATAAAAACACCTAAAGTAAAACCAACTCAGTTCCCATGGTAATATGGATCAATTTCTTTGTTGCCTAAAAGTTGGGTGTTGTTACTTGTTTTTGAGAGGGTACTCTGGTTAGTGCTTAACCGTCACCAGCTCTGAACRTACAGAAGAGAGTTCAACAAAACTCAGAAGCACTGAGATGGACTTGGCAGAATAGACATTTTATCATGAAAGGACTAGGGTGACCCCATAAAAGCCAGAACGTAAAACATTTGTAGTTATTATACGCTCTGCTAAAAGTCAATGGTAATGGATAGTGTCAACCTATCATAGAAGAAAATGAAAACCTTGGTCTAAAATCCTACAGGGAAAAATTATATATCCAATGAGTTCAGTTTATTTCCAAAGGTTAAAAATGAAGAAACAAAAGGAAAACAGCACATTTTAGAAATAACGCACAGTATTCTGCAACAGTTTCTATTCTGTATGACAGACGGCAGATGTAATGCAYCTACTTTACATTTAAAATGTCTGTATTCAGAAGCTGATGATTTAAAAACATTTGACTTACTTCTGAGTACAGAGAATTATATCTTTTTAATAAATAATGTCCAGCCAGTAGAGTACATTAAAATCTGCGGGAATCAATCACAAAATGCAGTGTACTGGTGAGAAACTGTGCATCTCTTACCTAGTAGCATACTGCTCTATCCTGGAGTGTGTGTCATCATGAAACAGCTGTGGAGACTGGGAAGGACTAGTTTAAAAAAAAAAATAAAAAAATGAGTGGTGTCTAAAGCAATACAGACAACTTTATTTTTAAAGTAAGTTAGACTGATGACAAATAAATAAATTCACAATATTGCCAAGGGGGTTATTGCTTTGGGTCAGCCATGCTCTGTAGCTCATGCACATCAGATTAGCAGCAACTGAGCTAAAAGAAAAGAACCAGGACACTAAGCTTTCCAGACAAAGCTGTTCTGCATACTCACTCATATTGCTCTGGCCACATACTGATGAGAGTGATAGGACTGCAAGGAAAAAAAAAAAAAAAAAAAAAAAAAAGAGAGAGAGAAAAAAAGAAAGAAACTATGAAACAAAAACTTTAGCGCCATTTAAGCAAGAGAAAGCTGGAGAAACACAAAATGTTTTAACCAGCAACCCACCCAGATTATTTGAATCAGCAACAATTGATGTAGAAAAGAGACAGCAACAGATACTGCCGTGTATCATGGAGAGACAGGAGACTGACTTACATACTTCATTTTGTTAAATAAAAATCAATTTTTAAAAAAATACCAAATCAGTGTTATTGATTGAACTGCAGCTTGTAAACCATAATCAGTTAATCTAAATTCTGCTCAAGTACTGGAGCTTTCCTTTTAAACTAACTAGAAAACATTTTAAAAAAAATGGGGGGGAAAAACACCACTGACAACAAAAAGAACGCTACAAGTCGAAGTTATCAATGCTTATTTTCCTACCGCATAAAAATAAGATGTAAATACATATTGTATTACATTCTGACACTTGAGTAACTATTTCGTTTTGGGGTTTTTTTTAATTATTTAAAGGAACATGTCACTGAGTTTTGCCACCTGCAGGGGAGAGAACCAATACCAAGTTTCCTCAGCATGATGCTGGCAATTTTTCTCTATATTTCCCACATGACTGGGACCAAGAGAGTTTTACCCTGACCTGTGATTACAGTTTTGACATTCCAATTTCTGGCACCATTGTCAAACTTTCATCACATCAAAGCAGCTTTGCTTCCTGTGTTGGTGACTTTTTTTTTGTTTTTAAATACAGACCAGCTTAAGACTGCCCCAGTGAGTAACATTTTAACGTTTGAATGTGTGTTGCTTCCTTAAAAGCCAGGCCATCAATAATGACAGTTTTCAGATTACTTTCTCCTGTTTCTTAAACCGCTAATGAGCGGGTTTTGTTTGTTTGTTGTAAATAAAATGCACAGTCCTCCGGTCATGAAAACAGAGCGTGGACAATGGCACCGGGCTGTTGCATGCAAGCAGAGCATATCTGTTGAAGCTTCACATTTGCCGTTGCTAGCTAAGCAGTGCTGTGTTCAGACGATACAGTAGTACCGCAGACTCCAGGATGTCAAGGAGAGTCAATCCATGAAACTACTTCTAGCACCCTGTCAACACATCTTAATTTTGCTCTTTTAAGAGTGTCCTTTGCTGACAACTACCAAGTAAGTAAATAAAGAGTATTTCTGCCAGCACCATAAGTAATACTGTGGACACACTGAGAGTGCTSTCTATTAGGCCACCTATATTTCTGAAGCCTGTAGGTTTCTAACTCCAGGGACTTTGAGATAACCAAATAAGTAGTGCAGTTYGAAAAGCCCAGTCTCCCCAAAGCTATAAAATTGTTCGCTGTAAAATGGCCATTCAGCCCCCTCCAACATTACCTTCTAAAGYCCATGGCTTTATGATAAAATGCTTACAAAAATCAAAGTATAAAATACATTACTTTTTCAAAACCACACAAGATCTGCAAATCTGCAAATAACGCGAAACAATTCATAGAAAATAATATAGCACAAGGCTCTACAACTGCTGTTGATTATTTCTCGGGTTTCACTTTTTTGTTTTTAATGGAATAGGCCAGTGACCCCAAGAGCAATTACTCTATAATCACGCTTACGTCTCCAGGTTGTCACCCTCCAATACTGTTTGCACAGGTAGATAGCCAAGTCGGGGATGCTTTGCAAAATACTTCTTTGACCGGAACTTATTCTTCAGCACCTTTGTGAARTCCCGTACATCTTCCCCAGATGTTGTCTTAAAAAGTTAAAAGAAATTAAACTGAACATTGCTAAATAGCATTGAGATAATAGTGCTGCTACTGTCCTGAAAAAGGATACAAGGAAGAACTTCAAAATGTTAATGATGTTAAAATTGCCTTTTTAGTGTCCTGAAATACTGTACAATAATAACAGCAACACWTCTACAAATTCTCTTCTATTGGAAAAAACAGCGAGGCTTCAACTTCCCAGCAATAAATGCATTGGATTTACCAATTACTTTATAAATTAGAGAAAAACTGAAATAGGTTCAAGTCTTAAGCTAAACATCTATAACCAGTCTTACAAAACACAAAAGTTTAATTTTTCAGAAAAACAAAAAGGCAAATCAGTTTGCCAGATATAAGGGGATATTCTTAGCCATTGAAAGCAATCTTGACRGTACACTCATATACATGAAGCTTGTGACTCACCCCACAGAGAGAAAAACCTTGTAACGGCTCTGCTGAAAAAATACAGCTGACAGTAATTGCTTTGTAAGCTAACACAGCCCTCTATATTCACAAAGTGCCACAAAATACTCACTGCCTTCCATTCTATACCTAAACTGCAAAACTTTGTCACGAGATGGGAGCAGTACGTGCTGAACCGTTCTCTGCTGCAATGGCKAAGTTTTTAATGAGCATCTTCTCAAGTTACCAGCTCTCTTCCTACAGGTTTCTGCCACTATCTGTATCATTCCAGAGTCAAAAGGACCCCACAGATGAAGTGACAGCCATGGTACAGGCACTGTTCAAAGGCACAGTCAGAGGCAGGCCTGATGGGAACAATCAGTGCCTGAAGTGACAAACTCACAGACTGATTCAGTCGCCTCCTTACTACCGCAGGATGAGACTAGTACAAACATTAGCCACAAGATTCGGCAAGTCTAAATTTACAAGTTACAATCAACAACTCCCACCCCCCACCCTGCAGCTTTTTTACTGGTCCCCACTGATGCAGCCCCTTCCAAAACTGACACTTGCTTAGCCCCTCTATTGACAAAACATAAAAATACTTCCCTATTCACCTATGTATTTTAATGTATGTACAATATATACAGTTACAAACTCTGTAATGCAGATCAGACGAGCAATAAAAATTGTAGAAAATCAAAGTGATGTTCGCAAGAGGCTTTAACAAGTAACAACAAACTGAGCAAATCTGGCATTAAGAAGTGTTTGAACCCCTGAATTTTAATACAGGTAAATTCAGGGAGGGCTCACAAAATCATTCTCGGAAAGCAACTGCTCCAATCACTGCATCATCCAAACAAGGACCATGAGGCAGCCCAAAGGGCTGCTTGTTCTCACGCAACAGTAACTCCAGCAGATGGAACTCTGTCCCAAGTCCAAGGAATGAAAGTTTTAGTACCTACACATTGCAGAAATAAATGTCTACTGAGCTGCCAAACTTTTCCTCTGGTGTGTTCTTTAATTGGTATGACAGCCTGACCCAGTTCCTTGGAAAGASTAGTATGACTGTGGACTGACTGAGGACAATAAATACTAACCGTGAAATTTGAGCAATTTGGAAGAACTATTTTAACTTATGCGCAACTAAGATGCAACTCTTCGAAGTATTTCTTCTATGATTTTTGCATATAACCACACTACACAATCCAATCCAAAATCATACCAAAAAAGATGTACTATAACATTTTACTTTCAAAAAAGAATAGCCAGGCACTGTTGTGTAGAATCTATCTACTAAATTAAAACCAACAGGTAGCTTGTACACTTCCTTACATCATGACATCTTGAATATTTGCACACAAGTCAATTGTACAAATACCACCGTAGTTAGAGAACTACTTCAAAAGCAAAGAAAAAAATCCTCTCCTTTTTGCCTGAAAACTTCAGCCAAAAGACCACGCTTTCAAACTTGACTTAAAATCTCAGCTCTTAGAACAAGACAAAGTTCAGGAAGGAATGGCTAAGATCCATGGCTGGCACACATAAATAACTAAAACACATCTGTAGCAGAAGGTCTCAGAGAAAATCTGTATCAACTGACAAACTGGCATTAGCACTCTTCAATATACCAGCCAGAAACAAATGGAGTCCTAAGCCACAAACTAAAACCAGATAAAATTCCTTGTAAATCAACACAAATTTAAGAAACTGGGATTTACTTGGAAAGCAGTGGAAAAAAACAGAATAAGCTGAGACATAGTTTTCATATGTGGGTTAAAAAAACCCAGTGGGTATATATTTTTAATGTATTAGAAATAGAACAGGTCTTTGCTGGGAAAAAGTACTACCAAGAATGTAATAAACCAGTTGGAGAGGTCTAAATGGAATAATATGTAATATAAAAATTATAATAAATAAACATAAATATATAAAAACATATATGTGAATAAATAATCTTTAATACTTCTAATATATACATACATTTATTTATATTTATTTTTCACTATTCTCTTTTTCAAAGAAAAAATAATAAAGTGATAACGAAAGCCCAAACAATTTCCCATTCCTTTCAGTGCATCTACCTACRTAAAAGGACTAGTCTGCACCTAAGTCGTCATTCTCTTAATTACTTTTCTTATATTATGTCTAACACAAAACCAAAGAGCTGTTCTAATATACACGTGGAAACTAGTTCCCAGAAGAGATGTGAACCTCACTAATGAACACTGTCATTAACCCCAGCCAGACATTCATGGGTTATGAGGAAGCTGGAGAGAAATGTAGAGAGACATTCAAGACACACTAAAATCAAGCAAGTTCCAAGAAAATATATTTCGTATAATAAGACATACTCAGTGATGCAAAATTTACATTATAAAAGAACATCTTTGTCATTTAAAAGGACTTCAGTTTATTCCTTAATAGAAGYCCTAGTAGAGATACCTGAATTTGATACCATTTGATACTCTTCAAATGCTTTAGTAAATTTTAAGGTTTGTGGTTTTAAAAAAAATTTTTTTTACAACTCCGTATTTTTATTTCTTGACATTTTATTTATCTGTAACATTTGGTAGAATCTGTACCATGAGCCTGACCGTTCTTGATGGAAAACAAAATTCTTAGACCTACTTACGGTAACAGCTACGATATGTGCAGGTATGATGACAGCTGCGTCTTAAAGCAGCTGTCAGAGCTGTCAGCTAGGTAACACTGGGAGGCTGGGACAGATACTTCATTTCTTTAATTATTTTTATAAAAATTGACACTTAAGAATTCAATTCACCTAACTAACACTTGTTCAAGTGCATATATTCATTCCCATTCAACAAAGCACCTACACTTTTAAAAAGCACCTCGCATCCCTCGATAGAGGCATGAGGTAAGATGCCACAACAATTAGGTTACTAAATGTATAACAACTGTATTTATGCCTGTCACTGCCACATCAGTGATGTTTGCACTGTGTAACATTGTGAAGATTACCCTTCTGTGACCACTTTCAAATAGGGGCATTTCATAGCAGTTTCTCAGCAAGAGGAGAGATTGATTATAAATCGAGTGCGTATTTTTGTTTACTCCAACGAAATCAAGCTGTAATTTCAAGAGTAACTAACTTACCTCAGAATTTAACAGAATTTAACAAATTAAGTTGCAGAARGGTAGCAGATCACATAAGCCAGCTATCTGAGCAACTGTAAGAGTAAGACCTAGAGGAAAGCACATTGCCCAGCTGCTAGATATCAAAGACTACCCTGACCAGATAGCTATTCTTCTCAAGGCAAAGAGTAATCTCTGAACTCCACAGCTAGAAGCGATGTTCTGCAGGCGAAATAGCCAGATTCAACCRTTCTTGCTGCTTTCTTTCATCTTCCCCACAGAACAATCCCATTTTGGTAACAGTGAAGCGTCATGCCTGGTGCATTGATAAGCATGTCAAGATGAAACCACCAACTTACTTACGTCAGTTTGTTGCTTATAAAACACTGAGGCTGCTTAATGTTCAGGAATGTATCTGTMTTCTCTGTATGTCAGTAGCAATTAAATTTTCAGATGACTTACCTAGAGAAGTCTTAACAGGCACTACTGCAGATAAGCTTTATTGTGCCTGGAAAAAAATCTCAGTCTAGGGTGAATTACCATTCAACCAGTAATTTCTGATRTCTTGCCTATCATGTTCTGAGCTCTTTCAGAGAAATAGAATTCTGGTCATCTGGAAGATGAAGAGGCTAACCTTTGCTGCCATCATTTTGTATAGAAAGGCTACAAAAAAGAACAGTTCCCAAAATAAGGAGCTGTGCCAGGTGAGTGTAGTGGCACAGAACTACAAAAATCGATTATACTTTCATTGAGGTCAGGAAGTAAGAMTACTTGCAATGAGAAAATTTTCAGAACTGCTGATCTGATATTTGTACATTACCTCAGAAAAGCTGCTTTTAAGGTTKTACTGTGGAATATAGGAGTTGCRAAGTGGAAACAGTTTGGAGAAAGAAAACTGAAGCAGTAACTACTTCCATCTGAAATTCATGAAAGCCACATTAATATAACACAGGTACCACCACTGAGAGAAATTCCATTCCAAAAAAGCTAAAAATAAATCATGTACGTACTTATATAAGAACATTCCTGAATTAGATATTACAAAATTTTTACACATCTCTGTGTAAAATTCCACATTAAAAATCCTATTTCTCCACTTTTTAGAGAAAGACTATTTAAAGGTGGAAAAACAAGTATAATTACTTTGCATTTCTACTAGAGACAGTAATGTTTTCAGTTCCTTAGCCCACCCATCTCTAAATCCTGAATGAAAGAAAGAAGATATAACTGAAGCAATTAGAATGAATTTGTGCATTTCCAGCAGCAAGAAAACTAAACTGCAAGCTAGGATGAACGCCAAATGGCATTACAGATCAGGATGCAATAACCACACATAACTACCTGGCGTAAATAGCCCTATTCTGAAATTATGAAGCAATTCTCACTTGATGCAAATATCGCAAAACTCATTAAAACAGAGAATCATCCCCTTGCAAATTTGATTTAAAAAAAGATTCCCTAAGCCATTCTCCAAATTATTTTAAATTTAAGTAGAAGTGAGCTTCTGAGAAATCCCTTCATACCCTAAACTGAAGACAATTAAAAGGTCTTCCCTCCATCTGCAACTAAGCTCCAGTTCTAAATGTCAGCTTTATTAACCAGGGAAGCATTTTTTTCCTAATTATTGCTAGCATTCTTGATAGTAATGTATTAGTATATATTAACAGTAAGAAAGGGAAGCTAGATTTTATTAATGCAGTTTGATGAGTACATGTATTTGTATTCTGCTTTGCAACGCTGGCCACAAAAGCAACATTTTAACATCAACAACCTTTGAATTTGGTTGAAAAGGTAGAGTAGATAGCTTGAATAGGAAGAATGTATCTGTATCATAATACAATGGATTCTAAGGAATAATGCACTGGCCTTTGGTAGTTTCTTTTTTTTTTGTTTTATTTCATAGACCCAGCTCTATGCTATTTTTCGGGCATTATTCCATTTAAACATATAAGCTATTCTACTAACTTACTGCAAAGAATTTTGCAATTCTTGACTATTATATTGCATTAAATAAGCAACAAATTAGCACACCAAACATAGTGCATTATTACAAATAGTAATAATAAATAATACTGGATTCTTTTTATGAAATCAAATCTTTATTCCTGACCTAATTCAGATGAGATTAGTTAAAACGGATTGCATGTAGGTASTGACTATGGAAGTCAAACAGGCATATAATAAGTTCATATAATGGGTCATTTCTTCTTACAGAAATGGAGCTAGCAGAGTGTACTTACATGAAGACCCAAGAAAAAATTGCAACCCCTATATTCAGCTTCCAAACTAATGGGGGGCAGTACTGGATCTCTAATTTTATGCGCCACCTAAATTATATGCCAGCTCTTTTATTCTGCTCTACTTTAAATAGATCCAATTTCCTTCCTTTACCTTCTATACATTTGCCTGCCTTCATTCACTTTAATCAAGAATGTCATCCTATTCCCCTTATTATCCCATAGTGGATTCACCTCATTCCTCCCGTATTTCATGGAAAGAAGGGACTTTTGCCTTGGGTTACCTTATTTTGCACTTAATATTGCTTTAAAACTATATTCTTTTTGCAGCAGGAACAGAAATCTTCATTATAATACAAGCTGTCCTTAGTTCCAGGGACAGTGGGGATTCCRGCGATTTCCAGAATATATTTTTCTGTACGACAGTCTTTACTTGTAAATGAAATGGCTCACAGTTACATAATGTGTACATGTTTGAGAACTGAAAATTTCTCTCATATCAAATCATCTGCTTCAGACAAAACCCAGAAGTCATCAGAAGAAATATACCATCCTGTTCTAGGGACAGTACCATACCCCATACTAGATATAATCTGTTTCTTTCTGCTTCAATTTCCCAACATGTATTTGACTAATGCAACAGGAAGGGTATCTTATTACATGGARCAGCAGCATTATCTATTTTGGCACACCTTATGCCTTCATTTCTGAATTTTCTGTATATTACAGACACACATTAGCAAAGAACATTACTGCTCCATGACYATGATATAAACTGAAGATGAGGTTGGAGAAAACTTTCTAAGGAAAAAAAATTAATCTAAGAAAAATACATCTCAAACATGTTCAGATTGTTCTGGCTATGTAGGCTAAGAAGGCAAGTAAACAGTCAGTTGTGTTAATAACTTTTAATTGGCAYAACTTTTAATGTTTGGAAGGAAACTAAAACTCTATAGCATCACAGACTGGCTAAGGTAGGAAGGAACCTCTAGAGGTTGTTTTGTCCAGCCTCCCTGCTTAAGCAGGGCCATCCAGAACCACTTGTCAAGGACCATGTCCAGGCAGCTTTTCAGTATCTTCAAGGATGGAGACTCCACAGCCGCTGCAGGCAACCTGTGACAGTGCTCAGTCACCCTCACAGTAAAAAAGTGTTTCCTGATGTTCAGAGGGAAMCTCCTGTGTTTCAGCTTGTGCCCACTGCCTCTTGCCCTGTCACTGGGTACTGCTGAAAAGAGCCTSGCTCCCTCTTATTTGCACCCTCCTTTCAGGTACTTATATACATTGATAAGATCCCCCCTGAGCTCTCTCCTCTCCAGGCTGAACAGTCCCAGCTCTCTCAGTCTTCTCATAAGAGAGATGCTCCAGTCCCTTAATCATCTTTGTGGCCCTTTGTTGGACCTTAGTATGTTCATGCATGTCTTGTACTGGGGAGCCCAGAACTGAACCCAGTACTCCGTGTGGCCTCACCAGTGCTGAGAGGGCAAGGATCATCTCCTTGTTGGTGACCCTCCTCCTAACGCAGCCCACRATACCATTAGCCTTCTTTGTGGCAAGGACACACTGCTGGCTCAYGGTCAACTTGGTGTCCACTGGAGCATTAAACAAATTGAAAAAAAGTTCTACTTTAACCATGTTGTATCAAAACCAACATTTTCGATCATCAAAATAATCAAAAAAATTCCTGTTGTATAAGTAAAGTTAGAGGCCAGGCAATACTACGAATTATGCCAAGGACATTTCTATGCCCAGGCAGCAGCACAGACAGAATACATTTTCACACATCTTCAGTTCCAATAAGAAAATATTAGATTGTATGTCAAGAAACATATCAAWCCTGTAGCTACAGCAGATAAAGAATCTGTATTGCAGAGAAATATYAGACTGGTTTATATTGAACACGTCCATCGTTACATAAAATTACGTATTTTGTACATGCAACATTTTCCCCCCTCTAAGTATCTGTTKCAATTTCAAAACATCGCCCTTAAACAGCCAATAAGTGTCCCAAGAAGGTGAGAAGGGAAAAGAGGAGGYAGAAGGAAAAAAACAGTGACAGAATATAACAAACATTCGAACTGGCTGAAAAAAAACAAAGCTGCAATCTACTTTAAAAAAATTCTTCAGAATGTAGCCTGGCATGCCAACTTATCAATCAAATCCTAACATTAGGTTATAGAACTAATGAAAATAAATTAACGTAACTCATGGTTTCTTCTGATCATAATGAAGTGAAAATACTACTTAATAGAACTATGTTACAGAAGACACAYTGGATGAAAAAGAGTGGGAAAACACAGATAATAAGCCCAACTACTACAGCCAAGGACAGTCAAATAACTGAATGATTTTTTTCCTAATAGAAGAACCCACAGAATCTTGTAACACTATTGGAAATCAGCTCTATTTCATCAGCTCTATTTACATTCTGGTCTGAATATGTTTTTCTGAGCATATAGACCTTTCACCACTGTTGTTTAAATTACATACCGATTAYCCCATTAATTTATTTGTGACTGAGTTAAAATTCTTAAAAATGTAAACAACTATCAAAATAAAAAAGTGAAAGTGGTATTTTATGAAGGAAGTTACCCACTACTCCACTTAAGTCTCTTAGAAACGTTCTTAGAAAATTCCTTTGAAATTTCAATAGGAAAATACTGYGTTGTAAGATTAATTTTTATTAGCTAATGCAGGCAAACCTTTCATACCATTTTTTGTTAGAAACTGTCAATTCTGTTTATTTTTTTTCCAGTTATACACCAATTTTTAAACATCCCAGCAAACAGTAATTATTCAGAGGAATAAAACACAACGTTTTCATGATGCAAGCAAAATGTTGGACCTGAAAGCAAAGATCACGCACCTTTAAAAATATTAAAGTGCATTACTAGAATATTAAATATTCTTTATTATGGCATAGCAATAGTAAAGTGAGTCCCTTTACTCTGACATTTTCTCACCCTTATAGTGTGTGTGTGCATGCGCGCGTGCGCATGGGCACGTATACAAGTACTGCAATTATATTTAATATTCTAGCTTTGTTTTTACAAAATGAAAGTGAAGTTGTTCTCTGAGAGTTGGATACTTCACTCATTTCTACAGAATCCAAACACCACCCACACAAAATCAGCAGCACTAGCTAAGTCCCTGATGACTTTCAAATAGAAAGGCAGGAAGACAGGCCCTACTAAAGATATGAAAAGAAATCCTGGCAAAATATCTAAGTGACAAAAGACTATGAAAAAAATTTAGACCTCAAATAGTGCAAAAACAATCCCTTAGGAATGGTCAGTAAATTGGTACTCACAGGTATACAATACTCCACCATTGGGTAATGCAATTTATGCCCCTTTGCTGTACGGCCAGAAAAGAAACAGCTCTGACAGACGTCATAGTTGAAATGTTTTAAGCTCCGGTACCTATGGGGACATTAAGCAAAGCGATTAGAGCTTCCTAGGTTTAGTTCTGYTATTTACTCATTACTAAGCCTCACGAGGCAAATTATTCTCTGAAATGGTGTCATCTGCTTTTCAGCAGCAGCAACACAAGGACATAGTGAGTTTGTTGGKATTAGCTTAGAAAGCACCTCGAAGTGCACGGGCGCACAACCGGGACACGGCATGGCCAGCACTCATCACAGCTGCAGAGCCAGGGCCACCGGCGCCACTGCAGCAGCTGCACGGGACAGAGGGAACTCGCAGCACTCTTAGTCCACTTCACACAACCTTCCCACGCTACGCAGGTCACCTCGTTGAGTATTTAAAAGAAATTCCTGCCTCCTGTAGCCATATAGAGAGCCAATGTCAATCATCTGTTGCCCAAGTTGCTTYGAAGCAGAAAATCTTACAGGCATCAGCTTCATAAATGGAGTGTGAAGAGTTTAATTCTAAAGTTCAAACTGACTTAAAACTATATTGCTTTAGTTTTTTTTTTTCCTCTCTTTAGTATTCAGATGGTATCTCAGAAAAAAAACATTTATAAACCAGACTGGTTTACTTTTATGTATTTTTACATTTACCAGTTAGCGTAAAAGTTTTTACACCATTTTGATGCTCAGAAATTCTGAACACGTTTCAGAAAATAAAACTCTTGAGAATTCGTGAATTATAAAAATAATATAAAATTAAGTTTAAAAACTACATTGATTTATTTACTTTTTTTTTTAAGAGCATGTATATGTATAAACAAGGTAACAAACTTATACAGTATCCCTTGTATTAAATGTAGCCACCAGGAGCATGATTTTTTTTTTTTTTTTTGGTTAACTAAAGCTGACTAAAGCAACAATTCAATTCCAGATTCCGCCCACTGTTTTTTATAGTATGGTTGCTCTGACTGGACGAGGTTATATCATTTGTATGAAACTAAAATGAGCTAACTGAGCCAAACTGAATAGCCACTGAATAGTTAAAGTTTAAATGAAATTGCTTCCTGAGAGCAGCTTTCGGTACCAATCCACATTTTTCCTCTGCTGATTTTTATGTTTTGTTTTGCAAGACAATATGTGTTTATAAATATAAAGGTTCACTTTTAAGGATGCAACTGCTTATAATCTTTACTCAGAGCCTGTGTATTAAATGGCCACATCTACCTTCTGCTAAGATGCTAGATGCTTTTGTTGCTGCAGATCTCTAACTTCATTGTAGAAATTATTTAGAATGAGCCATTCTTTTGCCTTCATTTCTCTTCTTTTCTATCGCTATGCCCTCCTTCTCCACACAAAATATTTCAGTACAGACAAGATTCATCAGCCCCAACTTAGGCATCTAAAAGATATCTGAGCTGGAGCTTTGTCACCCTAYGCTCCCTCAAGCATTAATTAAGAAAAACTGGAAAATTCAGAGGAATTTCATCTCCTCTTAAGACAGGCAACAAAGTTTGATCAGATTAATTACTTTTGGAAGTACYCACATATCTATATTTATAGTAAAAGAAGAGGGTTGCTAGCTCAATCTTATAAGACTGACTAAAGCCAGCATGCCTAAAGCTAGGTGAGATTAATCTGACCTCATGATTCATATTATTATCCTTTAAAACAACAGAAAGAAGGAGAAACAGAAAGCMTGGGGAACAGAAATTACTCATCTGCCTAGATACCTGAAGAAAAGTCTTAGAATCACTTACAAGAAAGACTACTTTATATTAATCCTAAATAGCACACTCAACTTCATGACCACAGCAGAGGAAAAAGCCAGTTATGTTTAGCTCTAGTCCCTTTTTTTTTTTTTAATCATTTTATACACTGGAGCAATCAATTCACAAATACATCTTAGAACGAACAGTAGTCACTAAGGATACCAACTATCTCATGCCCCATGATGATCATTCATAGTAAAATCATACAGTTTAGGAGGATAACATGGAGAATATCCCTGGTGTCATTTTTTCTTTTAGAATTCACAGYTTCCTTTGAACAGACGGAAGTTAGATTGCGTTCCATGCTTTAGACAGGAACTGTGCAAGTCTCATCACAGTAACATATGAATGGTTGTGCAAAGCAAGGAAAGCTTGCTGTTGAAGGGTGTTTAATATTGCTTGGCATGAGTTTCCCAAGCCTTAGGCAGGAAAGCAGCCAGCCAAACCACTTTTTTTCTTACTGATCAGCTCCTTTTGGTCTTGTGCTTACAGAACACATGGGGTGCATTTATATTTCATTTGCTACCTATTGGATCCACCAATGCCAAAACACCCTATGACAGCCTGCCCTGCACACCTGTTGGTCACGGGACCATTGGATGTCTAACAGCGGTACTGCAGGAGCCAGAAATGCACTGGCTTAGGCCACACTGTGGCCTCACCATGGGTGGGCAGATCCCATCGTAAAGCAGGAAAACAATGGAAAAACAAACAGAAAGAATTGTACTTGTTGGAAGACTTAAAAGTGTGGGTATTTTCAGAGAAATCTATCACCCAACTCCGCTCCTCTTACCTAAAACCAACAATTGGACACTCTTTACAGATGTTGCACTTGGCCTGATGTTTTGCTGTTTCTGCAGCTGCCACGCGGTGTAGAACTGGTAGCCATACCATAGACTGTGGCTCTAGGCGCATCCAATCTATAAATTGCTTTACAGTTATTTCTGGCTTATTGTTATTCTGCGGAGAGAAAAAAAMCCCACATCCAAATTTAAAAAAACCCCACCAAACCAACACACACACAGAAGCAGATTTTCCTTAGAATTCAATTAAAAAAAAGCAACCTGCGTCAATACTTTCCATACCAGGTTAATGTAAAACCAGTCACAGGATACAAGAAACAACCTCGATTAAAATGCAAATAAAGAAAACAAGTTAGTCAGTAAGAACACAGAGGACTAAACAGCTGTGATAGAGGAGAYGGATGGTAACAAAGACAGAGGACATACTCCAAAGGAGTAATGGAGTCCATAGTAAAGCCATCTTTGAACTGAACGGACTTGAGAAAGAAGTAAGGGAGCAAGAAAGAGAAGCATTCTGCAATTCAGACACACTAAAGACATGGTTGTCTTTCGAATTAAGATCAATGTAAGACTGCTCAAAGTCAGCAGTGCTTGCATGTGTCTGCTAACTGCCATGAGACTCACGTAATTTTTTTTATTCTATTCTGAGCCCATGGTATTCTTTCAGGTTAGCACATTAAACGAACACACAAATAAATAAACAGGTAAATAAATAAAAAATGAGAGAGAAAGAAATCTGCCACTTAGAGGCAATCACTGCAAGAATACACCAGAGCTGAAGTATTAGTATGATTATTTTAAGAAGCAAACAAACATGCTTCCACATTCTCTTCAAGCTGTAACCACCAGAGGAGCCTAGCTGTAAAGGTACTATATTCATCAATTTTGTCAGCAATAAGAACAGAGRTCATCTTTCTGAGCTCGCTGGAAGTAACAGAACACAACTTAAAATGAAAGTTATTCTTAAATGGTAATACGTGACAAGAAGCAACACTAGGCTTCTTAACCTATTTGCAGTCCAAGTCAATTTTTGCCAGTAAGAGGGAGCAGCATGAAAAAAAAAAAAAGAATAACATGCTTCCCCCACCAGCAGAATACTTGTTTTCACTAGGCTGAGATAACTCTGTCAGGCAGCTGCACACTTTCTCTATGCTCTCTTAACGACCAGGGACTGAACTTTAGCTATTCATGTGAGACAAGGGATGCAACCTCATCATCAGTATAATCATAATATCACATGAAGTATTTAAACACTTGCTAGTACCCCTCACCCATAATTGAACAGCATGGGAGATGGGGCAGACCCTTGAGGCACATAAAGTTCATTCCTCTGTGACAGAAAAAGTCTGCCACTAACAAATGAATAATTTATTTCAGTATGACTTGAACCACTCGAGGCCAGTGACAGATATGTCAAGCACCATCCCTTATTTTCTGAAGCAGCAATGTTAAAACCTCAGGGGAAGTTTTACATGGTTAATTGGTCAAACCAACTTCCATAAGTATCTACCAAATTATTCATGATCTGGACAAACACTTTTCCAATTCCAATCATCTCAGAGTCCAGAAATGAATCTAATGGTTCTGAAAAAAGCTAGCACAACTGAATTTTTCAAAGCACTGGATGAAAATGTAGAAAAGTCTATGAAAGAATAGCCAAAGAAAAATGTTCTAAAAGTTCACTGTAACATTTAATGTTTGATTCAATAAAATCAGAAATATTAAAGTCAGTAGTTTTATATATGCCACAGTGAATTTTTAATCTGTATATAATTTGTGACAACGCTCAAAGCAGCCRCTTTCACAGAAATAATACACTCAAGCAGTATAGTTATCATTAGCAAACAGTCGGAGCCTTAGGCATCCTTGACAAAGTCTGAGTTAGGTTGTGTTCCATTAAAACAACCTCTTTTTAATTCTCATCTTCTTTAAACAGACAGACGCTCCTTGCAGCCTCATTAACCCCCTGCATGTAATGTGAAGCTGAACAGCAGGCTGTAAAACAGCTATATTCCATGTTCTGATCTGTTGCATAAAGGCTCACAATATATAAATGACTATGCTTGAAGTTTCGTGCAACTGCAAGCTCTTTTGTCAGTAAAATAATGCTAAATAATTTCCTGATGCACAAGGTCAAAAATTACTATCAACATCATTCTCTTGTTCTGTTGAGATCACAACTTGTTCCAGCAGAGAAAAGCATGTTGTTCTCACAGTATCAGGTTGCTTTGAATGATGCAAAGCAAGATAATTGGCTGCTACAAAATTGTTTTAACAGCTTTTACAGCAGCCAATATTGTCAAACTCACAAAAATTTATACATTCTTTTTGCTAAAAAGTAATTTGTTTRATCCTCTCCTAAACCATAAACCATCTTTTATAGATGCATTTTCACAATAACTTCCCATACTTAATTGCAGGAGCATATTCATTTCTGTTCAAAAACTCAATGGTTTTTAAATTCGTCTCTTCTTTTTACACCGTGTAAAAGTGAATCTTACGACCTCAAAGAGAAGGTTTTTTTCACATGAAGGTCTTTGTTGCCTTACCTGTTGGAAGCAGCTGCGCACGCTGGGTTCAATGTTGCTGCCACCGAAGGCTGCCACTTCCCCAAGCTGCCGCGGGATCTGGATAGCGTCGTGAAGCAGCAGGCCCAGCTGCCTCTGGTCGCACATTTCTGTGGGGCCCGCCACTTCCTTGAAGAGATCTGCAACACCGACAAGAGGCACCGGCTCATTTCATTTCCATGTACACCCCCTTTTATTCAGTAACGCTGCAGCTCGAGCTTTATAATTTTTGGARTCCAGATGTGGTTACAGATGGCCACTGTCCCATTTACAAGTTTACCCTCGCCTAATCTTGATTACTTTGACTACGTTTTCTTGATCCGTAACCATTCAAATGAGAAAAGTAAGGCCAAATGAATGGAACTATACAGCTTCTTATGGCATCTCTTGACAAAACTATACATTGCAGCTCCTGTTTTCCTAGGAGCAGCTGTGTGGCAAAACAAAAGAGACAYCACAAAATCAGAACAGCTTTTTGTTCTAATCCATCATTACCACATTGCCCCCCAAATATTTACTAAGTTTTCTATGTTATCACTAGGGAAGAAGGAAATAATATTTCAGAAATCCTTATCTTGTGCTAAAATCTATGCCATTCTTTGGTTGGTTGGGGACAGAAACACGTTTGCTCTGAACGGAGATGAGAAATTACCACAAGTCACAGCTGGCCATGTGAAATAACTTAAAGCAAGAGCAGCAGCCAGCAAGACAACGCGTGCTTAAYATCAATCACATTTGCTTCCCGGGTAACCATGTCTGCTTTCACACTTTCCCTTTACTGACTCCCTTTTCCTAAGGTAGGTGTCAAGCCCTGCAGTATAAGCGGATGTTCTGGGATGACTCTAACGACAGAAAAAACTGAGGCTGAAAGGATCAAGAAAATTGTTCCAGATATAGACACTTACTGSGAAGAAGGGTATTGCTTGTACCTACTTAAGAGTCACAGTAAAGCATCGAATTAATAGGTCTGTCTGCAGTACAGATAATATTTCTTAAGTGCTTTCTTAACACATTTCTTTGATTGGACATTTTTAATTGTTAAAACTTTYAACTAAAATTTTTAACATGTTTCTGCCAACAATTCTTGATTTATGAACTTTGTAGCTATGTATATTAATATTTAGTCACAAGATTAATCTTTCCTGAAAATATCTTAAATGCTGAGTTCATCTTAGAAATATTTTTAAATTCTGTGATTGGTATAAATTACAGAAGAAATGGAAGTGAATTCTTTGTGTTCATTCCAGTTGGCTTTTATATTCTCCTTTTGCACTCAGTGGCCGGCTTGGATTAAAGCTCCAAGTAATCTTAAAAGAAAAAAAAATCCATTTATACTATTCCCYTCCTTTTCATGTTTCCTACCAGAACAACCATTAATAGATTAGAAATAAATGAAATTTGAAAATGCAGTCTGACTGCAATTCTGATTGAGAAACAGACAAGCTTTGTTCAGAAACACTCAAGAGAAACTCTTTTATTACACTCCGTAAATTGTTTTGCCCTTCGTTTGGAGGAACCGTCAAGCTTTGTCAGCGTGCTTCACAAAGTCTGGTCATACTTTTTTTCTTGGCAAAGGTGGTGGAGGTGGAAGAAAGGATTTTCACAAAATAGAAATCCAGATGACTAAATTAATTTTTAAGAGTTTCTTGTATTTTTCTCGCCCCTTTCTTGCCTAGTCAAACAAACGCTAAAGCATCTTCAGTGCTCCGTGATGAGAAAAAAAAACCCACAGACAACAGCGGTGACAGAACTAGTACTGCACGGCTGCCAGCTCCGYGTGGCAATCCCAGATCCTGGCTGGCTTCTTCAGCTGCGGTTGGGATAGATTTCCAGTTTCTAAGAGTCAGTTTAAAAAACCTGATAGGATTAAAAAAAAAAATAATGCCTGTTTTATTCTTTCTGTTTGTATCTACAGTGGAAACAGGCACTAAAAGAAGAACAATTCATTAACTGCTGTAGCTGGGAGGAAGATGAAGTAAATTCCCAAGCCCTAAACCTTCAGTTGATTGCAGAGCTAGTAAATAGAGGAAAAACGATGTGGCAGGAGAGGGAATAGGGCGAGTGATCACTAGGGTTGATCCAAGTAGGAAATCAGCAAATACCTTTGAAGAGCTCAAACTACTCCAAAACACTCCACTTAAAAAACAAATAAAACTTAACACTGGCAGCTGTGCCATGACCAATGAGTGTCCAAGTGCAAGGGAGTTCATGGATGGTATCTTCTTTTTCCCAAAACCCTCAATGCCTTTGACGTGACACACAGGAGGAGAAGCTCCTCAACTGAAGGCATGGAACGCCAAAATGTTCTTGCTATCTGGCCTACCTCCTTAAAGTAACCCACAAGCTGTTCCCTGGCAAAGGAGGCATGGTGAGAGCAGCTCTCAAGTGGCAGACATATGGCAGGAGACCTCGTTTTAGKTCTGACAGGGTGCACCCAGACACCATACTCGCCAGTGGGAAAAGGGACCCTGTATGTCACCCCATATGTCAGCAATGTCAGAGGCCACAAATTCTTATAAATGGAATTTGTTAATATGTACATAAATATTGTATGAATTTATATGTAAAAGACATCAGTATAAAGACTGAGCTGTATAAGGGACTCCACCAGRAGGACAAGAAGAATGATTGGGGAAGCGAAAGAAAAGATTATTCAGATCTGAGCCATAGGAAAAAAAACAGAAACAAGAAAAAAAAAATCATCTGTTAATCTTMAATTCAATTCAGCCTCACACTAGTATTTTGAGGATGACATCCAGCGGGACTCAAACTGCAACTTAGCTGGATAACCTGAAAAAATGTACTTACTGGCTGGTATAGAAGGGGATACTTGAAAATGTTGAAAAGTTTATTCAATCCCTACCAAAATGGTAATAACATAGTTAGTAGTATGATGTCCACAACACACATTTTATGYCTTTTGTCTTTGAAGTTGCCAAGACATCAAGTCACAAACCTAGCACTGTCAAACCTGAACCATTCAAGCAGCTCCAAGGAATCTAGTGATAAAGACTCCATAGTTACACTGAAATATAATTAAAAATATGCAAAATGGAAAATGTGCCATCATCTGTTCATGTGCATTGTTACAAACAGGATGCACATTCTTTTTTCTCCCCCCACTTTTTTTTTTTAAGTATCACAGCGTTAGCTCCCAACGGTTTGAAAATTAACAGAAACATTAAAAAAAAAAAAATCACATTCCAAGGATGTTGTACATCACTTGAAAACTGAACTGATTCACAGCTGAGATTTTTCAAGTAGCCCTTCTTTTTCACCTCAAATCCTACAGTTTTTATGCATTAAATTATATGACCCAAAACCTACAAATCTACACAGTAAATAAAACTCCATGTGTGTTTTCTGCTTCTGCTGCAAGTCTAGGCTTTCTGTGTTAAAAATGAGCCCAGGTAAGAGCAAAATGCACACAAACGTGCTCCCAGTTATTACACAGTGCTGTGAGTTTTTTCAACCTCTAAAACTGAAGAAAAAGGARGGAAGATAAAATTCCTGTTGTCCCTCAGGAAATCCATACCTCTCAGACATTTGTCTCCTGATTACATGACCAGGCATAAAACCCGCTGTGAATAATCACACATGCAAATTATAATTTTTACTGTTGCAAACACTTGCTGATATGATTGAAATTTACCTTCCAAGAACATCTGGGACACTAAAATTGAGTGGTTAAAAATGTTCCATTTTTCCACAATATTCAGAAGTCCTGTAATAATGTATGAACAACCAGTGGTAAAAAGGAGCAGTGTTTTGTTTATCGTGCTCGGAGTATTTTGGAACTAAGCTACTATTACCTTTTGTCATGTGCATCCTTTCTTTTTTTTTTTTTTCCTCTCCTTTTCCATGTTTTAAGGCTAATTCTATACCCACAAACTGAGCAGCACATCAGGGTTTAAGCCCAAGCACCRGAATGCTGTTGGCTGTATCATTAAGCTGCTGAAGTGTATCCGTCATGCTTTTCATCAAAGTCGACTGACTCTCGCCCCCAAAATAGCCAGGAATGATGTGAGAGTTAGGGATCATTTCCAATAGGTAGCTCACATGTGGCTCCCGTTTTGGGGAGAAAAGAGAGCATAACACAGATATAGCCAGACCAGGTCATTGGCCTCACCAACAAAAAGAGGCCCTGGACTATTTGCCCTASAAGCATAGATATAACCAGCTCACAGCAACTCAATTACATTTGCAGGTCCATTTTTATGCACAGAAGCATCCTGGCATGTGCTTGAAGTTAAGCATGTCTATAAATGTTTTCAAGAATAGRCATTCTTTAATTGAGGCTTCAATGTTTCTTCTAAAGTAATTGGGACGTTTTTAATTAAAGATTCATTCTCATTTCAACCCTGGAGTCTAGCATCCTAAAAGAAGCTTAATTWAAAAAAAAAAATAATCACAGAAATTTCTCTGGCAAAATGTATTTAAAAAACATGTCAAGTGAAAAGATCCTATCCATACTGAAAATGAACGTACAGTTAACAAAAAACAAACAAACAAACAAACAAAGGCTTCACATTAAAGAAAAAGAACAAAAGCTTGATTTCCCCAAAAAGTAAGAGAGAAAGATGAAGGTCAATTACACTGGTAAACTGAAATTATCATCCCCTGTCAGTTTACYATATTATTTCATAAACCAAATGTCYCAGCAGCCCAGAAATTATGTTTCTTCAAGTTAATCCCCAAAAGGCTGGTCTCTGGGAAGGCTGAGGTAGAAAACACTTGAGCAGACAGTCTGGTTAAGCATTTTACAAAGGATTGAAGGGTTCATCCAAAAGCTTTTAAAACAAGAAGCTTGCYTATTTTACTACCAACTACTCTGATAAGAGTTTGCCTCTCTAAGACTACAACATTTAAGGCATGGTCCGTGCTCTGCTAAGGGCTACAACTGCAAACCGTAGGATTACTGCCACGCTCAGAGAAGCCTGGGCTTGACAACGCTTCAGAAATGAAGAAATGTAGYCAAAAGAAGAAGCAAAATGTCAGGAGCTGGTCTGAGAAAGGGAAAAATCAGGAGACAGGTAATTTGTATTAAGTACTCATGTTTGGGGGTACTGCTCTTCCTTCCAAGTGACTTATTTTCTTGAAAATACTTAGCTTCTTCATTATGGTTTTCACCTGAGGGTCTGAAATCTCAACAGATATGACAAAATTTCTCTCAACAGTAGATGATTAGTAGGGTGTGACAAAATCAAAACAAGCAAGAGAGCGCGCATCAAAGATCAGTCTGTGACACAGCTGGTGCCAGAGGACCCCAAAATGCTGACTGCATAGCCACCGCAGGCCAACAACCCGTACCTCACCGTCACTTCCTTCCTTCTTCGGCAAAATTGCTTTCAGACTGAAGAGTTTTGTTTTGTGACCATTTTATGGYTTGTAAGGACAATAAATATATCAAAGCCTGGCCCACCGATGAGAACAGGAGTAACAACAACAAMAAAAAGGATGCGTTATCTGACTATTAACTCTCTGCTTTGAGAAGCCAAGCAACTATTTCAACTTCAGATGTATTTCAGGTTGAAGTTATGATCACTTGGTACAAAAGTCACCTGAGACACTTTCTGTACTAATTTTTTAGGACTTTTCACAGCAATCTTCAGGAAAAAGCCCACCCTGTTAACATARATTATGCAAATCTGCAGCCACCATCAGCTATCATATTTATTTTACTACTATACACAAAGCAATAACACAAAAATTAATCTGACCTAGTCATTTCCTCGTTCTGCTTCAGTGCCTGTATTCGGTAACTGTAAGTATACKAACTTGTTACTGACAGCAATTTAATGTGAGTTTATTCCCAGGTTTTGGGTTTTTTTAAACCATCTTTTGGTAGGGTTATCATTCTGTTATCCACAGCTTAACTAAYTCCTACACTTTACGAAAGCTTTTTATTTCACACCAAATGGCAGATTACCTCCTCAATTGTCATTACTGAAATAACAAGCTCTTTTAGTTATGGACTAATTTACAGATATGTCAAATGACATAAGGAAACTAAAATACCCAAAGTCTTAGTACAGGCTCAAGTTCAGATGCCAAAATATGCCCCAATGTATAAGATACCTGTCCTTTTGCTCAATGTTAATAACCAAGATTACAAGATTACCTACAAATGCTTCTAAGGAAAGCAGAAATTGTTGCAGAGCTCCAATGCAGTCTCTGTACATTTTACATGTGTTTCTGAAATGTGTCAAGGAACTACTGCAAAGAATAGCAATTTTAAGATGATGTGCATTAATATATAACTGTCCATCACCTAGGATGATCTTATATAGTGCTTAATCTCTTGTTCTGTATTTGCGAGGCGGTTTTGCCACAAAGTTACTCAATTCTCCTCTGCTCCTGCAATTATTTTGTGAAATATTTCACAAAATATTTCTCAAGCTTGTGAGATTACTTATATCAATGTAATTTAAACTTTCATTGTACAATTCTGGTAGGAATCACATATACTGGAAAACTATTTTCAGAGTTCAGATTATCTCTCTCATAGACCACAAAATACAATTGCTGGATTTTGATGTATTTCCTTGCTTTATCAGACGTATCAATCYGTTCCAATCAACATAGACTTGCTTGATTTTTCCCTAAAAAAAMCATACATACACACACACACGATAACAGAATCAGTCAAATAGAATACTTCTCTAGCTTCCACATGACTACATTTTCCTTTGCTTTTGGGGAGCACAATACTGTGCATTATGACGATGCATAATTGACATCAATACTTTCCAGTCAGGATATAAATCCTACTTTCTCCATTGTCACTGATGATAATGAAAACAACAATTCTACTTTTACTTACTCACAAGAAAACTGTCTTGCCACAGTCATGAGAAATGTTTTACTACACATTTTGCTACAATGTGTGTTGTTRTTGTACATGACTTAATTATATAAAGTAAGCATTCTTCCTTACATCTGTACTTCTCTTCCAGAAGGCCCTTAGAAAGAGACATCAAGCCAATTTTCAGGGACTGCACTCGAATTTTTCCAGTTCGGCCACTGAAATTACAAAGATAAGACAATTTAATATATTTTAATTTTATTTCATTCCAACTCAAGTCTATTCAAAAATGTAAAGGCATTAGTGAGTTCTACTTCAAATATACTTCAAACCTCAAAACAAATTAACACTACAAATCACATTAAGAATGCTTCCCTTACAAAAGCTCAGCTCGCCTTCYAAGTGGTTTACATGTCAAAACAGTTTGTACTACTCCAAAAGGGCAGACATTTAGCTCTGTAAAGCCCTCAACATGATTTAATAATGTGATATACACAGAAAAAATACACAAGCACACAGCAGGAAAGCCTAYTAGTCAGTGTGAAACACAAGGACTGCAAAATAAAACCAAGTTTTCATATCACAGTAATTCATTCATTTTTTCACTTCATTTTTTCTTTTTATGTTTAAAATGCTCTGATATACATGTGTACCAGGATATAAACAGCCAACCACATGCAGTAATTAAATGATGTGGGGCTGTCGTCTTTTTATGCAACGTGACTTCAGGCTCATCTTGTCCAATGTGAAAAAAAAAAGTAATGCCCAAACCCAAAAAACCACACATCAAACCTTAAGCAACTTGAGAACAGATAAGTGGGTACCAAAGCAAGTGATTTTAAACCTGCAAGACAAACAACTGTTTAAGAAGATACTCTAAAGCAATAAACCCAGGGTTCATGGAAAAGGACAATTTTAAAGTTCAAAAGATCAGTGCAGAAACACATTCTTAAAAGATCTGATGATTTCTTCTTTCAAAGACCAAAAAACACGACACAATTTGTCTTTAGAGGAGACATGGAAAAAAAATAATGAGAATAGTAGTTAAACTGTATATATTATACACAAACCCCCGCATTTAAGGTTAGCTGGGTCCCTTCACCAGCAAGTAAGATAATACTAAAATTAATATCACCTTAAACACTACTTTGGTCCCTTCTGTCATGCAGAAGTGATCTATTCTTTAATTACTTCTGGAGTGGTTATTAGATACCTCTTTCTGTCCTATCCATTCAACATATGGTCTGCTGTCTGATTTACTTCACAAATGTTGTGCTGAATACAAAATTATTAATTTACTCCTGGGTTCTCAGTAAATTAGCTAAGCGCCTTACAAATATTAATACATTTGTCTTCACAACCATCACCTAATCTAGTGAGACTAGACAGTATTATCTTCTCTATTCCACAAGCTGGAACAGAGGTACAGAGAAATTATTGCCAAATTAATCAAAACCACCCATTACTTTTACTGCCTAGTTTGAAAATCAGGACCCAATTTTCCAGAATGCTATAAAAGTGCCACCTATTTTATACATTCAAGCTTAGCTTCAAATTACCTCTTTCAATCACAGACACTACCTCATTCTGGCATACCTGAATGTGTAWATGGCTCATTCTGCAACCTCGATAAAGTTCTTTCCCTTGTAGTATTGTCTATGTTTTAACTTTGTATTCAACAGAAAAACAAATCTGAACATTCATTTGGGTTTGATTTAACTCAGGATTGACTATAGCATTTGTTTATTAAAGGCAGAAACTCAGAAAAACTTTGCAGCTAAAAGGTCAGGGCACACATGTGGAGGCTTCAAACTTCTCCAGATTTCAGCAGATTGATAGGGATTGTGAAAAACTTCTTTCACACAAAAAGCATCTTCTCAATAAACTATAAAAAKAATTGCAAAGCCTGCAATGTTTCTTTTATCTAAAGAGCAACATATTTCCCCCTAGTCGTCTTCTTGGAAACAGCTAAATATTACCACTGAAATTATATATACAGTAAAAAACCCACAGCAAAACCAAACAATCCCCGCCCCCCAACCCTATAGACTTTGTAGCATTGACACTTCTAATTCAGTGGTTGAAGTTTGCCCAGCTTAGAGAGTCACAAAACTGCTAAGGTTGGGAGTGACCTCTGGAGATCATCTAGACAAATGCCCCTGTTCAGTCAAGTAGAGAAGGTTTTCCTGGATCATATCCAGTCAGGTTTTTAATATCTTCAAGGATGGTGACTGCATAGCTTCTCTTGGCAACCTGTGCCACTGTTTGATCACCCTCACATTAAAAAAATATTTTTCTTTTATGTTTAAGCAKAATTTCCTATGTTTGAGCCTGTGCCCACTGCCTCTTGTCCTGTCACTGGGCGCCACTGAGAAGAGCCTGGCTCCATCTTCTCTACTGCTCCCATCAGGTTATTTATGCACRTTGATAAGATCCTCCTGAMACTTGTCTTCTCCAGGTTGAAAAGTCCCAGCCCTCTCAGCCTCTCCTGATACACCAGATACTCTAAGCCCTTAATCATCTTCATGGTAYTTCACTGGACTTTCTCCAGTTTGTCCATGTCTCTTTTGCCYTGGGGAGCCCAGAACTGGACCCAGCACTCCAGATGTGTCTCATCAGTGCTGACTAGAGGGGAAGGATTACCTCCCTCRACCTGCTGGGAAGGATTTCCCTAATGCAGCCTAGGAGACTATTGGCCCACTTTGCCACAAGCGCATGTTGCTRGCTCATGTTCGAACTGGTGTCCACCAGGACACCCAGGGCCTTTCCTGCAATGCTGCTTTCCAGCCAGTTGCCCACCAGCCTGTACTGGTGTATGGGGTTATTCATCCTTAGGGGGAGGACTTGGCACTTCCCTTCATTGAAGTTCGTGAGATTCCTGTTGTCCCCTTTCTCCAGCCTGTCAGGGTGCCTCTGAATGGCAGCACAACCACCTAATTGTGCTGTGTGTACAAACACCTGAAAATCAAGACCTTACAGTGGGAAGGTTCAGGAAACTTTTTAATGCTTGAATTCATACCAAATTTATGGGTCAAGTATTTAGAATTAAGTGCCAGCACACTATTCAAATTCACTATAGCAATACCAGCATGCTTGTCATCACAAAATCAATTGATAAGACCACTTTAAGCAGCTCAGATATTTCTTGCTCTGATCCTGATGAAGTTTGAACCATTATACCTCTATTAAGTGGTTTAGAGCAAAGTTGTCCATTCTCCGTCAATACAACAGTGAAAGGCAATATAGAAATGGCACATTATTGACCTCTGATCTATCCTCAAGTGAAAAATGGCAAAACCATTACAGCTGCTTGTCAGAAGCACTTCTCTTGTTCACTAAAGTCCATTTGTCCCTCTGGATATATCTGAGCCCTTTTTGCCCAGGCAATACAACGTCTAAGGATTCATTGCCCTTATAGTGTGATGCTGACATTCTTCTCCTTCCCTAAATGAACTGGAATTTTATTGTTTTAGTGGGGAAGGGGAGAGGAAAAAGAGGTGAGGGGAAGGAGGAAATAAAGAAATCCTTGGTTTTGTAGATGATTCCGTTGTCTCTACATATGCACCAGGCAGGCTCCGGCCTATGTGCCTCAGGTATGATGACCCCGTTGCACCTTCATCCACTGCCAGAACCCCGAAATAATTCAGTTTTTGAACGTGCCAAAATAGGCATTGAAAAAAGGTACACATCATTTCCAGGCATGGTAGGAGAGCACGTTGAAAGCATATACTACAGAGAGGACTAGTTTAGTGCGGAATCAGCTAACTACATCATTTGGTCAAGGGCATGGGAGAGTACCGTGCTGCACGGGTAGAGAGGCTGGATTGGGATTGGAGCACATACAACTTTGTTGCATAGTCTGGACTCTCCATCCAARCAGAGAGCAACCATTCAGCTGTTTCAGAGATCCAACACAGCTGCAGAGAATATCAGAAAGCTACTTTTATATAAAAACTGATGACTGTCACTACTGTACAATAACATAAGAAAATGAAGGGAAAAAAGGGTAAACTAGAAACGGCTGTAGTATCAGAAGAGAAAGGGAGAACACTTTTCTCCTATATCTTACTACAGGATATACTGAAACTAGAGGATGTGGAAGAGGAGAGTGGGGGAGGAACGGGGGCAGTAGACATGAGCCATGCCTCATGAGTTCCCTTGCTAATCCTGTAACAACTGAACTCCAAACAAATGAAACAACTGCAATCCCAACCTCACTACATTGGGCACAAGCTGTGTGGAGCACTTGGGAATCACATAATAGAGTTTAGCACTACTCGGCCACAGGAACATCTCAGCTGCAAAACAGCATGCCAAATCCTAAAACTAACATTTCTTTTTCTGCTCAAACACCTAGAAAATTCAAYGACAGACATTAAAGCAGGGTTAAAATTATCTGAAGATATGTCTTTCCAGGAAAATGAGTTCAGGAAACTTTCTAAAAACGTTTCATAATCATACAACTGTCATATGCRAACTTTATTCCTTGCTCTAAGTAACATCCTAATACAGAGTTAGGACCCAAAGTTCCTTTGACAAGCAAACACAGTCTACAACACAGTCAAAACAGAGGGCTGACACACCTGTAAATTATAAAGGTACTGATCAGAATACAACTAATATTAGATTGTTGAATATAAGCATGCAAAACTATTTTTACCAACAATGGTATGCAAGTATTCTGTGGCATCATGATGGCATAGCCAGACATAATATATAAGCATTTTACCTAAGTATGTGAACGCCAAAGGGGCAAACAGTAATGGGCACAGCTGCACAGAGGAGTTAGCCAGATAACAAAAAGTTGCCAGACAGAGGACAAGATTAAGTGCCAGAGATTGCAAACAGGAATACACAATAAGGATGACTGGCAAATCAACAGAAAACAAGATAAGCAATATCAAGTCCAGAGGAACCCTATGTCCCCTGAGGGTGGGGGGCAACAGCATAAAAACATCAGGCACTAGCAAGGAAGACTGGAGAAGTAASAAGATGAGCCCCCTTCAGTTCTAACTTCTGCCAAAGAGCTCTCAAGCCTGGTCAATGCTGACACTACAATTAAGGACTACCAAGGACAGCAGCTATCAGTTATCTACATAACCCAGCAACAGGAGGCAGCCTGGTATCTCTCTGAAGGTCCGCACAGATGTCTCCCCTTGATCAACCACAGAGGAGGAGTCAAAGGAGCTCATTTTCCTGCCCTACAGAGGGCCGCGTCCTTCCTAGAGTGGTTCTTACTACTATCACAGCCTGCCAAGCTGCTCCCGCAGAGTCCTCTATGAATCAAGACAGCTATCATCAACACAGGGAATACAACTGGAGTGCATGCAGAAAAATTTCCATCAGATACCATCAAAACCAAGGCATAAACTTAAGGCTGACTGAGTAGGTCTCGCATGCTTCTCATTCCTCAGAAGTTCAGATTTTGCTGAATTTAACATGCTGGTAAGCCTGGGATACTAACTCAATSTGGTGTTAGAATTTGCCAGGTGTGTAAGTGCAACAATAAATAACAAAGTTGTAATTATTCAGGGGAAGCCTGGGCCATAGAAGGTGATCATGAATGACAGCTTTGATCATATGGAAAAGGTTAGCATAGTGCCATACCATAGATACCCTTCCTAGACTAATGCACCAAAGAAATTARATTTAAAAGAAATCAGAAGTATCCTAACATCACAAAAATCAAGAAAACTTTAAAGTTGAAATACAAGAAATCAGATAAACATTGCACTTTAAAAACASTGCATGTAAAAGTTTCTTTATGGACACTGGGTAATTTTGACTGAAATAATGAGTCRTCGCCCACAATTAGCACACATATTCTATATTATGTATGACAGACTTTAAAATACCTGAAACAATTCAGTTCAACGGGTGTGGAGTTATTCCATTAGTACTGAAAGCTATCAGTCCATTTCATATAAATGAATTTTGGAGATTTTCGCAACTTTGATAGTATATAGTCCAGAACAATAACCACCAGCTATTGCTTTTGGGTGATTTAAACACAGGSCTGGCCAAATTATTTCATAGAGCAAACAACTTCCTTCACAGCTCTCACTGCAAAATGCAGTGCGTTTATTTATTATCCATTTTTATTTACTATCCATGTTATCCCTTAAAAAAAAAAGTCTCTGGTCTAACCAAAACAAGGAACTTTAACTTTGGAAAATGTTTACTGAGCAGATGTTGCTGTCTGGAACAACCTTTGAGTCCTTGAAGAAGTAAAAGTCACCAAGTAAATTTAATGTTTCTATCCTCTACTCAGCTTGAAGAATGAATCATTCCTGATGTGTCAGAAAATACCAGAACACAACAGACTCGCTTACTATTTCTAAAAATAAATTGGTTCTTTTTAAGGGCCAAAGACATCTGTAGGTAAGTCTGAAGAACTACCCAGTTGCCATCAATCTGTGAATCAGTAATTAAATCTCAGGTTAATAGCATGCRACTAACAGATGCTTTTTGTAGGCAGTTTAATGATTTGAAACATGGTATATCTATAACACCAATGCAATAAATAAGGGAAATGCCAAGACAGAAATCAGTTCTTTCCTAAAGGCCAATTAAAAAAAAAAAAAAGCAGGTCAAAATTGGTGCCTGTTCTTTCAGCTTTTCTTTTTTCCCCTGGAGTAGATTTGAAAGGGGAGCAAGGAAACATACTGTAAAAGGTAATTTTATCTCAGAAAACCTTCATCCTCCATTTTTCAAAGTTTGAGTGAAGATTAAAGTCTTTCATCAGCTTGAAGAATTATCAACACTAATGCTTTCAACATAATAATCAAGGAGAAATGGGAGCAACAGGAAATGTTATTGAAAGAAAGGTTTGTTGCTCACTACGTGCGTTTTAAATATGAACAGATTAAACAACTGACTTCTAACTGAAGTCATGAAGCAAAGATAAGCTGAAGAAAATATAATGGATTTGTGATCAATCTGAAAAAAACCCAACCAGTAACTACAAAAAATTATCTGACGTTATTAAGTCTCTTATTCTAAATAACCAATAACATTTAAGTCAAGCAACCCACTTAATCTACTGCTCTATTTGCAAGTGATGTGTTTATTCACCCACAATACAGAGCTCTGCAAAGTAAAAATAATTGCAGGAGGAAATCCCAGTCATTATCTGATGGGCTCTCCAATTTTTCAGCAGTAATGACGAGAAGTCCAACTAACAGAAATGTCACAATATTAAACAGCAATATTTGAATTCCAAGGCATAAATAGGTAGTCAGCACAYAAATGATAAATGGTCATATGTACTCCATTCCCTCCTTCCCTCTCCCCTACCATAATATTTAAAATAAAAATAAAATAAAATTTCCATAAAGTATTGAAGTACTGGCATGYAATCCTCTGGGGGCAGGGGGGAAGCAAAAAGCTATGAACTGTTAGAATTTGGCGCTGATTAAGCAAGTGAACATGGTGAAGATAATGCATACATCAACAAGTAACAGCTCTCTTTTGCAAAGCCAGGTATAAAAATTTCTATCATTACTCAAGARATACTTTTGCTCTTTTCCATCTTCAAATGGGGAGAAAGGAAAGAAATCTGGTAACCAACCTCAGGCAGCTTAGAAATTCTGATTTGTAATTCTGTGTATAACTCTGAACTAAAGCATATATTCAGACACACTGAAGTGACCACCCCATGTATTGCACTACTGTGTCTTCAGTCAGCTCCTAAATAGTCCTGAAATGCCTTTGCTCAAGCAATGTAAGGAGATACATTATAGGGAACGGAGGAGCTGATGGAAACYGAGTCTTTTCCCAGTTTTTACTGCAGAAGGGTGATGAGATCATATKGAAAAGGTTAGCATRGTGCCATACCATAGATATCCTTCCTGGACTAATACACCACTAGTGAACACCACTAAGAAAAATGAGCAATGAACTCATTGACTCAAAAGCACAATGAAATGAAAACGTAAGGATTGTAGGTCATGCAGCCTGAAATAGTGCAGGGTGGGGCAGRGAAGTCAGAGTTTGACATTCAGCAGAAGAAAGAAGTGTCTGGGGGCTCAGAAAGGACCGGCCAAAACCACAAGGGGCTGCTGGAGTGGACTTTTTCATGTCCTCTGAGACTCAGTGCTCTCTCTGGAAATAGTGGACGTGCATTTAAATAAATCCACAAGTTCTTACTGCAAGCATCCTGAAACATTCTTAAGGCAAACTCACAATCCACCAGGGAAATACAGCTTTGCTGCCAGGACCAGGGCAGGTGGATCACGTAGCACCAGCACTCAGAATTGATACAAGGCAGGAGCTGCACCGGCTGGAAGTGAGCCAGGACCAGGATACTGCTGACCCTCCAGAATCAGACAGGCTTTAGTGCTGAGATCAGAACAACCACCTCTTGMCAGAGGATTCAGGACAGGGAGCTCGGCCAGGATTATGGCATGCAAGTAACTAAGTGTAAAATAAATAACAAAACTGTCCCCACCTGTGGCAGAAATAGGATCTGGTATGAATGGCAAACAATCTGGGCAATTTGGGACATTTACAGTAGGAACACAGCTAAAGCAGCRTATCCAGTTCTCTACTCTCATATACATTTCTTGAAATCCTTTCARTGTTTCTTTGGTGGTAGTATAAAAGCAGTGTAACGTTAGGTCAGTGTATCTGAGCAGGACAGCATAAGAAACATCTCATTGCAAGCAACTGCACTTTCATTACTGAGTCAAAAATATTGAAAGATATAACTTTTTATTAAAGAACTTCTTAAGGCTTTATCACTTTTCTATTATCATGGACACTTCCTCAAGAAAGTAACTCAGAAAAAAATATACGACAGTCCTATAAGTCTAKCATTTTTGATAAGTCACATGTGCAAAAATTACCAATTCTGTCTCCATGGTTTATACTTTGTTAATAYTACATTAAACTCCTGGGGTACACACTGTGAATAAAGACTTGTTACTTACCTATCATACACATTGAGTAGCCAGTTAAGACACATGTCTACACAGAGAGGAACATTCACCATATCTTTGTGTTTCTCTTCAAGTCCACTGTAGATGGTAGTGAGACAGCTGATCACATCCTGGACACCAATCAGCTGGTCATTTTGACTCAACTTGTGCTGTTTGAAAACTTCACTTGTTGTGTTCAGGTCCAACAGGTCCACTAACAACAGATGATTTTAAAAAAAAAGAAAAAAGGCATGAATACAGATGCCCAAGCATAGCATTCACAATACTTGTTCATGTGCAYATGGTAGCAAACGCCGCAGACATTTAGCCAAGAAGTAGCTTTCTTTTAGTAACATTATAGTGAAAAACTGTTCTCTGTGAGAAGTTGACAGCATTTTGGTACTATATATTCAAAAACACAGAATCAACAAGAACACCACAATGACACTGCAAAGCTCAGAAGAACATTTAAAAAGCCGCTGAAGTAGTCTGTGTAATTAGAGGATCCTAACTTCAGATGTACGCACACTGGGAGTCCACTAGGCTTAGAGGATTCTTCGCATTTACCATAAAGCRGAAACCCATTAAATGACTATCACTTTTGATTAAATGTGAAGCAAAGCAAATTCTTAGGTAACAATGTTCTCTTAAATGCAATAGAAATGTACTGAGGCCTGATTAACTGACCAGCAGTTGCTAAATTAAGGCTTAAAAGAAAGCAGGGAGGGACACAGGGAAATTATTTATTGTAGTTTTGCAGAACACAAAATGCTACGCCTTCATGAAAAATATTTTGATCTCCTTTATTGCAGCATGCTTTCTATAAGCAGCTGGTGATGCTAYGGGTGTCCTAGAGGTGACAAGGGTTTTGGCCCCAAAACCACAGAAACATGATTGCGACTGTGAAAACCTGGGTTTTGCATGGTGAAWATAAAAAGCTGTCAGTAAGCTCTTCTAATTCCTTTTGCAAAACGAAGTGGAAAAGAGGAAACTTACTTTGGTGTAAAAGAAAGAAGAATAATATAAGTCAAAGCGTGGTATAATCCTCAGTGACATTTTTTGACAGAAGCAAGGACTTCAGCAAAAAAAAAAAAATAGTTGCAATGTATCAGTATGCTTGCTACAGTGTATACAACATGAAGTTGAAGTATATTCTGAGCTCATACAGAGCTGTTTCTGGAAGCCAGCAACACATTTGCACTATAAATGTCATCTCTCAAAGCAAATGAAACATGACAATCTCAGGTGTGTTGTAAATTGCTCTGCACGGGTAATGTTAAATAAGGAGCCCAGAAGGGCAGTCTGTGCAAATCAGGGAAGTCTATCTTGGGCTGGAAAATAAGTACAGCAGAAAAAAGCAKGAGCAGGACAACACTAATCACTATGAGCAATTCTTTCAAGAACTCAATGARCATCTACCAAAAGATAAGGTTATAGGCCAAAAGAAGGTTACATTCCCAATCCCTTTTCCTCAATCTACCTTTCCTAACATCACTGTAAAATGAGCAACAGTACTTCACAGCCCTTAGTTTTTCTCTCCCTCACTGACATCTGTACATTCTGTTCTAACTTTACAGCATCAGGCTCACAGGAGTTTCATGTTTGTTTGCATTTTCTTTTTCTTTCTTTCTAAAAGCTCATCTCTTGGGCTTGCAAACAAATGCCAGCCATGTATTTACCAAACAGGCAGACTGCTAATTGCAGTAAAACACACTGCCACTAGTTTGACCTGAGGTAGCCAAAGTATTTGGCAGTACACTGCAGCATACTCTTCTACAGTAGCTGCAAGATATGTAATACACTGGAAAACGTTCACAGGCATATTTAAAAACCAAACCAAACCAAAMMAAAAACYCACACCACAATGCAACACAGACTATTTTTTTTGAGGGGTGAAGGGAGGGGGGTGAAGCCAGATGCAAAACTATAACATGATATCCAATCACATAAATATCACACTCRGGAGAGATGGCCACTTTTCATGCTTTTCGTTCATGACCTACAGGGGGAAAAAAAAAGCCCTCAAAATTACTGCAACCAGTTCAGTATTTTTTTCAACCTGTTTTTGTAATTTACTTAACAGTTGGCTAAAAGCAGGTAAGCAGCTTCCTAAAACAGACTGACATCACCCAAAACCTGCCCTTTTTAAAGCCAGTGAAAACTTGGATTGCTTTGGAATGCCAGAAAGTTGTAGCCTTTGGGCTTGGCTTAGCATAACCATCCTTGCTCTGAAAATGGCAATTCAACAGACKCTGTAGTACGCCTGCTAACTTCACGTCTTGATCTGCTGGCATTAAGATCTCACATTCACATTTCTGCCAAAGGATTCTAGAGGGAATCGGGAGAGGTACTTTCAGTATTTTCATACTRAAAGGAAATTCTGCTGCTGTACTAATGCAAATGAAACAAAACTTACACTTTTGGATGACACCATCCATGGAGAACAACCAGAGGAAATTACTTCCATCCCTGCTTACTTCAGCATGARCTTTGGGTACAGGCAGTTATCTTGCCATGGTATGGTCTACCCACTAGCAGTGCCCCTGGACTGGGCTGATGTAAAGACAGATTATTTTCTCATTACATTTCCATTTCTGAAAGTTTTTAAATAAACTGTGTTTATGSAGATGGGGAAAAGCTAACCTGAGATTCATATGTCATTACTGGCATGAAGCCTACTGTACACAGCATCTAGTGCATTTTTGCAGTACCATTCTGCATCTGCTCAAGTGTGCTGAACAACCAATCCTGCTGTTAACCAACAAATGGACAMAAGGGTCATTTCTTTCCTTTCTGCAGTGAGGAGGCTTTCCCAAAGGAAAACTATAAACAGAAACCACRTCATTCAGCACAGTTCAAGCAGATGTGACTGACTCAGGAGCAAGTAATGACATGCAGCTGCTAATGGCAAATTTGAGGCTGCTGTAACCCCACAGAAAATAGGCAGGCATTGCTATGGAGCTTTTGTATTAGAAAGACYTTGTGAATGATAGCAGTTCCTGCAAAACACTGGATGGCTGAGGGAACTCTACATGGCTCTCGATTTTAGTCTGGTCTGCCTTAATGGTCATTCCTTAGTCTTCTGCRGTTGATATTCCTATTAGCATTCTTAAATTCTAAATCACCTAGAGGAGCTCAGTGACAGAATTCTGAATATACATGGTGGTTTTGTTGCCTTTTTCCCTTCCAGTACTACACTTCAGTATCTGGGGCAATATCATTTCTTGAAAGCGAGCTAAAGTATGCCGCACAAAAATAAAATATTATAGTCGGGGGCTGGCATTGCACAGCTGCCCAGTACAACTGCAACACAGGATACTCTCTCTGGCCCCATTCTTCTTCTGCTACAGTGGGAAAGTGCTCTCAGTACATCTGCCCCACATAATCTGAGACRGAGAAGCTAAGAATTTGTTCTTTTACAACCTGCAACCTTTCTCAGCTTCCTCCAAAATAAATACACGTAGGTACATACGCACATATATTAGTCGCTGAAGGAATCYACCTTCCAAAAAACAGAACAAGATGAAACATGACTCTACTTTCCTGCTTCTGAAGGAGGGTGGAGGAATTGGGGCGAATAACTTCCCCAGAACCATGTTTTCTAACACTTACCAAGACCAAAGACTCAGAAGAGAGATTTGGCATCTGCAAARTTTTCTAAAGTGCAGTTCTCAAAATTACATACTCCTGAACCTGCTTGTATAGCACTAATACTGTGTTACCAGTCCTCGCTGCAAAGTCAAAATCTATCAGGTGCAAGTGGGACTGTGCATCCTGCTCCAGCTGTGCCCTTGGAGTTCTCACCAAAAAGGCCTTTGCAGTTATACACACACTGCGGCTGTGACAGCAATTTGTCACATTTTACAGTTTACAATGACCTCATTTTCTAGTGATTTGTTTTGACATTTTCTTTGCCTTAGCACATAAGCCTTTCTGAAGCATTCTGCATACAAACACYTTTAAAAACCATGCACAGTTAAAATTACAGGAAATACAATGGAAGATTAAAGTAACTCAGACCAGAGAATGAATGGCAGGGGCACAGAAATGACTCTTTCCCTACCTTAAAACAAAGCCACCAACAAATAAAAGTCAAGAAAAGRATTCTACATAGGGCTTAACCACTCTCCCCCTTCCTCAGAGAGGATATGCTAGCACATGCTGTGTTTTGGCTATCTCAGCAGCCATTCATGGAACAGAATCAGGCCGAGAATCATCACAGTCAAAGAGAATTTGACCTGTTCCCTGGCAAGAAATRATCAGCTAAGCAAACAATGACAAAAGGAACAGCACTGATTATATTTTTGAAGGTGGTCTTAAAATTGTGCCAGATCATAACGAGTTCATGTTCAAAAACAGAAAATTCTTGTAGCATTTAGTTTTTTGGATAATCTGCAATGTCTTTCTTAAAACCCCACAATGTTGTGTTCTCACAAATTACACCAATCCTTTGTCAAAGATGTKCATGTAATAAAGACAAAGATTTTTTTGGCTGTGGTCTCCTCCCGTAAGGCAGAGAGATGGAGTAAGCAAACAGCTTCGTAAGTAACGAAGCAGATTGGATCTGTAGAGATGACAGTTTTACTYCTGGCTCTTTCAAACTGGAATATTCTCTTTACTTTTTACTACTTCCCTATGCCCTCCTTCCACCTCACTCCCCTGGAAACTGGAGACAATATTCACTTTGATAGGAATGCACTTTTGAAATCTGTGAGTGAGGAGAGCTAACCATTGCAGTTATTACAGAAATTGACATATTTTGCAGTAAAAGCAAGAGCAGGAAGTCTGTTCCTCCTCAAAGCTTATTTAGAAGTAATGAAAGTGAAGTTTGTTCTATACAGGTCGCTAGACAATCTGTATGCCTGTCAGAAATAGGCATCATGATTAGCATCCATCATGTGCAGGCTGTTTTTTCACTCTTCCCTGGGGAGCAGCRCACACAAGGAGAATTTTACTTTGCTTTCTTGCTTTGCTTTTGGTTTTTAGGTACATGTTGATGCATACTTTATACCCTGCGCACTGATAAGCAGAAAGCTCATAATGCTCTTTAGTCTTGCTGGGAGATGAAACTATAGCTGTGAGTGGAACCATATCTGTGGTGCAGAGAAGCTCTAGGCTGTGCCAAAGAAATACAGTTTTTCTTTCAGTACCATCAGACAATCTTTTAAAGTACAGGTTCTGCTTTTTCCCGAATGTAAGACCTTGAGCCCAAGATCTCAAACTTGATGTGAAATTCTGTGCAAAGCCAGCATAGCATATGACGAAGTGGCAAGAGGTACTCCCAAGAGCTGTGCTGTTGCAGAAATGCAGTCTAGCTTTCTGGTGTAGCTATCTAGCATCTCAGGCACAGCTTCATTCAGTGTAATGCATATCTGAAGTCCAGTCAAGAAGCTACTGCCAAGATCAGACTGCTGTCTTCTAGGCTGGAAGGAAAACTAACCACCTGGAGGGCAGGAAGGGACCCTGCTTTGTGCAGCTCCCTCCTTGCTTGCATCTTTAGGATGGCTTTGCCCTTCTTGTGTTCCTACTCAAACTGCAGTACTGTACACCCTTCAGGGCTGAAAAGTCCTTCCACAGCAAGGACTCCTGAGTTTGAACAAGAAAATTTGGTAATGTTGTACAACATTTTTATACCAGCTGTTGCCAAGACCATTCGAAAGGTCTAAAATCTGCGACCTTCACACTCATTCACAACCCACATCACCTTCCAAAATTGTCCAGTTTCCATATTTTTTTCTACTTCACCCTATTTTCTTTCCAGCAGATGTGTGGTTTTATGTATTTTCTTTTCCATTCATAGTCCTGATAATTTTTAAAATTCATATTCTCACCACCTCTACAACAGAATTTTTTGCACTCCTTTCTTTTTGTAAACCTTAATCTCCCCAGTTCTATGTTTCAGCTAGTTTTCTTCCACACACCCTCTCTTCTCTGCCTTCTCACAAAACCTCACTTCCTTCTAAGCTTTTTGCCCTTTCAGTTATCTTCCTCGTCTTCATGTCTTGCCTCTCTCTATAATGTAAACCATTTCTGTGTTACGTCAAACTATTAGTTCAATCCCATTTCTCTAAAATGAACATTGAGCAGTTACAAGATAGCTCAGCTCCCCCAAGAAAGTACCATCTTTCTTTTTCTCATCCTGATTCTCAAGGACAATGCAGAAATACCAGTGGCAGAATGACTCCAAAGAGTACTCCCAGTTTGCTTTGCACAGGAGACTCAGCCAACAGCCCAGAACCGCAGCGTGTTACTTGCTGTGTGACTCAGACAAGTCCCAAGTCCAGAGGCCAGGACAAGACCTCCTGATACACCACTTCTGAGGCTACTAACTTTGAACATGGTAGTCATGCAACTTGCTGCTGAATTAAACCATAATTGTGATATAATATGAAATGYCTTTTTAAATATCTAGCAAATATAGAACAGAAAATTGGAGATACAAATAGGAGCCTTGGAAATGAAGTAGTTTAGACAGCTGAGCCTACTCAGTAAACACCTATCCTTTCCTGCTGATGAAATTTATGTGCTCTTCAGAGTGGACTGTGGCTAAATTATTAGCTTGCTTAAGAACAGGGTCAAATGCCAACACAGGTCTGGTCAGAATATCCAATGTGCATATTAAATGCACTGTTACTTCCTGTCTAAATTTAAGACCCTTTCTACACATCCCCAGTATATATACACATACTATTATTGTTAATAATAGTAGTTCATTTTGTCTTAGTAGTTTTTGTGATTAAAATGCACAGCAATACCAACTACCTATAACCAGCTATACAGATCTGTATCCTTTCCCCTCACACTTTGAATGGCCTGAACTCCTCTTTAACTGGAATTCACACAGCAAGATATTCTCTCCGAGAGGGTGAAATATTTTCAAAGTTATATCTAGCAGCATTAAACACTTACAAAAAATGGAATAGAACTCCCTAAATTATAATATAATACCTGARTTTATGTCAAAGGTCAGGGTTTTAGCTCACATCATTTCACATTGGTTTGTATCAGCTTATATCAGTATGCAATAGTCAAGAGGTCCAATATTTACTTTCCTAGCACTTCTCAAAGTATTCTTAGTGGGCATACCATTTCAACTTACCTGCTGCAACCCTTTTTTCATTAATTGATTTTATTTATTTGCAATAACRATATCTACTATCAGCAATTCTTTCTGCCATTCTGTTGGTTGACAATCTGTCAAGGATTATCTGGTCGCTTGTTAAACATTAATGTTGTTAGACTTAAGCTGACYGTCCCTTCCCCAAGTACTGTAGAGAAACAATTTGTCTCAAAGGCCAAACTCACAGCACAGTGCTTTCTGCAGTCTTCGGATTTTGATGGCCGTACGGTAGGCAGAGAAGCGTACGTTGTTCAAGTCAGCTGAAACAGCAGAACAGAAATATGAGCAGCCCTAAARAGAGAGTCCCTAAGTTTCCTTTACACATAAATTTTCACATTTTGGAAGAAGTCTGATATCYCTTCTCTTCTCTACCATGAATTAATATGATATATCAGAACAAATAAAACGAACTGAGAAGTTGGGACCTCAGTCCAATCCACGTGCAGGGAAAGCCTCCTGATTCTGACAGTCCAGGGCCTTCAGAGATCGGCAGACCAGAAATCCTGACACTATCTTGGCACATGTAATGCATATACATATAACAGAGTTTTAGATACGTATCATGCAGTGTTAAGTAGTTTCCAGACAAGTGCTCAAATAGAGTGTGTTTCTGAAATAATTTACAACTCCATCAGACAACATACRGGAAACAGAGCAGAAAAGGTCACAGTAACAGAGAAAAAAAATGGYTTTTTAAGCCATAATTTCTATGCCATGACTTTGTAAACAGTGCTTTGAAAGGGACAGTCAGATAGCCATGAGCTCTATTTTAGAAACTGATGGGTATAGTAATGGTATTTTACCCTTTCGCTCCTTAGAAAGGGAGATTTCACAGTAAATGTGAATGTTACCAGGGCATGTTGAACTAGTTGTACCATAATATGGTCTAGCCTTTACTGACAGAGTAGCTGCTCTGATTTATTACAAAAATTAGTTCCCTGCAGACCGACATCCTGCTTTAAACATGCAAACAGTCTGCATCATTGGATAATCCCTCGTGGATTTAAAAGAAAWAAACAAGATACTGCATTAAAGCATAGAGTCACAGCATATTATTCAGAATTAAAATTACTGAAAGGCAATAAACATGATATGATCAAGGCAGTAGGTTTCTTGCAAAGTGTGTCTCATCGCAAGGTGGGAAATGCTTTTTTACACACACTTCAGGGCAACTCAGACGTGGTCAGCAGACAAATGCWGGCTTTTACTCATGTAATGAACATCACATAATGGTTTATTTTAAGAAATGCACTCACCTAAGGACTGGAAAAGATCAGTCATTTTAGGATGATCCCAACAGGTTGTCTGTGTCTCATGACTACAAAGGAATGAGGTAATCAAAGTTTCAGGCAACACACATACGCACACAACGCAAAGGACAAAAACCCAAAGATATTCTGATTTTCTATGTTTAAATGGCAWGAAATCCCTCAGCTCCTTAATTAAAATACAAGATCTGTGCCACTCAAGCTCCGTGATTTTTTAATCACAAAGTAAGTTTGACAATAGCCCAACCATATTTAACAGTATTTACTTTTGATTCTAAATGTGACTTTATCAGTTGAACTCTGATCCTGAAGCTGAGGCACACTAATAAGGTAAAAATGCAAAACTTCCTGCTGCTGTAACACAATAAAAATATTTGTAAAAMCACTTTAAAAATAAAAAGCACTGAGGTTTTATTTCAGACTTCATTGCATATCTGAACATGTATCAGAACACATACAACAATTTTAAACTTTATCTGCAACACGTTTAATGGAAAGCCTGATCGCTCTTCACACACCTGATCAACGGGTGTCTTCATTTAGGGGGCGTGTTCTACACTAGCGCTCACAGAAGAGAGATTCAATAGGCAGCATCGCTTAACCCACCGTTTAGCACTGCTGTTTCAAGTCACCAGGGTTTCAGGTATGCAGCCATAGGGATCAAAATGTGTATTATGTCARGTCTACTGAAATCTCCAATTCTCTTCTACAAGCCACATTTTACTTGKATTTCTGAACATTAATTGCTGGAATGATTGCACATTCTTGCCTCACAAAATATTTACATTTGAATTAGATTTGTAAGAAAATTAGAGAAGTAGTGTTAAAAACATCATAGCACTCCCTTTAAAAGTTAATAATGAAAATGAAATGATGCTAGGTTAGCAAATCTAGCAATAATGAACAGAGAATACCCCTTATTTCACCTTTGTTTCTATTTAAAAAATTTTAATGTGCACACAACTTTTTTTTTTCCACATACTTGGTTGTAAATAATGACTTTAAATGGCTGTACCTCAGTGGGTGCTCAATAATTCATCATCATTGATTATTTTTTTTTTCCTTAATGGAGAAACCAACCAAGAATGAACCCTTTTATACTAAGTGATGCAAAATAAATGGGATAGAAGGTCCCTGCTCCAAAAAGCTACAGAGACAGGACAGGTACCACAAAGGGGAGGCAGGCTCCAAACACAGTCAGTGCTGAAGGCCCTTCTTTACATTACCCTTTGAGATACTAGTGRAAAGAGCATGCATTGGGTCTCTGCATAGGGGATACGATCCCCACTTCACCACTGTGACCTTTCAAGCTTTGAGTCTGGTCTAGGTCTCCACAGTCAGCTTCTCTCTGTCATTAGGCTTAACTGTCTCTCTGCCACGGGTCTCATTTGTATATCTGGCACCATCACAATTTTGTGAGGTGTTTTTCATGGAAGACAAAATATGTGTTTCCTACTAATACAGTAGGTATAAAYCCTCTTTTCCCTCTTTGTGATAATTCCCTAGGAGATGACTGAGAGAAAAGCCCTGCACATGATTACATTTAAACAAGAGAGATTTATACAACACGCAATCAAAAAACCATCTTCTGTTAGACCTTGATTGACTCTGAAATACTATAGTAAACCCTCCCCAATTCAGAACACTGAAGTACATCTTTACATCTGAACACACACACACGCGCGCGCACACATTTTCCTGAGCTGAAACTTTTATTTGGTTTCAGTTTAATAATAATATCACATGAATTACGTTCATGTTTCAAATTCTGAATGAGATGGTCAGGGCTCTGATACGCTGAACTCCAAAGCTAAGGCATACCAGTATCTAAATCAGTGTTTTCGCAGTTTCTAGAAAGACACTTAAAACAGCACTATGTTTATCCTTGTCCAGAAAAGTAATTTCAAAAACAAGTAGCTTAACAATTATTTCCCTGGAAGGGCCACACCAATAAATCATCATGAAGCCAACAACAACAAAAAAGGATGTATCTGGGTTTGGTGCTGTGCCAAGGTAAAGGCAATTGACTGTCCAGCATTCTCAAAAACCCTGATATAAAAAAACTGTACAGTATATTAGAAAGAAGAACATATACAGTTTCAGTAAACAGGAACAGAAAATATAATGACTCGTACTGATCAACTTATTAAATAACCTCGAAACTGGTCTTGAAGCTGCAATATCTGCACTATTACRTTAAGCGGGATGCCATCGTTATAATGTTGAACATTTAGACTCAATTTCTGTTGACAAAACCAATTGCAACTGCCCGCAGAAATGGATCCAATATGTGATCAGTTTAATAAAGCTTGTTTTAAGGAAATTGCTTCACCTCAATTCCTCTGACCAAGGGAAAAGAAAAAAAAAAAAAAACAAAACAAAACAACAAAGCAACAAACCACAAATGAACAAAACAAAACCAAGGACCAAGACTGGTGATTTTATTGTCAACATCATAAGTGAAAAGTATTTCTCAGGATTTTCTGAGAAAAGGCTCTTAACTAAAACATCTTCAACCTTCTATGTCAAAAGTAAAGGTAGGTGGCAGTACTGTGATAGAAACTTTAAATATATATATATATACACACTTTTCAGTCTATTTTAAATGCAAACACTGCATGTAAACAACATGCAATTTAGCTGAGTCAAATCCTTTTTACTGCCTTAGAAGAAACTATCATGTTAAAATTAGCCATGATGGTAAGAACTTTGCTGAATCATAGCCTTTGTTTCTGAGTTCACCATCTTCTGGCATTAAAAAAATGTTTCCATGAAGAAATCCATTTCCTATTTGTGGGGTGCTTCAAGGATCTCACCTGGGAAGCACTGCAGAAGTGCAAAGGTTTATTAACAGCAAATGCCTCTCTACACAAACCTCAATGGATCAATAGCAGAAGCTAATTTGAAATTCTTGTCTTGCAGCAAATTGTTAATTTTTGCTAAGTCCAAAGAGACCTTTTCTCTTTTTTTATTTAAAAAAAGGAAGGAAAAAAAAAATACTTGGATAAATCCTTGCTTCCCCCTCCCCACCTCCAGAAATATACTGATATACTCCAGTACACATCTGTAATGCTTAATTAGAATGTGGGCAGATCTAACTGCAATTCCAGCTTCTAAGTAATTTATAAACCCACATGCAATGAATAAGAGCTGATATTACCAATGAAGCTTTTTCCTTAAATCAGGTTTTCAAGATTTAAGAACAAACAAGTTTCATTATTGAAATTGTATGCTTTAAGTACATAGTTTCAGTAGCAGTTTTATCTGGAAGACTAAAACCTATTTTAATCATACCAACATACCATGCAAAAATGATGTTATTTCCTATTTTGTGTGTGCTTAACGTGAAGCAGAAAAACATGGAGATATCCAAAAATCTTTGTATCCCGCACTATCATCTTATTTCTCCATTTAAGGTAGTAAATACCTGAACAGCTAAATTTTCTCTTTACAGAAAAACACAGAGCATGAAACATATACCTAATAAAATAATGACCAGAAAACACTTTTATGTTTCTATTTTCATTTGAAAGAGAAATACATTTGTGCAAGAATGTGTATAGACTAATGGGTTTTTAAAACTTATCACTCAGTTCTTTTATACATCACACGTGGTAGCTACCCGCCACTAGGATTATGTGAGAAAGGAGGCCCCATGAACATCATCTGGTGAAATGGAAAAAAGGCTAGAGAGAATCCCTTCATCTGGGCTTGTCCTTAATTACCCAAAAGTCAGTACTACCTGACAGCTGCTAAATGACTACACAAGGTGAATGTGATTATGTCAGCCTCATCCCAAAACACCTAGCAAGAAACCATCCGTAACGGCTGAGCAATCCTGTACACGGATCCAGCAGAGAAGAGGAATAGGCTTAGAGTGAGTCAATCACCAACTCAGCAGTGCATTCAGGTCAAAGGAGGCAGCAATTCCACTGCCGCGGGCAGTGCCACTACYGCCACCGAATATATTCCATGGATAGGTTTTATTTTCGAGACAGAAGACACAAAAGCCAGACTTACACTGGATAGAGCTGAGGAAAAAAAATGTGATTGTAAATTTAAAAAGWGCTATAAAAAACTGGGGGAGAGGGGAGGAATCAGTCTCAACAGCGACATTTCTTAATGTAAAGTTTTGTTTGATAACAATTTCATAATATGCAGGGACTTCTATGTGGACACAAATTGATTTTCACAGGAAGAAAAAAATGGGTGTGCAGATAACCTTCCTACGCTACAAATAAAACTGTCAGAGAAAGGAGTCATTTTATTAGGCGCTCCAAACAGGAGGCATGCAAGACAAAGTGCTTTCTGGTGATTTGGTTTGTAAAGCAGCTCTTTGAAATAAGATCCATCTTTCTCTGCTGTAGCTACAGTAGCTTGTGTGTTATTGATGCAAGACTAACRCAAGCAGATCAAGCACTGAGAAAYGTGCTCAGAACCTTTACAGTATTGRATGGTCTGTAACAGAAGAGACAGACTTGATGAAACTGGGGCAGACCTTTCTGACCGGGATCTTGCAGCTTCTTTTTATGCAAATTCATGACATAGCAACCTATTCTAAAATATGCACCRCAGTAGTTACAATTGCCTGTCAGTTATTGCCCAGCGAGTAAAAGCAGACTTGGATGTTCCCCTGCTTCTCAGTAAACACAAATAACATACAAGACATCAGACTTACAAGAACAAGGAAATTGATAAGCAAAAGATTATACAATTTCTTTGCATTTATTTTACATGTATATGTGAGACGTCACCTTTAGAGCAAAGAACCAGAAGTTGCTAAACTGCTAATTATCAGAACTGCTAAAACAAGGTAAGCAACTAAAGCAGTATGCAATCCACTCACAGAAGTGCTGCAGTCATTTTCTGAAGATTTCCAGGCAAAATGATTTTACTGCATCATGAAGAGAGCTCCAACTTGATTCCTCTGGAGGCCATAACTTCTGGTAAGTCCCAGAAGGCAATTAGGTAGAATCAGATGGATTGTTTTCACCACAGACAACAGGAAGTCTTCAGAAAATTCAGCCCTGCTAGCAACTATCTGCTAAGAATGTGAAGAAATGCCATTTTCTGTGTTTTTCTATAGAAAACAATCTGTAACCCCTAATGATGGAAAACGAAGCCTGCAGAGAAGCTAATGGAAAYCTAAATTTGGAATGATGCTGAAGTTAGACTGAAAAAAAAAAAAAGAATTTTACATGATAACCTGTGAAAATACATGAGGAGTTTATAATTTTTAGTCATCTCACTGAACTTCTGAAAAGACTCCAAACAAGCATTTAACCAAGAGCAGACAAATCTACAGAGTCTTCCCTCTCTGTTACAACTACTGTGGCAGTTCTRTTGCAGATCATAGTGACACTCGTGCCAAGGAGCACCTTCTCTCGCAAGTACTCTACTAGCTTCAGGAAGAACTACTTGTAGATGGTGATACTTGCTTTGAGTGAAAATGAGCAACAGTTGGGCTCATTATTCATCTTGCACGCAGATGGCACTGGATAAAAAGAACTTTTCAAGGTCTACAGGCATGTAGATGGCACTGGATAAAAAGAACTTTTCAAAGTCTACAGGAGCTGAAGTTAGGAGATTTCATTCTGCACAGTGGGTGGCATAAGATGTGTCTGCTGTGACAGAAATGACCTGGTCTACAGGACAGTAACACAAGTGGTGTGAACATGTTACATCTTCCCACRTGGATCACTCAGGGAAGAATTAAAAGTGCTTCACTGACTGAGCCACAAGAGAATTCATTCTGTGTTTTTTGGTTAGTGTCAAAAGACTGAGTTATTCAGAGTAAGAGTCTCCCAGGTCTCTTCTGCCAAAACTTATTGACACAATATAAGCCACGCAGCAAAACATGCATCCATGAATAGATTAGATGACAAAACAGTGTAATTTTAAAAGTCTAAATGCATTTGTGTATATTTCACTAACTAAAAATAAACATTATAAACATTATAACCACAAAATACTCCAAATTAAAAAAACCTACATATTAATGAAGAGCTCTAAAGCTTAAATGACGAACTTTTACCCTTACAATCTGTTTCTTWTCCATTATGTTTGCTGGCAGCTTTCTAATTATAATTGGCAAAGATAATCCTTGTTAAAAAACACTTCCTGGTTGTAAATAAAGAACTGAGAAACAGTTAGCATGTCATTTAACTGATGATCTCTAGAAATAAGAGAACTCTCATGTTGAAATGAATGGAGTAAGTTGTACATCTCCAGGTGTTTCAAGATGCCCACGGAGTTGTGAAAAAAAATTCAATTCATTCTTTTTTAGCTTTTTGTCTACAAGAATGAAAACTAGAGACAGGTTTGTGGGTTTTTTATCATTTCTTAGCACGGACAAGGCCTATGTCTGTGTTGATAATCACTGGCAAACACCACAAAAGCAGACACTGAAACAGTACTCCGGCATTATGTTAAATCGCTTTCTGATCCTGTAGTCATTTGCACAAAACATTAACTGAAATCAGGATCTTTACTGATCATTAATGAATCAACAGCACTCAGAACTCTGACTTTGCTGCCCTTGCCAAATTTCAAATGACATAACATCATCCCCACTTCATAAATATGTCATGGTGCTTTATCTAGATACCACATGTTTTCCTGKTTTTTTTAAGCCCATTGGAAAATACTGTTTTGTGGTGAAAAAGAGTTGGCATAATGCATTGCAAGGGTAAAGAATATTAGAGGTTGGTGGAGCAATTTATATGCAGATATTTTGAAATCCCTCCAGAGAAAATGTACTACYGTATTTCTTTAATAGAAAATGAAAACCAGCACAGGAACTGGTAATTGAAGAAAGTCTCAAAAATGGAATCCTATATTATCTCTTTCYGCAAATTATATTTTATTTTCCCTTCTAAGGGAAAAACAACACTTCTAAAAATGGGATTATGGATATAGCTAGAATAAGAAAAAAGTTAAATTTCCCAGTTCCATTAGTTCTCCTTCTCTTCCCCATACAGGCATAAAAGAAACATCAGGAAAGACTTCCTGAAGAGTCTTGAAAAAACATGGCAAAGCAGAAAGCATTTTATTCCTGTCCCCCATGAAGTTGAACACGATATAGGAGGTGATAAAATGGGATTTTTAAGAGGTTGGTCATGCCAGCCTCTTTGCAGGATTRCAGAAAAGTAACCAGGTGACTATGGAGTTTGATATTGATTAATTTAATGATTACACYAAGAAATTGCTCTCCCTATGTAATGCCCTGCATGAGATTAAACCCACTGTGACCCTTTCTGTATTACCCTTTTGTTTCTTCTGCACAGTACAAAAATCTAATAATTTATAGCATTGAAAGGTACACAGCTGAAGAACACTTAAATTACAGTTAAAAGAACAACAGTGAGAAATACCAGGGCAGTTATGTTTTCTGCACAKTCCTTTCAGTTCATCGTGTATTCCTCAAAGATGTTTAATGACCATACACAGTGTCTCCTTTATTCTTCTGTTTCTCTTTAGAATATTTTTATTTAAGTGCTATGTAATACAGGCTTTATTTTTTTCATTTTCTGTTATAGAGGCCAAGCATGTCTTATTTGTGTGATTCAAACAGTTATAAATGAACAACAGCAGAAAACTCTCCTTATTAAATCTCAAACCTTTGCAAACCAACCGATGAAGTATRTATTCAATGGTAAGTTTGCGAAACCTTTTGTCCAAACTTCACACTTTTATTACCAAAAGTGCATTAGCAAATACTGTGCCTGCTGTGCTGTATCCCCCTCCATACTGCTCATTAGTCCCATTCTCTTTTATAAAGTATGAAAGACTAAGCTTTTTTTTTTTTTTTAACAGCATTGAGATTTTACAGATTCAGGTTTTCATTGATTGAATTCTACTGCGACAGAGAAGACTCGGACTACAGAAATACAAAAGCTTCTATCAATTGTCATTAAGAAAAAAAACAAATAGGAGGCAAGAAGGACTACAAATCACATAAACAGAGCCAAAGCCATTTGGCAAATTTGGCTCACATAGTAAGCCAATTCAAGAGGAGAAAAGAGACAGGCTAAATCATGTGTGTAGGTTCAGTTCAACCAAGTATCTGCCATAGCCCAGGGCACACACACCTTGATAAACCTGGGCTCAATGAATTATAAATCCTTCTTCCAGCCAAGCAGAATAGTCATTCCTTTGCAACATGCTCCAGACCCAGACTGCCTCTGTCTGAACTTCTGGGGCAGAGGAGTTTGTACACTGGCTTTTTAATCTTTCACATGCTTCCATTACAACCCCAGAARGGCTGGACATGCCAACCGTTAGTAAATAAGGTGGGGAGAACAAACTGCACTCCAAAGCCACCATGGTGTGCTGGCACACTAAGGACCTCTTTCTCCGAGACACTTCTCTCTATGCATGTAAGTGCAAGTTACCTCTAGCATCAGGAAACAAACAGAATAAATGCTGCTCATCTGAAAATACAGACGTCTCGCATCATTTCAACATTCTCCTTACAGATTCATTGCTACCTAAAGTGCTCCCTCCTGCCTTCTCAGCTGCAGTTCCCTAATTTTTTTTTTAAACTCCATTCTCCAYGTGCAATAAAACTGAGAAGAGCGCAGTATTTTTTTTTTAAATACTCATCTTAAGAGAGGTACAACTACATCATCATCTACAGCTATGTCACTTGTGAATATTTTACATTTTTCACTTAAGGACACTCACAAAAAGCAACTGAAATGAACTAAAGGTATGAATTTATGGTTGTCTAAGAAGAGTGTATGTTATTATTCAGAATTAAAGTAGCCTGATTTCAATTAGCATTTATTTCCCTTTCAAAATTAATTTTAAGAAATTCTCATTTTTCAGCCACCTATCATTGAATCATACTTTTATTCTCCTCCTTCTGCTGTTTTTCTTCCTTACACAATAAAGTGAACAACTGGTACCTTAAACTTTCTCTCTGAACATACAAGTCTTGCTATAAAAACAGTAAATATAATTGCTCTTGAATGATAGAGTTATTGAGACTCATCATAACTGTTCCTTCTACTCATGCTGTGTTTTACATCAAAGGCACTTCGTTCAAAGAGGTTAGTACAATTAAACAAAAAAGTAAAAAAATYAACAACCTTTGCCTCTTTCCCAGAATTTCTTTCTATATAAACAACCACCATTAAATCCTGTTGACTGTTCTGTTGAATTGTATTACAAAAGCTCATTTAATTACTCCAATCAAGTAAGTTTTTGTGTCAACATCTTCTTCCTCTCTTCTTTAAACTGTATCTGAAATTAGGGAACAGACAAAGATTTAAAAGAATATTTAAAGCTAAGAGTACTTTCCAGCCTGATCATACCAAAGCAAATGAAGTTCARAACCAGCTCTTTTCTGCTTTATTTTCCACAACTCTGTGTTTTATCTAGCTGCTGCTAACATTGAAATTTAGATCAGTAAGCAATAAGAAATGAAAGAAACTGCCAAGGTCAGCCTGCTTGTCAGACTGTGGAGCTACTGAAATTCAGTATTCCTCCTCAAGCTTTTTAAAAGAAATAAATCCTACCGGTTACATGTAACATTATTCTTCTCTTTCAAAACACAAGAATCAAGACATTGCTTCAGCAGCATGTATCATGTTGAAAGTAGGGAAAGATTACTGGAGAAGTCTTTGAGATGCGGTAGTTAATTCTGTTGACTTCATTAAAGCCATCCTCAAAATAAACCAGTRGTCTTTGCTTCTATAAAGACCTCAACCCTCAGAGAACTTGCCCTACACTTCTGCCCCTTTATCAAACTTCCTGTGCAAGACCATTAAAACAATTTCTGAGATGCTGGGGTTTGTTTCTCAGCCCCAACTGGCTTCACGCTCCAATCTAGCTCCAGGGCAGCCAACACACTATTATGAGAGCAAGCCCACAGTATCAGTGGATACTTTGCCACCAAGCTGTGTGCTTGCAGGATTGCACTCAGTGCACACACTGGAAAGACTTAGTTTCTTCTGAACTAGTCATGATAAAAGAAGATTTCTCAAAAATTGAACTCTGGCTGAGGTGGGGCAAGGGAGATGCCCATAAACTCAAAAAAAATGTACTATGAMGGATCAAAAAAAAGGATATGCATATGAAATATTCCATTAAAAATCTTTGCTTTGCTCAGCACAGATCAGAAGCTTCAATCTTAGTCTGTTCCATCTGTTGTGGTGGTAGGACTATCCATCCTACCTCTATCCTCCAACTCTGAACGTAGCCAGGAGCTCCACAGACCCATCTGCAGGCCAACTCGCACCCAGTAAACACTCCCAACTTCAGCTACCAGCTCTGATCAGGTAGAGCAGGAACGTGAATTGCCATCTTTCAATGCCCACTAAGGACATGCCCACAAGAAAAAAAGACTGTTTCAGGGTAGTGTTCTCCTCTTGCTCTCTATAGTTTGATACTTCAGCATTTTCTTTGAATTACCGCTGTAGATGTGATCATTTTAATTGTGCTGCTGCCTGAGTCCGGGCAGTCAGTGTGCCTCCACATCCAACCTCTGCCCTCTCCTCTCCCACTCGGGGCTGATGGAGGAACCTCCTCCAGCGTGTCACAGCTTTCTGTTGCCTCCTGAAAAACTTTCCAGCATGGGCGCAAATGCTTTTATAGAGAATTCAAGGATCTTCACAGTAGGTTTTTCCTTTTTCTAGTTACCTACCCAGACCCTTTAAAAAAAATTAATCTTCATATCACAGTTTAAAAACAACCATCACACCTCAAGAATGACGACAACAGGTTTGATGGACATAGGTTTACCATTACCTGCTTTTCAAAGCTCTCAAGCACTCAAACTGTTTGAAATACAAAATGTGGCTCTCAGATTTATGACAGAGCAATATGCAATAGTACAAAGTCCTCACTGATGTTCTTTTAGAATGAATTATCTGTAAGTCCAATTCATAGTCATCCTACAGACTTAAAAAACCTATTTTTTTTCCAAATTCAAACTGATAACATTTTAACACAGATTTCCTTCAGTCTAAAATGAACTGCTCTGGGTCTGGCTTACTATACACTGTACCTTCTTAAAATTTCATTTACCTCTCTGATAAAAAGCTGTTCTTCTCTCAAAGCTGCAATCTTTGACCTTTAAAGTATTGGCAAACAGTACAGAAATAAATGCTGATGGAATGAGAAAACCCAAGTTAAGGATTGCTCCGAGTAGAACACATCAAAATCTCCATACCTCCATAACCTAGTATTTCTTATTATTTTAAAAATAAATATCTCAACCATTCCTCTCGGTAATCAAGGTATTTGTACAATTTTTGTCAATATTTACATTAATTTTACATTTACGTTAATATCAAGCACTAAAAAAACTTCCATAAAGTAAAGAAAATGACAGAAGAGCAATCAATACGTGTCTATTTCTGAAGGAATTTTGCACAAAATGATGAATGGGCTCTATAGATATTAGTCACCACTGTTCTACTATAGGTTATAATCTTTGCATTTTTAAATACATTATGTATTCAGCTTTCTTCCCTTTACTCGACAGTTTATACTCTGGATGAGCCACACACATAAGAACAAGCCTAGTTTGAATACTGATACTGTGTTACACTGGAGCGTTTCTGCTGTTTTCCATCTCCTTGAGTGGGGTTTTTAGTTAGGATTTGTTATTGGTTTCTTTTTGTATATTTCTAAATTATACAGTATGCAAAGCAATAAATATGAAAATATATAGTATATGCGGCATAACACTACGTAGAGAAACTCTTGATAACATTTCTAGTTACTACTTAGTACCTATGTTTTTCTGCCAGGTTATGGTGATAAGACCCTCTGTTAAGTTTAAGGAAAAAAGAATCAAGGCAAACTTACTTGATATAATAGGGCACTTTGTTATGTGAAACAGATCTCTGCCAAGGAAACTGTACTGAGGCTGAGGAAATAAAGAGAAGGTAATTATTAGAAAGCACCTGTCAAATTAAAAAAATCCAACTATCTTTATTTTATTTATTTATTTTACAATTAAACCAGTTATAATAAATTAAATAGGAACAATTAAAATTTCCCAGACAACTTTCAGTAATTAGAAAATCAGCTGGAGAAAATGACGGCAATCTATCAAGATGATTCTAGGCATCTATTTGATGTCAAGCTGGAAATAAAACAAATGTGGTGATTCTACATCAAAGAAGGATAATAAATTCTGATCAAGCAAGCTATCTGTCCAGGGAAAATGGAGACACTGGTTTTCCTACCTCCACAGAATTATTATCGGTTTAAGCTTTGAAAATAAATGCTTACACTACTATAATTAATGCTCTGCAACAGAACARAAAGGAGAAACAACAACCTTATTTATTTATCAACTATTTTTACTGATTACAACCCTTAGCTCCTATTTGCAACTGAAATTACTATTGACTAACACTGTATGACCAACAAAAAAAGGCATTAAACCCTGTCTTTGCACTCCTTGCTGAACAGCGGTAATCTTTGCAGAAATTATGCAAATCTGATACATCAACAGATATCATCCATAACATCAAGAAGCCTCTGCGCACTGAGTTGCAAAAGGCATGAAGTCATACAYGACACTACAACTCTGCTTATCTAAAGATCCCAGGAGATGAAAGGGGAAAAAGTGTTCAGGCCAGCAGGACTTCTGGTGCACAACTTAAAGGAAGCTATTTACTGAAGAACCATAGGTATGTATATGTCCTACCAGAAATTACCAGACTAGTGCCTGGTTAATTAGGGTTTTATCATAGAAGAAACTCACTTCACTAGATTCACTGTAGAAGCAGAGATTGAAAGAACAGTTAGGAATAACTGATCATCACAATGGGATAAATTTGTACGGTACACATATGCCAACACTTCCAAGACAGAGTGCCTACTCTTAGGTGCTAACACYCCCGTTTAAAAACCTGGTAAAATGAGACACAGCTTTGATCCACATTGGATCTCAAGTAATTAAACTCTCAATTAATGTAATTTTCTGCAAGCATGGCCCACTTTAGAGCTCATCTCTCTTTGGAAAAAAAATCCATTTGAAAGTAACTCTCTCCTCTTCCCCTAAGCCCTCTCAGGCTGCAGCAAAGACTGACCAGCCATGTAACCCCCATAGGCTGGTGCTGCTGCAGAGAGAGGCAGGGCTCGCCCTGCTCCCAGCCGACTGTTCCCTGAGCAGTTTAATGGCTGTGACCCCCTCCTGGACCACACAAAATTTCACATCTTATAATTTAAGAAACATTCATGTACTGAAAGACAGATTAACTGTGAAGAATACKTGGGAAACTACAGGAACAAAGTGAACCACATTATTCACTGGAAAAAATAGAGATAATTCCGTATCACTATTTAAAAAAAGAAAATAACATTTGCAATAAAGAGGTAGGTAGTTACCTCGTAAAGAAAAAACATAGTAAAGGCTAAATGCTCAAATAGAGGTAGTTAACTAAAAAATAATCCTTAAGCATTCATAACTGAAAAAAAGAAAAAAAAAGTCAACCAGATAGGTGAAGCTGGCCATCAGCTTTAGAGTTTCATTCTTTAGTGTTGCAGTCTGGCACCTCTGGTGGCTCCAGTACTAGTACACTAATTATGTCAGCTAACTAAGAAGAAAAATCTGGCCACAGTTTGCTTAGGTACAATTTCTGTGCTATGACAGACTATAGCTATTCTGCACTGACACAGATATGGACTAAACAACATAATAAATTAAATTGTTAATTATTATGGACCAAGTCATGCTCTATTTATTTGGGAACAACCTTTCTAAAAACATTGCCAGTTCTCTGCTGCATAGAACTCTGCAAAATGAAATTCCCATTCTTTTTTTAAAATCAGTTTCTCAATGAAAACTGAACAGAGTAGTTATCGATTCTGGCACTCACTAGCAGGTCTGCAGATATTAGTAAGGCTGGACATCACTCAAGAGATGCTTTGAGCAGGCCACTTGAAGACCTAGGCTATTTGTTAGGGAACATGTGGAGTCAGTGCTCCGTGGATGTTCGTGGATTCTTCTAAGAAAGTATACAAGAAACACAATAGGGGGGAGTGGATCTTGGGCCTTAGAAAATAAATGGATTACAGAGAAAACAAGTTATTGTTTCTAAAGGCAGGAGACAGCCAAACAATCTTTTTGCGAAGAATAACAGAKTATAAGGATTCTTAATCTTTATCCGTATTAGGGATGCGTAAAATTTACTGATCAGTAACTAACTTGCGAGGAGCTCACTTTCCAAAAGCACCGAAAAAAAGAACAAATTCTCCCTAACGCTGATGGAAGGGGAAAAATAGCTCAGCAAAGAGATAGATAGATTGCAGTGGCCTACTAATACTGCTTTACCTCAGCCTCCTACTGCAGGAGATTTTAGGAAGGGCCAATGTCATACTGTTTGCTAGTCTTCAAAAATATTCTGAAGCACGTTCTTAGCGATTGTCTGGGTGAATCCATGTAATTGGTGTTCCAAGAACTCCAACAGCAGTATTAAACACTGCACTGTGTCTTTTTAGTAGAGAAACGTTACTAGTCACTGCAGAGGTGAAATCACTGGATTAAGGGGGCTAGAATCAGGGTGCTACATAATCTCATCTAGGCTCCCTTTCCCATGAAAGGTTGGACCAGGTGATCTTTTGAGGTCCCTCGAACCTGGGCTATTCTACAATTCTATGAATCTGATGAACAGGTAGAAACAGGAGTTTTGCTAGCACAAATTACTGATTAAATGACAACTGGGAGCTAGTCAGCTGAAAATGATGTGATGGCAAGCTATGGTCTCTTGTTAGGATTTGGAGGAAGAGTAACAGGTAGGTGAGGTAAATTTAAAATAGCTGCTGTCAAATGAGCACAGATAAAAACCTCCCCTCTAATTCAGACGTGCAACTCTGGAGATAAAGATTTGCACAAGACATACATATCACAATCTCAGTTTTAGGAGTTTGAAGTTATTTTATTCAGATTACCGCTCTACTTGTTCCTCACAGTTAGAAGTCATTAATGGCTGCTAAAAAGGTTTGAAAAATTTGATTTAGAATACGCACTATTTCAACCTGTCAGGATAAAACCTTCATTTTTCCAGATTTAATGATTTTTTTATTACTTTCCTTTTGAAGTTACTGTCCCTGACTTTCATTTAACAGACTTTACATAAAGTTGCAGGTATTCAGTTCTGTAACTCTGTCTAGTTCAAGGTCTTAAAACAGATTTTGATTTTTTTTTTTTTAGACGTTTTTACTGTAGTTTGGGTGGGGAAGGAGGTGGTTTGTTTTTAACAAATAATTTAAATGGATAACTGCATATTATTTAGTTTTGCAGGACTGTGGTACTTGGCTATAGCTCTTTGTAGTATCTACCAACATTCATCCTGGAAACTTTCCCTTCTTGACTTTTGTATGTAACAAACTGAACGTCCCCTTAAGCCTGGAGAAGATGCCCTAAGCAAGGCTGAGGCATGCTGATAAGGCACTGCAGTCTCTTTGGACATAATTCTATGAATGTTTCATCCAGCAACAAAGCCAGTTCACCACTCAGTCTTGTGAATGCAATTATTTGTTGTGGCGTGCTGTAAGCCAAGTCAAGGAAATGACCCAGGTCAGGGCAAAGAAAACCAGCCAACCTTGCCTGGCAGGCTTCCTTATTTTACATGTGGACTCTTTCACTGATTCCTTCCCCCCGCTCCCGGCCCCAGGTCAGTCACCTGAACATTTGCATTGGTCCAGGTGAGGAGAGGTGAACAGCCTTAACAGTGACACAGGAGTGAAGTCAGGAACTCCTCAAACCAGCTGGAGTAGGGGAAACTGCATCTTTTCTACGTTGCTTCCTAGTATGTTTTAATTACACAGACTAGACTGACTACTCTCCCAAACATTTAATCTGGCATTTTTCAATACTGCCAAAGATACCACTCCATCTGTATTCTTTTTAGCAAATTATTACATAGATGTACTGTCCAGCTCAAGGTTACAAGTTTGGGATTGGAAGGGCTACAAAACCACTGTGCCAACACTATGCAATACTTCTAATGGTGTTTAAAAACAAAACAAAACAAAACAATCACATACTTTTAAAGTTGTTTGTTCTGTCAATTTAAAGAAAGAACAAAGTGGTGCCAGGAATCATTATTTTGCATAACAGCTGTAATATTTTAAATACACTGCATCTTGTTTACTTACCACTATGTTTACTGAAGAACTAGTTGTCCATTTAAAATAGGAACACGGTTGTCACATAAYGCAGGAAGAAATCAAGATTTATTTATTGGTTTAAATTATATTAGCTGTTTAGCTATACAGTAACACACAGTGCTTGAGAATCTCTGGGACAGAGCCGCTCATTTTTATGTTCACTTCTCAACGCCTACAATAATTCTATCTTTATTATTGAAGCCCTGAGTTAAAAAACTGGAGAGCTGATTGGCTTAACACACTTTGTATTATGAGCTCTGATGATGGCAGATAGGCTAGAACATCATAAAATCAACATGGATCTTGATATCACAATCTATCTATCTGTAACAAACAAGTCAAATGAGAACGAGGGAGCAAAAGCATCTGCTTTTGCCCTGTTAGTATATGGGAGATTGTAGGCTTACATCGCTAAAATTTTCACTAAATAGAAAAAGATGCAAGTATGGGTCTGAAGAGAGGAAGTGATGCAGGTTTTCTTTCCCCACCCCTTTAATTGAATATCCAGGAATGTATGACATGAAGCCTTTAATAATAAAAAAAATCCAGGCAGCTCTTCCTTTGTGTCATCCCAGCAAGCGTGGGAGCAAAAGGAAACTGAGGAAAGAAGTAGCAGGGGATGAGAAGATGTGGTTATAAACACATAAAGATACTGGAACAGCCACAAGTCAGACCTTGCAGCAAACAGAGGACAAAGAATAAAACAACCAGGGGCACAACTGTAACTCAGCAAGATATTACAGTGATCCCCGAGGAAAGCACGCCAGTGAGAATGTCAGTGGAGTTATGAAGATGACACACCCCTACAAAAACAGGAAGGTAGATAACAACATGTAAGAGGAAATTCCTGTTCCTCAAGCCATAGGCAAACCTGGAGTAAATCATATCTCACATGCCTCTATTAGTTCGAAGAACTTACTGGAAAGAAAGTGCTGTGATGCTGGCCCAAAATCTCGGTGTGCCTCCTGTAACTGTTTAAGGCGATCCTCTACAGACACCTATACATAAACACACATACACAAAATTCACATTGCATTTACTTTGTAACACCAGGGCCATAATAATAAAAACACTTGTTTACATTCATTTTTAGTTAAATAAATTTAAGTTGTCTGTGTGTCATAGCACTTATTTGACATCCAGCTATTCAAGGCTACTTTTTTTCCTGTYGTGTTCATATCTTGCAGTGTTCTCATGCAAGTGCTGCAGATCAATAACGAACAATAGTAGTTTCATGGTGACTACAGCCAACTGCTGAAGTTTCTGACCTCCTCCCAACCCTTCTGTTATCCAAATTTCCACAGTCAGCAGGTCTCTGTTTGATTGTATTGATCTCACAGCTACCTTTCCAGCACATGACCATTTTGGAAGATACCACTTCACTGGGTGACATGACCCCCCACCCCCCACCCCCCGGTTTATTAATGCAACTGCACTAGCACACCCAGCAGCAGTTTGCCTCAATTTGAGAGGACACAAAAAAAAAAAAAAAAAAACACACCAAACACAAACCAAAACAACAAAAAAAAACCCCACAACAAACCCAAAACCCACCAACCAACCAAACCCACTACCAAATTACATTAGGAAAGGGAAAGACTGATATGACACATTAACAGTTTTGCCTCTCAGGAGCAACTGATTCAAAACTACTAGCCCCGAAGCTGATGCCCAGGTTTTGAAAATTCAGTCCCACTACCCTCAGCTAGAGAGGCGACAGATCCTCCATCCCTCCCCCAATTCTTTCAGACACTTAATAGCACCTTTAGAAACCAGGAAAAGAAATAAATAGCAGCTGATTCACAATAAGTATTTCCTACCAAAAAAAAGGGTAAGAAAGTGCAAAAATTGATAAATGAACTTCAACTGATATAAGAAACTTCATTAAACCATACACTGTGAAACTGTGCATGAGTTTGAACTGTAATCAGGCACATTGATTTACCTTTCTCAGGCCGTTTAAATACAATAATCATAACTAAGCAATATGAATCTCACCATACCCTCTTCTGTTGTATAATGCTAAATGTGCTACTGCTCACATCTTGTTACAGCTCTACTAATACTTAAGTCACTTTAAGTGAAATTCCTGCAGAAACTGAACATTCAAAACCAAAATAAAACAGCTTTCACAGGAGCTGGAAACACAACACAATGCAGTCTCTTAAGTGAGTAAASCTGCTGAGACAGCTTGAAAGGAAAAGCTTTTGGTCAAGCCACAGAGGAAAGACAGCTCCCTTTGTTGCTTTGATACCACTAAAGTAACACCTTAAAGATAGAAATAACGAACAAATGGTAATAATGCATCTTTTAAGACAACAGAAGAGAGTGAGAAGCATCCCTCCCTGCCCCCTACTGTACACATTCAGAAGAATACCTGTAAAAGTTTCCACCGCATATTAAGATCATCCAGTTGACGAGACATCTTTAATGATGGATAAAGGTCAAGCGGAGACAGCTGACTGGACAAATCATTCACTGTTTTAACTTTCAAGTTGATGGGAGCAATTTCTTCTCTAAAAGCCTAGAAGAGTAAGAAGCACACATTTATACTTAACGGACATCTGAGCAGCACAAAAGCCACCGTAAACTCGATATGGTGCTGACTTGCCCAACGTGGCAGCTTATCCTAAACAACTGTACACAACTCCGAGTTCTCCAGCAAAGAAAGTTCACTCACTTCAATATTCTCATTAACTCCTTCAAATCCATCTTTAGAGAAAAACAGTAAGAAATTTACCCAAATGCCCATATCCAAACTGCGCCCCTAAAACAATTTAAATAAGGTTTTTAGTGGTGCCATATGGCTTTAGAGCTTTTCTTTCCAAAAAGAAATATGCAATGCTCTATCAGGAGCTTTAACAATACACAGCCTGTCAAGTGCTCTTAAGAAAAAAATGTGTTCGGTAACTACAGTTTTCCAGTATTAAGCAGCTGACAAAAATTCAATTTAAAAACTATTCTTGAATTAGCAAAGCATGAAGGAATGTATCTTCTAAGGAAGAGGAGTACAATGTTTTACCTGATTAGAACTGTAGAGTAAAACTATTGCAATGATTAAAAACGGAAATCAAATGGAACTAAATACAGTATTAAGACAAAATTGATGCAAGTTTTAGTTACAGTTGAAAAGATGCATCAAATATCTTTCTTGCTGTGAGCAGTTAATTGTTCAATCCTATAAACAGCTTGATTAAACATCATGAAACAAGCCAAACACAACTGGAAAAAAAGATTTTCTTTGGACAGTTCAATTATTTACGTCCCTTCAAAATCTCTCTCATCAGGCCCAGGAACAGAAGGGACCTACTGGCAAGAAAGAAGCGTTTGGCTTCTGGACAGGCAGCAGGCCCCTATTGCTTCAGCAGATGTTTCAGTTTTTCCACAGCCATGAAAATCTACAAGACTTTGCTTTACTCTTCTTTACAGAAAAAGCCATAAAGATACAACAAATCGCTTCTTAACATGAGAACAAAGAGCTATTCAGCATCAGCATCTTAGTGCTTGCTTTAGTATCTATATTAAAATGTAAGAGGGGGAGGAGGAGATGCATTATTCTTCTCAAATCAACAGCAGTCTGGATATAAATCAGCTTTGACTGCCTTTGTTTTAAAGACTTTGGTTCCATTAAACCTGAAAGTAACAACAAAATTTGGAGAATGAGGATGTTTACATTGATATATGTGAAATAATGCAGTCCTGTGCTAATTTCATATGAGTCCACAGGCCGTGTACACACAGAGAGAGTATTCGCAGAAAACTGATTGCAGCCCATGGCCCTTCAATCTTCTAACACCCGCGTCCCACGCTGAAGACATGGATGGTCAGTTACATCACCCCCAGGGTCCTCTAATGTTTTGCCATATTCATTCTTGAGCTTAAAAACTTAAAAGTTGTGTTTGTGAAACAGAAGTTTGGTGATAACTGTCATATTTGCCAGAAACAGCTGTTTCCTCTACCTACATGTGCATACCCACACATTCTCCTGGAATCCCTGATATTCAGGCACCCCCCCAAAGGCTGTGCTCTTTCCAGTCAGCTTTCCTGGACAATGCTAGTTATCAGAAGGTATTCCTTCTCTGGGGAGCTCTGCATTACTGGGTCCCTACCCAACCCACGCAGCTAAGCAGGGGACGACTACTACCCATCAGAAGCAGCCATGCCTTGGGGTGCTGAGCCCTGCATGGGTGGCCTGGAACCCTAGCTGCAAGAACTAGTATGCCCATGAGAACATTATACGGTGGTATGTGTTCTTCACTTTGAAATAATCCCGAAGAGATGTTCTTCACTTTGAAATAATCCTGAAGAGAAGCCAGGCTAAAGTAAAAGCAAATACAAATTTTCACTCATACAAGCCAAAATAGACAATAGACTTGTGAAGTTTGTGAAAGTTAAGGAACAGAAATCAAAACTACGTATATACTTCTGTATGACTGAAAGAGCTTTAAATGTTTTTCTAAGAAGAAAGCTATATGTGATGGCCAAACAGATCTGACAGCTCACCACTACAAAAAGGAGGGGAGCCTACTGTCAACTGCCAGGATGATAACTGACTCAGCTCACTCATACTCCAGTGCCTGGGCAAAGCTCCAAACACACTCGTGGCCTAACTATGGATTAGACAGTATTTCTAGTAGGAAAATATTTAAATCCTAGAACACAATTTTTTTCATTTAATGAATGTTATATTCCATACACATCTGTAGCTTGCTGCTCACATGTGCTTATGCAATCACAGTGTACACAGTCAATGTGGCACTGGACTTTCTTTGAGACCTCAGATCTAGTCTTTAAAGAGTACTTTAAACTGTACATGAAAATTTAAGTATATAGTGTATACACATCTAACGTGATAGGGGTAGAAGAATGGAGGGGTCTGACTCTCACACAGATTAAATATTTCGCAGGAGTTCCACACTTACTGTAGTTTTCTCAATGTGATCTGGTAATGAATCTATGAGCAAGTCTCCCACAGGTTTCCAGCCATTCCTCACATTTTCAGCCTCCTTCAAGTCAGCATCAAGGTCATCCATGGCACACTGCAAGTCTTTCAGTTTTTCTAATGCTTTGTCCACTTGCTTCTGCCAGATACTGGCACTGGCATTTAGGTTCTCCCATTTCTCTTTTACCTCTGATGACTGCTTACGCATAGCTTTAGCAACTCTCATAGCTTTCTCCTCAGGGGTCAACTCTGCAGAGGGAAAGAAAAGTTACATTGTTTATTTTTTCTCTTACTCACGTCTAGTTAGACACACAGTGCTCCTGAAGTATACGCTCAAGACAGTAAGTCCAGAGTCGGCTGATAATTTATTTCAGMGGGTACAAGGTGGAAGAAAGTCCACCTTGCCATAAGTGAAATAAACCTTTATCACTCCTGCTGAAAAAATAAAGCTTGATGAGAAGACAGGAAACTATTCCTGACTTCCATGTATTATGACATCTGCAAAGCAAAGGCAGCTTACTGCTAATTTGTTATTTTTGGAGGCACAAGGGGAGGAAATAAAAGATCATTCTTCCTTACTAGAAACTGCAACAGGGAATCTGGGGACCATTTCATGTAGACAGAACAAGAACAGCGCTTTGTTTCTGGATCACTTACCACCACCTTTCATCTTACCCCCAGGATGTCTCTCCTCTTCCCATTTGCTAGCAAAAACCAAGGTGTACTGAGTACCATGTGGTAAGCGATTCTGCAGCTCTACATGTGCTTTTCTGTGTTAACACCAAAGTCCTAAAAGGCTGTTTTAAATAGGCTTTGAAAATCTAAAAATGTTCAATGAATCTGTTGACTGAAAAAGAACCAAGCTTATGGTGAACTATTTCTCACAAATTTCAGGCTTACGTGTCTAAATTCCATGGAACCCAGCAGCCACGGAAATCCCATTCATGTTAGCAAAGACCAGCTGCCACTGAATAAGCAAAGCCAAAGTGGGCACACACACAACCTGAGGACATAGTCACAGGAGATGACACTGATTATTTCAGTAAATTGCTTATATTTAAATCCCCAGTCCCTGGTAAGTCTGCAAGACATCGGACAGAATTCCACATCATAGACATGCCTCAGCCCTCTTTGACAACAAGAACTGAGTCAGCTGGTGGCTTATCTCTTCTCCACAACAGATGATTTCTGCAAACCAGTCAGGTGGTCTATCAATAAAAGAACATGCTGCCTTTCCTGGGTCTTCAATTTGAGATTGAGCAAGACCCAGACAGTCACAAAGCTAAGAAGAAAACCCTAAGACATCCCCAGCAGGTCCTGCTGTCTACTGCTCAGAAGGGCCTCGCTGAAAGAAGTCACAGGTAGCTCCCTTCACTAGGGAAGAGCTGCTTCAATAAACAACAAACAAACAAAGCCAGTCTCAGAGGATTTGCCTTCTCCATAACAACCTTGCAGTTTCTGCAGGCAAAGAAGCAAGCGGAGGAAACTTGATACAATGCAGAAACCAGAGAACAAAAGAAGGGGGAGAGACGTGGCATACATCGAAACTAAGCCAACTGGCCTCTTATTCACTCCGATATAAAACCTTTGGAAAAGGTTTATCACAGTATTCTTGTGATTAAAATTCAAGTGTTGTCTATGAATAAATTATACATAATCATGCAAAGATGAAAGCACCATTTTTGTCAGAAGTCAAATGAGACACACAATCTTCCATTTAGTGATATACCATCTTTAAAATCATTATAACTGATTATGTTTGGAGTTGCTAACTTGGGGGAGGAGGGCGAGAGGGGAACATACAAAAAATGGGGGGGAGGAAGCTTTTTGCTTTTTGAAGGCTAGATGAGTGTCAAAGTAAATGCACTGTTATGGTTGCAAAAGTTCTCTTACTATGCCTCTGGTGATGCAACTATTGTTCCATAGCACCCAATACAGGAAAGCACACTGCAAGTAATTAATACAAAATAAATCATTAGACTACATTCAATTTGTTGCTGAGAAAGGCAGGCACATTTTTCCCAGATGTAGAAGTAACAGRGAGTTGTTTGGATCAAAACCAGAGTTTCTGCCCACCAATTCCACGTTTGTTTATTTTTTAAAAAAAGTTTTTTTAATTCTTGTTACCACTTATTAGTCTTGATACATGCTAGACTACAAATACTAGAAGAGCATGTGTGCGGGAGAGGATGTTGCCAAATGACCAAGTGTTGCCCAAAAGCACAAGGCAACTTGCTAAGAAGTGGTTACGTAGGAGAAAAAAGTACCACCAACGGTAACCAAAGGAGAATGGGAGGCAAGGACAATCAACAAGAGCCAACATCACCAAAGGAAGGGAAACAAATACTGAGGCTGTAGGTTGCAGAGCATATTTTGGCTTCTAGAATTAGAAAAGCTCTTTTAAAAAACAGAGAGCCACTTGAAGAAAGAGTGGAGCTGAGAGGGACAAAAGAAATTTTGAGCTTACCAATACATTTCAGTGATTTGCTGGGTGTCATAAGCTATCACAGGAGAGCATGGCTCACATGCAGTCTGCGTGCAAAGGCAGAGGCTAGCCAGGCTTAGGGATACCGCAGCGGCAAGAGGGTATTGGAGAAGAGGGATTTGGGGAGGAACAGTTGTGACAAAAACCCATAATGCTTAACTAAATGCAAAGGGCTATAAATTATGTATGTAACTCTGGGATATAGAGACATGGCAGTAACCCACAATTTGCAATACTGACAGACCAGAATGAAGATGAAGACCAAAGACAGGCTGTGATAAACTGTACCTTGTCTCTGGAATTCCAGCAATACACAGTAGAATAAACTACATCATAGGACAACACAGTTCTTGGATGATCTTTACCCCAAGCTTTGCAACAGATTTTAGAAAAAGGAAAAGAAATAAAGCTTAAGTTCTAAGCAAAAAACCCTTTCAGATAAAAACTGTTGTTTTAAATGAAAAACAACAGCTACAAATTGCTTACATAAAGATATCAAAGAAGTTGTTACTGGAAGTAATTTTAGAATTATTCACTATTAATAATAATACACCGTTGATGAATAAATAAGAATCCACTACAGTCCAGTAACAAAGGGACAGTGAATAATCTAGAAGCCAAGCTAAATTACAGCATGCAGGAAAGTTGCACCTAGTGGCAGAGTTCAGTATCACAGGATACCTCATAGGTTGAGGTGTCCTATGATATCCTGTGTGACAACTACAGGTCGAGGACAACCAGGCCTCAGGAGTAAAAGCTGCAAGACTTCAAATGAGGGTTAAGGGAGCACTTAGAGCTAGAATACTTTACACAAGGAAAGGRAATACTGAGCTTTGTTGAAAGGGGACAGAAAATTTAAGACGCAGTGGAGGAACATGTGAATATAGGAGACGTTATACCCAGAAACTGGACTAAGTAGAAGTTACATATATGCAAAGCTGCAATCTGTTATTTTTATCCAACATCATGTGCTTGCATCATCCTTTACCTGTTATCAGAGCCAAAACCCACCAATTCTGCATAGAAGAGTAGAAAGTTGGAAGGGCTTACCAGTTCTAAACTAGATTATTAGCAGGTCATTTAAAATGATCAGTCACTTGATAAGCAACACACTGAAAGCTTTAGTAAGAGCTGAAAATCTTGCAAAACTTTCTGGTTGTCCATAAAGGCACTGACAAAACAGATTCAATGAGTGCTTCTCGCTCCAGTAGAAGCAGTAAGGAAAAAAGTGGCTGTAGCAATAAATGGAAATAGAAGAGGGGAACAACAGCCTGACTTTATTTGTCTGTCCAGCTAAAACAAGGCAGCTTTACTCGTGACAGACTAGTCACATATTTGGGGAGGGAAAAAAAATTCCAGATTGACTGAGGTGATACAAGTATCCCAACAGAACTGAAAACTGAAACATCTTTTAAGACCGTTTATCAAATCAGTGTCATCGTGCAAGGGTATCTGCTGCATATTTTATTTGAAAAATATTAATTCATTGCAAGACTGCTTTATTTTACAGAAGCCTTGGAAGTGCTTGTAAACTTCCCCTAAAAAGACATTTACTAGGGAAATAAAGCAAAACACATTTTTATGAGCTATAAAACCATTCAGTATCTGTTCATTTAAGAGAGAAATACATCTTGTATAACTTCATGTTTTCCATCATCAAAMCCCAACTTATTAATCAGCAAAACATAACTTTTTTTTCAAGCAGATAACACATTCTCCAAGATACTCTCCAAGAAACCTCGTAAAAAAAATGTCTTAACAGTGAGAACTTTCTTCTATGAGATTGGAATTCGTTTCACCAGTCTGTCATTACACCCACTGGCAGACAGAGTTCCTTTTTTGCTGTGAAAAAACGCTATACAGGGGTTGTTGCTTTTTTGTCCCCACTTAATATAAAGTCTTCTCAATGACCAGTTTTTCATTCCCCCCCCCCTTTTTTTTTTTTTCATGGTACTTATTACATTATCTCCACTTCAGCAGTTGCTCAGAAAGTAAGAAAAGCCTATATTAACTGGGCCATCTGTTTACCAGAGAGGAAAGCTATCAACTGACCTTGCAGTCAGGGAGAAAGAGCAGAAAAAAGAGTCTGCTTCTGTAGTGGAAAAAACTTGATCTTTATAAGCACTTTTTGTCACAAACAAAGCAATGAAGGCACCAACAGCTTTTCCATGTCTCTAGCACAGAGTGCCATGGAAGGAAAACTTTGAAGTCTGAACTTTACAGCATATAGCTTCCTTACATGCTTACATATATGGAGAATACTGACCCAGGAAAGTTATCAGTGAAGTGAATTCTTCTTGCTTAAGAATTTATTTTAGATCTCAAACTATTCCTGGCTCTAGCAGTTTTGATTCTAAGCCACTTTGCTTGATCCTCATTATGTGGACTTGAAGTAGTGACCTCTTTCCATCTTGCCATTATTACATTAATTTCCTCTCACTTTTGCTGTATTCTTAATAAAATATACTAGAACTGGAGCTGACTTCATGCCCCCTCCCACTCCCATTATGTCAAACATTGTCTCTTCCTTGGTTCAATCAATCTTKGCAGCAAAAAACAACGGGTGACACAGCACTGTAATCATGAATACTTTCAGAGCATTTGAACAGACACAATGGCACATTATTAAACTCCTAAATAGAACCACCAAAAGCAGTGCTATGGTTGCATGTTGAAGTCTTTAGCATCACTCCAGCAAAAGCATTCTCTGGGTTTCTAACAATCTGGACAGAAAACTTAGTTCTGATGGGGTGGGAATAGGAAGTTTAAAGAATAACCAGCAACTGGTTAATGTGGAAACGTAGCAATTAGTCAGACTCCAGGCACCCAACCATGCAAGCATAACCCAGTATGTCACCTTTTTCTCCTATTCAAACATCTATTGCATATGTAGTTAAAACAAAGAAAAAGCAGAGTCATGTTCACCCTAGCCCGTTTAGGTTTTCTGCTACCAAAACTGAAACTTCTTCAAACCAAAGAAATATAATTAAATAAAGAGTGAATGAAGAAAGTCTCTGCAGGATAAAAGACAAATTATCTTTGGTCTGCAGAAGACAGAATTGTGAAAGCGGAAAAAATAAAGGCTGTTAACCTCATGTATGATGAATACTTCTGGAAAGGGCCCASAGTATGGGCTCCAGATAAAGACAAATGAGAACAATGTTAGCAAATGTACATATCCTTTAATAATGGTTGTTAATATTTCCCAGTGGGTGCTGGTGGGGAAGACACCAGGAAGGATGAAACAAAGAGAAAATACCTTCTAGTTAAAAGAGATAATTAAGTCGACCCATAGCATCTATCTCCAGAAAACTAAAGATTAGAGCAATCCTGCGAACCATGCATTTATCCAGCATAACCAGTGTAATTTGTCAATATAATCAAAACACATTAATACTTTTCACTAAAAACAAGCCACCATTTTGTAATAAATGCTGTGATCCAAAGCAAGTTCACAATACTTTTGCACAGTGGAAGCCCAAAGTTTGTGTTGCTCCAGGAACATAAACCAGGYATGAATTCCGTTTTAGTCTGCTCGTGCCACATAACCAGAAAAATCCAAATATAACAGTACTGTTATAGCATCACCAAGCTACTATGTCTTCTTCCAATTCCTGTTGGAGGGAGAGTACTAATGGAAAGAAGGCTATCGCCACTGTATCCCAGTAAATCTAGGTAAGCAAGGAATTAATCCTGTTTCCTTCCAAAGCACTGTGACTACAGACTGTAACAGGCCTTTTATTTCTTCCAAATATCAATAAAGACTTTTTTCTGGCACAGCACATATGGCAGGTAGCCCCTCTGCAGGGCTGCAGGAGTCAGATATACATCCCCTGACAGCATTTCAAAAGAAAATTTTATTCCAAAACAATACAGAAAATAAGGACAAGTCAGGCAGCACAAAAGATAGGGCTCCCTGACTTGATGGTGTCCTGTAACAGCAACACAGGACTTTAAAACATCCACGTTCTGAACTTTTTTGAACCTTCTAAGCAAGTTTCCTCAGCCTGTTTTCTCCTCTCTACACTTTTTGTTTAATATTATACAATTTCCAATTTGCTTTCTTGAGACTCATTTACAATGTTTTCGAGCTATGTTTGCTCTAGAGTGTAAGAAAGGAATTTTCTTTTAAACAAGGTCCTAACTTTTGACATCCATCAGTCATCTGCGTTTCTGGTAGCATAACGTAACTGAGAATTCTCTTGCAGACAAAGCTTTACCGGTTTCTGGAGTCTTTAAAACAAAGCAACAGTTAAACTTTAAGAACATGGCTTCCACCTGGGAAGCACCCTCAGTTTCAGCTAAAACCAGACCATAACATAGCATACGGGTCAAGAATGAATATAACTCTGCTTATATCCTGATGTCCTCATGGTTAAAAAAAACAATAATAAAATTAACCACTACGGCCTCTGGCCAGCCTGTTTCCAATACTCAGCTGTCAAAAATTCAGGCTTAAAACTCCACACCACTCAGCAAACAAACAACTTCCTTGAACTTTAATACGACTTTAAGCAGGTAATCATGTAGACTACAGAAAGAAATTCAAGGCTCTACCCAGGTGGACTAAATTTGGAGGGTGACTAAGAGATCTATTTGAAAAGCAGAGAGATACTTAGAGATTCTCTCATGGGTAACTGCACATTGCTCTAATCTTAAGAAGAAACTCTCAGAAGTCACAAATGAATGAGCTCCAACTAAAACAGAGGCAGCAATGTTCAAAATAGTGTAAGCAGTTTCTGGGCATGATTCCACTGACATACAGTGGGCCATACCCTCTTCATTCTCCTAAGCACTTCTTCTAATTTTCACACTCAAGACTTCATCCGCAGCCCAGCTGCATGGCAGAGAAAAAACTATTCCAGTGGTGTGTGATAGCTAGTGGACAGGCACAAGTGGTTGGGAATAGAAATGCTGCCTGCTATGTACATTAGAAAACAGTAAGTTGCCTATTTCCAGTGAGATGTTCCTTGCTAAGAGGAAAAATTATGGCAGTGAATTTATCTGAATGTGTTCAGTGGGAGGAAGCAAGGAAGTTCGACTTTTGTTTATGTCTGAAACAGGTGAATGTGTTGTGTGTCTACAAGTTTAAATAAAGTATATGCATGTAATTCACTGATACCTATTAATATATTCCTCTTATAACACAGATGTGATTTATGGGGTTTTCTACACTTTCAATTAAGAGGAGATAACAGATAGTAAATACTTAATTTTAGATTATGTGTTTATCACAACAACCTTTGCTACCAAATAACAGCTTTCAAAGCTAGGAAAATCTGATTGCTGTAAGAAAACTAGAAGCTACTGAAGTACTTCGACAATACTGTAGCCTCCTGGAAACACTGACTATTGCAGTGAGAATCAGAGTAGCAGCCTGTGGTAATCTGCTAGGATGTTAGTTTATGTTATCTTCTTAAAAAATTATCTCCACTCCCTCACCGCACCAGGGGAATTTTAAGGACAGAATTTCAGCAAAGCAGTTATCATTGGTTCATAGAGTCCTGGGGACAGAAATATTATTTCTGCTTTCCTTTGTGTTTCCCATGGCCTGTAACTTTACTAACAGTACAGAGATCCAAGAAGCCAACTGTAACTATGCCATAGAGAATTACAATTAACATTTTTAGATTTAAGTTTTCTCCTATACCATGGACCAGTGACAACAAAGCTAAAAATGTGAGCATTTCCAATTTCCTTATCCTGTCCATCCATAAAATTCAGCAGCTGGCCTGCTGGTTTATCAATCAGCTCCACTCAGATGCTGAAGCAGCTCAAAGGCAAGCTTGCTTTTTTGTGATGGGGCCTCCCTACGGAAACATAGCAAAACAAAATCAGAAGAAAAGACAGATGGTAGATAAAATTAACCTAGAAGGAAGTTTCTTGGAAGCTGAAGAACTGTGTTTGAATGTGCCAGTTACCACATGGTACAGTAGAAGGCCAACATGGGAAGCATAATGCCAACAAGGGAAAGAAGAAACCAAGGCTTGCTCATAACCAGATTTTACATTCTTGTGATATATTTGAAATTAACAAGAACATTATAGACAATAATGGGTTATCATAAGGCATCCTATAACAAATATTCTCTTCAGATGGAACAATGAATGTATGTATGCACAGGTCCTTAAAATAGGTCTCAGTCAGTCAAGTTCAAAACTGATTCCTATCAGTTTTCTCCTAAATCTCCCTCATTCCTTGTCCTTGCAAAAATGCCCTCCCTGGCGTAAAAAGACTGGGGGCAAGGGGGAGAGAAGTGGATGGAAAGGGAGAGGTTGAAGAAAATAGAAAGCAATAATTTAGGATTAGCTAAACCTTTATCCTCTTTGGTTTAGCTAATCCTCCCCCCTAAACACCCCTGCCATTACACAAGGTAAGAACTAACCTCAAGAAACACTGATTTTCCAATTAATGCAATTATGATTAAAAAAAAAAGTTTTTGCTGTTTATATTATAGAAGCAGCCAAAAACATGTTCAAAGCATGACCGTACAGTGCTGTGTACTGCTCATCAATATTTTTTTTGTCAGCTTACAATCCAAACCCACACTCCTTCCCCCTTTAGCAACATAAAGTGTACTTCACTGAAGTTAACTTTAATCTACTGCAGAGAATACCAGTGATCAAGAAGTTGACAGAAAATAAAAAAATAAACATTTTAAAAGCAAACATAAGCCCGCACCCACAACCTTCACTGAAAATGGTTAATCAGGAGAAAATTTTTGTGTCTGGATGTCTTCAAATCCAGAGATGCAGCTTTCTGGAGATCGATGGCATTACTTGTCAGAAAAAAATTTACTAGACTCATTCCTGGGTGAAATTTAACAGCTTATGATATATAAGAGATCAGAGCAGATGATTCAAAGATGCCTTTTGGCCTGAAAGTCTATTAATCTACAGAAAGTGCACCACCGCTCTGTGCGGGGTGCAGGTGCCCACTGCTGGCAGCGGGGGCTGCACGGGGGCCTCTGTGAGGAGAGGCTGGGGCTGCCCCGTGAYGGGGACAGCTGGCTCCAGAAGACCCACCACAGGGCACAGCTGAGGCCCTCAGCCACGCTGGTGGCACCGCCGGGAAAGTGTATTTAAGAAATAGCAGAAAACACCGGACGGTGGGGAGTTTGGCTGATAGCCAAGACTAACTCTGCACGTGCTCAAAAAAAGAAAGTCTATGGAACTATTAAGTGTGAAGAAGGAAGAGGAAAATAAGTTCAATGCACATCTGTGAAGCTTCCCAGTCTGAGCATATTTGGTCAGTTTTCAAATATGATGTCTAGACAAGAGACACTCATACATCACTTGCAGACCATCTGCCTGGCCATTATTGTTATGCAGTTTACCATGGTCACCAAATGCCCTGCTCTTCTGTTATCACTGCCATCCTTATAGCACAATATAATAATAATGATGATGATGATAATAATAGATTGCATAAAAAGAATTTATGAWGCAGCTCATCATCTGAAGTTTGCTCTTGTACTTTCAGTCAACACTAGATCATTGATATCAATCCCCGCTACAAAACAAACATTTTACACTGGTACCATTTTATGCATTGGCATAATTTGTGCTGGGTGGTTCTATGGCTTTTGAGAGGAGAGTCTGTGACTTCAAACTTTTGTGTGAAAGAATGAGGAAATTAAAGCGAGCGTTCCTTATTTTTCAACTGCAAGCTTGCTTGTGATTTAGACCGACTAAAACATTAGAGATGCAATATATCAAATAAGTTTGAGAGTAAAGACAAACAGAATGTTTTCAGGAGTCAAGAGTTCAAAAAAGAAGTACTAAGATACATTACAGCAGCTAAGGTACCAGAACTAATCACAGGGAAAAATGGTTCATTGGCTTTAATCACCAGCTATTCAAACTTTATCACAAAGTTGAATTTAGGGAATAGGAAACCGCATAAAAATTTGCACGGAAATAACACAAAGTATGGATGCAGGAAAGATCAGTTGCTTCCATTGAACAAACTTAAGAAGTTTGCTATGGAGATGTATCAGAAGACATATGGGAAGAAAAAACTAACTCCCGATACAAGCAGCTATACTGCAGTTTTGTAAATTACACAGAACAGTAAATTATTCACATCTTACAGCAACTGTTATTTCTGTAAAAGCAGATTACTACCTTTTCCAAGAACAATTCTTACGTAATTAAAAGTAAGATTTTATAATGTTGTAACTTATATCAGAGACATAATTCTAGGACTTAATTACACTGATATTTGGTATATTTTTCTATTTTGTGGTTATGGGGGGTGAGGTGGAAGAGAATTATTACCTCCTTGTTGGTCTCTGATACAGATAAATACCTCAACAAATACTATGCAAATATCGTTTTTAGGATAGCTGCGGTTTATTCCTTAGTAATAATTCATCTAATGTTCACATCTTTAAGATTCTGTAATGACTGCTTTCCTAAAGCTGATTCCTTTTACTTCTAAAGAGATAAACCACCACTGAATACATTTATTTCCATTTGTGGAGTAAAACTTTGCAATAACAACATACATACATTTGAATGTGTATCCCTGAAGTATTATTCTGCCTACATTTAAGCTGCATATGTTATCATGTTAAGAAAAAAGAAAAGAACTGATGACTTGAGTGTTTTGAATCAAAAATTGGAAAAGGAAATGGAGATTTTTCTATTTCTTCCATTAAAATGTGAGTACTTACAAAGCAGAGTAGTAATACTTTGAGGCTAAATCACTGAAATAAAAGCAATCAGGATGTGGTTTGGAAAATTCTGAAGTCTAATCAAGTTAATTGGGATATAAAATATATACTAGAGACACGTAAGTCCTTTTTCTTTCCTTTTAACCATTCCTGGAAGAGATTATTTTCTGACCTGTTTTTGAATGCAAGCTCCTTCTTGGTTCCTCAGGCCCCTCAATAGGTTGGTCAGCAAGGAAAACTCGTGCCTGGTCCACAGCATTGAGAATGGTTTGCTCTTTATCCTTCAGTTCACGCCTCAGTGCCTTTTGGGAAGGGAAAGAAGAATGCCATTTGTAACTTGATCTTGTGAACAACGGATAGTATACCATTTTCTCTGTTTTCACCTCTCTGACCAGACCTGTCTAGTGAGTGAGTAATAGCCACGATGTCATTCAGGCTGCAAGATAAAATCTAAATTTTACAAAACAGAAATGGCAAGAAATTAATTAAGGCTAGAAGGGTAATTTTTATAGAACTGACTTGAAGAATTGAACACAAGAAAGATGATGATAATAGGTTTTAAAAATACTCACCTAACAGAAACTGAAACTACTACATTCAACTTCTAAAAAAAAAAAAGTAAAATTAAAGGGCTTATTGCTATTAATGGGATTGCTAGTATACAGTAGATTACTACAACAGACTTTTTTCTTTTTTCATAGCTAGAATAACTAAAAATTGCATCTACTGAAACTTCAGATGATAATTTCACAACTGCTAAAAAGAATTGAAGAAGTACTTTACATTCCTTAGAAAATGCTACCTCTTATTTGTGTCTCCTATTTAATATTTTTACAACTTAGAAGATATGTAACCAGGACTTTTCTGATGAGCATACATTCTGAAAAAACATCTTTCAAATTAACCAAAAATATCTTGAGCCTTGTTATGCAGAAACAATTGAGCTTTATATACAGGGAAAAAAAATAATCCGTTTTTCTTTAAGATGTTTTCATGCTAATGGAAATGAATTTCAGGATATTTTGTTCTCCAGCAATTATGACTTTTTTTTTTAAAGGGTTAAGTGTAACCACCCTTTTTTTTTAAAAAAAAAAAAAAAGCATAAGTAGTCACCTATAATGTTTCTTATAAAGCATTTTCTTCCATTCAATTTTTTAAATATAAATCTGTCCCACCTAGAAAGAAACTGCATTGCCTATTTTATTTGTATTACTTTCTACCAATAGAAACACAAAAGAAGATACTTTAAACATTATTAAAGTGCTATGCTTAATTTTTCCAAGATATTTTTTAGCTCTAATTACAAAATCAAGGCTTATTTTGCTGACACAATCTGCTCAGGCCCCATTCCAGCTCAAGAAAAGCAGTTAGCCAGTGTTCACAACATTATGTAACAAACCAAGTGCTTTCCACTACAGAAAATTGTGAAAAACAGTTACCATGAAAGTCTCACAGATACTACCTTCTCCTCCTCTTCGGTAAGTCTCTTAATGCCACAAACACAAACCCCACCTACCTCTTGACTTTACCTTAGTAGGAGGCAAGATGTTATCTTTCCCCCCTTCTCCCTCACTTTATTCCTTTATCCTCCTCATCTTCCCAAATCCTTCCATTCCTTCTCACTCTACTTCTACTCCAAATTAAAGAAAAAAACCAAAACCCAACAAAAACTAATCACTGAATATATGCTAACCTCCACTACATTTAGGAACTTGCATTATATAATCCTATCTTCAGTAACCATTAACTATTGTCTTTATGCAAAAAGCTCTTTAGAACAGTGTTATCTCTACGTGCTTTTGTACAGCAACAATAACAATAAGAAGAATAAGCCCTATTCTTTACAGGATGCAGTATATACTATGTTTAATAAGAAACAAAAACTGTAATTTAAAAACCAAGCCTTACCTCGTAAAAAAAAAAAAAAAATTTTTTTTTTTTTTTTTTTTTTTACAGAAACTGGAAAACTGTAAAAGCAACATTCCTGAAGAATCCCTTCTCTATGCAGGAATTTGTTTCAGGAAAGAAGGAGGACAGGAAGCCATTATCACTACTGTGCAATTAAGGCTCAAAAAATACCCATTTAAAAAGCTTTTGGTTAGTAGAGCCTCTGTGGATACATCATTAAAATACAATCTTAACTATTAACTTAAAAGATTAAGTCAGAAACAGAGGGGTGATTACTTTACTTCAGTGTGAAGTAGAAAACCTTTCTAAAATGACTTCTTTTCCTCCATGCAGTTTCCCAAATATTTCCAAAGCATACAAGAAAAAGGAGGCTATGACAGATTTTGAGCCTACTAAGAAATTTCATCAGTTAGAAATAATCTAGAGATGGATCTCTTTTGCTGTCTCTCTCCTGCTTACCTTCATATATTATGTTCATCAATTTCTGCTGATCGCCCTCAATAAAACTGCAATCAAGTTTCACCTAAGAATCCTTGAATTTAATTCTCTGCCCCCCTCCACCATCCCTGCCACTGAAGCTGTTCAAATTGAGGTTGACAACACAAAGATTTTAAGACTCTGGCCCATCAACTTTAAGTCACCCATGGCATTCCTTATCAATGTATCTTGACAAAGAAATCTTTTAGCATGAAAGAAACCTTGCACATGGAATAATAATATTGAAATAATTTAGTAGTAAAGAAGAGTATCTTGAGCACACCACAGACTTCTTACATAATGGTTTACACATTTTTTTCTTATGCCACAGATGCAAAAATAGTTTTTAGAACAGCCACTCAGACTTGCATAACTTTATTCCTTGTTTCTTAGCAATACTTGATATATCTCCCTGTCTCTCTCTTTCTGCTAGTAAACAAGAACAGTAATGAGAGTACAAGATGCAAGAATAACCAAATATATCAATAATACCCTCTTGTCCTTCCAGGCAAACCTGCCTGCAACAGAACAGAAAAGAAACCCACTTATAAATCTAATCTCGAGCTCAAATATCATTTGTCTTGAGTGGACTTGAAGAAAGATTTCATTGAAAAAAAAAAAAAATCACATCCACAAGAACACTACAGAGTAAAAGTAAGTCATAAAAAGCCCAGCAAGGAACATAAAACGTGCAATACTGAATTTGATTCTTGTATTAAGGATTTTTATATAATAATAAGTGCAATCACGTATTTTGGTGTTTTATTTAGTTTTGCAAAAGATACCTCCCCAATGGCTACTCAGAATGGAGGCACCTCTTTCGGTAGAGAAGTATATTACTGTGTCACTTCATTCCCTCGTTTGTTGTTAACAACTAAAATAGTTAAAGCATTCGTACAGCTTTGAGTGTAGCACAGGTTTTGGTAGAGGGAGAATCCTTTCCCTGTAGCTACCTATACTTTTCTGTGGGAAAATTAGGAGAAAATTAATACTAGAGTTTTGGTATAGATTAAATAAATAATAAGTGAAGGTAAGGCAAAAGACTTAAGAGTTGCATCTCAAAACTTGTCACTGAAACTATCCACTAATAAGGCAAACACATAGATGCAAGTATTTTTTGAGTCCTGTTGGGTATGTAGATGTGAACACAAAATGAAAATGTGAACGCTGAGCACATAGATAGCACAATTATTTTTTCCCACAGGACGCTCCTTATATTTATAAAAGTACAATGATATTTTAAAGCTATATTGGTCATACAAAAAGGGGCTGTATGCAACTTTGGCAGCAATTCATACCACCATATTTCATACTACAATTCTAAATTGTACAATTGCTGTATACTGTAGGTAATACTTTAAAATGCAAGCTTCACTTCCCTCAGTAATCTGACAGGTGACAGACTACCAAATCCAACGTCTATGCTYCCAACAGTTTTATTGCATTTGCAAATTCATTCTTATTTCCTACATAAACCAGGACATGGATTTTTAAAGATTCCTGGAGAAACCAATGCTAATTTTAATCATTCGTGATTCTTATAAAAGAAGGAAAAAAACCCCTGTAAACCTAAAATCTGGTGTGCTGATGCAGTGTCAACACAAACAGTTTTCAGAGCTGACCTTAAATAATACTAGCCAAGAACAATTAAAAAAATCCTTTGAGACCTGAAAGAATTCCTCCACTGGTARATGGACACGGGCTCACAAAACTACACTCTTGAAATGTTTTGTGCAGCATCACACAAAGCAACAACTACAAACAGCACCGCAGCATTCATTTTGCAGGTATGGGGGACATCTTTCAAGTTACTTGACTTACAGCAGAGTAACCCAGGACCCCACTAACACAATCCTTCTCTCAGGGAAGAGAACAAAGAAGTGTTAGCTCCCTGATTTACAACCATTAGCCAACGATTTGCTCTCCATTTTGATTCGGTCCTCTTTCAGTAACTGTGAAACATATGTTTTTCCCATTATAACTTTGGAAATTATATACAATTTATTCTCTTATACCAAGATAATCGAACCCATTTGCCCTCTCTTCATTAGAGATGCTTATGGTTTCTCACATAAAAACTAACTCTTCTTACAAGCTAACATTTCTGAACTTACTGTCTGAATTTACAGACAAGGAATTTGCCTAAATCAAGGCCTTCCAAAATTTCTGCTGGGAATGCTTTGTAGCTGAAGCCTTTTCCTCTCTTGAAAAATTAGAAAGCTAGAAAAAATTTTGTTATTCATGAATTTTTACACAGTTTAGTGTATCCTGTAAGCACCTATTTCCTTCAATTGTAGCTTAAAATTATTTTTCGAGCATACTAAGTGGGCTTCCAAAATTATGCACTGTTGATTTACAGCGTCTTTTTTTCCTCTTTCAAATTGTACAGGCTTGTATAGAATATTTCAAGGAGCAGAGCGGCTTAATAGTTCCAACAGATGAAGGCAAAGCTAATTTAAAAGAAAACACAGGGGATGTTTCTTAAAAACAGAACATATTTAAATCAGGTCTCATTATGCACTCTTTCAAGGAAGTAAAGACGCACATTATTGTAACTCGTATCAGTTTATCACATTGTAGCTTTACGTGCCAATCAGCAGCTCCTGTAGCATTTAATTACTTAGTCATCTTTATTCTGCACCCGGTGCTTGAAAAACTCCTGTTACTTTTATACACTAAAATGAAATGGAAAAAATAATCCGTGGCATATAATAGGGTGGGGAGAATAAGTAGGATGAGTGAGAAAACTTGAAGAATGGAAAGAGGAATTGTTTATAAAAATCACACAGAGATCAAGGTTGTGTCCCAGCCTCTGGCAGCTGTCTGCATCATTAAAGAATCAACTAGAAAGAAAATAAGCATAGCATGTTTAAAAGCTGCTCCTTCACGACACACACTATTTAATATAACACGTATACATAAAATTTCAAAAGTAAGTATTTTGGTCTGTGGACACATCTCTGTGAAAGTCAGTTTTATAATGTATCTACCCCAGCTGATATAGAATACATTCAAATAAAGAGCAATATTTAATTTGAGATGGTGCATCTCACCACGCATTTACCTTCTATTACTTTATACTTAATCTATGTGGCAGGAGAAATAATGAAGGAGATAGAGACACATGCAGCACATGGGACTTCAAAGATGAGACCTAATCCTACCTGTTCTGATAATCACTGACAAACAGTGACCAACAGCAGAATAACAAAAGAAAGGCAAAGATCAGAGTGGAAAAAATAAGAGGAAGCTGTTTACCTCTGTAATAAATATATATTGAGTAGTTCAGAATAATTTTTAAAAATAGACAAATCTAAACAGAAGTTTAAGTTTTGGAGGTTTATCCCATGTCACTTGCAAAAGATTTCTCAAAAAGGACCAAAGACAAGTGAGTGGCGAAGGCTGCATTTTTATAAATGTCTCTCAGTTTACCATTTACCACTTGCTGCCTCTATTGCTGTAGTGGCAAATACAGTCTCCAAATAGGGTGGTAACTAGTAGGGTTCAACGTGAGAGTAGACCTGGAAGTCACATCCATAGCAAATTCCTTTTTTGCCTGCATGCACAGGGAAACTAAATTGACAGGAATATAAAAGCATAGATGTGGGCAAAAGAGAGAATTAGACTATGCATATTGGTGATCTTTTACCAGAGGCCAATAAATGTTAGCTTACTTAAGACTTTCCCTTTGATTTATCAAAAAAGATGCTTCAGGCCAGAAATAGGGGTATTTCTTCACTGCTATTATTTGTCCCTTGATAATTTCCTTTCCCACTCTGGTCTATGGATGAGTGCATGTGGTCACGGCTATTCACCAAAATACCACCCACCTCTGTATATGCATTAATAGATATGCATTACATGAAATAAGCATCTATAACTAATTCTCAAACAAAGTGTGTCAGAGCAGTACAGCCAAAGAAATAGAAGATGGAAAGTATGCTTTATTATCTACGTTGAGACTTAAAGACATGAAATATGAAGCTGTTRCTAACATTTTAAAAACTAATAAACTGACAGTCTCAAACTGCATCTATGTATTTATGTGGTGATCCCTAAATTAAGAAAGGGTAACTGACTTCCTTCTGAACTTGTTAAAGTAGTTCAAAAATGGTAAGGCTATTTTCTTCATTTTCTTCTAAGAACATTTTAAGATCAGAAAAAGATATTTTGAAGCCTGTTTGGGAAGTGTTAACTTACAATAACCTCGCAGAGACTTCAAAAGGACTCCTTTATGCACTAGAAAAGAGTCTAATACTACATCGTAATGGCAGAGGTAAGCTTAATTTTCATACAGATTGCATCAAAAAAGACATTATTCTTGAATTAAATAGTACAAGGCTACACTTTGTCTTAAAAATTAAAATAAAAATTGTTTTTCACACAGTTAATGATTTGCCAAGAAAGAATCTCTCTGGTCTTTTCYGAAGGAAGAACTGCTGCAAGTTCTGCATTCCCTAGAGATGCTACAGGATCTAAATCCAACTAGGGATGAAGGGAGACACTGCTTAATTGAGCAGAGGTTACAAAAAATGAGGCATAATGATGGTCATTAATGTATCTTCCAGCACCAATAATCTTATGTAACCGAATTTTGTATTTCCTAGCCCACTGAAATGAGACTTTGTTATTTGTGTTTCTAGGTCAATGATAACTAAACCTTGGTTGCCCTGAGAAGTTTGGAGGGCTCGACAGAGCGTAGCCTTAGGCACTGGAAAGCATGGAATGCTTGCAGCAATTTTTTTTTTTTATTTTAATATGGTTTGGAACTATGTTGGGGAAAAAAACAACCCACACTCTGCGTCCCTGAGCTGTTGCCAAAGACATTATCTTCAAAACAGTTTTCCTAAAAATATATGATTATTGTTTTTCACACAAAAGTAATCTGAAAAGACGGATCTCAGTGTGTTAACACAAATTCCCCAACTGAATGAACTACTGAAATCCTCAGGATTAYAGCCATACTGGATTTCTCCAAAAAGGTTAGTGGAACCCTGCTGTGATGGGTTTGCTACACACTTAGCACATATCCACTGAACTTGCTTTGTTGGGTCTTCTTCCCCTCTTCAATAAAGCCATCTTTTGAATATTCAACCCCTACTTTTCATTTCACTGTACCAAGAGAGGGAATCCCCTTTCTATGGCTAAGCTTTCTCTCTTATCAATTACAATATTGACCAGGACTGTTAAAGGGACAACAATCTGTTTTTCTTTTGTTTTTATGTGCTCTAGTTTTTTTAATGGAAAAAATAAATAAAAGTATCATATAAACAAAATAGAACAAAACCTGCTAGAATACAATGCTGCTTTTGCTCATCCAGCCAGTTACTAAGCTAACTGAGCATATTTTGGTCTAAAGCTGTTGTAATATGACAGCTAAAAAAGGGCATGAGAATCATAAAATTTGATGGCTTGAATAAAGCTATGCAAAAGAAGTAGATTAAAACAGGCTTGTTTTACATTGCAATGCACAGGAAAAAAAGTAATGTTTTTAACAGTGCTTTTAGGAAAAAAAAAAAAAATCTGTTTAACATACCTAATCAGGATTTAAAATAAGAATTCATACAGGTTGCACCCCAGAGACAGCAAAAATGCTTGAGTCAGAGTGCGGAGTCAGAGAGAGAGACAGAGAGGGAAGCTCTTGAAGCTTTCCACTCTTCAGGTGATGGAAAAAAGTATTTACTTCTACACAACAGCAGTAATCATCCTGCTAGCAGTGGAACCAATTTTCAAATGCCAAACTGCTTGTAAATACACATTCAGTTTCACATCAAAGGACTACAATGTGCTTCTGGTGAAATAAAATTAATCCCACCAACCTTTACTATGGAAACATGACAACCATCCTGTATCGACAACCTTGAAAGACTAGACTTTTTTATTTTCTTTAAAACCTGCTCTGAGGAAAGTCATGACTAGGTTTCTAGGGCAGAAAGAGAAATGAACAACTTCTGGTCTGGATTTTTTCCTGGAGAAGAAGATTACACAGTTCATGCTAAAAGGATTAACAGGCAAGTTGTGATGTTAGCACACAAATATTTAACAATTACAGGTGATCAAACCCTCAATTTTAGATCAGATCCAAATAACAGCACTTCAAAAGTGAAATACCCTTGAACACTAGGCCAAGGTTCAAAACAAACTGGAGAAAAAAAAGCCATCTACATATCATCTACGCAGTCCACAGAAATATTTTTTGGGTTTTTTTGTAAGACACAAACACACGTACATACAGCTGTAAAATAGTTCACTGTGCTCCAATGAATTATAAAACATTAACATACTCAATGAAATCACCTGAGTCCCACAGTTACCACTCTGCAAACACGTTTGAGGCCGGACAGGCAGCAAGTGCTCTGCATCACTGATGAAAGACGCGTTATGTAGTACTGATGTGCTCCTCACTCCAGGAAAGGCACACCTAAGCACCAACCCAGAGATAAGAAAAACTGAACAGCAATTTGAAACTTCCCATTTTATTCTTGACTTCATTACTGATTTCAGAAATGCTACGGATGAGATATTCCTATAAGAACCCAACAACTTAAAAATGAACAGTTTAACAGATAACATGTTTCCAGTCATTCCTTTCAGGCATTCAGGTATTGCTTTGTCATTGACTAATATCAGCAGACTAGAAAGATGACAGGTTGTGATGTAGCAATCACTTCACAATTATTTTGTAATTAATATATTTTTACAGTTAGCTGAAAGGACAGAACCAGATCTAGGGCAAAATCAATTTATACCACCTCTCCTGTCTCAATCACTTGAGCAGGACATGGAGTCTACTTTAATAAGGGCTTCTCCTTCACAAGTGACTAGATGGCAAAAGTGATTTAAAAATCTGACATGAGATACAAAGGCTTTAAAAAGCTCAACCATCTAATAACTATTAGACTTTTAACATTAGTGTATAATCTAGAAACTCTGGACTACACTTAAAAAAAAACCCCAAAACATAAACCAAAGCCAACCAAATGGAAACAGTATATGCAGGAAACCCCAATATTCTCCTCACTCCTCCATCTTCAAAGCAGCCTCTTATTTTTAGGAAAATTTGTTGGTTTCCATTGCTACCACAAATGGTTTTTTATTATAAAAATACAAGAGTAACAACCTTTTACTACCTGTGAACTGCACTGAATGTTTTTTTAATTAAAATGTTTTAAAGAAAAAAAGTTTCACCAACCATGACGCTTTAGATATGTATGCCAAAAGAAATAGAGACCTCTGCCATTTTACATGAAATATGTGAAAAACATTCCTATTGGTACAAAGGATTTCTTTAATGTTGAATATTGGCAGCATATACAAACCGAAGGCATCTTCCTATATAGCAGAAAACAAAAGTGATTTGATGGTATCTGTGGAATTAGCATGAAAATGAATTGTCAGTAATTTTTAAGACAATTCTCCATTCTCTAAGTATATGGAATTAGAATAAACTCCACTATCTATGCAACTCTGGGAAAAAAACACATAATGGGTTTTCATGAAGAACCCAGTTTCAAATTCTTGAAGACAGAGTCTCTGAGGATTCTGTAATCCAACAGAAGTATCATGGGCATTCATGTACATCTCTGATCRACAAAAGGTGGGAAGAGAAGGAACCCTCTCTACTTGCTCCATTTTCTTTTGCCTATCCCCCGAACCTCTGCTACTGGCTCCTGTCAGAAACAGGAAAACAGCTTATATGACACCTAGGGACAAACCAGAACCTTTATTCTAACATGTACAAGAACTGATGTCCAGATAAAGGGAACTGACACTAAGAAATCAGCAAAGACGGAATGCCATTTTAAATTGTCTGCCAAAAAAACCCCAAACAACCGCATAGGAAAGCATCACTGTACAATGCCAAATAGAACATTGCATCAGCCTATTTCAAAGGCATTGAAAGAGATTACACTCTCTAAAAATCAATCTTCAAGACAAGGCAATATATCATCAAAATAAGGATCCTTCTATTTCAGATGAAACTGTTTTGTAGAGCTATCTACAGAACAGAAGTTACATTTCTTCCACAGTCTTCATCAAAGTTTTACCTCCTTTGAAGAAGCAAGGGAAATTTGTGTCCTCAATGCTAACTCTAATTAGCTTCAAACTGTGAAACTGTGCAGTGCATAGCATGTAACAGTATGGCTTTGGACAAGAGTTTTACTCCTCAGTTACATAAACACCAACAAATGAAGTTATGGTGGAAACACTGTCAGAGTGTCAAATTCACATCTCTTCTTTATGGGTAGCAACTGGTATAACTTCTGCTTTTTATATCAGAAAATACTCACAGGGAAAGGTGGGGGAGGGATAAAGAACAAAAAAAGAATCTTTTTTTTTAATGCATTCTAAACACGCAATGCCTCCAGCCTGACACAAGACACACAAAACATCTGTTGCATATTAAATGGCTTATTACTTAATTTAGAAAGAGCACTCAAATATTCTATTCCCATTCGTAACCACATATATCTGCAGTGTCTTCCACTATTTCCCTGCACCATGCAATGGTAACCATGTACCTCTTCAACATAAGAAAGAGAAATCCCTCTTTCTTTGCTTGCCAGCAACAGGCAGGCTTGGGTTTGTTTAACCTGAATTATTACAGAGCATTGATGAACTGTCAGCGTTAACAGGCCATAAGATTCTTGCTTCAAACTGAGATAATCATACCATTAATAAGTTGGGTGCTGCAGTGTTGTTGTTAAGAGTAGTCAAACTCAGGTCACCTCTTGCTCATTTTGGTGATTAAAATTTCCTCTGCATTTCTTCAAACAAACATCAATGGGACAAGTCTAATAGGTTTGGTCTCATAAGCTACTTTACTATTCAATGGTACCTACCATATTACTGCAGAAGTCTTGAGAAAGATTTTTAGTAATTGCAGTTCAAACTCCAGACACTCAAGAGCAACTTTATGGTATGCAGCACTATGAATATTTGTTCAATATATGAAGATAGGATGCACTTTGGGAGCATGCCCATGTCTCACATACGAGAAAGATTTCCTGTAACATCAGCCTCCTTAGTGCAAGTGTACATCAGGGTCCTCACTGATTAATTGGCACCATCAAAAAAAATGGGTTGTACTACATGACATCACCTATGAATTATAAATAATCAGAAAAGTGAGATCACTGCAAAAAGTCTCAGAGGAGCATCTCCTGTCTGACAGTTGCATAAGGGAAGGAATATTTCCCTCTGCAGGAGGAAGCACAGGCACCAGAGCCCAGCTGAATGCGAAAGCAGCAAAATGCTGGAGACCAGCTGCAATTTGAGACTACCTCTAGTGTTCCTGTTCGGTTGTGTACATATGCATACCTGACAGAGGACTGCTGCTGGAAATCCTTTCAGAAGCAGAAATTCTGTCAAAGCTAATTACTCCCCTTTCTCAGAAACAGTCACGTTTCTAAGTCAATGCTCCCCTCTCCCGAATTCCCTAATCACTTCTCTCTTGGTTATTTTACATCACCAAGGTCTACCTCCCCCCTCCTTGTCTCTTTTTGCTCTCCACTTTTCCGCTATAGCTTCCCGTTTTCAAACTGTCAGAGTCTTTGTAAAGCTTACACTACATAGTTGGTTACTGTGATATGACAGATTATACTGGATCTCTGGTTTTGGTCACTTCTCCAAAATTTCCTGCCTTTGGATCACATGCTAGTATTTCCAACACCTGCGCAGTAGGGAAAAATTACTGTAAAACCACCACTGCAAAAAACAAGCAGTGTTTGAGATGGGAAATATTCTACTCCAGACAATTCTCCAGGCATATTTGGGACAGACATGTTGCCTCAAGGGCAACAAGACTGTTTCCCTCTGGTTAGTCACCTCCTCCTTCAGCTGGGTCTAGTTGCCATCAGAAGTTACAGGAACATGAAAAAGCAGAACTTGACACCTGTGCCATGTCTGTACACAGCAATGGCATTAAAAAAAAAAAAAAAAACCAAACCAAAAAAGGCAAGAAAAAAGCAAGCCCCAACTGTAATATGTCACACATTCTATGGCACAACAGCAATGCAGCAGGTATCACAACATAGTTGTGGTGGTTTTGGGGGGCTTTTTTTGGTGGGTTGTGTATGTGTGTGTGTGTGTTAATGTTGTGGTTTAACCCCAGCCAGCAACTAAACACCACGCAGCCACTCGCTCACCCCCCCACTTCGGCAGGATGGGGGAGAGAAAACACRCAAAGGAAAACCCGCGGGTTGAGATAAAAACAGTTTAATAATGGAAATAAAACAAAGTAGAACAGTAATAACAACAATGATAACAACAACAACAACAACAGAATATACAAAACAGGCGATACACAACACAACTGCTCACCTCGATGTGTTCCGAAGGAACCGTGCACCCAACCCCCAGAGCCCYCCAGTTTTTGCGGTGGGTATGATGTCACATGGTATAGAATACCCCATTGGCCAGCTGGGCCAACTGCCCCAGCTATGCTCCCCCCCCAGCTCCCCCTGCACCTGGCAGAGCATGGGAGGCTAAAAAGTCCTCGGTGCAAGCACCACCCAGCAACAACCAAAGCATCACTGGGCCATCAATGTTCCTTTCATTACCAAACCCAAAACACAGCACCCCCTCCAGCTACTGGGAAGAGAGTTAACTCTGTCCCAGCCGGAACCAGGACAGTTAAGTAGCACGGGACTTTCCCTCATCGTGAATCACATTGAAAACAAATAACAAACAGAACTTCAGCTGGGAGTTTTAGCCCCTTGTCAAACAGGGAACATCCAAACTTGTCACAACGTGCAATAGTTTGTATCACTTTATTAGTTCCACTTCTGCCTCCGCAAACTAAACTTGTCCAACACAACGGCCTTGCTAGGTCTTTGCATTTTCAAATACACGATCTAACAATGTCTCATAAAAGCAACAGAAACCCCAGTTGGACCTGTAAATTAAACTAAGCAGATAAGCAAAAAAATATGGCTGMTTTCAGTCAACCCTACCAATAAGAAACTAGGATTAAAATATTGCTGGGCATTCAGTATACATATATTAATAAAAAACACTGGGTAAATCTGCTTGAAAATTGTCAGTTTTGCAAATTGTGTTAAACCATCCAATTACAGGGTTGTACCCTCCTACTATCCAACTGAGTTTAATATTTGATTTTAACTTAAGSTGTTTTTTTTCAGTAGAAAAAAATTGAAATTCAAATAATCCAGGGAAAGTTCTTCAAAATATCCATGGACACTGAAGAGGAAATCTTTGCTTTATTTTTCCCCATCACAAGTTCTTATAGTAGCTGTTAACATAAACCATATTCCTTGATTAAAAATAATTAATTAAAAATAAAAAGAATGATTAATTCTTAATGTGGAAAAAAAAAGGGCCTACTGAACATTCTTGCAAATGTTGTCATTAACCATTTTTTTGGAGGACTACAAAGTGGTTTTCCATTTATGAGAAAAGTCATTTAATATAACTGGCACTAATTTGGGGTCAATTAGTGAGAGAGACCAGTACTTAAAAGCATACTTCCATGAAGCAAGGCATATTAAAGTTAACTCAGCGGATCTTACTTTCCCACAGTAAGCGGACACACATCAGACAGATCACAAAACTTAAGTTCACTCGCTTTATTTCCTTTCTCTGCTTTGTTTCTTTTGTTTCTCCAGAATGAAACGCCTTTTTTTTTTTTTTTTTTAAGCTCTTCAGGCAAAGAATTGGAATATTTTACATGTAGTAAAACCAGCATTTTCTTTTCTTTAGAAACTAAGAATTTGATTTCTCATTAAGAAGGAAAAAAAAATACATACAATCAAATTGTTATTTTTAGTCCCCAATACTTAGAAACAAACTGTATGCCATGGCAAAGTTCCCTAGTAAAGGTATGGAGAGAAATAGGAGCAATAAGTAAAATGCTGAAGGTATAAACAATAACACAGAGAACCAACACAGGGAATGTCTTAAAACCAAAAACTAGAATCGGTTTTAGTGACTGGATGCCATTAGGAGTAACAAAGAATATTCTGACATATCTATAATAATATTTCCCAGAAATGTAAATATCAATGTAAAGCCATTAAAAAAAAAAGTGAAAACATGCAAACAAGCAGTGCAGCAAGACACGTACACACTGGTCCCTTACCCCAGAAACCCTTAATGGAAAGTGTACACCATAAATATGGATTTTTAAAACAGTAAAGGAACTTCACTTATTTAGTTCATTCATATTGTATTTAGTAATGAGGTGCTCTAGCTTCAGTGCTTCTAACTCGGGAAGGAAGTCATTGCTTTCTTAGAAATCTCTTCACATTCATCTACAAGTATAATCAAAATCCAGTAAGCATGTTTATTTGCTACACATATAGCTTCTTAGACCACACACATCATCTTAGTACCCAAATATTTTCCAGGATAGCATTAAGCAATGTGATTCCCATCTGTCCTGCATTTGTTCTTTTATTTTCTCTTCAGTTAAAAAAGTACCTTTGTTTTTACATACCATGGGGTTTTGTTCGTTTTTTTTATATACTGTGCTGTGTTTACTATCAGCCATTCCTTCATGTAAGTTTACTCCACAACTTTAGATCCAGTGTTAAGATAAATAACTTCCTCCTCTTCCAGTACTGCTGCACCACCACCATGAAAAGCATAAGTAGGAAGACAGGGGTGAAAAAAGGGTTTGTGTAACTGCAGCTAAGCAACTACGCTCATGGGACTAAGAATCTCTAGCAGCCAGAAATGTCAGAAGGCGTTATCTCTATGCTCATACAGAAGAGTACAAGATCATCAGAAAATCATCCCAAATGAGTCTGACCTATTGAAAATGAGTAATTTCAACCAAGCGTGACTGCCTTGTAGCTTCAGACTCCTCTGCACATTTCTCTCTGCCTGTACACATCCCCTGTTCTCTGCTCAGCACATTTCTCTCTGCCCGTACACATTACCTCCTCTCTGCTCAGCTCTGTCCACTGCATCTGAGCTGTGAGCCATCTCCGAGCATCAAAAATACAGCATGACAGAGAAAAATGCTGATTGCTTGCACATCACTGGTGTTTGAGAAGCTGCTACATGGTCAGTTCCCATCCTACCTGTGTGCAGACAGCAAGCACCACTGCAGAATGAATCGATCTTTGAGAATGCCAATGCAAAACTAAATGTTGAATATCAGAGGCATAGTTTTCAAGGAACCTTTCACTGGGCTCCTTTCTCCAAGAAAGGCTATTACCATCATAGCACATCACTGGGCACCTCTACCAACGCTCATAAAAGAAAAGCTGTAGCAGAGTTTAGGACTTTCCTTTAATAAGCAGTGTGGGTTGGGCTTGGATACTTATTATCGCAAATAGTTCATCTTTTAGCTCAGTTTCTCAGCGTAGCCTTTTGACATGGAAGACTGGATATAAGTTAGATATGTAGAACTCTACAAGCATCTTTTCAGCTAGCTTACATTTGTATATGTCCAGCACTGATCACCTTGTCACTACCAAAGTAATGGTTTCATTTAAAGTACAGATAATATTAAGAAGGCAAACCGAATTAATCAGAAAGTCAAGGTGTTACGATAAACTTTGCTGCAGCGACAATGGCAGCCTGATCATAAGCTTGTGTACTCTTCCTCCCTCATCGTCCTTTATACTTTGAATGACTAATGTCAGTCAAATGCAACGAATAGAAAGATTTGTTCTGTATTTGCTTTACTTCCTCATTATTCAGAGAACAAGCCAAACAACACATCCATAAGACAGAATGGGTGAAAATCATTGTAGCTTTTCAATTTTGTAGACTCAGCTATTTACTGTCTACATCGTAAGCATTAAAGATGTAAAACATTCCTTTCCACGTTCAGAAAATATATGTTATGCTATGTCTATGAATGTGGCACTAAAATGAGGAATGATGAAGCACCAATGCCATCAAGGAAGTTTCTGAGTTAGGGAAGGAAAAAATCCCAGTACTTGTCTGAACCTGGGCTCAAGTACCTTCAAGTGCCTCACTCCCAGCTTTCTACAACTGGGACTGTACCTAMCTCAGACATGGGAGCATTGAATTTCAAGTTCTATACAGGAGTCATCCTCCTCCTCATATCCAAAAAATGAACTAAACAGAGAATATCTAAACAGAACAAAGTAATGCAGTGTGAAAGTGCCCAAGTTTGTGTATGCTGCAAGAGCACTACCACTGCTGTCAGTTAGGTCTCTACATAGGCTAGTTTCTCTTACTGAAAAAGTCATTTGTTACTAGCATAGGTATCTGTCCTGCACTCCTGGATAGATGTGACCTATCTGTTACATATGAAAGGAAAAATGGAAATAGTTTGATCATCAGGAACCCACAGAGAATGGATAACTAATAAAGACAGACTTTTTAAACACTCCTCAGCAAGGGAAAATACTTCTGCCAGTAAGATCCTGTTCCCTCTTCAGTCTGGATTCAGGACCTCTCAACTTTTTAAAACTTCAACAGCATGGAGCTTTACAGCCTTGCCACTGGAAGGTCTGTCAGATTTTCAGTGTTTCCTCTGCCTCCTACTTCTTCCCTGGGGAAGAAGCCTGCCGTGCGGGGTTGGTGTGCATGTACCCAGCCGATGGCATGGCTTCTCTGTGGCTCTGGGGGCAGCCACAGAAGCAAAGCAGAACGTGCAGACACTGATCATGCTTTACATGAAACTACTGTATAAGGTGGTGTACGACTCTGTACAACTTCTAGAAGTCCCCCAAGGCCTCAGATGTCGAATCCAACATTCACACCTTTCAACTTAATCCACAGTAGCAGTGCCAGGAACCAAAGCTGTTTGTGGATGGGGGCAAGTCCCTCACACACAGAGAAGGGCAAGGGCATGATGCCTGTTGGCCAAAGCTGAAGAAAAGTACTCAGATATTTGCCTAGGAGAGAAGCTACACTTGAAGTTTCTTAAGTGCAGGTTAACCGGTGCTAGCTAACAGACAGCTGTCAAACCTCCGAGAGACACCAGGAATTCAGATATGGGAAAACATGCCAAAACACACAAAGAAATTGATTATGTATTTTCCCATCTAGAATTCCAGTAGAAGAAAAAGCACATTGTTCAACCAAACCAACCGGGACGCAAACACCAGTTTAAGCTCACTTAGTAAGGGTATTATGAGCATATTCATTATTCCAAGAGCAGAGGTCCATAAAGGGGATTTTATATGCAACTATTCTTAGCTTTTTGTTTTTCTCCCTCTTCACTCACTTTTTATTAATTCCAGACTTTGTTATAATTTCTAAACAGGCTTATATTTACAAACAAAAAGTGCACAGTTTCCAAGCATTCCAGTTTGTGCTACTCAAGTAAGACTTTGGGGAAAAAAAACCCAACAAAAAAACCACAACCAAATCCCACATGCTTTTGCAATTTCCCTTCTAGCTACTCACATAGCACTCAGAGTAGCCTCCTTCAGCTTTCTTTTTCTTCCAACAACCCAAAAGAGCATCACCAGGTGTTACAATGTCAAAGAAAAAAACAAAATTAAAATATTATTTTCTGTCAAATTCACAGGAGTAGTTTAGCTCCAGGCACTTTTGACAAGTAACCAAACAGTGCTTCTGTCAGCTACATTTTTTGTCTCAACCTTGAAATCATTAGCAGTTTGGAGCTAAGTTTTCTGTCAAAAGCATAACAGACTTAAAATTTAAAATATTGAAGTAGAACTCTCCAATATTTATGATGAATATACATCTCCCTTCTATGTGTACTTAATTAGAAAAATATGTGGATTTCTACGTATGTTAAAAGCACTGTTGAAAATGAATCAACAGATCAATAGTGCTCTATATAAGAAAGCTAAGCACTGCTGCCTGTTTTAATGACTCAAGCCTAGAAACTTTCTAAATTCTCACAATTAAAAGAAATATATATCATCCCAAATTCTCATTCATTTTTATTCATACCAAAACACTGCCAGGATTACTAAGCACCTAGCTCTAGAAAAAGTCTAATAAACTTAGAAAATACTCCTTCTCAGACACAATATTTAGGTTACAACCATTCAGTAATAATTTTTACTCTCAGTCTACTTTTTAGTCAGAGCTTGGGGACTTGTTTCTATATCAGGCAGTGAGGCTCCTGAAAGTGCCCATACCCAGCGTAATGGCATACACTAACCACAGCGCTGACGTCGGCGTGAAGCATTGCACCRTGTCTCTCTGCTTCAACGCTCTAGATGGAAAATCACGCGCAGAGAATGCACAGGGCACAACTGTCAGACGCCATCAATAGCTATCTAAAAATGATGCCCTCCCCCTCTCTTGCATTTATTTGATGATAAAAATATTTTCACATCAGTCTTCCCTTTTTCCTTTCAGAGCATCAAAATGTTATATTTTTAGCATTTTGTTCAGTTGGAGGGTTTCTTCCCTGGCTTGAATCTGATCCCTTTAAGGTAGTGAATGCTTACACAAACTTCTAGCCTATCTCCTCTGAGGCAAGTTCATCACTCAAAAAGGAAATGGAACTGCAAAAGAGAAAAACTGCTACAAATTGCTATTACTGTAAAAAAAAAAAAAAAAAGGAAAGAAGGAAAAGACTTCATATCAGGTTGATTCCAAGGTGAATGAATATAGACTGTATAAAACCTAGAGCAAGGGGAGGGGAATATTTTCAGAAGATGACCTGAAGTAATATTTAACTGAAAAATGATGTATTTGTTCCAGTAATTTCTTTAAAACGAACTCGTTTACTATTTTCTCTTGCATTACTGCTAATCCTAAATTCTTGCTGACCTGTTTCACTGACTTAATGAAAAATATATCATTGAAAGTAATGATTTGATTCAATCACTGAGGTCTCTGTTGGTACTGAARATTTTAATTTACACTCAAGTGAATCACACATTTATAGCAGTATGCATTTTTTAATGACTGTTTATAAAATCATAAGCATAGTCCTTTCATTAATCAAGAGATTTTACTTTAGATTTTTGAAATTCTTCAAGCATGTAAGTTACAAACCAGCTGCTTCAAGGGAGAGGAAGTCTTCTGTGGTTTTTTTTTTTTTCTCTCTTGTACTACCTATATTAGGACTTTTCGACTAAAAAATACTTAGTAATATAAAAGGAACGTATAAAACTCACTTCAACTTCAAACAAAAGTGAAAATAAATGTATCAGAACATTTACTTAATGATTTACGGCTTTAGTTTACTACTCTCTAAGGCTTATAAATACTTGTTCACAAAAACAGAATTGCCAACAACAACGTTATGAAACTAACTGGGAAATATCATTGGTTTATTGTGTTATACTATCAAACATTGGCAAAAATATTTTTTCTTTCCATTTACACATTCATTTAACAAGAAAGGTCTAAAAGATGAAAATCATACTGTAAAATAAATAAATTACTAGCATCAGTAGCTATTAAGTTCTTTGAGAAGACCTTTAAAATGTTCTCTCTCACTACAGGCTATGTCTGTTCATTTAAGTAACAGCCCACATTGGCTAGACGTTCAGCAGAACTATGCAGCTTCCCGTATGCCCCTGAAACCTGCAGAGAAACAGGGTATAGGGATACCCCAACAACAGTCTTCTATCATTAGCACAATCACGTGTCAGTAATAGTACGGCAGCTCTGACAGACAAAAACTAGAGTTAAGGATGATCTTCATTCACTGCAGAACCAGAAGAGGCTGCTCGTGTCACAGAAGTTACTGCATGTGTATTCTCTATTTGGCAGAGCAGGCTACAAGCTTCACAGCCAGTTAGTATACAGTGCTTGCAATCACTTTAGAAAACAGTCGCTTCACTGCTAGCCCTGACATAATGTTACACCATCATTAAACAAGACAGAAAGGACCTTCGAGAAATCTTTGGTTTTGTACAGGATGCTTTTAAAATGTCCTCACGCATTACAGGGGAGTAAATTATAAGCTGAGCAACCAAGCATGTTAAAAAACCAAAACACAAACCAAAAAAAACCCAAACCACACAAGCAAGTAACAGCCACCTCGCACAAGCGAGTACTTTCTATCTATATTACACCGTGCTCAATAAAATTCAGTAAACTGTTGATTAAAACAAAGTGATCTCATGAGGAACAACTGCAGACATTGCAGGCCTATCAAGCACTGCGCTATATAGAGGAATTGTACTTGCACCTTATTATTGATGCTTAGAGTACCCTGAGACTTCTGATGTGGACAACCACTGACAATACTTTAAGTGGTGCTATAAAAGCAGTCATGTTACTGGCATCACAAGATGAAGATTCAGATTCCAAATCTGATTAAAAGAAAAAACCCAGTCTTTTTTTCCCCATAACAACTAAGTGGTCTGGATAAATCTGTAAGTAGTACGTAAGGACCTCTAGCAGCTGAAAGCATATGAGTGGGAATCCTAAACCCAGGATGACACCTTTCTGAAGCACAACACTAAACTTACTTTGCAGGAAAGGTGTGTTAGCACAAACATAACCTCCAGCAGTTTTTCTAAAAAGAAAGCTCCAAATCTTTAAGCACCATTTTAGGTTTAGACACCATCTGGCTGCTAAAGTTGAAAGACCAGAACTTCAGAAAACAACGCAGCTTCTAGTAACATTCCTAGCAGTTTCCCAGCCCCTCGGACTAACCATTCTGGATGAGAGAAATTCACTGAAACCCAGGTCAGAAGATACAGATGTATGGTAGCTTTCTAGGAACACCTAACAGCTGAAGTTAAGAGTTCTTGTAAACAAACAAACAAAAACACCCAAACCACCCCCTGCAAGGTTACCTTGCCCATTAAACCAATACCTACCTTTTAATTTCTTCTGCATTCTAAAAAAGCAACAAAACAAAAATGGGAAAACAAACAAAAATATGAGGAAAAATCAGAATCCCATTCCCTCCCCTACTCTGTACATACATTTCGAAGCCTAGCCTTTAATCTCAAGAATCTGCATGAAAACAGGAGTGGGCGGCTGCCATGGCAACGCAATTTTTCCAATTTATTGCTGATGTTCCTAGGGTGGATTACTGGCTGTAATAACAAGGGATTGAGGATCCAATAGTTCAGGAGTTAACTGGAATAAATATTCTTCTCCCCTAAAGAGTCTGCCTGAAGCAACAAGAAGCAGGATCTAGATGAAGATATCCTTAACAGAAAATAAAACTGATTCTTCGCCAGCCCAACTTCCCAGACAAAGTTTCAGAAGGATTTTAAAGTGACAGCAGTCTCTCTCTTACTGTATATTTAAGAATATGTAGCGCATCATAAACTACTGCTCCTGTTCGGTTTTCTCCAAAACAATGGTGCAGAGGGGACTCTGCCCTTTGAGAACTCATGATGAAAGAGGATAAAACTCTCTAGGCACTTGCACAAAATTAATACGGAAAAGTGWCAGTTATGTAAAGAGGTTCTTAAAAGATTTGGAGTAATCCCTGCAAGCTCCATTCCACACCTTGAATGACAAGTGAACAGCTTTGCTAAATACGGTGTACTACTACTTACTGGTCCAATTTATCAAAACAGATCACAGAGAAACCAAGGAGATCTGAGAAGATTCTGTGATTATACAAAAAGCATCTCAAACTGGTTTCAGAATGAGAAGAGTATGAGCAGGACAAATAGTTTTCAGCTCTACCTGATACAGGCTATGAAAGCTCCTGAAAAAAAGTATGGCAATGGCCACTGTATCATTGTGGCTTTCTAGCGGTTCTCTGCAGTTGGAAAAACAGATTCGCTGCTGCTGCGCTGGTGGGCTTTTTCCTGGCTCTCTGCCTTTGGAAAAACAGACCTCAGCAAAAAAATATTTGCATTCAGAAAAATGTCCTGTCTCATTTCCTTGTACCAGTCCACTTCTGTGATCCAGCATGGGAGCTCAMCTGTTGATATACTGTCCTCGGGTTTCAGGTAATACCCAGCATTTTTTAATGCAATTGAAACACCATCTGATCTTAAAAAAAGCATACACTAGATTGAAATCCCTGTACACTTTTCTGGGCAGTTACAGCTTAGAAAAAATGACTTGGGAGTTTCAGTGACGTGTCTCTGAAATAATTTGCTCAATATGCAGCTGCAACCAAAAAAAGGCCAATAAAACATTGAGCATCATCAGAAAGAACAAGACAAACAGCCATTGTTTTACTACAGTATAAAGCATTGATGCAACTTCATCCTAAGTATCGCATGCAATACCAGTCACTACACCTCCATAAGGATATAGTGGAGTCAGAAGAATGCAGAGATGAACAGAGGTACTTAAGGGAATACAGTAGCTGACTTATGGGTAGAGATTAAAAATGGGTCACCAATATGCTTGTGCTCCACCACCTTCACTGGCTATGCACATGGCTCACCCCTGAAGGTCAGGCCACAGCCAGTCATGGTCTTCCAGATCAAGACACAGGAGTGGAAACGGGTGGTCTGGGACAGCCTAGTGCATCAAGGTGTTCTGAGATTGCATTAGTAGTAGATGGGCTACTACTAATACTGATGGAAGCAGAGTGGTCTTTTGGGATGTGCGACAAGAAGATACCAGAGGAAGAGGCACTGCACTCATCGCAGCCTTTTAAGAGACAGAGAAATGCTGATCACTGTGCTGTTTCTGCAGCAGAAGTCTGATTTCTGTCACACACATTTCCCTCCACAGCAATGTCAGAATGTCCTCTTAGGTATTTGAGGATAACTATAAACCTTCAAAAATAGGCTTTATTCAACGGTTTGAAAAAGACCCAGTGAGGTCTTAAAAGTTTATACAGGAGTGTTTGATTAAAACAAACAAGACACTGGATCCTCAGAGAAGAGCAACATGAGATGTATATACTGATAAATACCTATATCAAAATGATACCATTAAAAAGGCAACCCCACAAAAATATTTTATTTATTGTACTGAAAAAGTGTTTATCAATTGTTTTTTCCACAGCAAGACAACCTGTTTTACTCTGCATTAGTGACAGAACATTGTGTTCTTTCATTATCCAGGTTAGTTATTATTTTAAGTACTGATCCATTGCAACTTTCCTGACTTATCACCAGACAATCGCACTTCTGGGAACACATTGAAATAAAGCCAGAAGCAACATTTTTTTGTTTAAGTTAAAAACACACTGCACTGACATCCTAATTTAACACTTCATTCTTTGTGCCAAGCTTTTGCTTACACATCATTCTTTTGGAGAAATAGCCCAGGAGTGATACACACCTGAGTCATTCATGTAACACACAAATCAGTCTGAGTAAATCCTTAGCGAGCAATGGTTTTAAGTCAGATGGGTCCACTTGAGAACTCTCATTTAACTTCAGGCATTAACTACASTCTTCCTTTCCTGTAACAAAATATTCCCACCCACAATTTCGATGTCTTCCTCCTAAACACACCTCAAAGAAAAGAGTCTCAGAGTTAAAGCTTAATGAATTGTACTGTCCCTGTACAGTACAATTTTTTTGTACAGTATAACCTCTCTTTCGCACCAATAATCAATCTTCAGAATTCTCAAATATGCAGCGCACTTAAAACTTCAAGAGTCCTTAAAAAACTCCTAACCATTACAAGTTTACTTAAGCAGCTCTCAAACTGTTCAGTAATGCTGACTGACTAGTGGGGAGGCTATTTCTCCTCTTGATAGAGCATATAGTTTTTGAAAACACATCCTTACTTTGAAGAGCCACTTCACAGCAGTGTGGTCTAGAACGCTTGAGCTCCTCCTTCAATCACACCCTTGTCCATCAGACCAGGCTGCAGCTCTTCCTCTAAGCAAAAGGCTCTATTGATCCTCCTCTTCCAACCACAGACTGTTTAATTCTCCTTTCTCACCCCCTCACAGCTCACATCACAGTTAAAATTAATATTTTAGCAATGTAGCTGACCACCTGTATGCAGCACAGATTTTCTGCATGCTTCATGTCTTATGTGATGAGACGTGTAACAAATTAATAAAGCCCTTTCTAGACTATAATTAAAAGCATAGACTAGGGCAGCACTGATATCATAATACCCATCTTTTAATTCTTACAGTTAATAATTCCTAACATGGAAGCAGATTTTAATGTAGAAAATATCCAAGAATAAAACAAATCCAGAATAATTACGTAGGAATTAATTTAAGAAAAAGCCCTTTGCCCGAAGTCAGGCAGGTACACTGAAAGAGCACAGAGAAGACTAGAAAAGTGGTTTTTTCCTCACAGACTTCTCCTGCTGGTAAAGAGAACAATGGAATTACAGGCACCCCGAAGGGATTACAACTAGTAGAAAGCAGTTTCCAGTTGGCTATGCTAACACTTTTGATAAAGCGGCAATAGCAAGTAAAACAGAAAGAAATACTTGCAACTTTCAGCATTTGATTACTTTAACAAACCAAATCTGAAACATGAAATACATAGACAACAACCCCAAAAAGTTTAAAGAGTATCTGAAATATTAATGACCCATCCATAGACATAAAATTACCAATCAAACATTCACAGGTCCTTGGCCAATTCATTCTGAGCTCAAACGAAGCTAAGTTAAGCATCTCTGTGATCCAAGACGCATGCATTATTTAGTATTAGCTAGACATTTGTTCATTTATGCAGACAGATGCCAACAGGATTTATGTGAGAGGGTACCCATTTCTGCTTAATTTGTCCTTTCTCTCCCTGAAAGCTAAACCACAGTGATTTATACCATTTAGGCAGTCTTTGTATTTTAGCAAAAGCACACTTTCAAAATGCTACAGTCAGGAACTCTTCCAGCAGAAAGGCAAGATACAAAGCTCTCAGCACATCTCCAGAGAACAAGGTGTCAGCATCTGCATCGCCTCCTCTTGTACACAGGTGTGACTCTAGRTATTTCCATATGCACAAAACCAGCCCACTGATTTTTCATGGTACTTTTGTAGCTTTTCTTTTTTGGCAGAGTAAGATATCCACATAAGGGCAGTCTTTTGGGATTTTGGGGGTGGGGTGGTGTTTTTGTTGTTGGTGGTTTTGGTGGGAATTTTTTTTGCATGGTCTATGCAGCTGATCAAAATTTGCATCACACACTTTAAAATCCTAAATGAATATTCATAAGGAAGACTGGGGAAGAACAGAACAAAAGGGAAAACCTGAGCTGATAAGGACAAGCAACAGTGAGAAACTGGAATTATGGAAAAAACGCCGGCAATAAACTCTGAAAAGGCAGCTGCCTTCACTTTTTTTTCCCTATAAGCCATTCCCTGTGTCAGTACCTTCRCAGATGAGTAGGAATGTGAATATAGCCTCAGCTATAGGTACACTTCATACAGATGATTTTTTAACTCAGGTACTTTTAAACTTCCTCTGTGTCCCGAAGCATTTATGAATTTTCCAGTATTCTTAGGACTGCCACCAGAGCCCAGTCTCAAAGGCAAAGAAATTTTGAGAATAATTAAAATAGGAAATTCATGCTCCCTTACTTAAGCTTCCTTTGCYCTGCCCCCTGCGAGATACAGAGCACAACTCAACACCCAGACAGGATGTGCTCACTGCTCAACTGTGCTTAGCATTTAGTATGTGATAAGACTATGAACTACTACAGATGATGGGAGTTTGGCTGAACAACACAAAAATCAGTCCAAATTTCATAAATAATTGCTACATCCTAAAAGATTTCTGTTAATCTGGAAAATATAGTCTAAATCTGTAGTCCTGATTCAGGTGACTAACATTGCTGTAGGTAATGTTTGTTTTTAAAGCATAGGAGAATGGTTGATATTTAAAACAAAAACAAGTTCAAAAATCAAATTGCAAACTGTTTATTTGCTCCTGTCCAAACAGACCTCAGTAGCACAAAAACAATGTGAGCTAACCCAATCTGTCACATAATACTGTACTTATTTATCTAGCACTGCTGAAGCCAAGCACTGAGTAGGAGAGATACTAAGAGAGGGAAAGAGCAATAAAATTAGTGTGATTAAGCTGAAGCAAACAAGTAATCTTTTCATGTGTATGAGGGGAAAAAAAGTAGGTTAATAAGGAGAATGATTATTGAATAACTAGAGGCAAAAAGCAATGCTAATACAAGAAGGATTGAGGACCCAGAAAAATAAAGGGCAGGAGATGAGACTATCATGGGCGCACATCTTACAGAGCTGAGCCACTATTTCACCACTTACATTCTGAAGTCCCAGCAAAGACAAGATCAGGCAAGCAAGCTGGAAATAAGAGCAAAGGGATCACAGAGGAGTGGAGATAAAGTGAGGTACTCAACTGCTCAATTTGCATGAGGACAACTTCAAAGCAACACTCAGATGTGAAACTAAAGGAAAGAGGGGAGCAGAGGCACCCAACCCTTGCTTAGGGAGGCCTGGGGAGAACCTTTTCAAGGCCAAGTGTTGTGGTGCTGCAGAAGCTCAACACGGGATCATAAAAAAGCAGTTGATTAAAAGTAAATCTTACAAACAACATGAAATGCTTAGACGGTTTTAACATGTGAAAAAGTGCGGGCAAAGAAACATTTAAAGAAGTACCAGGACAGCAGTGATGAGAGGTGGAATAAAGGGAATATCCTTGAGAGTGAGAGGAATCAAGTCATATCTCTGAAATATTTATCTGACACAGTTGCACCTCAAATCTCCTCTGAAAACTTTCAGCTTAACACGGGATACATATTCTAACAGGAGCACCTTAAATGCAAAGCAAGTGACACCAGCCAGTGATACCCCCACAAGGCACAGAGTGACTGACAGCATAGAATCACATAAAGTTATTTTATGAAGTATCTGCTGAAAGGGCAGATTTGGCATAAGGTTTTGAAATGGAAAAAAAATAATTAAAAAAAAAAATCACAGGCACAAAACTTATGTGTTCCTCAACCAAGGGCATCCTTATTCAACATCCCAACCACACCGACCAATCACTTAACTATGATGAGAAAGCAGAAGAAGGACCTCCAATGGGTTTTGGTTTGTTTTTTTCCTCCACTTTTCAATTTCTACCTGAAAAACCACAACTTTTGCTTTAACTTTGTGGTGTTGCAGACCATTGATACAGCTCATATTAAATACTGGACTGGGACATCTATATCCAATACTCACAGTGACACTGCAAGAATATTGCCTTTTTGAAAAATGAAAGAATAATCTCTAAAAACTCCTGAATGCACATATTAGAGTCTTAACCTCGACACATAACAAAATATCAATTATTCTTTAAACATAAGGGCAAGGACTAAACAACCCAGAAGTGTTCTCTCCTTCACACTGCTGCAGTTCACTAGTGACCCAAATTAGCCATCCAGTATCATTGCTCCTAAATTTTTCTGCTTTGGATTGATGTACAAAAACTACCATTTTAATAAATCAATTTGAGATCTTCAAATGAGAGGCACTAGCAGTATCATTTGTTATTATCATACATATACTATAATCTAGCATGAGACACAAACAAGCCCTTAGAAAATGACCTGTAGAGATCTATCACATCCCACTGACCTCCTTCAAAACATACTTGGATCTGTTCAAGCCGTTTATTGCTCTTTGGCACTAGTAATCCACCATTTGATCATTATAAAACACTCACAGCAGCTGTGCCTACAAACAGAGCATGATGATTTAAGTGCATAAGAACAGGAAGAGAGGAACTCTCAAGAAACAAAGATCCTGAGTTTATGCTAATAACTTTACTTTAAAAGACTAAATTAAGGAGAAACATATGCAGATTCCCTTAAGCTCTTCTATTTTGGATTAAAGTCTCAAAAGTGCTGCTCATGTCAGGCTACTTTTTCTGCAGTTCCTTAGAGTATTCTGAGTATTTCTGTATCACTAAGTGTTTTGCCGAATTCAATTTTTGCCCTCACTAAACACCACAGCAGAAGAGACATCAGTGTTGTGTTGGCAGAGAACATAGTTGTTAGGCAATTAGCTATATAAAGCTGCATTTGTTCTCCTTCCTTTTTACACCACACAGAAGAACAAATACAATGATAAGATGGAACCAGCTTTACTAGAATGAATTTGTCCAATGGCAAATATGTCCTAACTTGATTACTGATCAGAGTTGGTGAGACAGACTCTACATTCTACATGAATGAAGATATGTTGTAGATGCAACAGTTTTTTATTCTTAAAAAATACTTAGGAATCAATACCCTACTATCTACAAAACCGGAACAGAACTAGCAAATCCAGAGAGCTGAAATAGCATGTTATAGTTACAACTGGAATAGCATAAGGCATAGGTTAAGTTTTCGTTCTCAGAAACAGTTTTGCGTCATCTTTGCAGTATAAATCTGCATGGGGTGGAGGGCTGCTATTACTGGTCAATTTAGTAACATGTAGAAAACCACTTAGATGATTTTACTGAATTTACATCAACATTGCTTTCACAATTCTTGTTCAGTTCTTACTTTTGTATGCCTTCCTTAACTTTACATAAGAGTACAAWAGCAGTTCTACCTGGTAGGAATCCAAAAACATCAGGAAACATTTTTTTAATGTGTTTGGACTGAACACATGCGTCAGAAATCCTTTAGATGAAATTTTATAGAGAGTATCTCAGTTATGCTTTACTGGGCAAGGTGGGGAAGCAAAAGGGGTGGAGACCTAGAGCTTTTTTCTAGTAATTAGTCACTAGTAAGTGTTCATCGTTTCTCCTGTACTCAAATTTTCTTCATTCTATTATTCACAGTAGTAAATTTATCTATAAAACTTAAGCAACTTACTTTGCAGTGGTCATACTGTTGCTGTAAGGTTGGAACATCCCCTCCAATGGGCATTTGCTTTTTTAGTTCTTCATCTTTCACATTCAGCCATTTGATTAACTCTTCCAGGGATGTCAGCAATCTGTTCCATTTCTCTGCACTAGCCTCCAAGTGAGCCCTGTGAAACAACATTAAAGCATCTTTAAAGCCCTCAATAGCAAAACCAGCATGGGAATGCAATAAATAAAATTGCTCCATTATTAAGATAAGAAAGTTTCAAGTGTTTAACTGGAAAACAACTTTGTGTTAAAAAACCCTCTACTTCAAAACATTTTGCACAGCAAATAAAAATAAACAGAGGAAAAATGGGGGAACACAGACAAATATGTACCTGATGCTTTAACTTATCTAAAACCTTGAACGTTGCATGTCTAAGCAACATAAAGAAATGCTATGTTTTGTTGTGACTCCACCACTGTAATGCACAAAGTACAAGCACCATTTTGTGGAGCTAAAGCACTGCAAAACTGAACTCTTTCATGCCAGAACCTTGACTCTCCAGCAGCAAAAGCAACAAGTTCTCCCAGCAGTGATCAACAGTAAATGGCCTGTGCTGCTGAAAATATTAGTGACACGGATTACATAATACATCATCTTTAGTTGATAACACAGTGAAAGCTGTCTCTCAGTTTAACTGACAAAGCCCCGAGATTCCACAATAATGTCTTCTATCATTTTAAAACATACCTTGACTTGATGGCTTCTCCCTGCAGTGCCTATACAGCTGCAGGGAAATCTTCGACAGGGACCAGCTACCCTTCTTTTACTGCAGTCGTTCTATGTTATGGATTCATTCGAGACCAGCATGTACTTAGTTTATACCAGTAAACATCAATTTCTTTCTCTACACAGGTGATGGAGTAGAGCTAAGTCCTTTTCAGTGCAATCTGACACCCACTCTGCACCCTCCTGCCCCGCTTCTGGCAGATGCGGGAACTGAACTTTACTATTGTTTCCTACCTTTTCCCTTTCCTATTTTGTGCATGGTTTTCTATCTTTTTTTCTGATTCACTGTAACTTGCATCTTGAAACTTTCACCTGGCTTCTCTTGTATTATCGCCTCAAACAGCATTCGAATGAATGTTTGGGACTGATATGACAATAGTTGGATTGAAGGGGTGATGTGCTGCAAGGTTAATTTCAATGCAAGCTTAGGTTTAGGTATGCTGGGATCTCCCAGCAATACTAGGATAGATGAACCAAAAAAGCAGTCAGTAGGAGTGTATGAGGGGGAGAAGATACAAAGAAAAAAAAAAAAAAAAAATCACATTTCTGAAAAGGATAAACTAACTACCTTTAGGAAGAGGAACCTATTCTTCACTCCATTCAGGAAAGCACTTAGGTAACTACTTGGGAAAAAAAAAAAACCAACAAACTTCCTAGAAGCGACGTTTTACTGCCTACAGTTTTGTGCATCATGGTTTCTATCGTCCCTTATTGCCCTCGCTGATACCTTTCTCTCAACGCTGAATTCAACCCAGCTGCTTGTAGCCCGGGCCTAAACAGCTGAGCCAGCATCCTGCCCTGCAGTGAATTACAAGCGAGCTATTGCATTTGCAGTTATATGCGTACCAGGAAAGAGCATCCTGCCGGCCTTGGTTTGCAGACCAGAAACTCCTGAGCGAAATGTACTGTCTCAGCTCTCCTGGCCTCTTTTCAGTTCTTTAATACTCACTAACCAGAACTACTTTCAAGGCAACCAACTTGTTCTTTGAGTACAGGCGGTATTAACTCTACAGCAAGTTAGTGCACAAGGTACCTGCTTCACAGCTGGAGCATTCACCACAGTTGGCCCCTGAAGCCTCCAGCCAAGCACAGGAGCACACTCCCAGCAGCACAGGGTGGTCCACATACAATGTGGACCTTGTTCTTTTCACAGTTAGCTTGACATCCCATCAAAAATACCCTCAGAAATACCAAGCTGCAAAGCATTACATATATGTTACCCTCAGGTGCTCTGTACTCAAGAAACAGCCCTCCTTTCTGGAAGTGAAAACTGAATTATACTGCCTATTAATCAGGCAGAAGAGAGACATTGCCCTCTCATCTAAGCCAAGGCAGCCCACATTTGAATTCACAGTTTTGCTGTTAGACCCACAGAGTGTTACAAAAATAAAGCATCTTTATGAATTTCTAGAAGCAACCACAATTAAAATGTTCAGATCTATAGTCTTTTGTTTCACTTTCATAGTGAAATCTCTATTCATTGTGACTTATTACTGTATCTAGCACGTTTAAGCAGTTCTCACCTCTAAAAACTAGCACTTTTTGAGTCTTTAGGATTCAGCTTTAATTATTTAGCGGAATTCTTGCATACAAAATGAATTGGAATTTTGTAAGGGGAAAAAGCCCTGCAACTAGTTAAAGGATAATTTAAGGGTGACTCACTGTTAACTTAACATACAGTACAATAATATTAATAGTGAAAAAACTAATTAATGATGTGGCATATGATACTAGATTAAATGCATTGTAATTTACCACTAATGACTACCCGTGTGCCTGCCAGATTAATCACAGTAGCAAAATATCACTAGCACATGATTTCAAAGTCCAGTGCAAGCTAAACCTGTGGGGGTAGAGCAGTAAGGGGTGGGGAGGAAATGGACTACACTAACAGGGAATTTAAAATTCTTCTCTGAACACAAAGTGAGCTAACCTCCCTCTTGAAAGGTCAAAAAGGCATTAAGGGGAAAAAAAATACCCAGGGGAAAACATATCACATCAGCCTGGGTTTTTCCTAAATGTTACCCTTCTAATCTTGTCAGAAGCAATACCGAAAACAAAAGCAAGATGCAGCAGCAGCTGAAGAGCAGACACAAGCATTCAATTCTCCTGGGGAGCGGAGACACATGCATTCAGTAAACAGCATTCAAAGCAAATGCTGCATAGGAGCAAGGGAACCAAAATATGCTCCAATTTGCATTTCAGTGCAAAGTTTTAGTATCACGTTTAAATTTGTTATACAGACATTATCAAATAGAGCTGATAAACTATGTTGAAGTTCCGAAATGTTTCTTGGGCTTCTTTGCTTTCAAAGACAGGATTTCTGGCCTTTGTTTTATAATTGGTACTTCTACCAATACACAACCTGCAAACAAAGCTTCAGGTGTTTGTGTTCATGTGACAAACGAACTGACAATCTCCAGGGATTCCCAAAGTCAAGTAGTGGCTTAAGAATCTGCTCTGATAAAAATACAGGTCAGTTACAGATGATTGTTCAAGTTCGAGCACCAATTTGAGCAATATTCCCCAGCATCAACAACATGGTATTCAGAAGCACTCCTAAGGGAATCCTGAATGAGCCTGAAAAACACAGATGCTCCCATCCAGCTGACCAGGTTGAGAGCATCCCCCCACACACACACCCAGGCTGAATAAAATCATCCAGAAGAGGAGGAACTCTGACATAACTCCCCTTCTGTTGACCCCGAGAGGCTCTCTTCACAGCTGGAGACCTCCTCAGCTTTTGCTTCTGCTATGGAGGTAACACTTTCCCTGCTGAGTGACGTGAGAACACATAGAATAAAAAGATTGGTGGGTGGTCTAAATAGGGAGAATCCTTCTCTGTTTCTCCCATACTTTTACCTCTACCCTCCCCCAAACACTAAAACCCTTGCACCTCCTGCCCCAGGAGGAAAGAACCTCCTAAACATTGGGCTTTAAAAGGCAGACCTGCACAAATCTGCAGCTTTGTTTTCTTCCTTGGAATAAGATAATAAAAAGAGAAAAAGAAAGAAGCATGAGTAAGTCTACAAGTAATTCCAAGGAGAGGTGTAGTCTTCTCAGGTGGTGTCATAGTCACTACAAGTACAGGTTTAAGTAGTTTCCATGCATTTAAAAATATGTCACGAGAGTGCTGCTTTTCCAGTTTAGAACTCCTTTTAGTTACTGTAGCAAGGAAGTAAAGTCAACACAGTGACTAGCACCATCAGCTCTGAGGACTGAAGTGATGAAGAAAAACTCGTACTATCCCTAAGGGAGAACAGTACTTTCAGCAACTAAAAAAAAACAACAAACCAACAACAATGTAATCAGAACTTACACATAGCTGAAAATATTCCAAAAACTTAGAGAAACCTTAATTTAGAAGCATCATCCCAAGCTAAAACTCGTAAAAAAACAATCAGATTTTTCAATCTTCAGTCCTAGCATCTAACACGGCTATATGCTGTTCTTACAAGATTCATCCATACAGTTTTGCTTTCCAATTCATTCTTGAAATAAGGTACACCAAGAAAGCAAAAGTTGAAGGCAAACAGCTACATCAACACACCGATTTCATATCGGTTCTATGCTTTGTTATTTCCCTATGTAGGCTTTCATCACTCTTGCGCAAGTTGGAAAAGTGAACTGCAATCAAAGAACAGGGCAAAATACATGAACTCAGAAATGCTACACTCCTTTCAGTGGCGACTGAGATTTGAGAGGTCAATTTACTTCTCTCATATTTGCTCCAGCATTCCCTTCCCTGCCTATCTCCTACTTGTAGCTCAGTGACATGTGGCTCTGCAGCATTGCAGGTACCAGCACAGTAACACAAACATTGCAAACATTACTGCTGCCCAGTGGGATGCACTGGATGCCGTATCTACGCAAAAGTGAAAAGGTGTCCATATTCAGAAAAGCCGTATTCCCACTTTTTTGAGCRTTCACTGCATAATCGCTGTCTCTGTATTGCTGCCTTGGAACTCACAGCTGGCCAGGGTAAACAGATTGAAGGGCCTTTTTTTTAGCCATCAATTTCTTCCAAATTATGATCAACCCCAGGAAAGGCCAAGCAACTGAATTGTTCTTGCTAGAACTCCACAGTTGCTAAGTTATTATCTTACGAGCATGTTTCTTGTCTTTCTCTCACATAGACTTATTTGTGAGTAGAGCTCATAATAGCCCAAGTTTAATAGCTCTTGCATTAAACTACTTGTGTGGTGGGGCCAGTCTCCGCAAGCCCCCACACCAAACTGCTTGATTTGTCTGGTTCAAGCTCTGCCTGGGGGCTTTCATGGAGCTGATTTACCTGTTTCACTTAACTGTTTAGCACGTTGGTGATGGGGTAAGTGCAGACAAAAAGTAAATGTCACATTTTCCCCTCTATCTTACTCTTTCAAACTCTTGTGCCTGAATTCCAAGCTCAACTCATTTTTCTGGCCTTTGCAAAATTCATATGAATGCTTAACATTATTCTGTTCTATTAAAAGAACAGTTTCCTTTAATCAACAAGCAAGCAGTTGCAATTAAAAGCTCTAGAAATTCTTTTCTATGTAATTCATTTTAATGTGGAGTTTTATTCACATTAATGAATACGGTAATATCTACTGCCAAAATGACATCGCAAAGATTTTAACAATGACTACACTTGGACAGTCAGTGAGCTTGACACTGATAGTGTCAAAAAATTGTAAAATGCATTCCTTGATTAATAGGTATTTTAAAACATTTCTTAACTGAATAGCAGCAATAAAAAAAAAATACTACCAATATGGCTCAAGACACTTAAGATGCAAGTCCTATCAAATTATTCATTTCAGTGGTAAAACCAAAAACAACAACACACCCCTCATTTCTCCTCACAGTAATTGTAGATTCATAGAATTACTTCATTGACATTGCTATCGATTTACAACAAGGAAAGATTCAACATACTTTCTGGAAAATTTAGTACAGATTGGCAAGTTACAGCCGCGCAGCTCTGGAGAGAGAAGAACAAGTAGTTAAGCCAGCATGGTGAGCAAGTGCATCAAGTTTTTATATTTGTGCTCAGGGTTCCTTTACAGAAGAAAATGGAGATTTCACTTCAATGCTGTGGTCAARTTTCTCAAGCCTTTTAGAAGACAGCAACTGTGCCCCATTCATGTCTTGATGTTTTCATTACTTACCTGATGTTAGCCGACTTCGCCTTCAGGTCATTCCAGCGCTGGTTCATGTCATCAAGCCGGTGCTGGAGCAGGGCAGCTTCCTCAGAGTTTCCCAAGGCTTTCACCATCTTCTGTCTGTTTCCATCAATGTTTTTAAAGATGTCATTGTGGGCATCAATCTCAGCTTGGATGTCCTGAAATATGAGCAAGAAGAGTCCAAACATCTTAGTTCTCTAAATAAAGGAAGGAAGAGCTTATTCTCATTAGTATTCCTAAGCACTAGGACAGAGCACATAGTCTTAACTTTCTTGGGTCCCTCTGAAAAGAGATGCAGAGGGGAAAACCTGCAACTCTATTAACATCATTATAAAAGGTCTAGCTTTCGTAAGTGTGAGGAAAGGAGTTTGAAAGTCATCTTTGACTGCGAAAGAGGACTCAGAACTATAAACACTATGTTTTTGTAGCACTGAAGGTAACTAATTGTCTACTGTTCTCCCACGCATTTCACACAGTGCAGCATTTGCAAATGCACTAGAAATTGTTTCCTGCTCAGAAATTACACAGATTCAGCCTCAGCTATGTTGCCTCCTTCCTCTTTGGAATAAAACATTGCAGAAACCTTACACAGCCCAGTGAAATTCAAACTCTGTGTAGTGCTTTAGGTCATATGCAATGAAAGCTTTTAACTAAAAACCTATGTCCTTAAACTGCAGCTAAATGACTACAGCTACCACAAGCCCATTTTTACAATTGAACTACTGTACACCATGGCCTGCAATATGTGGAGAGGTTGATATAAAACAGCAGGATGTATTATACTCTGAATTTCATAGTAAACACTGAAAAGAAAAAGAAGTGCTTGTGATTTCAATTCAGCTTACTCATCTCTCCTCCCCTTCAAAATTAAACGTTTTATTCTCTGATCTACCATCTGCCTCAAGAAACACATTACAGATGTTGTCTTCATCTAACCGAGCACAGTATTATTTTTAAAACACATTATAATAGCAAACAAAACTTCCTGCATCACTGCCAATGCTTTCTAGCATCCTTACATCTATGTATACTCTAATAGAGCAATGTAAATGTGTGGAGAGCCAGGAGGTGTACTGGCTGTCTCAATAGGATTAATCAGCAAAGATTGTGACAGGAACTTGATGCAGATGTAAACAAACTTATTTTGCAAAGGAAGAAATTCAATAACTGAAATCCCTTATAGGTTTTTATTCTTCCAGACAATTCCTCAGTAACCTCCACCTGTTCCCAGGAGCAGGAAAGGAGGGGGCTCTTGTACCTTCCCATCCTCAAGATGTAGTCCTGCATCTTAGAATGGCTGCTTGCATATCTACAGTTGACAGTGGGAAACAGTGAAAAAGCAGCTATGAATTTGAGACAGCATGAAAGCTTTCTTTAGTTAGGGAAGAAAGCAAGAAGAAGTAAGGATACAGCTGGAGAAGTGGGGGGAGGAGAGACAGAGAGGGAAGAGGGGGGTGGGCCGAGAGAGAGTGAGGGAGGCACCAGTGAAGCTCTGGCTCTCCATCTGAGCTACTATGTGACTTTGGACAACTACCTATTCTTTGCCCTGAGTTTTACTACTTTAAAACCGGTAAAAAGACACTTTTGCTGTCTTTAAACTGTCCTGATGAAAATCACCATTATGAAAATAGATACAAGCAACCCAGATAAGACAGCATAGCCATCAGTTAAACAAATCAGGTGCTTATCTGAAAACATTTGCAGCTCCTGTCCTTACGCCTCCAATTAGTAGCAATCGGTAGTGATCTCCTTTTCTCACTGTGTTATCCTAATCTTTCAATTCGTATGAGATTTGTAAACATGTTGTGGTTACCCTCCCTTAGAATTTCTTATTTCAAAGTGGGAAGAATAACTCTATACATGTACACATTCCAATTCATGTTCATCCCGATCTATTATTTCTCTTTCTCCTTCCTTTTTCTTGGTCCTTGATTCTCCGTATTCTTCTTCGTTGTCCTCTACATGGCAAAAAGGGATGAAAAAAGTTGATTATCCCTGCTCAGGCCCCAACTAGGATTAACTCTAGTAAGAGTTAATCCAATTTCAATTTTTCAGTACTTTAAAAGTAATTATAAACACTTCCCTATTATCACATGGAAGCTCCCATATCCAGAGTCACAGGGTCAACACACTGGAAAATGCAGGAGAAGAGGGAAAAAAAATTCCGTTGCTTTTGCAACATTAAGAGGGGGACAAAACCATGAAACTCCATCGTTCTTAGCCCAATGCAAAGGGGATCTGGGCCAGAGTGCTCTCCTAGTGCATGAAAAACAAAGCAAAGCAAAAAAAAAAGGGAGGGAGGGAAGAAGAAAGAAAACAAAGAAAAAAGAAACCTAAAGAAATACACTGCAAACAGAGAAGGACTTCTGGCCAGCAGAAATTCATAGTTCTTAAATGTAGTTACATAGCTTTATCAACTTAATCTTTGGAGGTATTACTATAGAGGCGCCATATTTTGCTAATTTTGCAAATATTTATGTGCACATATCTGTTAAACTGGATTGATAATTTATTGGTGTGAAGTCAACAGATCTGTTTACATGCCCAAGTGCTTGCAGGATTAAGGTCCTAAATTAAAAGAAAGCTCTTCGAGGAAAGAATTCATCCTATATATAAACCAAGGTGCGAGTTTCAAAGATTTGAAAGATAGAAAGGAGAAAGAATAATTAGGTTAACATTTATATATCTACTTCACCCTAGCCAGGCTATTAGAAGATTGCCATTTTCCTTCCTTTTAAGAATTAAGATCAAACCGCTGCCTGTCTTTTCCACTTTGGTCTGGTGACTTCAAAATCCCCTTATCTCCATTCTGAACCTTAGATTTCTTTGCTTCTCTCCCTCTTTACCCCTCTCATGGCAGATGATTTACTTGCAAGATTCAAGCATTCATTTTATGCTTGGATCTGATTTTAAAGCTTGTGTCCATAATAAGAAGCCTACTTCTTTCTTTAATTTCAATCAAATAAAATATTAAATTATCATATAATGACAACTGAAGAGCATGGGTCTTTAAAGAATGTATAAATATGGTATGTGACAATAACACTATAGATGGCAATTCCGAAAAGGACCCAAAGATGTAGCTGACTYCAACTGGAGTTGCTACTGGAACAGCCCAAAGGCAGATTAGAGTAACTTGCCCAGGGTAAAAGAAAATATATGACAAAGATTTGAACAGAACCAAACTTTGTGACTCCAACTCCAAGGTCAACCAGCTGTCAAACTTTTTTCTTTTTTTCTTCCTTATAGGCTGCAAGGATATTTTAAACAGTTACAACAGTAGACATCGGTGTCCTTTGGAAACTATTAATCCTTTATAAAGACAAAAAGAAAAATCCTTTAAAAAAAMCCCCCAACAAACCAACTGCATTTCCATGAGGATGAGCATTCTATAGTGCCTTTTTTCTGAATGATGAGTCTAGAGGACCTCTAATTCACTCTGCAACCCCTGAAGCTGTTAGCATATTCACTGCCACTCATGTTTTTTCAGATTTTATTTGTTTATACCATTTTCATTGGTACATTGCCATTAACACAGGCAAAATATTTTCCTCTTTAAAGGACCTGAACCCTTCTGTTGAAGGTAAAAACATGACTGGTGGAAGAAAACTCCACATTTCCATGCCAAAATTGAAGTGGAAGAAACAATGCATTTTATAACACGCAAAATGTTACTCTATTCCATTCTCTCCATTAAGAATCCTAGATACTTGAGCTTTATGATACAAAGATCTAAAACAAGGAAGTTTTTTTCTTCTGTAAGGTAAATAAACAGATGTTCCTATAACATTACAGATTCTGTTATCAAGATCCCTTAATCAAGTTTCTACTACATATGATATATGACATGACACAAAACTCAACTTAGTCTCTTACGAAAAAGGTCAATAGCATTCTATACCAAATCATAACTTCATATATTTTTTTWAAAAACAGTTACATACAGGACTTATCAACATTTTACTCCAATGTTTTTTAAACCCACTATACACAGCAAAATTCTGTATTACACCCCAGTTTTTAACTATGTTTATTAGGAAACAGAATTCCACTGAATTTCTACAAAGACCTGACCACAGAGCAGGGATGGYAAGTTATGGCACACAACCTACACGTGGCTTGTAAGAAATGGACTTGCAGGTCCAATGCCGATGCTGTGCCACAAGACTGGCACACAGACTGCTACGTAATTTTATTCCCCAGGTACAAGCCGCAGAACAGGCAAACAAACTGTTGTGGCTTTTGAACCACATGAAGATCTTAAGAGGAGTTAGTAGGGTTGAGGTTGACTCCCCATGAATGAAAAGTAGCCTGAAAAATTGCATTTTCCCCAGCAGAAGTTACCCCCAGGCTATTTTGCCAGGACAGTTTTGTACTTCTATCCACCCAATACAAATCATGCCTGTGACTGACCAGCAGACTTGGTGCAGGTACAAGGAACTGCAAGTCCCACAAAAATGACCACCCATTGCCTTCACTGACATTGTTCAAGTCAGCAAAGACATAGTTACAGAATTGCTGCACTTGCCTCTTTTAGAGGTCAGGAATAAAGGTGATGACTGCTCACCAAAGTATCTGCAGAAAACTCTTCCAGCTGGAACGGCTGGAACAAAAACTTCAGTGTCAACCTAAGGACATAACTGTATGCCACAGACATCAGCCAGAACATCTTTCTTTCTCACAGCAGGTAGCAAGGGAATGGATTTTTAAATTTTTTTCTTTTTTTTCTTTAAATAGCAGATTGTTTAGTCTATATTGAACCAGATACATTTTACCTGCTGCTGCCAACTGCCTCTGGGAACACTGCTGTGTCAAGATGTTCCCTTTAGCCTACGCTTCACTCGGAGCTTTTCACTTTTTGATGACTCTTAAGGAGGAAGTAAGAATTAGGGCATGATACAGGCATACGAAAGTGGCCATTGTGAAAGAAAAATGGGATTTTTATTGCTCTCTTCCTTACAAATGCTGGGGGTAGCAAGGAGAGAGGGATGCTGTTGTAAAAAGAGACGGTTAAAAAAAGAAAAATCTCTGAAGAGACTCATCTCATCCAGGGAGCCTCTCCTCTGATGTCAGAGAACAGTCATAACTTTAGAAACGCTTACCCCATCTGCTGTTTCAGAGGCCTSCAGTGGCAGTTGCTGTTAAGCAATCAGTTTATAATGAATTCACATTCAGAAGAGCAGTACACATGCAAAACCCTTGGGCAGAATTGCCATTATCATAAATCCACCAGTGGCAGAAGTGTGTATAAAGACAGACATTAAACCTCTCTAAAGTGTCATACACAGACCACACTGGGTCAGCCACATGACTATAGTATAAGATCAAAGCAATTCACAAAAGCAATTGGCTTTAGCTATGACAGAAATTTAATTACTACTTAAGCTCTCAGACATTTCAGGAAGAAAAAAAAAACACTTTTGTGGGGAAAAACCACTTTGGGATACTTTTCAGATCTAATTTTCAAATGCTTTCCAAAAGCCTTTGGAAACATCAAGTTTCCAAAAAGCTGTCTTGACTTGCACTTAAACCTAATGGATAGTACCTTAACAGGTGACATATGGTGTGGGTAAGGATTCACTTCATCACAAGAATGATGATGCACTTAGGAAGGCTGAGAACGCCAGCCTGCCTTCGACAATGGCTCCATCGCATGGCATTGACTCAGCGTCTGAGGGGCATCGTAAATCCGTTAATACCAATTCCAGCAGTCACATAAGTGCGACTGAACAAAGCCAAAGCAGCCCTGCCCACTCCAGTGTAATGCGACTCTGCTTTTGCATAGGAAGGGAGTGCCGTGCAAGCTTCTGCAAATGCCATCTGGCTTCTGCATTACGACCACAGTAACAGCACTCGTAATTCTCTCCTCGCAACATATATTAATGAATCCAGAAAGCTGAAAGCAGCTTGCAAGCCAGGATCACTGTCATAACGTTGTTTCTCCTGGCAGTGAACTCCTCAGTTAGGAAGAACAGGATGGGTGTGTGGGGAATCGTGAGAGGGAGAGACGAAGCCTGGGAGGAGGAGGGGAACTTGCTCAAAAAAAAAGAAAAAGAAAACTTGCTAAATAACCACAGATTAAAACTTGTGGTTGAAGTTCACCAACTAAAATGTTAACCACCTTCTCCAGCAGCAAAGCACCCTCCTACATCGTGTTACAAACTTCACCACAGCAGACAACAAAATGACACAGTAAGCTTCAAGCTAAAAAATAGAGCAGAGCTGTGAGACCTGTAGGTTTTGGTTTTGTTGATAATTGCTACGATCCATTCCTTTGAGATGAAATAATATTCAAATATTCAAAATCACAGGGGAGAGCCTGGAGTTTGCAAATGTCAGGGCTTGTATGGTTCAAAAAACATTAGAAACACTGGTTTCAAAAATTCTGTCTTAACCATGTTATGAAGCACCTCAAAGAGTCAAGCGCATGTCCTAATCTTTACAGGCTACCAGCAGCAATTACAAGAGAGGAGTGAAGCCAGCTGACAGACAGGAAGAAAGAGAGGAGCAAGTGATCTACACAGTGAAGAAATCATGTCACAAATGCTCTTTCACTTTTACTATTAGCTACTTTTGGAAGAAAAATGCTGGTGCGATACTGAACAGTATCTGTCTCGTTAGCTCCAAAGTTTGCTACTGTAGGAAAGTAAAAATACAAGAGTTCAATAAAAACAAAACAAAACAAAACAAATCCAAACCAGTTTACAAACAGCCTTCTGAGGGCTCAGGCTGCTTATTATTTTGAAATTAACCAGAATCATTATACAAACCCAAAACCAAACAAACGGGTAGCTTAATTTTATTTTCTGAGACTTTTAGGTTCATTTAGTAATACCCATTATACTACTGTTCTGGTGACCAGTGCTGATTTGTATTAAAAAAAAACAACAACAACATACTGAAGTTTAGAGCTTTAGCATAGAAAGCCACAGAATCAGGCTTTACAATCTGCTCTCCTGCTTTATGACCACAGTATTTATGTTTTTTATCTTAATGTGTAAATAAACTACTATGTATTTTGTTACAGACTCTGGTCTTGCAGGGCACAGGAAGTTTGTATGGAGAAATGTTTTTTTTAATAACAAAAGAAAATATAGTATGCAAAGCCGAGCTAACAGTGGTTACAAACATACGATCCAGGTTTCATTGGAATTGCTGACAATTAGATGAAAACAATCTGGTTTTGAAGAGTCTCATGTCTCTCACTAACCAATGCAATCACTGCAAAGCCAAGTCTCCTGCCTCTCAGCATTACTGTACCAAATGTCCTGGTAAGAGAAAGAGTAACTAGCTTGAATAAAAGAACAGAAGAAATTATGGGAAAAGTGGTGCATTCCCTGGAAGTAATTCTACTTATAAAAGCCATCATAAGATCTTCCAATTTGCCTAAGATAACATTCAACTAAATTTAACAGCAAACTGCAGAGCGCTTCCTTCATGTCACCAGTGAAGTAAGGTCACAAACATCCTGGAAAGTCCCATTATGCTCTTGATGTAGCAAAGTCCAAACTKTTCTATCATTTCCTTGCGGGTGGGGAAGGGGGGGAGGGAGAGGGAGATGACAACCACAATCAAAGCACATGCTCTAAAACTAATCTTGTAGGACCTGAAATGGGGAAGAGAAGCAGCATTAGACTTTCATATTTGAGAGGCAGCTGAACAGGAGTCACATGAGGACCTTAACAGCAACACAGAAAACCTAAGATTAACATCAATCTGCCCCTCTTATTGTGTAGTTTTCAAAGGCATAACCTTTTTCAAAGGCATAAGTATATGGAACTGTGCTTATCATACCTTTTCAAATTTTGTCAGCAGCTCACATAAGCTAAAGTTCAGGCCAATCATCATTAAGCGTCCCCCGAAGCCCACATTTTCCTGGTATGTCCTCCAAGCCAGGTCTGTTGCCTTCAAAAGGTTTCTCTCTTTTTCCACCTATACTGTCTCAAAACTCTCGGAGAGCTCCTGCGCGTGCCCCTCTCTCAGGCTGTGGGGCAGTTCACGCAGCACCATTGTCACAGCCTCCCTGTCCCTGCTCCTTCCCACGGGCTGGGCACCTGGGGTGGGCCACTGACGCCAGGTGATGCTCCTTGCAGGGTTAACCTGGCCCCATGGCGCTGTGGGGACCTCCTCGTCTTCACGCCTGGCCAGGACTGCCTCCCGCTCACCTCAGCAGTGGCCTGCAGGTTCCAAGTGCTTCTTGCAGGCCTCAAGCTCAATGTTTGGTCTCAATGACCCCAAGCAAGAGAAGCTATACTCCGCTGGTATATGGTGGATGCAGAGGGTGGGGAGGAGGAGCAAGTCCTTCCACGTTGCTCCATTCAAGGGAAAAAAATACAAAGTAAAAAAGAGAAGAAAAAAAATCCCCAGAGAAACTTCTGTTTATAGAAAGCACCAAAAGCCAGCTTTTCAGAAAAGTCAAAATGGGACGAGGCACACTTCAGCCTAGGAAACACGGCAGCGTCACTGGACAGGAGGCCACCTCTCCTCTCCCTGCCTTCCTCGCAGCTGGCCACCAGCAGGCTGGTGTTGCTATGGCAGTAACCAAGCCACTTCCAGCCCTCTTCCCTCCACCCGCTTTGCTTCGCCCAGGGGATCCTGCACCGCTGAACAGCCAAGGCCCATTAGAAGAAATCTAAAAAGTCACTTCCTTTGTTTAGGTGAGAAAAAAAAAATAATTAAAAAAAAAATCAATCTCTAGCAAAGGATCCTGCTGCAACCTCTGAAGCCTTTGCTGCGGATCTCCTCCTTTGGTCCTGTCTGCTCTGACAGCCGTGCGCTAATCTATCGCCAACATTTGTTTATTATTGTAATCAGCATCCTCCCTTCCAGCAGCCCTGGTGCTACTCTGAAGCCAAACACCCCCCCCCCCCCCCTTCCTGGAAGCCTCCCCGCTGGAAAACCACCGCCACCCCTAAGGCTGCAGAAACCCCGGGCCAAAAACCCTCACTCGCCCCTTTTCCTTCCCCTCGAAAGGAAAGGCGGCTCTTTAGTCACTGGACAGGAGCTGTAAAAGCAACGGGTGCTCGGCAGAGCCCCCACGCGCCGCCGGGGCTGCCGAGGGCAGGCTCGGCTCGGGCAGGCTCGGCTCGGGCAGGCTGCTTCCCGCGAGCCCCTGCTGCCGGCGGGAAACCCGACACCCGGCGGGTGGCGGCGGGGAAACCGCTCCTGCAGACCCTGCCCACTGGAACCCCCGGGGGCATGGGAAGGCCCATCTAAGCTACTATTAATGCTTTCCGTACAGCCACACATCGCTCAGCCGCCAAAACCAGCTTCAGTAATAGTTGCCAGCAAGTCAGAAAATGTGTAATTAAAACCAAACCAACAACCCATCGCTTGCAAAACCCCTTACAACTATTTCTCCTATGACCATGTTGGGTATCACGTGTTGCTTTTATTTTCTTTTTATTTCACCCAACTGCCATATGAAGTACCAATAAAGTCACCAATGGCAAAACCGTCTTTAAATTTTTCTCAGCTAGCGGGTTATACCGAYATAGCCAGTGGGGGTCGGGATTTTAAAAATAAACTCTGGAGGGAAAAAAAATAAAAATATTGGCATTAGCAGGATTTTTGCTTATTTTACTTGTACTTTGCCGCCTGTCTGTATGTTTTATATGGGCATATTACACAAACTGCAGAAGTGCTTGCAAAATAAACTGAGAAAAGTTTTCCAAACAAAGGCAGAACYAGACCAGCTTCACTGCACAACTGACAGGTCAGCACAAACTGTCTGAATTTATTCCACTGCTTCTGGAAGCAAAAAGCCCAATTATTAATGCGACAGCATCTAAAACTGTGTTGAAATACTGTTCTTTTCTAAATTAACCACTTACAGAAGGAAAAAAAAACACATTAGAGTGAGAAAGTAAAACCATCCTGCAAGAGATTTAGCTAAATTTCTATTTGAGAATCTCTCTTTTCTCCTCCTGCAAGACAGTCACAAAGTTTGGATCCTGATTCCCATACACACTAAGGCTTCTTTCTGCTGCTCTTGCAGAAAAAGCCCTTGCAAAACAGGAAGAAAGCAGCATTTAAATCCACTTCAGAGGAACTAGTGCATATAAAATGAAAATGGGTGTCAGGCTGGATTATAATGAGGCTTCATAACTCCAGGACTGTATCCAAATATACAACATTAATTTTACGTTTATTCTCAGGCTTCATACTTAGATAACTTGTTTCCCAATTTTCTGTTGTCATCAAAAAATCATACATTCTAGATCTTTCAATACTATTAGATGCAAATGTAAATGCCCTCTGAGGTGGATAGGTACCACTTTGCAAAGTTCTATAAAAGGTAATCAAATACATACACAATGTTGGACCAATGCCTACAGTAAAACGGCTTTGAAAATTGTACTGAATAACAACTTTTTCAGTGGCCCTTTCACATGAAAGCACACTGCAGTATTTGAGAAATTCTGAATTTATAGAAGAAAAAGAAAGTAACTGAAATAAGCTCTACATTGACATATGTTTAACATAGCCTCTTCAAAGGCAGCAGTGCTGTAGACATGACAATATTGGATCATAACCTCCAGAAATACAACATACGTTTTAAGATAGCTTTACATTACTTATCACTACTAAAATTTTCCTGATCAGCTTCATCATAATTTTCCATAAAAATAACTCTACATCCATTGTTGGCAATGAAAATGGAACTTTATAATGAAAACTACAGATCACATACAGATGAAATATTTGAATGCTATGCTAGAGCCCAAAGAAATTCACAATCTGAGAGAGTAAGCCCTCATGCAAATAAATGATCTTCAGCTGAAAATGAGCAGAACACCAACAGTGCTGTAACAAAGCCTCCTTCCAAAATGCTCTTGTAGATACTAAGATCCACAAATGGGAATTTAAGACCCCGGAGAGCAATGCACTGCTGATGCATTCAAGGCACTGCTGCAGAAGATCGTGTGCAATGGAACTTCCTGTTACATTTTGGTATTAAAGCAGTTTGGGGCATTTTCTCRTGTCTTAAATAATAACAAGTGCAAACAAGTGAACCAGCAGAATCAATGAAACCAAAACTAAGTAAGGAAAAAAAAAAGTTATTCCATTGCCTCTGAAAGGTAAAATATCTGATCAACTTGGAGATGATCTTATGCACACCTCTAAAGTTCAATTTCAGAAAAGATAAAAATCTTTCAGACTTTAATCTGCAAAACAAGATTAAGTATGTGCAAAGACATTATAAAGAATTTGCTTCATACTTGAGATGACGTGCAAAAAATGCAAGAAAACTGTCATACTAAGCACAATTTGACTTTGGAATACAAACTAAAGAAAGGAGAAAGGAATTTTTTTTCTAGAAGAAAAATGGCAAAATAAAAAGCAGCAAGAACCTTAAGAGTGAATGAACCAGGTTGTTTATACACAGAGCATACATACATCTTACCTGACTCRCAACAACGAGTAACAACAACAAAAAGATAAAAAGAATAGTGTTCCCTGTGCGACTCGGATGTAAAGGATGCACAGGTCAATAGGTGGTTACAGCAAATCAATACATCCTGGTTTCACTCAAGACACGCAGCTTCAGGCAGGAACACAAAAAATACTCTTGTTCCAAAGTACTGTGGTATTTTCTCCTGCCTTGCAAAATACATGGTGTCAATCTGATCAGACCAGGAGGGAGAGCTGCCCTCTGCCTTCTACAGCAGGTCAGCATTTACAATACAGAGTTAACACACAGGTCAGTCCTACACTGAGGCTCACTCCATTGAACCCAACACCAGGGTTTCACTAAGCAGAGATCTTCCAGCACAGCCTCGCTGATAACCTCTGCCAGAAGCCAAATCACTCAAGCGACGTAGTACCCCAAGGAGCAAGAATTCATCAGGACAAATGGACAAATCAAGCTCTTAAAATAAAGAGAAACAAGCASCAGGATAAGACAAAAGTCACACAAATATGATTGCCCAAATTACCCGTTAGGTATCTATTACAGTGGTGATTGCAATGCAGATTATGAATTACATGAAAGGGTTTGCAGAGTTCCTAGAGCTTAGAGCCAAGGCACCACAGCGGTTTGACTTCTTCATTTCTTTCTTTAAGACTAAARGGTATCAGTTTGCCTTGGGAAGGTATTTTTACATGGATCAACCAGGCACATTCGGCGGTCTGCCCTGCACAGTATCTGCCATATTCAATGACAGAGTTCTGCATTAGGTAAGCACAGATAGACTGTGGCCTTCCTCAGAAAATGGTGTACGAGACAAGACTTTAAATCTCAAGAATAAAATTTGTTAGGATTCCAGATGAGATAATGTACTCTTGGTGACAGGCAATGTTGCACTGTCATGAAAGATTAGTAAAGGACTGGGTGGTTTGGCGGTGGGTTTCCCCCCTCTCCCCCCCTTATTTTCAACTTGTTTGGACAACGTGGCTTTCAGCTTTATGAATCAATCATGATTTTCTAGCATTTTGGACCTGAATAGAAATTGTATGTTTTAATTTCTTTGAACTTCCCAGAAAGCACCCAGCCCTAAAAGCAGAACATTTCAAATGTACTCAGAACACAAAATCCAAAAGAAGTATCTCATACTTGGGGTATGTCTAAAAGAGATTAGATGTCAAAGGGAAGTATGCAGGGAAGTACCACCATGGCATCCATTTCAGGCATGGAGCCATTAAGAAATTTACTGTACGAGAGACTGAGACTTAAATTCCACTTACAGGACTGACCAGAACACGAAGGTTTTAATTCTGACCCTAACTGACAGAATGAGGGGGGCAGCAGGGAGTATGGATGAAATTTGGCTTTCATGCCAGGCAGGAATTTCATCGTCAGGTGTTACTTCCTAGTCACTACCAGTGACTAAATAAAATGTTCCTACTGATGGACAGTCTATAAAGAGTTCACTGGGGAAGCCTCCTTCTAAGACTGTTAGCTGCCTTTCCTCCTAGTCTTCCCTCTTCAGGCACAAGATACCAGCCCTCGCTTGCAATAATCACACTGGAAATCAACATGCCACACGGTACCTCATGGTCTTTCTGTCTTTAATAGCATCTTTAACTCTGCTCTCTTTGCACAGAAACAAAACGAACAAGTTGCCTTAGATGTACTTCTTAACATTTTCATTAAAAAGGGTGAAACTGAAAACAGGGTGACAGTCTAGYGGCGATATAACATGACAGGCTGCCAAGGCAGCACACCCAAGGAAAAGTCTAGAGACTGTGTTAACCCACACCCAGAATAAGCATCTAGTTTCCCAAGTTAAAAACATGGGACTTTCAGTATTTCAGCCCAACCTGAAAATGGAGTTTTCCTTAAGATTTTCTTGAATGTGATGAGAACAGTTTTCTAGCTCCCTGACAGCTTAGTCCAAGAAAAGCCTCATTAAATCCATGCATAATACATGGGACAATTAAATACACATCTTTAAAATCATTTKCTACAAGAAGAAGGACTTATTTATATATTCATTACTTGGTAAAAGATACCCATCTCTCAAGATACTAAAACTGACCAATGAAAAGCTGACTAATTTAGTAGTTTTTAGACAAGTACTCAATCCAAATAGTGAAAAGACCATGAAAATGATATTTTAATTTCAGAGTTTATCATAAATAATTGACTCTGCTTCAAGTTAGCTGTGTAAAGCGTGTAGGAATGGGAGAACATACCACAAAGTCTGGAGAAGAGAGACAAGAGTGCAGAGAATTGAATTTCCACAACTCCTGTATGCAAGTCACACAGTGATGTAAGTGCTGCTGAAAGCCCTCATCTGTTCATAGCAAGCACTTCTAAACAGTGAATRAAAGGGTAAGAAACCACCTTCCTCTCATGCACATGACAAGTAAGGGAGAAGATTTAGTGTGTCTTAAAAGTTACAGCAAATTCTTTTCCTYCGCTCAGCTGCCTGTCCCCCAGTATCCAGTAGGCGTTATGATTTCCAAGTTTATAATTGCCTCCAGGCACCCACGCTCCACAGCATACTACTTCCCTCCACCTAYGACAGTTCCGCTACAGGAGAGGCAGAATTGAGCCCAATATGCTCATACCTGCTATTTTTCTCCTTTTTGAATTTTATCCTATTTAGCGTATTTGGCACATCTTTTCCCTGCAGTAAGCTCCCAGTGACTGCTCTGGCAGGCAACACCCATTCTCTCTCCTTTCTCCTGGAAAGAATTTGGACACAGTAGTAAGTTTGCATAGCTATCAAGGATTACAGAGAAATACAGTTACAAAACTAAGGAGAGAGAATTGAAATCTCAAGCATTTTCAGCCAAACTTGACTGTATTCCATTTAGTTTCCTAGCATGTATCTATGTCACCATTTACTTTTTGATCTACATTGTGTCCATTATACACCTAAATGAACGCTCTCAATCACATCTATCTCGGAAGAATCTTCTTTCAAGATTAAGCCCTATAAAGAGGAAKCAACTCATCTGGTTATTACCAAATTCAGTAAATGCTTCACTGACAAGGAAAATAGTTAAGCTAAATTCCATTAATCAAGTTGCCACCAAGCAATTAGGACATAAAACTCCTGAATCAYCACGGGCCAGAAAATGAAATCACAGCAGACCTGTGATTTAGTCAGAAAACAGCTTTGCATCTCCTTGGGAACTTTGTTTCATTCTTTCATGCAAAAAGCTCTTTTGTAACAAAAAAACACCTTATGCCCTCGCTCCAAACCACTGCTGAAGTTAGATTTGGCACTATAAACACAGTGCACACAGCAGCAACATTTGGCTCTAGAGACACAATGGACAAAATCACTATAACACTTCAAATACTCTGTCAGAATTGAAGAGACTGTGCAAGAAATACACATTTTACAATTTCCAGGAAATTCACACTTGATCTTTGGTCACAAAAGCTCATACACGTCACCTCATGAACATGAAGGTGATCTTACAGCCTAAATATGCTCATAACACTCAATACATTTATACTTTCTAACTGCAAGACATGTTATGGTTCATTTGTTATCTCTTCATTTTTTTACTCATCATCTTCCCCAGCGTCAGAATCTCAAAAGCAGGGTAGAAAGGTAAGGGCCTGTAAGACAACCCTAATAATAATCTATGTCAGTAAAGAATTAGAAGATTCATAAAATGGATAGGTGTATTAACTTTAAAGTAAATAGTCATAAATATGCATTATTGCGTCAACTTGTAACAATCGCTAACAACTAAGTGAATGAACTCTGATATTAGTTGTTTGGCAGCACAGCTTTTAAAATGGTCAGATAATGCAAGCTACACTTAATTTTAGATTTTTTTTAAACGTAGCTAACATGCAAATAAACATGAGTAAATTTTTGTGTTCAAGGGCTATAAGCAGAACTTCAACTATTTTGTGCATCAGAAGGAGAAGATAATTAGAGGCTTTAGGGTTCATCGGGTTTTCTGTTTCTGAACTTTTAAAATAATTGTATTTTTCTTATTTAGCTTCTCTGGTTTATGTCATACCTAATTCTTTTACCTCTGTCTCCACTGAGCACATAAAGAGAACAATTTTTTAATACTTTTTTTTTTTTTTAAACTGAAGAAGTTAAGTTACAKAAGTACTTAATGAATCAGTAAGTGTTACAGCTAATGTAAAAAACCTTAAAAATCTAAGTTCTGATCAAGGACCGCAGACGCCCAATGATGTTAAGAGATGAAATTATTCTATTTTAGCTGACACAAAAGTGGGAAGCATCATTCTCACGTTCATTTCCTAGAACTCAAACACATGGAAGGAACATGAAGGAGATCTCCAYGTGCAGGAGTGACAGTTCTGCTATTCATATCTTTTTATATGGGCATGTAATCAGAAATTAATTAATCCTGCTTTAATCAGTGAGGCAGAAGTGAAAAAAAATGTAATGCAATACCTCAGGTTAAAGAATAAAGGTAAAGTCCRAATTGCACAGATCCTCTTAAAAATGCCTTTGTTTCTGACTGAAAATAAGCTTCCAAGGCAGTTATAAAGCACTACAGAGAGCAGAGACAAGCCTCATCCAAAGACCTTAAAATTTAAGAACAGTAAATAAAAGACTTCACTTTTCAGAAGGTATCAAGGGAACCAGTCACTGTATGTTTTCTTGTTGTTGGATTTTAAATCTTATCCCCACATTAAAGCTTCCAACAACCATTACCTAATGGCTTCCAAGGGAATACCATATGCTCTTAAGTAACAGGATGGTTGAGAGCAGTCTTTCATGTCATGCTGCTGATCTTGCTGGTGTCTCCCACACCAAGAAGTGTTCTCTGTTGCAGTGCCTGAATGGCTGGCCTATCATCTTTGCCTTACACAGGTTGTTTTGCTCTCCACTCCCCCCATTTCGTTTCTTTTAAATTCTTCAAGAATTCAGTCTCTGAAAATGATTCCAGCATTTACCAGAGTGAGAAATGAATGTAAAGTCTCAGTAAGAAGCACTCATTTAGATGCACCTTCTAAAACCATACCATAAAGATGCTATCTAGTTTCTTTTAAGGTTGCTATATGTGATTGCTAGTAGCAAATTCGTGTTTGCTTGTTTGAGTGTCAAACTAGCAAAAAATGCCTTTTTGGTTATGTTTTCTTTTTTCGTTCATTTGTTTTTACCTTTCAGTATACTGTGCAGCCCGTCAGTCTAATTGTTTTTCAGTGGCACATGAAGAAGAGACAGGAGGGTGCTTGGCCAAACTCCATCCTTACTTATTCTCATGAGATAACTCTGAGCTCAGCAGGGTTAGATGAACATGACAAAAAACGCAGTCTGCCTTAATGCCTAGTTTATAACCATGCTTTCTATTTGACAACTTATTCCAATAACCACAGTCAGTTTTACCAGACTCATTTTCTGGCTAAAGGCTACTCAGTACAAAACGCAGAAAAGCAGATGGATGCCAGAGATTTAGTCTGTGGCATCTGTAGACTTCACCTTTGGCATCTGTAGCACTTTTGAAGTCAGCCCTCCTACACCCCAAATAAGAAAAAAAAAAAAAAAAAAAAAGATCAAGTCTCCTATAGGTGTGTGCTAGGACCAGCTGTGTTCTAGGAATCCCAAACCTGTTGCAGGATGAAGGAGGAGAACTAGAATGAATATTCTCTGTACGTTCTCCAACTCAACAAGCTGTTGGCAGTAATTAATGTTTCAAAGGATATACCAATAGAAGGCTTAAAAACTGGAGCAAATCTGTTTAATTCAGAAGAAGAAAGAAGGAACAGAGGAAAAGGAAAAGCCTTAATCATCCTCTTATATATGCTCAAAACCAAAGCAAAGAGCAGAGGCCAAAACAGGCTGTGCCTACCATCTCTGCCGGCCCCAACACCAGCCCTGTGCAACATCTCGACGCGTGTAACGAATGCTGCCGCCTTGCCCTCAGCTGGCACTGTCACCCCTCAGTCTGAGGTGAGCCAAGCCCAGAAAACAAGGTGCTTGGGGAACAGACATGCGTGCAGGACAAGAGGCTGCCGAGGGCTGTTAGCACACTCACGCAGAGGGACTCAGAACTTGCTGCTGGATTTCTCAGTGCTACTGCTGCAAGCATTCTTTTCTTTTGAAATATCCCATCTGACTAAAGTTATTAAGCACTGAACCAAATTTCTTCACAGAAGGTTTATTATATTTCTGCATGCTGTGCCATTTTGTCAACTAAGAGGCTCACATAGAGATCTTATCAGTGGCCTGTTGACAAAAGTAAAGAGCATTTACAATTGAAATTATGATAATATAATCTTTACTCTTGAAATAAAATGTAAGCTGCTTTATCCATAACTGCAGCTTTAGCTCTGGCTTGAACAAGCAGCTTGTATTTAAATACAACATGCCTAAGGCTTCTCTAGCCCCATTTTATTACTAGTTACTTTACAAGAAACAAATAGGGGTTTCACATTTATCCAGGCAGAGCTTTCATTGTTTAATGTTGGTCAGAAGCCCCATTTCCACTGAATTATTGTATGCTTTTATTCTCATTTAACTCTCATTTAAAGTTAAGAACTCCACCCGCTTTTCAGAAGCATCTGTTTGTGCTGGAAGAAGGAAGCTGAAGTTTTGCACATAAAAGCATAGAATGAAGGTTAGAGTCAGCTTCGCAAGGACACCAGAGCACTGGGTAACCTTACAATATCTGCAATTCAACCCACCTTGGCTTTTAATCAGGTAGCAACTTCCTGAAGGTAGTTTTGGTTTTTGGAGCTTCATAAAAATTTGGCTGGCACTGAGAAATGTTGGTCAGCATACAGGAAAATTTGAGGAAAAGAGAATTYTAAAAATATCCACTGCTTTACATTCATTCATATTGTGTTTTAAAGAAAGCTGGAACTCTGAAACCTTAGAGAAAGATTAGCACTTACTAAGAATTCAGATAACTGTTTAGCTGTAGGTACAAATAAGAAAAAATACACTTGGCAGTCATGCTGCTAAAGAAGAAATATACCAGTCCATTATACGTGCACTAGCGTTTGATCCATGCAGGATCAAATCCTGTTGAAAATGTCTTTCTGCATGTTTAAAGTCCCAATGAGGGGAGAAGGGGGAGAGGAAGCACACACAGCAAAAACATAACAGAACAAGAATTTCTATTAAGTTGTGGGGGTGGGAGAACCCACTGCATATTCATCTTTGTGTGGAATAAGTAAGTACTAAAATGGACTTTCTACACATAAGAGCAAGCGTGAGTGCACTAGTAAGGCATGGCAGGTAGCACCCATGGTGAGCACACACATTTCAAACACACTGATCCAAACAGCTGTGAAAGGCAGAGGCACTTGCCCCTTGCATTTCCCCCACCTGTGGCACGCAGTTGGATGAAGGCTAAGAACTGAATTGTCCAGAGCCATATGTATTCCCAGAACAGGTCTCTTCTGGTGCTAGAGTTTCCATTTGAGAAGTTTGTGCCTTATCAGCCATTCAGTGATAAGGTGAAAAAGGTTCAACATGGCAAAAGGTAACTCATTGTAAAATATTCAAAATGAAGAAACACCAGGAAAGAGAAAATGCAAAAAACCAAAGCCTATTCAGCTGAAGAAAAGCCCTGTGTCTTTGGTATATTTAGTAAAATCAAGCTATAAAAATTTCAGGGCAGAAAGAACGAGGCAATGTGCAAGCTGCATTTCCCTCTAAAACCCTTCTTCATCGCATTTTGCTTGTCCTGCGATCACCTATAAAAATACACTCTGTTAATGGAAGTGACTTGTCCAACATATTAAGCTGTAATATGTTCTGTGTGTAACTGTTCTCTGGTTACTTTAAGAAAAACAACAGAAAAAACCCCAAATTGACTGTATGCTTACTAATGCAAGATGAAAATTATGACCTTTTAAGCTTAGCCATTGTTTCCTTGAAAAGTAAGCAAGGGATATTCAGACATATCAGCCTTGAATAGGCTCTTCAGATTGCTGGCATTTCCCATAGGATCTAACTATCATCACAGACCCACTCCAAACTGCTCTCTGACACTCCTCAATAACTACCAAGGAACAAATAATATCCACGTGTTTGTGTATACATGGTTTCTCTTCCCTCTGTGCTTCCCTCACCCATACATAAAAACAGGGTATGCAAAGAGCAAACAGATTTGTAAAGGAGCAGATGTTAAAAAACAACCTTGGATCATCTGTCAAAGGTGCTGAGTACTTGCAGCTCCCCTTGAGACCGTGGACCTTAAAGGCAATAAGCATCTCAGCAAAGCCTAGTGTTTATATAACTAAAGCTAGAGCAAACAAGTAAAAGCCCACCCACAAGGAAATGAAGCCCAAATAATAATATTCTATAGCTCCAAAAAGTCACTGTAAATGACAAATGCTTTTTTCTATTGTGTCAAGACACTTCCGAAAACAAAGCAGCCTTCACTGTTATTACTTCAACCCAACACCTGCTAAAGGAATCTCTCCCCTGYAACAGGTTGTGCATTTTCCTCTGGTACTTGATAAAAGCCATATTTTCTGATCTCACAGCTCCCTTGGGGAGTGAGCACTGCGGTGGCTCTGGCCATCACAGCTTAAGGAACACATGAATTTGAAACTGAATGAAGAAGTTCAGAGCTTTTACTGGGGTCCTACTGAAATTATGACAACATGGGGTAGTTCAAGCCCTGTTACATAGAAAAAATAACTAGCACGATGGTCAGTCATTTTTAAATATAACTTGAAGTATTACATAGGCCACACCACCAGACATGCTCAAAAAAMCACCCTTTCATTCAGAGCTACTTTATATGCTGGCAGAATTGGTGAACTGCAGTATTTCCGTACAACATTCATCAGACAAAATATAAAACAATTTCCTCAGGAAAAGCAAAATACCGTTAAGATAAACCTTTTGTCTGTAATGCTTAACACGTACAGCAGACTTCTACAGAATAGCAGGAAAAGGGATTGATGATGGAAACACGAAAAAACACTCATTTCTCAGAAGGAAGATTCAGGAGGGACAATGAAGTTAAAATGTTCAACTTTAAAACCCATACACTTATGCGGAGATGGAGGATTATCTTACAGAGGATTGGAAAATAACAGACATCATTCCTGACTGGTAAGTTTTTAAAGTTAGTTTTCTCCATATGACTGTTTTCTATCTGTCTAGGACAGCAGAGAGGAGAGCAATGTTAGCAATTTTGGTTTAAGGTCTTCAGGGAAAGAGGCTCTGCCCTACTTTGACAATAGCAGTTGCTGGGGCAAATTAGGTCTCTGACAGGGATAAAATGAAGTTCCACTGTTAGCACAAAAGAGCTCCCATTGATTTTGGTCTCTTTCAGCTGATGTAAATAATCAAGTAACCATAAATTTGACAAGGAATAATTGCTGCCTTGTCCATTACATAGTGTACTAAAAAAGGCATTTAAAATCACCTTCAGCAGAGGGAAAAGGAGAAACGAAAGCCGAGCTTGGACGGTTCTTCTCCTTCATTAAGTTCCAATCTACAATGTCACCTGCAACCACACAACCATATTTCACTGAAAGGGGAAAAAGAGTTTGGTGGTCTAAGCAGTAGGTTTGAAATTCCATGCTCTGACAAGGGTCAGTGGGTTCTTAATTCTGCCAAAAAAGGCATTTATGAAGTTTCATTTAATCTGCAGACGAGCTCATTTGAAGCAAAGGTGATCTGCAAGCAGTGGACCCGGTGATGCATGGCTCCTAATAAATTTGTCTCAAGTTAAACTTCCACATGGCTTCCCTGAGCTCTGATGGGAGTTCAGCTCATGTTCTTGCAGCCTTCGTTAGTGACGCAGTCACAGGACTTTTTCCACCAGTCATCTCTATTTCAGCCTGGACTGCCAATACTGCAGTTACACTAAAGCAGCCCAACAGGACTCTTCTTTATCGAGACACAGTTACTATATGCTAAGGCAGCAAGCACCTTTCTCTTAAGTGACATGCCACAGGCACCCCTGAAGACCAAAAGTACTTGCTACTACACTTGAGCTAACATCCATGCCTGAGGGTTGTAGCAACTAAATACATCTTCCCTGGACAGAGACTCTCACTACCACCACTCAGAAATTATTTTGGCTTCAGAACATGCAGATAATCTCTTGCCCGGCTATGAAACTCTTCCAGCTTCTGGAGAGTTGTCAAAGTGGCCTTGCACAAAATGTGGGTGCTACCTTCCTAATTCATGCAAACAAGCATCAGGAAAGCATACCCCAAATAAAGGGAGTACAACAATTACCTTTGTTATTTCGAGCACCTACAGACTTCCAGCCACGTTTTCTTCAAACAAATCTGGTATCTCAAGTTTTGTACAATGATAAACTAGTCTTTAAACTTACATACAATAAAACAGTTGCTGCAAAAAGAGTTGGAAATTAACACTTGCATTTCCTACAGCTGACTCTAAGCAAGAGGATTCTTAGCAAACCTACAAAGGTCAGTCTCCTATAAAGGGGCTACATTCATTAAATAAAAATCACTACACCCTCTCTCTCTCTCTTTTTTTTTTTTTTTTTTTTTTTAACCACTTTGGTGATCTCAATGAAAGGTCAAAACTTTTTTTTCCTCATTAAGTACATCATTTTGCTAGTGGAGAAAATGGCAAGTCAAGTATTCACACATCTAAAATCAGTTTGGATTTGTTATTACTTAATATAACAGTATTGGTGAAACTGCTAAAGGGAATGACGGGAGAACCAGAATCGTTTTTAGAAAAAAAAAAAAAAGGCAAGAAGGCCATCATTATCTTATGAAGCACACTTANAAAAAAAAAAAAAAAAAAGATCAAGTCTCCTATAGGTGTGTGCTAGGACCAGCTGTGTTCTAGGAATCCCAAACCTGTTGCAGGATGAAGGAGGAGAACTAGAATGAATATTCTCTGTACGTTCTCCAACTCAACAAGCTGTTGGCAGTAATTAATGTTTCAAAGGATATACCAATAGAAGGCTTAAAAACTGGAGCAAATCTGTTTAATTCAGAAGAAGAAAGAAGGAACAGAGGAAAAGGAAAAGCCTTAATCATCCTCTTATATATGCTCAAAACCAAAGCAAAGAGCAGAGGCCAAAACAGGCTGTGCCTACCATCTCTGCCGGCCCCAACACCAGCCCTGTGCAACATCTCGACGCGTGTAACGAATGCTGCCGCCTTGCCCTCAGCTGGCACTGTCACCCCTCAGTCTGAGGTGAGCCAAGCCCAGAAAACAAGGTGCTTGGGGAACAGACATGCGTGCAGGACAAGAGGCTGCCGAGGGCTGTTAGCACACTCACGCAGAGGGACTCAGAACTTGCTGCTGGATTTCTCAGTGCTACTGCTGCAAGCATTCTTTTCTTTTGAAATATCCCATCTGACTAAAGTTATTAAGCACTGAACCAAATTTCTTCACAGAAGGTTTATTATATTTCTGCATGCTGTGCCATTTTGTCAACTAAGAGGCTCACATAGAGATCTTATCAGTGGCCTGTTGACAAAAGTAAAGAGCATTTACAATTGAAATTATGATAATATAATCTTTACTCTTGAAATAAAATGTAAGCTGCTTTATCCATAACTGCAGCTTTAGCTCTGGCTTGAACAAGCAGCTTGTATTTAAATACAACATGCCTAAGGCTTCTCTAGCCCCATTTTATTACTAGTTACTTYACAAGAAACAAATAGGGGTTTCACATTTATCCAGGCAGAGCTTTCATTGTTTAATGTTGGTCAGAAGCCCCATTTCCACTGAATTATTGTATGCTTTTATTCTCATTTAACTCTCATTTAAAGTTAAGAACTCCACCCGCTTTTCAGAAGCATCTGTTTGTGCTGGAAGAAGGAAGCTGAAGTTTTGCACATAAAAGCATAGAATGAAGGTTAGAGTCAGCTTCGCAAGGACACCAGAGCACTGGGTAACCTTACAATATCTGCAATTCAACCCACCTTGGCTTTTAATCAGGTAGCAACTTCCTGAAGGTAGTTTTGGTTTTTGGAGCTTCATAAAAATTTGGCTGGCACTGAGAAATGTTGGTCAGCATACAGGAAAATTTGAGGAAAAGAGAATTTTAAAAATATCCACTGCTTTACATTCATTCATATTGTGTTTTAAAGAAAGCTGGAACTCTGAAACCTTAGAGAAAGATTAGCACTTACTAAGAATTCAGATAACTGTTTAGCTGTAGGTACAAATAAGAAAAAATACACTTGGCAGTCATGCTGCTAAAGAAGAAATATACCAGTCCATTATACGTGCACTAGCGTTTGATCCATGCAGGATCAAATCCTGTTGAAAATGTCTTTCTGCATGTTTAAAGTCCCAATGAGGGGAGAAGGGGGAGAGGAAGCACACACAGCAAAAACATAACAGAACAAGAATTTCTATTAAGTTGTGGGGGTGGGAGAACCCACTGCATATTCATCTTTGTGTGGAATAAGTAAGTACTAAAATGGACTTTCTACACATAAGAGCAAGCGTGAGTGCACTAGTAAGGCATGGCAGGTAGCACCCATGGTGAGCACACACATTTCAAACACACTGATCCAAACAGCTGTGAAAGGCAGAGGCACTTGCCCCTTGCATTTCCCCCACCTGTGGCACGCAGTTGGATGAAGGCTAAGAACTGAATTGTCCAGAGCCATATGTATTCCCAGAACAGGTCTCTTCTGGTGCTAGAGTTTCCATTTGAGAAGTTTGTGCCTTATCAGCCATTCAGTGATAAGGTGAAAAAGGTTCAACATGGCAAAAGGTAACTCATTGTAAAATATTCAAAATGAAGAAACACCAGGAAAGAGAAAATGCAAAAAACCAAAGCCTATTCAGCTGAAGAAAAGCCCTGTGTCTTTGGTATATTTAGTAAAATCAAGCTATAAAAATTTCAGGGCAGAAAGAACGAGGCAATGTGCAAGCTGCATTTCCCTCTAAAACCCTTCTTCATCGCATTTTGCTTGTCCTGCGATCACCTATAAAAATACACTCTGTTAATGGAAGTGACTTGTCCAACATATTAAGCTGTAATATGTTCTGTGTGTAACTGTTCTCTGGTTACTTTAAGAAAAACAACAGAAAAAACCCCAAATTGACTGTATGCTTACTAATGCAAGATGAAAATTATGACCTTTTAAGCTTAGCCATTGTTTCCTTGAAAAGTAAGCAAGGGATATTCAGACATATCAGCCTTGAATAGGCTCTTCAGATTGCTGGCATTTCCCATAGGATCTAACTATCATCACAGACCCACTCCAAACTGCTCTCTGACACTCCTCAATAACTACCAAGGAACAAATAATATCCACGTGTTTGTGTATACATGGTTTCTCTTCCCTCTGTGCTTCCCTCACCCATACATAAAAACAGGGTATGCAAAGAGCAAACAGATTTGTAAAGGAGCAGATGTTAAAAAACAACCTTGGATCATCTGTCAAAGGTGCTGAGTACTTGCAGCTCCCCTTGAGACCGTGGACCTTAAAGGCAATAAGCATCTCAGCAAAGCCTAGTGTTTATATAACTAAAGCTAGAGCAAACAAGTAAAAGCCCACCCACAAGGAAATGAAGCCCAAATAATAATATTCTATAGCTCCAAAAAGTCACTGTAAATGACAAATGCTTTTTTCTATTGTGTCAAGACACTTCCGAAAACAAAGCAGCCTTCACTGTTATTACTTCAACCCAACACCTGCTAAAGGAATCTCTCCCCTGYAACAGGTTGTGCATTTTCCTCTGGTACTTGATAAAAGCCATATTTTCTGATCTCACAGCTCCCTTGGGGAGTGAGCACTGCGTGGCTCTGGCCATCACAGCTTAAGGAACACATGAATTTGAAACTGAATGAAGAAGTTCAGAGCTTTTACTGGGGTCCTACTGAAATTATGACAACATGGGGTAGTTCAAGCCCTGTTACATAGAAAAAATAACTAGCACGATGGTCAGTCATTTTTAAATATAACTTGAAGTATTACATAGGCCACACCACCAGACATGCTCAAAAAAMCACCCTTTCATTCAGAGCTACTTTATATGCTGGCAGAATTGGTGAACTGCAGTATTTCCGTACAACATTCATCAGACAAAATATAAAACAATTTCCTCAGGAAAAGCAAAATACCGTTAAGATAAACCTTTTGTCTGTAATGCTTAACACGTACAGCAGACTTCTACAGAATAGCAGGAAAAGGGATTGATGATGGAAACACGAAAAAACACTCATTTCTCAGAAGGAAGATTCAGGAGGGACAATGAAGTTAAAATGTTCAACTTTAAAACCCATACACTTATGCGGAGATGGAGGATTATCTTACAGAGGATTGGAAAATAACAGACATCATTCCTGACTGGTAAGTTTTTAAAGTTAGTTTTCTCCATATGACTGTTTTCTATCTGTCTAGGACAGCAGAGAGGAGAGCAATGTTAGCAATTTTGGTTTAAGGTCTTCAGGGAAAGAGGCTCTGCCCTACTTTGACAATAGCAGTTGCTGGGGCAAATTAGGTCTCTGACAGGGATAAAATGAAGTTCCACTGTTAGCACAAAAGAGCTCCCATTGATTTTGGTCTCTTTCAGCTGATGTAAATAATCAAGTAACCATAAATTTGACAAGGAATAATTGCTGCCTTGTCCATTACATAGTGTACTAAAAAAGGCATTTAAAATCACCTTCAGCAGAGGGAAAAGGAGAAACGAAAGCCGAGCTTGGACGGTTCTTCTCCTTCATTAAGTTCCAATCTACAATGTCACCTGCAACCACACAACCATATTTCACTGAAAGGGGAAAAAGAGTTTGGTGGTCTAAGCAGTAGGTTTGAAATTCCATGCTCTGACAAGGGTCAGTGGGTTCTTAATTCTGCCAAAAAAGGCATTTATGAAGTTTCATTTAATCTGCAGACGAGCTCATTTGAAGCAAAGGTGATCTGCAAGCAGTGGACCCGGTGATGCATGGCTCCTAATAAATTTGTCTCAAGTTAAACTTCCACATGGCTTCCCTGAGCTCTGATGGGAGTTCAGCTCATGTTCTTGCAGCCTTCGTTAGTGACGCAGTCACAGGACTTTTTCCACCAGTCATCTCTATTTCAGCCTGGACTGCCAATACTGCAGTTACACTAAAGCAGCCCAACAGGACTCTTCTTTATCGAGACACAGTTACTATATGCTAAGGCAGCAAGCACCTTTCTCTTAAGTGACATGCCACAGGCACCCCTGAAGACCAAAAGTACTTGCTACTACACTTGAGCTAACATCCATGCCTGAGGGTTGTAGCAACTAAATACATCTTCCCTGGACAGAGACTCTCACTACCACCACTCAGAAATTATTTTGGCTTCAGAACATGCAGATAATCTCTTGCCCGGCTATGAAACTCTTCCAGCTTCTGGAGAGTTGTCAAAGTGGCCTTGCACAAAATGTGGGTGCTACCTTCCTAATTCATGCAAACAAGCATCAGGAAAGCATACCCCAAATAAAGGGAGTACAACAATTACCTTTGTTATTTCGAGCACCTACAGACTTCCAGCCACGTTTTCTTCAAACAAATCTGGTATCTCAAGTTTTGTACAATGATAAACTAGTCTTTAAACTTACATACAATAAAACAGTTGCTGCAAAAAGAGTTGGAAATTAACACTTGCATTTCCTACAGCTGACTCTAAGCAAGAGGATTCTTAGCAAACCTACAAAGGTCAGTCTCCTATAAAGGGGCTACATTCATTAAATAAAAATCACTACACCCTCTCTCTCTCTCTTTTTTTTTTTTTTTTTTTTTTTAACCACTTTGGTGATCTCAATGAAAGGTCAAAACTTTTTTTTCCTCATTAAGTACATCATTTTGCTAGTGGAGAAAATGGCAAGTCAAGTATTCACACATCTAAAATCAGTTTGGATTTGTTATTACTTAATATAACAGTATTGGTGAAACTGCTAAAGGGAATGACGGGAGAACCAGAATCGTTTTTAGAAAAAAAAAAAAAGAAAGAAGGCCATCATTATCTTATGAAGCACACTTAGGGATGTTTTGTGATTTCAGAAGACTTTATACCCATTTTAGCTGTTGCCTCTTAATATCTCTTAAAAGAACAAAAAAGTGGAGAAAAGCTGTACTGATCTCAGATGAGTTCAAGTAGTAATAATAAAAAAGCACTTCCAGTTGTCAGGAAAAGAAAAACAGTGTTTATACCAGCTTTTGTGCTAGAAAGCAATAATGTCTGAAAAAAATGCAATTATGGAACATTTTAGTCTATAATTACAAATGAAATCTAAAGGTTGGTGAAGATGAGAGTACCAGGATAAAAGTCCATCAGATAAGCTCATCTGACAATTTACATTAGGTGAAGGTATGCAGAAAAGAAATGAAGGAGAGAGAAGATAGAAGTATGAATGACACCTGCTTCTTTTTCAGTGCTTGACATCATTTTGTTGTGAGATCTTGCGATATCTCAGGTCAGGCCCTGATCCTCAAGACTTAGCTATAACAAATAAGAACAATTTGGCTACCACAGTTAATTACCGCGTGCAAAGTACTTTGACATCTGTGGATGGAAGAATGACTACTATTGCTACTTTTCTTAAATAAGGAGATGGGGCAATAAGATGCTCATGAAGGCTCGGGTACCAAATTTAGGTTATTTGCTACATTTTCAGTATGTCTGAACAGGCTGCTGTATGGTGGAAGACTTACAAAAGAAAGCAAAATTGGTTGAAAATATTTTCTAAYATCAAGAACAAAGGACTCCAAGGGAAGAGACCAGCAAAACCTACCAAACAAGGATATCATTTATTAAGATGTATACTTTTCAACAATGACATTCTGAAAAAAAACACGAAACCCAAACACTYAGTACCCTGACTCTTAGAAAACAGGAATTTTTATAAAGTTTTTTTGCAATTTCCTCTTGCATTTAATTTACATTTTGATACTTCTGCAAGTGTTGCATGACACTGTACTGACTGTTAATTTGCTAAAAGTCAGTACCCACTGAACCCACACAACCCTTTTGACTGTTGCTTTCTTTTTTTCAGGACGGAAAAGATGGTTATGCTGATATGTAGCTGTCCCGCCACAATGAAAATAAAACATCCAAACATCACACCCATGCTGCATAAACCTCAACCAATGAACACCATGTTTCCCATGTCACCATCTGCTGATATTCCGGATACCTAGATAAACATCTGGCSCCATCTAAAACACCACTAAGGTTTTTTTATTTTTTTACTTTTATTTTTTTAACGGCTCTCAAAAATATCCACTTGCAAAAATGCATGGGAACAACAACAGCAACACCAAAAAAATAATGGTTCAAAAATGCACAAAAATGCAAAACTGGTACTGCTTTCTAAACGAAAACCCATGAGGACCAAGGTATGAACATGCTTAGAAACACCAAAAATCAGATTCACCTAAAACACAGACCACAGTATGGCAGCTTGAATAAAAATGGGGATCCTGTGTGGACAAAGCTGCTGAAACAACTGCAACAAGAAACTTCTCAWGTATCACTGTGTTACAAGAACTGAGATATTTTAAATTAATGAATAAAAGTAGGTACATTGAACTGCTCAAAAAATGCAACCCAGTGTTTTTAGTGTATCAAAGGTGAGTACGCAACACAAGGACTGGAAAAGCAGATCAGATCCACCAGCAGTTACGATATTAAAGCAATAAAATTCAGCTGGCAGACCTTCAACCTATAAACAAAATCATTGTACTGATAGCATCTATGCTATTCTTCATAACAAGGGTGACCGAACAACCTCTGTTGGTTATTGTCTGTGGGCTAACTTGACTGGCTGACTTTCAGTATTTCAAATTGAAAAGCTGATTCTTGTTGAAAAGTACGTCAACCTAGCAAAYATCTACAATGAATCAAAAGCAGAAACCAACCACAATATTATCTGACATGTGAGTAGCACAAGTTGTGATGATTCATTTCTACGCAATATCCTTGAATATGCAAAATATCAAGTAATTATTGCTATTTTTGAGTAAGAAAACTCTTTCAATCTATTGTAACAACCTACAGATTCTGAAGAGTATTACAGAGCTATGTCTTACAAAGTCCTTTATCCATTTTAGATGCTACATCCCAAAAACTTACTTGAGGTTAAATTACCACCTTGTTTATGCAAAATCCTTTCAATCATTTCTGAGACTTTGCCATTACTGGTTCCATTATTCATGTTTCTGTTTAAATGTACCTTACTTTAGCTGAAGTTAATTCTGCTGATAAATTAACAGCCTAACCATATTAAGCTTAGTTTAACTATTTTTAAAAGTTTTTACCTATTATGCATTTGTTCAATTAAACTCACTTCAAAATTACAAGTGGAAACAGTGCTATTTTCCAGACAGATAATGAAAAAAATGATAAAAGCGYTTTGCTGCAGGAGCTAAGAGTTGAACTTTTAACCTTTAAAACTACTGTGTCCCTATCAAGTACTTTCGCTCATTTTGGAAATGGAATGGAATAACTGAATATATGATGCAGAAACTGTCTGCAATCAGCTGTACCATAACTGTACTCTATTACTCTGAAAAGAAATGAAATATCCTTTAAGGCACACTAGCAATCAATGGAAAGTGGCATATATTGACACAGAGTAGCATCAGTAGCTGATATAAGTGGTCACTGAAATGTACACTTGTCATTAGAAGAACTTATAAGTATCTCTCTCTGAACATCTCTAGATTATTTTTCTTTTATTTAAAAATATTAATAATCATCACCGCATTTGTGCACATTTTAGTATAGTCACAATAGATCTATATTGGTCCTATTGAACATTAATTACACTTGCAGCAAAGAYGCATTTTGAATACACATTTTCATTGCAATAAATTGCTTGATATGTTAATTCATAAACCTCAAATATAGAGGACACTGCACAGTTGTGCAATGTAAAAAACTGTATTTGAGTTAATCATGCCAAACTTCTTTTTTTTGTAAACTACATYGTCTTGATGCCATTTTCATCATTTGGTACTTGTTCCGAATTATTACTGACTTGAGTTATGGTCTTATACCAATACAGAAGCAGGAACCTCCAGAACTGCTCTTGAAATGACAGTTCAAATGAGTGAGGGTAGGTKGTTGTTTGTTTTGGGTTTGTGGGTTTTTTTTTTCTTCATATTTTTAAACTGGGAAAGGAGTCTTCCCTTCTCCTCCACAGCATCTTTTATTTAACAACTGTTTTTCAATTTTTGGCAAGTGTAGCACTTGCATCTGCATATACTAAGGTTTCATAATAAATGGAAGAAAAATGAAAGAATACAAATTGTGCCTTCTAAATCACTTGCAGTGGGCTTCACTATGTTCATAGCTCTCTCCCCATAGTACCAGTTAATGAGACTATTTTCAGTGACAGAATTTTTGTAAATCACACAGGAGTACCTGCACCTATTATGCTAATGCCAGTAACATGCTGAATACTGGAAGACTGTAGAAAGTAGCTTTAGGTTGTCTTATTAACAGAAGCTTCCCATTTGTGACGGATGCAATCCTCCTGTTYGAACTAACTGAACTTCGGTCCAGGCAGATGCTCAGCAAGTACGCCTAATCAAAGTTCATCCTATTGTGTGAGGCTACCAGTGAGAACTCAGCACCAAACCCCCCGCAAAAAAACTGGTTTGGCTGGAGACTAGGCTGATAAGTGGCTGAAACTGCCTTAACACAGCAGAAAATCTGACTACAAATCAACCACTTTACACTATAAATATCTGCAGCCATGAGGGTCTGTTGAGCTCTCCCCCCACAGCAGSTGGCTGCGTGGCGGTGATCTCCCCTTGAGTAGGGACGCCTCTCAAGGTTACCCCTCGAGGCTGAGAGCCCTTACCTGACACCAGACACCRATGGGTTGGTAAGTGACATTTTTTGCATGCATGTAACATTTAAKATACATATAGTAAGCTTAAGCGACAATCTTTGTATCCCATACTAACTTTAAGCGTAGTAGAGTATTGAACRCCAATCCATCTGTACTTATTAAATATCTAACATACCTAAATTTACTGATTAGAACTCAGTAAATGAACTACTAGCTCAGATCTGAGTGATCTTTGACTCTCCTCCTGCGACAGCCAGTAACATGCTGAATACTGGAAGACTGTAGCTTTAGGTTGTCTCATTAACAGAAGTTCCTCATTTGATCTTTCCTTTACTAAAGTTATCTAGAAAAATCTACTTGAAAATGCATATAATTTAAAGTATACACTAGGGATGCTAAAAACAGCCCAAATTAAGCACTGCACAAGTAGAAAGTATATCATATGACATCAAGGATGCTTCTTTATTAATGGCTGTAGACTGAACTTAACACAGTTTAAATTTTCTCATTCTGAGATATGCAAAACTTACCTTTCAATACTTAAATTGCCAAAACATACCCAATCCAATTCCATTCAGTTAATCAGACAGAAATGTCCTGTCTGAAGCAGCCACCAATTCCCATCRTTTCTAACAAGAGAGGAGGGACAAAGGCTGACTGATGCTATTAGAAAGCACAGATGATGGGTTAATCCCAGGAGAGATGGAAAAAATACTTTTCTTACAGTCATCACTTTGAGCAGCCTCTAGCAAGCATCCCCCTCTGAGAAAACAGAAGCTGCCAGACACACTGGAAGAGGGAAGTTCTTACTGGAAATCTCTGTAGAAATTCCCTAGAGTGAAGAATGAYTAAAATAATATGAAAAACATTAAACCTAATTTAAAAAAAAAGTCTTTCAAATTACAGTAGTGTTTACTGTATTTAAGTACGTGTATTAGTCTATCAAAATTATTCGGAACAAAACCAAAAAAAAAAGCCATGCCAGATGCTATATTTGASTTGCTTTTCAGATATTTACTTCCTAACTTGAAGTATTAACTGAACACACGGGCTTTCAAATACTCTAAAACAACAACAACAAGAAAAGGTGTATTTTGGGGATGAAGAAGTTTTATAACTMTCTTATGTAAAAGTTCAACTTGAGATTCATTCTGGTATGCAAACATTAGCATTATTGCAAATGTACTTACCAGAAGTGGCTTTGGTTTATGTTTTTTAAAGGTAATGTAGTATTTTCTGCAGTCTTTCACTTACCAGTCTTACTTTTTGGAAGTGAAAATTGTAAAATATTAATCTATAAAACATAATAAATTGTAACTCAAAAAATAAGGAAATATTTGAAGCAAAGGAAAACATGTTATTTACAAACTTCAAAATATTTTCAAATTTCTTCCAGCAGTGGGTAAATTTTTGGTCTTAATAGCATGGCAAGGATATAGTAGGCCATGCAGCACATCAAATATGAGCTAAATTTGAGAATTAACCAAGTGGGAGAAGGTTCAGGAAGCATGGTCTCCTGACAACAGAATGGGTATTGACAGAAGGACACAGAGATGATTAAGTGGCACATACAAATTAGTTCACTTAAGCTTCGAATTACTAATGAAATGAGAAACATCTGCCTCTCTTACCAGCTTCTGTTTAAGGCTTTATTTTTTTAAAGTCTCAATTACCCCAACATAATTGCTATGTGCAATGTCCACTGAGCAGAATTTTCTTGGATGTCCTGTTCCTTGTTTAGCCACAGTGATTGATGGCCCTGGAAAAGAGGCCCTGCAGAATTTGGGGAACATTATTGACCTCAGGCTGGAATACAAATGCCTCTTTAGAAACTAATGATGTAAGCCATGTTTGGATCGAAACTGGGAAGACTGCACCAAATACACCTATGGTGATTCCTTGCAATGCCATCTGGCAAGTATGGGCTAAAAAAGCAGCTAAAAGCTTCACCACTTAGAGCTGCTGGAAGCAAGACACAATGGCGATGAAGTGAGATCAATTAATAGGAAGAAAAGATGCAATTGAATCCAAGCCAAGAGCCCGGTATCACTAAAAGCAAGACTATTTCTGGAGACTACTGTTCCACTTATCCAGAAAAAGAAGTGTTATCTGATATTTAAAGAAGAGTTATCATGGGGAAGAAAAAGTACAAAATGGCAAGAGCCCAAGACATCAGCCAATGACTCCAGTTGGAAAAACAGAATTAAGGAAAGAAATACTGCAGTGCTGAAACAAGAAAGAGAAATTACTCAAGTGACCGAGTAACTAACTTTTCAAAGGAGTTTTAAAAAGGCAAGTGACCCCTCCAATTGAAATATAATGAAGATACTTTGCACTCTTTTGATTCCTGCAGATTTAAGAGATAGAGCAGACTTAGGCATAGGAATCTGCTTCTTGCTGATGGGAGCAGTATAGTTTGGGAACACACAAAGGCAGAGGACAATGATAATGCAAGTTAATTCAGAGGAAAGCATTTCCACCTAATGGTTCTCAGTCATACCATAATGGTCTCTGTTCAGTCTGACCAATGCAAACAGTGACTTACCAACAATTTATTYTTTAATATAAATTCCAGATCTATATTTTCCACTGAAAAGAGCAAAAACTTGCAGTCTGTCTCCACAGACTGCAAGTTATTACAGTACTACATTCATTCACAATTCTGTGAGAACCCCTGGGGGTTTTCTTATCAGTCCTGCAGTACTGCATGATTTTGTGATGCAAATCCCCCTCAKTTTTTTCTCTCTATGCTCCACTTCTAATTTGCAGTTTATAATGACTCAAGAGAAGTTTTCCCACATGATTTTGTATTCTGCATTTTATGCAAAGACTTTTACCAATGCACATTAAATATACCAAACATTGAAAATAACTTAGATAAAAAAATTTAAGCAGCAATGTTTTCGATGACATTTGCTGTCATCTTCCCCTCCTTGCACTACATTCATATGAACTACTGAAGAAATGTTTATTACAGAAAACACTGCACTTTAAAGATTATGAGTATGCACACAGTAGCAATTAACAAATGAAATGCCATGGAAAATGCCATTTGAAAGATATGATCTTTTGCAAAGCAGCACCCTATAAGGCAATTAAAAAGAACGTTACCAAAATCTTGGCAAATCTGCACTAAGACGGTCATTCTTTCAATGATGAAGACATGAAGAGAAATAGTTTGTTTTGTGCAATCAGTGTGTTGCACATGAATGTGTGAAATTTCAAGCTACATAAAATCATCTTTGCAAAAATACAGAGTAACAGCTTATTYGACTGTAAACTAGTTTCCTTGCCACTTCTACCATTCATTTTGCAAAAAACTTGTATTTGCAACAATCTAGCATTACCAATGAATTAAGAACCAGTTCACTATACAGAAACACAACTACAGTTTAATTTTGGAGAAAATAATTCACCAAGTCTAAATTAAGTGGAATTTCTCATTTCTACAGAACAATATAGTATGTAGATGTAGGAGTTTGGCACTTAAAAAATTACTTCCAGTAAACGTGAACGGGAATTATTTTACTCACAACATGATGTTCCTTTCAAAATTAGCTAGTAAGACAATGATAGTGGAAATCAAAACTAGCAGCAATTAACATWTCTATATTGTGCATATAACTAAGAAACTCATACTGTTTGAAAAATGTTATAAATTAAAGCTTTACTGGTTCTTTGAGAAATAGAATCAAGGGAAAACAGCTGAATACTCAGGTATAAAATGCTTAACTTCCCCCCCCCCCCCCGAAAATTTGTCTAAAGAAATACAAGTTTTTAAACAGAAATTTATTCTTATGAAATTATCTAATGTACTCTGCAAGAAAATATGAGCTGGTTCTATATCATGCTAAGAACTGGAAGCCTTAGAATGAGAGCCTTCAGCATATCAAAATCTTTTGAGGTATAAATATAGTAAGTAATTTACATGCAGCATCACAAATATAGTASCAAAAATAAGCTCCTGAATAAATTATAAGCTAAAGAATACACACAAGACTAGAAGGAATCAACCGAAGGCAACATGAATGAGCCAAGCAACATGCTATGTCTTTTATTAGTTCCTTTCCTTTCACAGAGGATTTCTGGTGTATTTCACTGCTGTGTAAGTGCTCGATCCTCTCAAAAAACATGGGCATGTGGAAGACAAAACAGCTGCTTAAAGCTTCTTCCTAAAAATTCAAATCCATCCCCTTTCAAAAGGGCAATGAAGGAGACCGTCACCTTCCACCGTTGTCCAAGTTAAGCCCAGAGTCGGTTCACTGATAGGAAGCAAGCAGAAGGGAAGGCAGCTCACTTCACCTACTCACCACCTGTGTCTACTTGAACATCTCAGGCAGTCCAGCAGTAGTTTCCACCCGCTAAAAACTCCAGTAATTGCAAGGGTATTACAAGAAAATTACAAATATTAAATTAAAATATCAACTCAATTGATTAGAAGAGATTCCATCCAATTGCTTATTTTCTTTCTGTTCATATAGAATGAATACACACTTAAAAGGGCAAAATGAATTAACTTCATGTTCTTTGCCAGTTATTAATTTTGTATTTCAGATAAAGAACTGAAGACACTTTAATTAAAAAAAAATATATGGGCAGTAAGAATTTCCATGAAAACAGGTCTGGTAAGTCTGCTTTACTGAATTAATAGATATATYGTCTGTTATACCAGATATATATATACACACACACACCTTAATTTTCCTCTTATTTCCTTCAGACATTAAAGAAAAATTCTAAATCAAATATCAGAACTAGCTTAGTTAAAAAGAAGGTTTACACAAACATGAACTCACTCCTGTCATGTCAGGAGTTTCGCTTCCCTTAATTAGGCTGATCAATGTTGCCCCCAAAAATCAGTTTTGAAAAGATGTAAAATACTCTACAGCATGGAGTATTCCTGTCCTTGCATATTACTTTTCTAAAAACATGTATTTGCTGCTCTCCCCACATGAGATTTACAACATTGTTTCACAATGCTGACACACAGGCATACAATCAGCTTCCTAATGAAAATCAAAATAAACAAGACTAAGACCCAAATTAGCCCTTGGAGAGTTTCAATTRATACACCATCCATTAGGCATCTGTTTCGTTACACGATGCAGGCCTCTAGATGATAGCAGCATTAATAACTGTCCACAGACTGAGACATTTACATGAGTTTCTATAATGAAACCACTATGGACAGTGCAACCCTTGGTGACTCATTTGGCCTTTACCATCACATAAAGGTAAATTCAATTTGGCAAAAGATTTAGATTTGAGTAAACATCCCAATCTATCACTGATGACTTAAAATTCTTGGCACTTCCTACTCAGTATTATTTCAATTTCCATGCATTGAAAGTAATGCAGGAGTGGGTATTTCTTTAAAATTCTTCTTTYACCAACACCAACTCACAGGCAGCTAAAGCTTTCTTTGGGAAATTAATGTGGTTTTTTTATTAAAAAAAGTAAAAATTTGGGGTATTACAAGGTAGTCAAAAGGTCTTATTCAGTCAAGAGAGCACCTGAGCACTTCTGGATCACCAAGACTTTTTGGTCAGGTTAGCTCCAGCTGCCATGTGCCTGTGTTAATAAACCACTCCTCTAGAAGAGGGCAGCACCCTGAGAAAGCAGCGCAGRTCGCAGGAACAGGCTCAGCACAGAACAAAACAGTAGTGTCTTTCTGTGAGCAAATGTGCCATGCCTGCTGCTTTCCTCTCCAGCCCACACAGGGTTGGATGGGGAACATCTGTGACCAACGCAGGGCTCACTCCCGGTCCCCAACCTCCCAGCGAAGCTCACAGATGCAAGAGACCCACTAATCTGGCCTGCGAGGGGCATAAAGGGAGCCTGCTCCCTAGCAGTCATCTCATTACTAGCAAGCCCCACTACTCCCCGATGAGAAGGCTCATTCTCAAAGAAATTCCTTGGTGGAAATACACCCAAACAGCTATCACAGCTTCAAACAAATGCAAGCACTGTCTTCCTCGGAAGAGAGTTGAGCAGGCAACTACCACAGCAAAGAACTGGAGTGAACAGAACTTCACCTGCATTACCTGCACCTGTATTTATTAACTTCTTAAGTAGTCTTTTGAGTCAAAGTCCACTTTTCACAATCTTAGGAAGCTCAGCCATAGTTTTGCTAGAGAAAAATGGTAATTATAACAAAGAGCTCTTTAACTGCTAAAAGTATACCTCTTGTTCAAAGAACAACTGCATATTTGTTTTTCCACCATTAGCTTGCTGTTTCAGTAACTTATCACAGTCATGCATCTCTTTCCCCTTTGCAGTCAATAACTGATTTTCTAGTCTATGGTTTCATACTAGAAAAAAAGATGATCAATCATCCAGGCCAAGATTTTTCAAAATCATTATTAGCAGTAAGTGAAAATTCATTCTATTTATCAAATATTTCAGAGATCTATCCAAACATGTAAGAACTCAATCAATACTAAGGAAGTAGACCAGAAGACAGTAGCCAAAGTATTTCCATGGAATAAGTCTTCCATAAATAGGGCAACAACGGTTGATAGATGGTGGGCTCCATTACATACAAGGCAGCAGAGAAGAAAATAGGAAGAGAAATTCATGATCCTATAAGGTTTTCTTTACTTTTAAACCCAGTCAGCCAACCAGAACATCCTTTTATATATACCAACCCTTGACATACTTTCACAATAGCCTTACATTAGAGGAAGCTTTCTATAAAAGCCCACATTTTAAAGATACCTAAACCAATCCCAACAGAGGTTGACTTTACTGAAATCACACAAAAGCATTACCAACATGAACAGACATATTGTTGTGACTCAGTATTTTGTGAACACTCCGTTTCCATATGTCAGGACTTGAAACTAAAAACACTTTAAAATACTTTTCAAAATAGCAGTTGAGAGAACGAAACATATACATGTTCCATCCAGATGTACAATTCTTGCAAAGTATTCAAGCCAATGTGTAAAAACTAAAGGTTTGTTGTTCCCCCTGAAGCAGACAGCCTTTTCCTCACTGGTCCCGTATATAGTCAGCAATGAAATTAGAGAAAACCCTTAGAGGAACCAAGAGTCTGTTTATAACGATTGTCACAGTCTAGCAGGGATGATTAATGTCAGCTGAAGTCATTTAATAATTTGGGAGTCTTTAGTGCAAGATATGCAATTTCTTACAGCAGTAATTAAGCATTGAACTCCTTTGTTGTGTCTATGTGACTCCCTTGCACAGTTTGAAGGACAAATCTTCATTTCACTGCCAACCAAAAGTACTATTATCACTGTACTCAGACTCATAACATTAATATTCTTCTTGCTAAACACAGCAAATGAACTGTGTGCTGGAGTTGTAGGTGCTTAATTACTCCAGTGGTGTCTTTTCTGGACTACGTGTTCCACCAGTATTAAGTACCTATTGCATTAGAGGAATTTGTGGAAGTTAGACTAGGGCAGTAAGTACTCTAGGAAAACACTATTTACCACATTTCTGGTAATTTTGTAATAGAGGTATTTGTAGTTTATAAAATCCATGTCTCTTTAAGGAAGAAAAGAGAATATGATAATGTGTATRATTAAGAGCTGCATACATGTGTTTCAAAGTAAATATGAAATCAAGCTACTCAAATTCCCATATTTAATTTGATTTCACCACCTTTTTGATGTTGCTTATACACGTATTGACAAAATTTGGCTATTACATTAACCTTAAATTAGAATATTTCATGTTATCACTTAATACATTTTACACATTTACTTTTACAGCAAAAGATGAAGTGTACCCAGGTTTCTCTGAGGTTAATGCAACAGAATTTTGTGTTTTCTTAATTGGTTTCACATCACCACAGAACCTAGACTTAAAAAAACATCAACTGATGTACTGCTTTCTTAGAAGAGGTTGTCTAAAGTGACAACATTTCAYCCTATTAAAACACTTATTTAGTCCAAAACTAATTTGCAAAATATTTACAAATTAATACAAATCTTATTGTTATGCAATCTCTTTGACACCTTGACACCCTTTTTCATAACATTTCTCTCACCACTGCTCCTGAGAAAGTTGATAGCAATGAAACAATGAGATTCTGCTATAAGTAATTAAGTAAACATAAGCATGTCTCTTATTTGAAGGAGTCCATGCTCACATTCAAAGYCAGAATTGGATCTTCAACAGCTGAAATAAGAGCACACATCATATTAGTCTCCACCCTTCACCAGAAACGTTCATTAGAACTTCAGCTTCACACACATTACTTTGGTTAGATTCTTGGATTTTAAGCTCTTGAGGCAGATTGATCATCTTTATTCAATAAGGGCAAATTTTTGTTACGGTTTTTTGTTTGATTGTTTAAAAAAATAAACCAAACTTGCTGACGTTAGGATTGCTAATGTWTTTATGTCAGCTTTATCCTGTTTACAACATTACATATAAGCAGGGGTTTGTAAGGCAAGTTGTGTTTTCTTCCACTCACTTAGTAACCCTTCTCTGCATTACTACAAGTATGACTTTATTTTTCTTTAACATGGAAGATCAACATTACTCTAAGTCACACCAGTGCCTAGCATAGCAACATTAAAACATTCCTATTTCTAACCCATTGATCCACCTCAAAAGAGCAGTCATCTTTGCTGCATCATATTGGTGGCATACTGCCACATGATCAGTTAAAAAATCCTGATCATCTTCACCTGCCATCTCCAGTTCAACTCTCCAGTTTATAGCATAAGTTACTATTGGTCCTCCAGTACACAAAACTCGCACTATGTGTAATTAAACGCCACCACACTGCTCCAGTCTTCAACTCATCCAGTTTTTCATAAATAGTTTTCCAATTCTTCTTTCTATTCATAACACCTCTTAGCGTTGTCTCATCAACAAATTTAATCAGTGGACACCTTTTCAGGCCATGTTCTRAATTAAAATATTTCCTCATACTGTCCCAGTACTGTCCCCTGGATGAATCTCCCAAATTACCATCAACAACTCTCTTTGGCAGAACTCCTCATCATTAACTTTTGATTCATACCTTACCACCTTAAGGTATTTTATTAATCTAAAACAATGAATGGGTGTTAGCAGTGCCTTATAATATTTTCACTGCTATGTGGATGAAAAGTCTACGTGGATGAAAAACTACCACATTTCCCAAGTTTAAATCCTGCCTTTTTTTTTCCTTTTATCTTCTTTCTTTAAAAAAAAACAAATCCTGTCTGATGAAACCATGCTCTGCTTTTCCGTAATTCCACAAAATGGCCATGAATACATTTGGGCTAGAACAAAAGGATTTACACTGAAAGCCTAAAACAACTGCCTATTTATTTAATCAGTGGAAACACAATCAATCATTCAAGGGGCTAAAGTTGGGCTCCTAAATGCTGAATATGAATTATCCTCTTCTGGTGCTTGCTCCTTTCCATTTACTACATAGGAGAGACTATGTTTTAGACAGGTTTCTAAACATCAGAGGAACGAGATTCTARCATAGTCTTCTGATGGGAGTGGTAGGAACAAGCAACTGAGCAAACTGTGTTAAAAAAAAAGTGATACTATTTCACAAAGAAGCTATTCAAGCAAGCCAAAAGAAATCCTCTACTACACGAAATATGTCAGTATACTTTTCATTTTCTTAGTAGCTCATATGCAGAAATCTCAACAAAACATTCATATTTAAAGAAAATATCAGAATTAGGGAAACTTTTATTTTGTGATGCAGAATCTCTGACTTCAGTCTACAGTTGAGGAGACATTACAACTGTTGCTGTGTTTCATTATAAATCCAAAACAAAATTACCTTTGTTTTCATTTACATGCTAGCACTTGCCAGGGTAAAATTTCTATTTAGATTATCTACTTAATTTGCATTATTCCTTTCCTATGCAGTATCTTAGCGAAACACTAAACTGCTGTCATTTAGAAAAATGAGGAGTTTAAAAATCTACATTCTCTGTGCACTGAACTGTAATGGGAAGATTATCAGAAGAATTTTTGTTCATTAAAAATGAGTTCCTAGGTCTGAACTACTGAGACAAAGAAAACAATAGCTAGAAAATTCCCATGCCGGTAATCATTGCTTTGCCTTTCTCAGAGGAGCCAGCAGATATCTTACTGAAAACATGGAAGATAGGGAATACAATCCATATRAGGCTAATTATGCCTCAGAGAGCACTGGCATTTCTAGAACTCGGTCTTAAATATCCCTTCTACCAGCCACAATTTCAGTTTTGATTTCCAGCAATTCAATGAAAGAGGTTATTCTATCGGGTTGCAAATGTCAAGTACTACTAAAAATTCAAAACCCACGAGTCAAACATAAAAGCTTAACAGTCTTCTGTTTCAAGGGCTTTTAGGATACACTTTGTTCCCTTTATAATTTTTTTCCTTAACACTTTTTAAATAAAAAAMCTGAGATTATCACCTAATAACATGCTCCCAGAGGAAAAGTGCAAATGTTCTGAAACTCGCGATGGTGATGGCAGTACTGAGCTCAGCAGTAACCCAATTAGGAAGGGATTAACTGAAAATATCTGTGCCTGCACGCATCCACACATTCTTGTTCTCTGTGCCAAATAGTCCTCTGAGATCTACAGACACAGGGMTAACTTCCACCTCACTATTGAGGGCTTAGAAATTTCTTTGCTTGATATGGTGTAGAGGGAATAGAAAAAGATATGAACAAACAACACCCCAGCTAAAGCAAACAACTGAGCAAGTTCAAAGAAGTTTTGTTAGCTTTTCTGTTTAACTTCWTTTAAGAGTATAAGTCAGTGTGTAAGGAACAACAAATGGGGCAGCTCTAACAAGTGAACAATTCATTATTTATCTGTGTGTGCCTGTGCAAGCATTTTACACATCTATGCTGTAAACACRTTTCTAGATCCTCACAAATCCTTCTTCTCCTTCCTTCTGTCTCATAAACTGTTTTTCAGGTGGTWAGCTCACAGATGTCAGTCGAATCACCTTTTATCTTCAGAGGACAAAAATAGCTTCCTAGCCTAAAGCATAGCAAAAAAAAAAAAAGGAAATCTAAAAGATTTCAATTTGACCAATTACTATTTCAAAGCAGAAAGTAATTTTGAGCAGAAATCATAGCTTGCATTTTGAGAGGACCAAAATAGGACATTCTGACAATAGTGCTATACTATCAATTAAAAGTAGTTAAAACAAACAGTGGGAAACCTGAAAGGGTCAACCAAATACTTAAAAGAGTAAGTAAGTATTCAGACTCTCTACTGGGAAGGAAACTGCTTTTTACTTCTGCTTCTAAATAAAGGCAGAACTGCTGAATGGATGCTTCTGTCTTCTGGTTCAAGATGAAGAACAGCATACACAGCTAAGAATGCAACTTCAGAGCAGTTGCAAGAGGTCAAGCTAAAGAGTGCAAGAGTGTATGCAATAGCAGGAATCCTTCCTTTGATACAGTCTTCCTGTCTCCAACCATTACTGAGCCAGGGGGCTTCATGGATCAGACACCACCCAAACATTATGTTTAATAACCCTGATGGACTACTTTTTTTGCCATGATTTTGTTCAAACACTAAGTTCCTTTTTACATTTGGTCACTATATCGCCTTGCAGAAACAAGTTCTACAATTTAATTATCTGTCATATGACAAGGTACTTCCTTTTATTTAAYAACTTGCTGCCTCATTAGATACCTCCTCATTCTTATGTTAGGAGACATAAGGAACAAATCATTCCCTCTTCATTTTCTCCCTGCTGTTCAAAGAGATTATAGACTTCAATGAGATGAGTAAGGGCACGTGGACTTCCATATTGAGAATCATAATTTATTTACTTTCATCCCATTCAAAAGCCATCCAGGACATCTGATTGCTCCACTTGCCTTTCTCAGTATCTTTTGTAGTTGAATTATAACCTTCTGAGGATAAGGAAAAAAAAAAAAAAAAAAAAAAAAAAAAAAAAAAAAAAAAAAAAAAAAAAAAAAAAAAAAAAAAAAATCACACAGTATCCAGTAATAAGATTTCCCAAGGGCATGCAGTAGAATAAATAATGCTTTCCCTTCTGTTCTCTCTTATTAGAAACTGTTAATTACTTTAAATTCCTGAAATTGTCTTTGCTTTTTTTTGTTTAGAAAACTTGGTATCTGAATCAACACTAAACTCAAATCCAGAACTACCCTGAAGATCTTTTTTTCAAGTGTAGCCAATTAAGAATCAATTACTGGTTCATGTATAATCAGAACTGTTTCTTCTGACAGTCTTTCATATGCCATTTTATTCACCTTAGAAAGCATTACAACTCTTCACAGTCCATTTTAGTTTTGCGGTCTTTAATGCATATGTGCCAGCAGTACACTTCAACATCCCACTATTCATCCTCTTCACAAATCATTTACTAATAGATTCAACTGTAAAAGTTCATCTAGAAATCTAATTCAAAAGAAGATTCCTTCTYATTCCATGAAAGCTTGAGGGGTTTGTTGTTGTTTTTTTAAATATGAAAACATCAAMCACAGTGGCTTCCCCTCCCCCTCCATTTTTTTTTTTTTATATATAGGGACCCATCAACAGTTTTTGGTAATATAAACATACTGTATTGACTGAATCACTTCATATAGTGCCCTTCTGACTCTTTAAAGAATTCTGATAGATTTTTGTGGTATGGCATCTCTTCAAAAGTTTATGACTGTTTCTCAATATATAACAGTTATTTAATATCTACTAATTCTGTTCCTTTCTATGGTTTTCAGCAGTATCATTRGTACGAAAATCAAATCTGCTGGTCTAATTTCCAGGACACTGGAGTCGTYTTTTTTAAAAGCTATCGTAACATTTGCCACATCTCCATAGTTGGATATGCAGACCAGTGAAGGAAGAGGAGGGCTATTCACTTTTTCACCTCTTGTGCTTGCACAAGGAATGAATGTCTCCAAAAAATATCTTTTCATATCTTTTCCAAATTCCTCTTGCAGGGTATTTCTTCAGAACAGAATCAAGATGCTTCTAGCTGACTTTGCAGACACTCCAGGCCAGATTATTTTGCTGCATTTGTGTCTATTCCAGGCTCAGACCTCTGGTACTGATTCCCATTAATGACTTCCTCCTATTTTCACTAACACTTCAGTCATATGAGAAAACAAATACAGTATTAATTTTTGCAAAGGTTTACCTACCTCCCCCACGTACTCACGTGTAACAAAAAAACCCYAACATATTTTAACACAGACAGAAGTTCTTAAGCATAGTTTATATATATTTATATATATATATGGCATGGTTCTCTGATTCTCATTAACAATATGATGTCCTTGGGTATAATTACTGCTCAACTGTAAAGCATCACAACTTTTAAGTATCATCAGTGACATAACCTACACATGGTCATACCTGTCATTCTCTATACATACAATTTACCTGCTCCAAAATAAAATTCAAACACTAAAACAGATTAGCTTTTTGGTTTTCTGTTGTTTTGTTTGGAGGTCTTATTTTTGCCTAATTTACTTATGAAGTACTTTATGATAAAAAAAAAAAAATTATTCCCCAAATCTGCTATTACATTAAAAGTGCACAAGGGCAGGATCCATTTTCCTTCAAACTTTGTACACTAGGGTCTTAGTCTATGCCTGGGTCTCCAACATACTAAGAGGGGTAAATGATAAGCTATACGAGGAAAAAACCCCTAGAGTCTAGCGGGGCAAACCCACATGTTTTGCTCTTGCATTTCCTTGTTCAAGTGGTTAGAACAGTTAATTGCCACTAGAGTGAGCGCTATATGAATTACTGCTGTGCAAATGGCACTTAYGTGGATGAAAGAAGAGCAGCTATGCTGACAGGAGGCCAATATCATCTGTATGCCTATTTAAGTTAAACAAAAAAMCATCATTTGTTTTGCCTTATAAAATTAACAGGAACCTTACAGCAAAATAATAAAACAACTCATTAAGATGCTTTATTATGTTACAGTGTAAACAAGTTTCTTCTTGCAAACTTTCTTTTTGACCTCCAGTATTGAGCTATGGCAGACCCAGATTATGGGATCCTTGGTGCAGTGAAAACAGTAGGTTGGGGATATAAAAAAAAAACCACAAAACAAAAAAACCAATTACTCCCCTCCCAAAGTCACACCGAGCATTCCTTTCAAAGGACAGATGAGCACACTTTCTTTACAGAGAATGGTAATTATTCAACAGAAACATTATCAGGTGTGCAGAAATTACATTTCTAAAAAGACACCTAGAATAATTGCTGCAAGTTTTATTTAGCAAGACCAGGACAAGCAGAATTATGTTTGCACCAGGAGCATATGACTATGGAAGGGCTTCAAGCTTCAACAGAAATAAAAACTAAAACTCAATAATCAAGATTAATATTAAGAACTATAGTAACAAGAGCATCAGTATATTACCCCCACAAAAGGGACTGATTGTGATGGATAAAATTTAACAAGCATTTTCTTTAAGCTTTACTTAAATTAAGATTCCACGTTGGTAATCAGACACTTCCCTCAAGCATTTCATGCTATATAGTGATAAATGTATTTGTTATTTTAAGTGTTGTAGTATGTCATCATCTTCAAGCTCTCTTATCCCCCTTCTAGAAAAYGCCCTCTTAAAAAGCACTCAAATAGCACAGTATAATCTGCAATAAAGAAAAACACTTTCATAGGGGAGCATTTGATATRTAAGTTATAACTGTCCTCATAACACATTTCATCTTTCCAATACTTTAGTCATTTACCTTCTCATAGCTACATACAAATAAAATCTAATGTCCATTAAAGCTCAGACCAAATGAACTGACAAAGTAGAAAGCAATAATAAACAGCAGGGAAGTAATGTGGCCTGCCACATGACATTCCAGTATTGGAAAAGTTTATTTTAAAGAACAACAGTATTTTATACAGCTATAATAGCTCTGCTATTTCACCATAAAKTATGCATGTTCAAAGAAAACATCAGATCAGAGAAACTGCATACACAGATTAAAACTACAGTGTACAAAAATAATATACAATAGAAATCATTAGTGAAATAAATATACCTTCTCCCCCTCTTAAAATTACATGTTTTCTTCTCATATAAATTTTGGAATAAAGCTCCCAGCTCTGGAAGCCTGACACAGCACAACTGATTCCAGACTCTAAAAAATAAGATTCCTTATCTATCCCTAGTTTGCCTCTGTCACAAAAATCCTGCTGGATATTTATCAAAACCATCTTACACCAATTTTTTTCAAAATAAGTAAAACCATATTCCTCATGTTTGGATGCCAGACTTCACACCCCAGGCACCAGTCTGTAGACTGCCAAGAGCTTACAGCTGCAGTCAATGAAAGTTGTTCCATGAACAAACAAAATACTTAATAAGTGCAAGCACTTACAACAAAAATAAGCAAGAAAAAGCATCTTGAACACTTCAAGTATCCAGAAGTTGTTGGATAGTTTCTCTACTTTATTTCTGTTTCTAATTGCAAAATTGAGGTAAGGCCACACCACTCAGCTTAGTAGACAAATTCATTAGTATATATGAAACATTTGGGTACTATARTGCCATATAAAAAGTTCTACAGCATTGTAAAAGAAGTGTCTAACGAATAATGCTGCTTACAAAACAGAGTTCAAATAGCATGATCTAAAAAGGAACGGGGCCACATGTTGAACCACAAGGAAGAAAAAAAACTGAGCAGGTGTTCATTAAGCAAGTACCGGCTTTCGCACACTAAATGAAGCAAGGGGAAAGAGTGGAAAGATAGCAGAAACATTTAATTAAGGACTGAATCATAACACATGCACACAAGGGAGGCAAATTAAGGTTACATAGTGACCTTAACTGTAGCATCTCCTAACTTTAATATTTAACATGACAATATTAATAATGTTTTTCTAATATTTTGTGTGCAATAAAAGTTCACCATCAGTAAGAAAAAATGGAGTCAGCCCTCTGAACTCTATTGTCTCTTCCTTTTAACCACAAAGCCAAAAGAAGTGAAGCTGATGCTCACACTTACCGTACCAAACTTATTCTGTTTCATCAGCACAAAGCTTGAATAAAAGGGCACAAGACAGGGAGAGAAGACAGGCCAGGGAGCATCAGTATTTCTGCACTGAATGTACAGACTCATGCTCTCAGCTGATTTGTGTTTCTGAAGTTCCCCCGAGTGATCAAGAAGCATGCCTTGTATTCAAACCTCAGGAAACATATCTGTGCCACTGTACTACTATGGGAAGTGATATTCTTCTATTGTATGACATCATTAAATGATTATCTATCCTATCCATCTACTTCTGAATAGATACACAGATCTATCTATATCCACGCGCATCCTACATTACACTTTAGATTAGCTAAAGCAGGGAACATATTTTTATTGTTTGCACAACACCTGCCATAGTAAGACTCCAGGATTTTTGGAGGCTATCGCGATAGGCGTGCTTCATCCAGAACAGGATCGCATTTCTGCACTCCGAGTTCATTGGATTATACAGAACCAAAAAGCAAGGACAAGCATGCTTTGAGAGATTTTCCTCAAGAGAGCATTTATGATCTGAATCGCTGATACTGACAGCCACGTCCCACTGGCACTGACCAGCGGCTACCAGCTCCAGCCCTCTGCCTCACCCCAACTTCCCACAGTTTTCAGGATCATTCCCTTCCTTAGTRGAACTTCTCAAGGATTCTGATGCTCAGCTGATAAAGTAGGAAGTGCTTTGTACAGAAGATGAAACTCATAAAACTTTTGTTGTTGAATTTAAATATTGTACAATCACCAACAGAAAAAAAGCCACATGCATCCAAACAGTTATTCTTTGCATATGCAGCAATTATATACAACTCATTAATTTTCATGTGGGTTTTGYAGTACTTGTCAAATTAGCCATTTGAGTACCAGAGTAATTTTTATAAGGGGAAAGAAGTATTGAGTGAATAATGAATAAAATTGCAGTAACAATAGCTCTTGCTATCTTTATAACTGCCTACATCCCAAATTTCTTCATGGATGTTAATATGCAATCGTCAATTTTTTTGCCAACTGAACAGATGGTGCTTTATTACAAAAAAAGGGGAAACAAGAACAGAGGTAATATTGAAAGAGTTGTGGGTTTACTTACAGAAACAGACAGGAGCTAAAACAAAAAAAAAGAAACTATTTTGGTGCAACAAAACTGGAGACATTAACTTCATGGGTATATTTTAAAGGCCAAGGTTTTACTTCTATAGCAGTTATACTATCCTAAATTTTAAGAATTTGTTTACTCCCAGAGTGGCTCTGAATTCGATATTTAGCTGACCAGGGCTGGAAGTAATTACTTCTAGAGGCTTTGAGGGAGATAAATAAAATGCATTAATTTATAGCACAGCATAATTCCTTTGTACATGAAGCATTTGGATAATGGATAATAGCCTGTAATTTACTGAGAAATTATTCTTCACACAAAATGAGTGAAAAGTAGCAGTGCCACATGAGGCTACAAGATGTAGGATACTCGCAATGGGACTAAGAAAGCCAGGTATCACTAGGTTGAATTTCTGTTCTCAAGCACAAAAGGCTTGAGAACCATATTCCATAACAAACAGTATTCCGTAAGACTCATGTTGATTCTCTTAACAACTGGTATAGTTTAAATGGTTACTTCTTTTGTGATCCCCAGTATTTCCTAGTTAGGTCAAAGCTGTGGCTAAAAGCTGTTTCAGTAACGCTATGCAGAGCAACCACCTTATTTCCACCCAGCAGCTCCATAAACAACGATCTCATTATCCTCTCAGTTATCTGTGACTATACCATGACTTGTTTTAAATCAATCTTGTTCCACCCCTCTAGGCTATTTATGAAGTGTATATATTCCTCATCAGCTGCCAGAAAACAATCCTACATCACGCTTCTTTCTTGTTTTAGCTGCAATACCTCTTCCTTTCTGGCCATCCTATTTCAACTCAAYCTGATCAATATGCCTGGCAGAAAAGAGTTTCTTTCTTCTAGCGCTCAAATTAACATGACCATCAAATGTCTCCATTTTCTTTTCAAAGCACTTTCACATACTGTTTGGAGTATGCCATGTATGCATTACACCCACCTGCCACATGGATACCTGGATAAGATTCCTCTTCCAGTGCACTAAGCTTTCCTACTTACAACTTGCTGCTTTCTACTACTAGCATCATCTATTTTTGTTCTCTTGCTAAGAAAATAATWAAAAAATCCACCAACAATGCATTTGCAACCTAATGAAGAATCATACACTGCTTGTTTAAAACCCATTCTCTCTCATCACGTTTTACTACATTTATCACTTGCTTTGATTAAGTCTCCAAGTTCTTCAGGTTTTAATTTCTACTTCTGTAAAGTGCCATGCTTATCATGTACTATAAAAGCTACATAATGATAATTAAAACCATTAATCTACTGCCAACAAAAAACTGCAACTGGATTAAAGTAGATTAATTTGTTCTAAACATCACAGTCTGTTGATTGAGTGGAAAATAATATCTAGGATGCCTGCTATACTTCTAGAYTGGTTTGTTTTGTTTCCTCCTTATCCCACAGATTAACTCCTATAGTTTAGTACTTTGTTCTTCTCTGTAAAAAAACAACATTTACAAGAACTCAATTTTATGAAAGATTAGCTTTTCCGACAGATTAAGCTTTACACCTTCAGCAACAGTGAGCTATCTGCGCCACTTTCCACAGATGCATGGTGGTAAAAGCCAAAATACACAAGGATCTTTTGGTACAGCTGCCCAGCGTTAACACATCCCCACACACAGATTATTCACGAGTGTCCGCAAGTACAACAATGCCACTAACATTGTTGAGCAGATAAATATTTTTGCAAGTGCATGCTTCAAAAGCCTCATTAAAACACTGATGAAACAATCAGACTTTAAATCAGGCCTTGTTCAAGTTCAGAAACGAGAGCAAGTCTCAGCCCACACTGGTGTCAGCATGGTAGGCATGAAAGCACACGATAGGGCTTCTGCTAAATCTCGAGAAAAAGTAGTCAGCAGTAAAATCCACAAGCAGAAGACAGCCCACAAACTCGTGTTTAGTTCCTGCTGCCAGCTTATTACCTCTTACAGCAAACTTCAAGGCAGTCTCCACAGTCTTCTCCAGTCACTTTTCCYTTAACCTGTCACTTTTTGAACAGAACACTTTCAAGCTATTCAGTGACAAACTATCAAAGACTAATTAGGCAGAAAATGATTTTAATAACCAGCTGGACAGCTTGAGTACTAAATATTCCATTTCTCAGGTGTGCTTGAGACACCTTGCCCTTGTTGTTTGTCTTTGTTCCAAAACATACCCTAGGTTTACCATCTTATCTTACAGAGACATGCAACACAACTGTACATACAGAACTGTATTCTAATTGTATATCTAATTCAACTCACCACCAAGGCATAAAAGAACAGATTTGCCAGAAAATAAGCCCATCACACTCTGCAATAATATTTAACAGTGATGAAAAAAATTATACCACTTACAGTGGTATAATTGAAGAGCTCACCATTATCAGACCTCCCAACCTCTGGAATCGCAGTGCAGAAATGTGCCCCCCGGGAACATCAAAACTTAATGCAAGAATCTGTAATGCTCGCTCACTGCCAGGCAGCACACTGCTAATTGGAGGCTTCTTGAGCACTACCGCCTACCAGCCAGGCACAGCTGCTTTGCAGAGCACACATCAGGACAAACAACTTCCTGAGGCTATGGCACAGCAAGCTCTTGAGGTGGTGTTAAATCAGCGAGAGAGGTTGCTATCAAGACAGTGGGCTAAAGTCAGTGAGAGTGACTGCCTTGCATGCAAAGTCAATATTCCCCCACACTTAAATATAAACCCACAAATACATCTGAATAAATTAAAAGATCCTTTATATTTAGGTAAACATAATTATTTAAAACAGCCATTTTATTTTTGTAAGTCCAGTCACATTTTCTTGATGAGTGTCATGGCTTCTTCCATATGTCTACTGCCAGAAGAGATCAGGACTCCTTGAAGAGCATCCTATGGCATGTCTGTTGCACTTGAACTTCCTGCAGAAACTCTAAGTATTGGTTTGTAACACAGTTCTCAAGGTAAAAAGGTCACTGACAATCCTTGATTTGTCAGCTGATCTGTAATGACATGGCAAGAAACTCAACGAGACAGCATTGGATCCACACAGAAAGGGAAAATTGCAAGAAAGAGGGTGTCTACAACCACTTCACGATCCAGGTCACTGGGATGGTATAAAAGACAGGATTCTTGTACCAGTCTCATCCTCCAAAGCAAGCTGAAGTAGCAGCAGTAGTTGTGGGGTGGCCTAGCACAGTAAAGAATCGAGAAAGAAATGCAAGGACAAAAGGACTCAATAAACTGAGGTGCTAACACTAGGTAGAAGGAAAAACACACAATTCAGGAGTAAGTTTTTCTAATACATTAATAAAAGATGTAGAAAAATCCCCCTGAAAGCTAAYAGCTCCTTACCTTCAACAACTCTTAGAAGAAGAAATTTGGCAGTTACAACAGCTGCTATCCAAACCCCRAATCAATGGATGCAATTTAACAACTGGGCAGTAGACAATAGGATAAACAGATGTGGCAATACCTCCCTTTTAAAAACGTGATACCACTGCACTCAAAGTAAACAGGATTTTGAAGACATCTCTGCTACTGAAAACTTCCAGAAACAGAGAAGCCACTAGAGCTTTATGGAGGCTCTAATGAAAACTAGCTAAACTAACTCATTGGCTGAGAGCACAAATAATTTTTTTTTTTTAAACACTGACATGTAATAGACAAAGTATAAACATGAAAAGACCAAAAGTTATTCTTACTTCCTTGGAATAGACCAGGACACATAAACTGATGTTACGTGCTCCACAACACTGCGATCTACACTGCCTCACAAACAGAAGTGCTGAATCTAGCGTTGTAGATTTTGGGCACGATCACAATACACATTATGTCATTTAGATATAGCTCTCACCTTTAATTACTCTCTCTGTGCTTACCTGTTTTAGAACAGACAGCACTTAATCTCTCAWGTTGTTTTCAAGTTCCAACAACACTATGCAAAAAAGGGGCCAAACATCAACTTGCTTATCTGACAGAGGCCACAAACTTTCAATCAAAAGTGAGAGTAATCATCAAGACCTGACATTTCTGTAAAGACAGACACAGTTACGACAAATCAGATGAGCTACKGTTTTACTTGGGTCACTGCAACAAAAATATTTCCTGAACAACAGCTCCATATTAAAAATACAAATATTGCTTTTTGATACAATTCCCAGAGATTATTTTGAACTTAAAGACAATATTGAAAATCTGTATSATGTTCACTCTACGAAACAGGCAGAGAGATCAAATCTTACTATTTACTTAGTGATTAAACCTATGATAAAATAAAGGAGCAATAAAGTTTCAACTAGAAGCTGGCAGATTCTCAATCAATGTTTCATTAACCCATACTGACACACARGACATTTCCTCCATTCACTTCCTGAAGTCAATGCTGTGATTCAAATGACTATTGGATCAGTTTGTAAATTTGATTTTTAACAGGGGGGCAGGGGAAAAAAAAAAACAAAACAATTATTTTTATTTCCAAAGATATCATTCACTTAAGAAAAGACCTCTAGGTAGAAACTGTCTTCTTACTCAGTTAAAGCCATTAGCACACATTCGCTAAAGGCTAAGTATTTACCTAAACAAATACATGTGAACTATAAAGCATTTATTTAAAGTCTTACGAGCATCTTCATTTCCTTTAAAGGAAGCTCYTTCCTCTACCAGAAATAATATGCTTTTAAAAGCTGCTATACTAACAAATTACCTTTTACCATATAGGAAGTAAAAACAATTTGAAAATGAGTGATGAAGGAGACCACCACATCACGCTCTTCCCAAGCCCTGAGAGCATCACAGATCCCAGTGCCTGACTCCATTCTCGCTGCAGGAGCAGCKCCAAGCAGCTCTAGCGATCAGGACTTGCTGACACACTTAACTTTACTGCTTCRTAGGCACAGTCAGAACACCTACAACTGTCAATTTTTTCCCTGAGTCTCGTAGCAGCCTATTTTTAATTCTCATAGGGTTCACAGCTTATGACAAACATAAACAAGTACTACTGATTCAAGACRTGAGAAGATATTATTGTGGATAACTCATCAGAAAACTAAAATCATTCAATAACAAGCAAGAACAAAATTCTTTCCTGGTCTAGCTAGACAGAGATGATAGCAGCAAATTTCRTATTATGCTTTTACAAACTAAATACAAGAATGCAGAGGTCTGAAAGAACTACTCTCTCCATTACTTATCAAATGGAAACATTTCCTCCCATCCTTCTTCATCACACAGTGGCACAAACACAACCTTGGATCTACAGTCATACATTAAAAATGCTAGACTATTAGGAAATAGAGAACAAGCAAAGAGAAGGAGAATAAAAAAAAAATACATCTTTTTACTGCGTAACACAATTAATCTGAGACTAAATTAACATATAGGGCAAAATCATTGCTCATTTAATGCCCAGGACAAGTAGGGGAATACTTGCTTATACACTTGCTTTAGGAGTCCTTTGACTGTTCTGATCCTAGAATGATCTAAAGAGAATCTGAATCAAGCTGACTTCCAGGCATTAACGTGGTCATCATTAACAAGTGTCTGTCTCTTCTGCTTACTTGCCTTTATCCACACCCAGGCTTCTTGTGCAATACACCTTCACAACTGATATTTCCCATTTCAGTCCCTCACCCACAGATTTTCTTGCATTCAAATACCCTGAAGAGGCAAGCAGACCATGAGATGAAAGGCAACACTGATCAAGACAAACTGGTATTTGTATCATATTTCCTTTTTTGGTGTTTTTTGTTTGTTTGTTTGGGTTTTTTTGTTGTTGTTGTTGGGGGTTTTTTTTGTTTGTTTGTTTTTTTAAATATTGCAGAGGCTTTTGCTTTCAAATATCAAGAATGTAGCAAAAAATAAGAGTATTTAAACACCAAAACCAGAGTTCAGTAACCCTTCAGAATCATTTAATCATTGTGTACAGTTACACCTTAAACAATACAGAATGGAGGGGCTTTATAATAGTTAGGCATTGGAACATCTTTCTTTTGTTCTTTACTGTTATATCCTGCTAAACTGAGCTTTGTGTATTAAGACATATGCTGTGTGCCTACACATTTATTTAAAAAAAATTAAATTGGCCTAAACTTTAATATTACAGAAATTTTAGGGAAAATAATTTCTATCAAAAGTCTTTCAGTTTAGCATCTACTTTCATCCAACACAACTGTCACTATTATTATTTTATGACTGGGAGGAAATTCCTAGAAATCCCTGGACTTAAAAGTCTTTTAAGTGACTCTATTGTCAACTCTATGGGGGCTAGTAGGTCACCTACTACGGAGCRACTGCTACTACCTAACTCCTGCTCTTTTGCAGGTGACCTATTACGTATGAAACTCAAACAAAACCCCAAGTATTGAGTTTTCCCATTTTGACAAGTCTGATGATGCTGAATGCCTACAAAAACGTCTTAAAAAAGGAGAAACCTGCTTATACAAGCCAGGAGCAGCTGGCCAGAAGAAGGCATGGAAAACTGAAGATCCGAAAGTGCATGTCTTGGTAACTCATATCCTTTAAGATCCTGTGTCTGAGTATTTATGTCACTCATTGATAGGAATTGTAGAGYTACAGCTCCAAATGAAAAAACAGTAATTTTCATATTTAAAATAAGAAAAGTTTTCAATATTTAAACATTATCAATACCTTTGGGGTGCTGCTTTTGTTTTGGCGTGGGGTTTTTTTGACAAACCAATCCACAGCAGTATCACAGCTCTACTCATGTATTAAATCACCATGTTCCATGGTACAGTAGGAAGGAGAACTCTAACTCGTGTAGACATGACAGACAACATTTGGCAATTGTTAGCCCACTCCATCTTCGCAAAAAGCCCTGCTTCATTACAGCTAAAAATTTATAGAAGGGGAGGGAGAGGAGGCAAAGTTAGTTTAGATTAATGTTTTTAAGTGACTTGTTTACTTGTTTTGGAAAAGCTTCTCATTTACAGAACAACTCAACCCTAACTCCTGAAAGGCTTGAATAATTTATTATTCTTTATTAAGGCTACACAAATATAAATCCTTATCCCAAGGGAGACAGAATTATTATAAAAAGGTGAATTTTATTAATCAGATGCTAAATAGCGACTTCCAGTGACACCTCAAACAGAAGTAACGAACACCTATTTGAATGGTAAACACCCCATGCATTTATCATAGACCTGACTTCAGATACACATGCTTAAGACTTTTTTTCTTCTTTATTGTTTTTATTTTCAACAAGTTCAGACAATTACTAACTACAAATACTGTTATTTGAAACCAACAAAACAATAAATTAACTCAGTGCATAAACTAAAGAACTCAAATTGAGAAGAGAGCTAAATAGTTCTTAAGCTTTTCATATTGGATTGTTACTGTTGCATGCTCAGTTTTTTAATCATGAGTTCACAGACCAAAATTTTATAACAACAGGAGATGTCAAAAATTCAACAAGGCAAATTAGGAAGTTAGACAGAAAATGATGACCACCTCAAGTTGGAAAAAAAMCGGTATGTCTCAAGTCTGGTAAATGTCATCTCCCACTGAGAATACAGAAAACAGAAATGAGTGTGCTACAAATGGATACATGAGTTTGTGGGAGGGAAAGCATAGAAAAAAAAAAAGCACAAAACTACTGCCTTAAACCTGGCCAGACACTAAGCATCCACCCACCATAAAAAAAAAAAAAAAAAAAAANAGAGAGAGAGAGAGAGAGAGAGAGAGAAAGACCAGAGACATATATGAGAAAGGAATGCCAACAGAAGGGCTTTGAGAGGTTTTTGCTGTTGGTACCACTCCACCATTTAAGCCCAAGACTTCAGCAGAGCATGATCAGCTTTCTTTGATTAATCCATCACTTGTGTTACCGTCACACCCAGGAGCTCCACAGCCAAGAACATCAACAAGCCAAGTACTGCACAAGCACAGACCTAAGCGAGCACAGAGGCTGAAGGCAGGCTATAGCCCACACAGAAAGTGAAACACAGCTACAGACAACTGGGGGAGTAAGAGAGACCATCAATATGAGTCAGCGTGAGAGGCAGCACTATCTAGCAGCAATCATATTTTAGCAGAACAAGCTTTTCCAGGATATTATAGTCCTTTATAAAACTGATGCCTGTTGAAAACAAAAACAAAGACTACCCTCCTCTGAGATGCACCAAAAATCGTCTTCCAGCTTGTGAAACAGAAAACATAAAAGCAGAAAACACCCAACAGGAAGGTGTAAGAACAGCAAAGCATTTTTATAGTATATTTGCATACTCAGGTTAATGACTTAAACTTTTTGCTGTTTATTTCTGATAAATATACTTTCCTGTAATTTTCCCCTAGTTTCACTGCTGTACTGAATTTCAACAAAGTGTCCATTACAGTTAACAAGTTACAAATCAAAGATAGATTGACTACCCCAGAAGAAGTGGGTATTCTCTGCACATCTGCAAGTGTATTTCTGGCTTAAAAGATCACTAAACCAGTCTTCAATTTTTTTCATTATTATTGGGTTTCTGTATTGAAGTACCATTTGCCTTAGTTTTTCTTTTTATAATTTCTTAAATAGTTGTGCATGTCAAATTTGTATTATATATTCCAGAAAAAAAAGTAGTTTGTGAAACTACCATGTAGCATTTTATTTTAAATTTCTTTAAACAGACCTAAGATGATACAGTGCCTTCAAACATTTATTATGTGCTTAAACAATTTGCTACTTACTACTAAGCCTTTCACAGTCTTTAAATGAAAAAATGTACAATTTTGTAATCCTTTTTAATTCCCTCCACTTCAATTTTCCATGCTTAAAGTGATCAGAACAGAGTTTTTGTTGTGGGGTGTTTTTTCTTTATGCCTATTTTCCATATACCATTCACTGTCAACACATATGTTCCATGATGTGCTCTGTTTCCAATTAGCGAGAAATGTTCAAAAAGTGCCGTCTTTCTCTTTGTGGATGGAATAGAGGCATAATCCCTGCCTACTTTTCAGTACCAATTGGACACTGCACTATAATTTCAACTATACAACTGCAAGTATATTTCAACAATTACACTGACACCCTTATATCATTGACCTTTCTTGGGAGAGCAATAGGTAGGTCTCATTGCTACTAGACATCATTCATTTCCACATTTACCTTTAAGTATGAAGGCATTGCCAAATCCTTGACCTAAGATATAAGTGGACTTTGTTCCAAATAGGTCTCTGCTTTCCAACATCATGAAATCAGTTCTTTTTAAAGTGGATACTTCAAAAACTGACAAAGGTGTCTAACATATACACTAATTCCATTACTTACACTAAGTATAGGAAAGTCTGAGTACATTGGAACAGGATAGCAGGGACACATACTGCCTAGCAACTAAATCAAATTAAGGTATTTGAGGGTTTACACAGTTAAATTAAAAATACACTGAAGAAAATAAACATATATGGCACATATAAATTTAAACCAAGCAACACTCAACCGTTATAATTTGTTTTTTAAGTTACCCAAAGAGAGGGCTATCCTGCTCCCAATTTTTATTCCCATGCTCATCCACTTTCCATTCTTCTTTCTTTCACAGAGGAATAGAGAAGCAGACCAAAAGTGGTTTAAAAACCATCACCACGTATTTCTATTCCTTCCTAGGAGTAAAATGCTACCTGGATATTTTCTGACGTGTAAATATAAAAATTCTAATAGACTTCTCATGTAAGTGCTACAGTCATACAGCAATTACTGTAGGTCCTCACTATTCAGTAGACTGAATTAGAAGCAGCTTGCTGAGCCCAGTCATGCAGCTGAGCCACCGTCTCACTGGGATGGAAAAGCCTGTCCAAACAACTTCAGTGATTGTACTGAGGTCTCCATTTGAATATGACAAACCAAACAAAATCTTTTCCTAGAATACATAATGTGGGTATATCTAAATTATAAAAAAAAGCATTACACCAAGCAGCACAACACAACATACACCTTTTTCAGTCTCAGACAAAAAAAACCCACAAAACAAAACCACACCCCAATGGGTGGGGTGCGTGACAAAAGCACCCACATCTGCTAGGTCACAGTGTACATACAGAACAGTAATGCAGTTAAAAAGCTAAATCCAGGTTCTAAATCTACAGTACTTTACAAGAATAACAGGAAGAACAACTAAGAAGTAGCAGCAACTTTGAAATAGTTATCCTGCTTACTTGTTTTTTTTTTCAGAAGGCAAAATTGCACCTCTCGTACTTTTTAAAAACAATGAGAAATTCAAACATTCAAAATGTCATGTAATAACACACAATTCATGTTTAAGGCTCAGACCAGACTGTTTGCATGGTTATTTCTACACTCAGTTCCATACTATCCTGCCAAAGTTTGCTTAACTGTCTGCAGATGCACCTTCTTAACAATACAAAGATGAGCTGTTATTTTCATCACCAAAAAAAGTTTTCTTGCATCATTTTTTAAATTAAACAACCCACTAAGGAAATGGTTACTTTCCTCTATAGATACAAAGCCACTAAATGATATCTTAATTCCTGTATTTATTTATGAAGTTACTTTTTGAAAACAGTAATTTTGCATTCAAGCCAGTAACAAGACTGGAAAGGGAAGCTATTAAAAAATTATGCTGAGAAGGAAGGAATGTTCATTACTTTCCTTTGCTTCCAATCTCACTAATGAGGAATACTGTGGTTCAGATAATTATTTAACCACAGAGATGAAGTAGCAAAAACCTGAGCTTCAACTGGCAAGAAGACTTGGACTCGATGATCTTAAAGGTCTTTTCCAACCTTAATGATTCTATGATTCTAAGAGGCCAAAGGGTAATTAGGTAAGCTTGACTTTTTCAAATTGGGTGGATCTTACGAAATTTGCCAGAGAATACTTAAATAATAGGCTGTACGTGTCTAAGAGCTATCAGCAGTTATCTCTGAGCACCAACAGAAGATGGCAGGAAAATGCAAATACAATTCTTCTTTTTAAATTAGGGATTAAAGGAGGAGCTAAGGAATTCACTGTCCATAAGCTTTACTTCAATTCCTGTGAAAAAAATAGTAAGCACATCATAAGCACCTTAAACATAACAAGAAAATTAGCAACAGCCAACATGATTTGTCAAGAATCAATCATGTCAGACTAACAATTTCCTTCAGTGACAGGATAACAAGCCTTGGAAATATGGGAGTGGTAGTAAGTGTCATTTATCTTGACTTCACTGTTAAAAGCCTTACAAGACAGTCCCAGATGCAAGCATACCTAGCTGAAAAATTACTATATTCAGTAGTAAACATTTCACTATCAAGGTTCATATAAAGATAGATTGCATAGGGACTTGTCTTGAGTCCAGTACTTTTGAATATTTTCATTAACAACAGGATAACAGAAAAAAGTCAACTTACTGATTTTTACAAAGACTGACAGGGGAGCAGCTACAAAGATGCTGGAAAAAAGATAAGAATTAGAAAAAAATCTTGGCAATTTTGAGAACTTTTCTAAGAAAAAAGAAAGAAGGCACACCTCTAAGACAAACGTCCCGTGCTGTAACTGAGTAATCAGTTACAGCACAGGACCAATAATAAAACCAATCAACACAGCAAATACCATGTGAAAAGTAATGACCAAGAGGGTGGCATTGCAAAGAAAGATCTGGGTGCTGCACCATTGTGTCCCACACTGAATGTGAGCAAACAAGACTAATCAGGAATGTGTGGAAGAGCAACACCACCTTTCATTCTGCTAAGCTCTAGCAAGGTCTGAGTGGACAAATTGCATCAAGTTTTGGGCAGAGTTTCATGAAAAATTTAAACAAACAGCAAATTATCCAGGGAAGGGCAGAGTAAATGATAATTTGTCTAAAAAGTAATGAGAAGGTAGTAATCACAACAGTCTTCCAATAGATACGTGTCAAATACCACGGGAATACACCCTCCAACTGTAAATGCAGTAATGTGGTGAGTTGAAGGACTCTACAATATACTTCTCTCAATTATAAAGAAGAAAATTTCATTTACACATCAGAATTAAATACCAACAACAAAATGCTTTAACAGGAAAGACTTGAAAAAGCTGAATCACTTTGTCTTAAAAGCAGCTGTAAAAACTGTCTTTAACAACAGATCAGACAAATATCCTGAAGAAGTGACATAGCTACAGATAATCTCAGCATTGGGCTAAGACTAGGTGACACAGTAGTCTTTGTGCTTTTTTACCTGCACTGTTTCTTACCACTCATATTACTTCTTTATGTATGAGAAACATGAAGATACAACATCACCTCAAATGTCTACTTGATCTTTCTGTAGTGAAACCATATGTACAACTGTGAATTCCCCAAATACAGCGGAAATATCTTCCAGAGCGACTCACTTATTTCAAACATAATTTGTGCATCTCCAATGCTATTTATAACATCACATGATCCTTATATACATACATAGCGCATTTATCTTTCCATACACAAGCCAGAAAATTGGGGGTTCTACCTCAACAAAAAATATTTTTGACAAATTAAAAAGGCAAAAAGAAATGCCGGGGCAGAATCACAAGCACACAACTTATTATACCTTTTTTTGAACTCCAGTAGCAAATTTCGCACATATTTGCCTATCATCAGGAGCAGGTGTTCTTAGGAAGGTTTCTTGCTAAATTCTATTTGCAATTTTGAAGGCCCTTTCGGGTGCAGTCATATCATATACCTCCATAACACTTTAAATCATTTTAAATCAAATCCATTTTATCACTCAGCCTGAAATATGCAGCCTACCTCATTCACACACCTATAAAAATACCATGACAGGCAAGACTGGATAAGGAAGCAGCTTTGCTTTCTATGCACAGCTTCATTGCAATCACACAGGCGCAATTTAATACTTTATATACAGTTTAGCCCTAAAAGAACTTATGTATCAGTGGTGCCACAGGAAAACCTTTCGCAATATTCACTTTGCAGAGCCTCAGAATAATTATTAGTGAAACCAGATGACAGTAGCAAGTGTAACAGTGGACAACATATAGGATACCACTACTTTGAAGCCAGGGTACTTTCTTCATTGGAAAAATCAGGAATAGGTTTCTCCAAAATACACAGTGAAAATGTTTCATTCTACTTTATGTTTACAATTACATCAGCTGGGAAAGTGCTGATGGAGAAAAGGGAAGAGGGCTTCCTCCTCCCTCAAAAAGTGAACCTCAAGCATTTGTGCTGCCCTCCTGCAGAGTAATCTGTAGGTGGCATTTCAACGCCTTAACTGTCAGGTGACCATTTTGTAGATATTTGTGGTTGCAAACATTATAGCTCAAGATATTATATTGAAAATAATACAGTAAGTGTTGATAACAATACAACCTAACTACTAAGACCTCCATCTTAGTAGGCACAGCAAGYTCTCTTTAAAACAGTTTATCAACCTATCTAGGACAGATTTTAAGGATTTGGTTTCTATACAACAGGGGAAAAGCTGAAGGAAAGATTTGGCAAATGACCCAATTTTTAGAGACATTTGTATTGCAACACAGGCATCACTAGTTCCTGTCAGGAAAGAGATTTTTTGTTTCTTTTTCAGATGGGGAATGAGGAATGGTGTGGAGCTAGGAGGAGTGACAAAGAACATTTTAGCAGCCTGAGGAAGACTTTCCAAAAGTTTATTCACTGACAACTTGTCTTTTAAACGAGGGAAGTGAATAGATGAAACAACCACAAAGAGCATCAGTAAGTGTACATTTAGAAAACTCTGCTCCAGAGGATGAAGCCTACTCCTGTCATTTAGAAKGGCCAATGACTGAGACTACGCAACAGCACTTCCCAATGTATCACACCACCTTAGCCAGGAAGCATTTGAAAGCTGATCTTAAATTTGAAAGTAAACTTATTCCTTCATGCAAAAGAAGATTTATCACTCTGGTGACTAACCAGAAAGAGATCTGGGGATCACAAAGAAAGACGAAGGCACAGGCACAGGGAAGAACAGTAACCATTGACACCAAAGACATCAGATTAAGATACCAAATCTCTTCTCCATAAGTTATATGAAATAACTAGTGTTCTTGCCTTTTTCCTTTCTCTGCTCACCAGGGCAGAACAAGTAATTTAGGTACAGTGATGTTTTTACAGAAACAGTCAGACTATTTGCCTGGCTACTACCATTACGATTTTTTACTTTTGGCTTTGTCTTTATAGCAAAAAATTCCAGCTCCACAACCCTAACCTCTGGATTATGTGAAGAAATTTGGTGTGTCCTGGTTTTGGCTGGGATAGAATTTTCTTCCTAGTAGTTGGTATAGTGCTGTGTTTTGGATTTAGTATAAGAATAAGGTTGGTAACACACTGATGTTTTAGTTGTTGCTAAGTAGTGCAAACACTAGTCAAGGACTTTTCAGCTTCCCATGCCCTGCAAGGTGCACAAGAAGCTGGGAGGGAGCACAGCCAGGACAGCTGACCCAAACTGGCCAATGGGGTATTCCATACCATGTGATGTCATGCTCAGCATATAAAGCTGGGGGAAGAAGAAGGAAGGGGGGCACGTTTGGAGTGATGGCGTTTGTCTTCCCAAGTCACCATTACGCGTGATGGAGCCCTGCTTTCCTGGAGATGGCTGAACACCTGCCTGCCCATGGGAAGTGGTGAATGAATTCCTTGTTTTGCTTTGCTTGTGTGCGTGGCTTTTGCTTTCCCTATTCAACTGTCTTTATCTCAACCCATGAGTTTTCTCACTTTTACCCTTCCAATTCTCTCCCCCGTCCCACCAGGGGGGAGTGAGCGAGTGGCTGTGTGGGGTTAAACCACTACACGGTGTAAAACCATCTTACAACCAGTTATCACAAGCAGCTTAAACAGTCTAGCATTTTACTTCAACTGATGCTGTTTCATCTCATGTAGCACCCCTTCTCTTCTGCATGTTATAAGTGTGGCATATTTTTAACTGAATCCATTGAGCTTTTCCCCAGTTAGAGGCCCAAGAGACCGGAGCAGTCAGTAGATGCTGGTTCAGACAAGCACACCAGAAGGCAGATGGGCACTGTGAAAACTGCAACCAAGCTTTGTAGCAACAGGTGTTAAAAGACTGGCTTGCCCTTGAATTACACATTTAACATTTTTACTTGAAAGATTGGCTTGCCCTTGAGTACATGTTAAACATTTTCACTTAAAGAAGGCAGCAGAAAAAAAAAAAAAAAACCAAAAAACTTTTAAATTTGCTTTTTAATTCTCTCTCAGGCAAAAGCTCATGAATAAACTGGGAATTTTTCCTGCACGTTTGAGCACTGCCATTACATCTACCAGCACCTCATTTCACTGCTGCCATGTAGAGACCCTTCATCATTTCAACACCTGTGAGCAAGAGACCTGTGTGCAGGTAACAATGCTCCTCCCAAAAATGGGAGCCTCCGGGGAGCACTACAGCACCATTTCAGCTTTTTTTTTTTTTTTTTTCATATGCCAAAGATCATGCCATGGGTGGTCCTTGAAAGACTTTCACTTCAGCCACTGAACTTGATTTGCCACTCTCCTTCCTTTCTACACTGAGAAATAATTTTTTTTTTTTTTTTTTTCATATGCCAAAGATCATGCCATGGGTGGTCCTTGAAAGACTTTCACTTCAGCCACTGAACTTGATTTGCCACTCTCCTTCCTTTCTACACTGAGAAATAAATAAAATCTGTAAAATCAATKAAGCCAGTACCACAAAGCCTAAAAGCAGGGGCTGGCAGACCTGGAACAGGCACACTTGGCAGGCAAGCAATTACAAAGGTGACAGGGGAAGGAAAAGGTGAGAGAAGGGAAGAGGGAGTCACCATTTTCCCCTCGAAGAATGTATGAAAATTAATTTCAAACGATCACACAAAGGAAGTTGCCAGGAACCAGTTACAGTAACAGGGGAAATCAGCATTCAGAATTCCTATGGCTGTGATCAAATTATAAAGAACAAAATTAGCCAGAGAATATCAAATGGAATGGCACTTTATTTACCTTCCTTTGTTCTCCTTTTTTCCACTGAGAGAAATTAAAGTGTACTTTCTTTTACAAAAAAAGCCACAGGCAGTGATGGCCTGTGTATCTGCACAGACTTACAGCACAAGAGTGAACAAAAAGGAGGTGTAGCATCTGTCATCACAGTACTTTGTGCAAACCCTGACAGCCTTGCTGCTTGAAACAGTCAAATCACAGAAATTAAAAAAAAAAAAAAGGTCTGAAAAGGGGCTGTGTCAGAAACAAGAAGGTTCATTTTCTGTTGGTGGAAATTTTAGGGGTCTGGGAGAGGAAGGTTAGAAAAAAAAAATCAACACAAATGTCAACATTTGATTAGGGATCATAGCTCATTTGCTCTCTGAACTGAGAAATTCTCCAGAGCAGTTACTTCATGCACCCTGGTCTCTCACTCTTCTCCTGCAGCGACACTAATGTAGTTCTACAGCAGAGAGCAACTCTATTCTCTGCAGTTTTGTTCAGAAGAAAAGCAAACTATTGTTCTTCACCTTAAAGCATCTACTAAAATGTTGCATCAAAAGAATAAAGCAGACAGTGCTACAGCAACTGGGAGATGAGTGTTTTCTGTAGCTCGGTGTCTAGTCATGCTATTTTATGGGTCTCTTTGTCTTTCCGACAGGTTCATTTACTCTGGCCACCTTGTCTGTAAAAGTTCCAGGCTCCTTTATGGACTGAAGTCTCAATAGTCCAAGTACAGTAATGACTGACTGCCAGCCCTCAATTTAACAGTGTGTTGACTCCACCTCAAAAATCATGCCAGGAAATCACCATTAGGTAAGACAACAAGACCATGAAACTCATGCCATCATTACAAACTGTAAGCCAGCTGTTTTTCTTTCTGAAGTGTCTTTAATTTCATTTTATTTTTCCCTAAGTCACTACACAAATGTCATTGCAAGAGATAAGTCTTTGGCAAAGATGCTGGTACAGTACCAAAACAGCCATAAAAATCTAAACATACCTTATAATCAAATTAAACAATGCTAAACAAGACAAATGATTATACTTATCTTTATGCCCTGGGCTTTCTAAGATGATCTAAATCACATTTCCCTTTCACATGTCCTATACAATTGGACTGAAGCCTGAAAAAGATATAGTTTAGAGCCTTGCTACACCTTCCCTGGTTTCTGTTTAAAAATCTTTTGTATTCTGTTCTAGGATCTGCCATTCAGAGAGTATCATAACAACTACCAATTAAGTTTCATTTCCCTTGATTTCATACAAGAAAAAAATAGACACAGTCTATGCATATATGGCCTTCCTTTGTCCTTGTTTCAAAAAAGTTTGAACATAATCATATATGATACATATATCATGATGCACATATCACTTGTGTAGAAATCCTACTTTTTCAGTAGCTTTATTTTAGGCTGTGGCTTGTTTGTTTCTTTCCATCTTTTTTGTGATTGTGTTTACCTTCCTTTTGCAACCTAAAAATTGTGTAACATTCAAGCACTTTTATTTTCAAACTGGCCCTTCATCACCACCTCAGAGAATATCTGTAGGTTGTTTACACATAGACTGGCATAATTTCTAGCTGCTCCTTCCTGGCACAAGAGACTTACAGTGAGCATGCTGACAGCCAAGTTTATTCAATATGCAAAAGTAACAGTTAGAGGGCTTCATTTCTTCTGGTTTGCAGCTGTTAATTTTTTGCTCAGCCTGTAATTCCTCTCTTTTTCTAGAATAATGCCCATTAAGCTTCAGCACAACCAACTTGAACCTCCAGGGAACATATGCATTCTCAACAATATACTGGACCTCAATGATGTTAAAGTCTGTATTTGCTTACTAACAAAATCTTCTTTGCCTCCTCAAGTTATTAGGAACCTTGAATATTAAAAATTAACATACTTAACCCCGTGCATCCTACAGTCTTAGACTGAAGCATAACCTTGGCTTATTCGTAAGTTCAACTGTCTTTTAAAATACTAACCACACGTTAGCTAAAGCCATCTTTCATTCGGTTTTCACATTTTCCATTGTTTACTTGTTGCATGGAATCTCCACACAACTGTTCTTTCATGTTTCTTCCAGTATGAACAGATTACCTGTTAACCTAAAACTAGAGGTTCGTTATAGATGCATGGAAAAGATTAATTGCTCTTCAGCCACACTACAAGATCATTCCACTGAAACGCACTACTGATCACTGCTACCGTCTGCAGATCAGCATGTGTACCAAACAACTACCCATGTTCCCAAATTAATATTGTCTTTTATGCCACAGGAACAGGTCAATAACCATAGATAAGCTCAATTAGCTGTTGTATTACACAAGCAGGCTACAGTTCTACCCTCCTATCGCAGTCACTTACCAGCAACATCAAAATAAAACATGGTCTAAGTTTTAGCAATGCTATTCCCTCTAACACTTTTCCTTTACTGAATCGACCCTAATCCATATCTGAAAATAACCTTCAATTTATGAGGCTGCTTTAGAAAAGGAAAAGCACTCCTGAAGTATAGAAAGCTAATCTGTATTTTAGACTTTTCCACTCAAAGGTATTATTGAATGATAGCTTAAATAGGAGGCTTCTCCACAGAATAAAGCCTGCTAGTCCTCAGAACCTGATCAYAACTTCCAAAGACTTCTCCACAATCACAAAGTCTATGGGGTTGTGGGGTTTTTTTGCATTCTTTTCCAATTAAAAATAACTATTATTGGCACCATAATTGAAAGAAGGCCCATATTTTTAATGCTCCTTGCTAAGAACCACCCCCATTTCAGCCACACAACCATCTGAAACAGTTGCAAAATGCATATTCAGGTTTTTGCTGGCAGTGGGCTACTTTCTCCTTATGAAAGAGGTCATCACCACACCTCTGGAAAGGGAAAAAGGAGAGTAAATACACTTGCTTTCCTCTCAGACAAAAATGCTATGCTCTCCTCATCCCATAGCACCTGAGCAGCCTGAAATCTTAAAGTTTATTATTCCAACAGTAGGACAGAACTCAGTCACCTAGCAAAAAAGGGGTTTAGACAAAATGAACGTTTAAAAAAAAAAAATTCTAACCTAGTCCAAAAGTCATAAATCTACTTGTTTTCTAACTCTAAACAATTGTAACCAAGCCTATCACATCAGCTTGAAGAGAGACAGGGCTCATGGAAGGTCATGTCCAGATCCAAATTCTTCAACAAAAACCTCTCAGTTACCTCCCCTATTTTCATTTAGAAATACCCTTATATAGAGGAAACAATGTTTTGTTTCCCCATTATAAGGGATGAAAGTCTTCCACAATCCCGCTATTTGGCTACATCATCTGCTTATAGATAACAGCTGAATTGTTTAAGACTGTATTCTTCTTACTGAGGGCTACAGGAAGAAATTYGAGAGCTAATTTATCACTGCACTCCTGGGCTATATGTAGTGAAAGATAATGGCCTGCAAATAGATATATAGCTATTTCAGTGAAAATAGCTGAGGGACTGCTGTTAGCTCCTGATGCAAACACATAGCAAAGAAGTGAAATGCCACTGAGAGGCTTTTCTTTTTTCTTTCTGGCCCCATTTTTCCCCCTCTTCCAAAAGAGGAGTGTGTTGCGCTTGCTAATAGAGAAATAGTTGGGGGGGGAAGGGGGGGATATTTTGTGTAATCTGTAACTTCTATTATGCCTCCATCCTAATCTCAGAGGAACCCAAACATTAAGTGGGTAACTTTCATTTAAACTCTGAAGTTTAAAATTTGCTTTCAGTAACAGGAAGAAAGATGAGAAAGACATTTGTTTCAACTAGTTTGCAGTGCTGGAACATGCAGCAAATGAATACTTCTCTTTGTAGCAAACAATAAGAGAGAATATTAACCAAGAGAGTTACAGTATTTGATATGGAACATTCAAAATTAAACATGAAGGGTGACTGATTAGATCAGCATTAATAATGCATTCTTCCTTTTAAAAAAAAAAAAAAAAAAATAGAAAAAAGCATAGTTCAAACTGAGTCCAAAGATGGCAGGTGACAGAAAGCAGCGACCTCAGATGACTGTTCTAGGACCACATCCCAAAACCCAGCACAATTAAGCATTAATCGGTCAGCAGTCTCAGCAGAAATGCCAAGAATTGAGCAAGCATTGTAAACCAAAGTCTCCGCCTCTCCCCAGGAAAGGTGCTCACTTCAGGTCAGAAATTTGAAACACCAGTGCAGAGAAGCCAGCGCTTCCCCTACTAGCACAACACTGGACCCGTAGATTCAGGGCTCATCAGCAAGTGAGGAGCATCTACAGCATCAGCAGCATTTCAATTTGTTACTTCACTTGCAGCACCTACCATATTTACCATACACCAGAAACCACCAGTAAATATAGTTCCACTGTAACTATGAAGAATTGCTTTCTGTGGCACAACACAGGACATCAGTTATGAGGAACACCACTGACATCTTCCACCCACATTCAATTACCTAGCTATGCAGGACTGCGTAAGTTACTTCTGCTTTGAAGTAAAAGGCTTTGCAAAGTATATCAAGAGTGCCCGGCATGAAAACATCACAGGGCAGCCAGAGAGCCACGCAGGTCTGCAAGGAGTGAATATGAAATAGGAAGCTTTCAGGGCAAATTTGGAACATGAAGTCTCATAGCAGTTTGTCTTGATTAAAAACAGAGGGGAAGGTAAAAGGGAGGGCAGAACTCTTCCAGAGTCCCTGATGACTAGGAGCAACAGGACAGCTTCAAACATCACTATTTTCCCAGCTACACAGTGAGTGCAGGTTTCTTAAAAATAAGCTCAAATGATCTGCATGAGGCAGAAGACAAGACAGACGGTCAGTTCTCAAGACAGGAACTGGTGAAGCACTATGCTGTTTTAGGCACCTACTTCTTCAGGACTTCATGAAGACTTTTGGGCAGGGTAACTGAGCCCTAAGGGAAAGAGGGGGAAAAAAATTGCTCCCTGAAAAATGGCAGCAATCAAAAAGCACTGTGGTAAAATACTATGCTAAGATGGTCTCATACATCAAATATTGATCCAGCTTCTGTAAACACGTGAAGTTCATGGAAGTCAATCTTCCCATTAATCCTACATTCATGCCTTAATAGAACTACCCCATATTTTATATTCATTTTCATTCTCGCTGCAATAGCAAAATATTTTCAGCTCAAAAATCAGACTTGCCTTTAAATGTAAGAGGATTCTAAAAGCATGTCCTGAAATACTTCACTCATCTCCTCTCTCTCTTCCTTTCCTCCCTTCTAAAATACTACTGAAATGCTATTAAAAAAAAGTTATATCCAAGAACCCATCTTCTCTCCTGTTAAGATGCATGCTGCTTGCAGATAGGAATGATTGGTGCAGCAGTTAAAAATACCGAATTTATGAAGCTTTATGTCCTCTCCCATTTTGTTTCTCCTTGTTCTCTCACCTTAGAGAAACAATTTTATTTCTAGAGAAACCTGATACACACACAGAGCACTAGAGAGCAGAGTCCTCTGTAAAAAAGGACTTACAATAAAGTACCCATTTATTATACAGTTTAATTTGGCACTGATCATAATTAGACAAATGGCAAAACAAAACGGTTACATTTAGGTCAGCCTCATCACCTAAGGTGTGCACAACCTTTCTCTGAAAGAGGCTAGTAGCATGTTTTTTTTGAGTTTTGAAAACATCATCTAAAAATGCAAAAGTAAGGGGGGAGGGGCAGGTTAGATGACAGGAAGTTTTACACTATATTTAAGTGCCTTCTCATCAGAGCCACAAAATTCAGATATGCACCAAATGCCTGACTGTACCACATTGYTACCATTGAAGTTACACTACAGCAAAAGGACTCACAAATGAACACGTGCTATGGCTGTACAGCAGACTCATAGTAGGCCCAGATTTAGATCAAAATTCAGCAGAGTAGTAAGAATTTTTCACATGGGGTAAAAACATGAAGTTCCTTTTGATAGGAATTAGGCAACACAGTTACAGCTGAAAACTGCTGCACTATAGTTTTGACTATTTTAGTCTTCACTCATAAGCTAATAGGGCACTAGCACAGAGAATCATAGAAAATCACAAGTTGGAAGACCTCTGGAGCTCACACAGTCAAACCTCCTGCCAATTTCAGGAGCCAATTTCAAAGCTAGGTCTGGCTGCTAAGGACCTTATCCACTACAGCTTTTAATACCTCTAGAGATGGAAATACAACAGCCTCGCTGGGCAGGCCACTCCAGTGYCCAGCTACACTTGCTGTGCAGAATTGTTGCCCTTACACTCAATTCTCCTGCTCCAGCTTGTTCCCACTGCCTCTTCCCTTCACAGAGCACCTGTGAGAAGAGCCTGGCTCCATCTTCTCTAATAACAACCCACCAGGTAGGCAGTGACAGCATTTAGAAACCCCTGGAGCCTTCTCCCCTCCAAAGTAAATGAAGCCAGCTCCCTCCACCTCTATCTACTCCTATGTCATATGCTCCAGCCCCCAAGCACTGCACCCTCCCCAGTCTCTCAGTATCTCTCAAATGAGGGGCCTGAAACCAACCACGGTATTCTAGACATGACCTCCCGAGTGTTAAGGAGACAGGAATAATCACTTCTATCTGATGGCTATGATCTTGCTCACACACAGCCTGTACCAATGCATTGGGTTATTCCTTCTCAGGTACAAGAATTTGCTTTGGGGTCTTTTTGTTGTTTTTTTTAAAAACTTCATGGTGTTCCTGTCAGCCCATCCCTCCCACTTGAGGCCCCAATGAATGGGAACATATTGACTGTTCCTTCACAATCTGGTATCATTCACAAACCTGCTGAAGGCGTACTCTGTCCCATTGTTCGGATTCATAACAATGCTAAACAGTACCGGTCTCAGTCCCAATCCTTGAGGAACACAATGGTCCAGCCAGTTTTCTGCCCACCTTTTCATTCACCTACCCTGTCCATATCTCCCCAATTTGACTACCAGAGACTGTGTCAAATATGTTTCTAAAGTCAAGATCAGGGAACATTACTGCTCTGCCGTCATCCAAAGAAACAGCAGCAACTTTCTCACAGAAAGCAATCAGGTTGGGCACCCTTCTTAAAATCATGATGGCTCTTTACAACCACCTTCCTGTTCTTTTATGCTTGGAAACTGCTTACTAAACTAAACTGTCACTTGGGGACTTATTAAACCATTTTCTTTAAGGACTAAGGACACATGGGGAAAAAAGACTTAGTGAGCTCTTAAATCTCACTATCAGGAGGTCTTCCCAAYACTTTACCTACAAGTTTCTCCTTGAAATTCTGCCCACTCCTCTCAGCTCCATCTCCAATCACAACCAGATTCTGCATCTGTGGCAGTCACTTGTCTTCATGAACCAGCTTATCCTATCCTCAGGAAGAGGATGGGAGTTCTTAGGATCTCATATCTCTCTAGTTTATCAAAACAGGAAAATATCCCTCCAAGATCCCGCTCTTTTTATTCACCAAAATTTCAAAGGGAATCAATCAATAACATGCTAATAGTTAACAACTGCCATCTTGCCTACACAGCAAAGCCCCTAACTGTCCTTATATATCTCTGGTAAACTGCATACAAAGGTGCAATTTGATACCAATGGAGAATTAAATTCCATTATAGCTATTATATTTTCAAGCTGAATTTCATTTGTTGTCCATATTTCTAGTTTTCACGTCTTTTGACTTACTAGATAGTAATTTCCAGCCTTTATCTACCTCATTTTTTTAAACCCATTAAAAACTTTCTCCCTTCAGCCTTCCACTGCTTCTGTAGTTGCTGTGATTATTCTATAATAAGTGTCAGTAACAAATCAATTTTCATCTCCCAAGACTTCCAGATGCCCATCATTTCAAATATTCTCCCACCACTTTTCAGCTTTCCAACTTTTAATCCATATCCAAAAAGCAATTATGTCCATCTCATTAATTTTAAATGATCATTGACTTATGTGCTGCCTTAGCCTATTCATGTTTCTCCAAATGTGTGAGTGTTTGGAGGTGGGATGGTTACCATTTACACTTCTCAGTTGTTTTCTAAAAAGGTAAATCCTAAACTCATCAAATGCTTATCATTAGACATTATTTACTAAATCTCCTGTTTCAAAATAACCATTTTTTTTTTCACCAGTGCACTTTTAGCGTCATTGTATTTCGACAGATAACAGCCATTTTATCCAAGCTTCCCTTTAATTCTGGCCTCCTCCCTTCTATAAGGCTTTATGGTAGATCTAGATCTAATTAGAATGTCTCTTGTACTACTACAACAATATCGAGCAGTCCAGACTTAACTTTCTCATCTAAAAAAAGAAACTGTCTGCATAATTTAGCAATGCTTTGATGACAGAGGCACTGCTTAGTTTTCCAAACAACAACTAGCTTAATATGTAGCCTTCTTCAGGACACGCTTGCAAAATTAACTTTTATTCTCACTTCTACTGTCCAATAAATATGTACTACATCGCTGCTGTAATGCCTCCTCTTCATCCACACTTGATTACCTGTAATTCATACCTGAATGTGATCAAGTGCCAATGATTTATTTTCTAAATCAACTTGAAGTCATGTAAACATTAGAAAACTCATCTTTGTTGAATTCATTAGAACTAGGATTAACCTACCCATTTCTCAACACAGTCTTTCATGGTTTTTTTGCCCCACCCTCCATGACCTTCACATTTTTTCAAAATTTCATAGGAACAGAGCCTTTGCTGCTACTCTCAAAATTCAACATGAAGTAAAAGTCCTCTGGAATGCAACCACCAGTGTCACAGCAAAAGAGGATTTTGGCTGACCCCAGCATTCACTGTGCTTTTAACTTCTTGTGGTTTTATAAATTTAACACTAGTCATAAAAAAAATGAAACAGCAGAAAATAAGAGAATTGTATTTTATGTTATGTATTCATAAAAAAAACCCACAAGATACATGTTTCTGATGCATCATTTCTCTTCACAGCTGAGGAAGTCAGGAACACACCTAAGTTACCACGTATCACAAAGAGTGAAGACTCATGTTGGATCAGGTTTAAGATATCAAGTATTTTATATGAAGGGGGTTGATTATTTATTTATTTATTTTTAAAGAGGATTCTTCTCAAGAAGTCATCACAAAAGAAATGAGAAACAGCGACTAGTTATTTTCCTCAGTCTGTCTTCCAGTGGATGAATGCTCCAGTCCCTGAATGCTAGCAATGTGTTTCAAAAATACCACGGTCAAGCTCCGCAAGTAGGATACATATTTCAAGGTAATCATTTACCTGTCTGACAGAGACGCACTATTCTTTCACTTCTGTTAGGGAAGTTAGAGAAAGCTTCCCAATTTTCTACTTCATTTTCATAAGTAATATTGTAGTTCTGGTCTCTTAGATGAGATCTATCGATTTGTACCTTACCCAGATTTTTGATGTTCCCAATAAAAATCTAAATTTGTTCTTGTCTGAGCTAGCTGGATATATCTAATAGAAGACATTCTTTAGGGAACAATCACATATTAGCAAGAACACAGAGCAGATGAAAGTCCCTACAAAACATTTTTCTGGTTGTTCACTTTGAATGTCAAAGTGTTACRAAAGAGTTATGAAAGCTGCTAACAACAATAAAGCAAAACTTACTACACATTGTCCTGACAACACAATGCTAAGTGTACACATTTTGCCCTGGTATGCCCCTGATTTCAGTAAAAGAATCAACTAGCAATACTAGTGAAAAGTTGTATCTGGCAAAACTCACCTTGGTACGAAGGAATTAGTGAAAGAAAAATCAGCAAAAGAAGAAATATCCTAAACCTTGGATTTCCTGTTTTTCAGCAAAGCTATAATATGTCACCAAAGTATTTATTTTTATTTCTGCTTTTAAGAAATTTGCAAAATGGAGACTATGAATGCTGAGCATTGCTATTACACGAAGCTGCTAATAAGAAGAACAATTATGACTTTCCCCAGTACAGTTCAATAATAAAGCCTTGTTTATTCTTTTATAAACAGTGCAGTTTAAAACAAATACTAACTTCAAGAATTTGTCTTAAATATTTCATTGGCACTTTTTTAAATSCTTATTTCATTGGCACTCTTATGCTTCAGAGGACACTTCACATGAAACATTTAGATGCTAGTTCATGAAGCAACTACCTTGTATACAATGCAATAATTCATATACTCTATAGTAAGTAACTTCTCTTCGGCAGAACTGAACTATATTATTGTATCCACGGGGTTCACAAGACACATACAAGCCTGTGAAATTCCGAAGACAGAAGTATATAGAGCACTATAAGAAGTCCTTCCTGACATGCTGTCATAGTTGCTTTTAATTTGCAATTTCCATACCATTTTCTCAACTAAGTATTAACATTTCCATCACCAGACTCCCATATATCATTGCCTTACATTGACACCTGCTGGAAGTGACTGGGATTGTAAACCATTCCTTTTTTCCTCAATCAGTGTCTGATTTAACTCTACAGGCAGACCAACAATTCTACTTTCAGTAAACTAAGCACAGACATCTGAAAAAACGAAGCTGTGTGACTTTTTAACAAAAAGAGAAACATACAATGTGTAATTTTAAGCTACACAAAAATTCCTAAGGCTATCACTGCATGGATTCTCAATCAGAAAATATATCTTAACAGCCTTTGAGAAGATTTTTTACTACTCCTTGGGTAGATTTAAACTTAACAAATGAAGTATCCAACCATTTACTAGGCTCTCAGGCTAATTAGCAAATAATTATTACTGCAAGAGTCACTAAATAGTTCTTGTTTGACAAACATTGTCACAAACAAGCTTATACACAAAAATGTGACTAAATAAGTTTTAAAGCACTTTTAATGTCCTAGTGCTTATGAAAAGACAATTAAAAAACATGTCTTTACATTAATGAAAACCGATCTGCCTTATTCACAAAAGCAAACAGGGCTGTTTAATGATAGAATGGATAAAGACCAGAATAACTGAGGCGTGCTTGTTAAAATAGCTTGTATGTACACAAACTGTCTTTCATTCTTCATAATGAAGATACACCTTTTAGTACAGCTTTGTAAACAGAAGCACACTGAAACACCCATTTGAAAAAAATGTGGTCTTCCTCATATGCCAGAACTTCCTCTACAAGTTTCACTGTTAGGAATCAGATACCGCGTTATACCCTCTTACTTCCAAACTCTACTCTAGAGGTGGGATACTTTTACTTGATGTCATTTTTGTATTTCTCATAATAGAAAAACACATTTCAGACTAAAGCAAGTATGATGAGTTACAGTGGCTTTGCTTTAGCATCGGACAAGACATGGTCATGCACTTTGGTTTTCACACACCTTGTATGCAAAACTCAGGCATAGTTTCACCAAAAAACAGGCAATTTTAACATATCACAAGCAGCAAGACAAAAAAACAAGTTCAAAGACAGCCAAATAGAATTTCTATAAAGTTATGTCAGTATACAGCTGAAGACTTCTCCAATTTTATATTTTTCCAAAGTTACGAAGAAGGATCCTTATATTAAAGTCCAATTATACACCACAGTATGACCATTACACACAGGCACCAACACAGCAGCAGTATTAACTCATGGACTTTACAGACCAGTTTGAAATATTTATTTTTTTTTTTTTTTTTTAAGATGGTGAGTGATCAGCCTACTTAAAAAAAATTATTTTTACTAGGTAGCTTAGATCATTACCGCAGTATTGAAGTTCTGAACTACTGAACCTGTGCAAAAAAAAAAAAAAGCAAGCACAGCCTCGGTGGAAGCAGAAATAGTCAGCCACCAAAACAGGTAACAGCAACAATAGCAATATGAGCCTATGTCAACATGCTTTTCCTCCAACTTTTCCTTATTTTTTATCTCTGAAAGAACTCTATACATACAGGCAGGCAAAGCCCAAATTTCATGGCTGCGTATGAGTCTGCTGAACTCATTCCTAATTAAAAGTTTCATAAAGCTCAAAAGCAAAAACACTGGGCATGGAAGAACACAGTTATTCTACATAATGTGTACCCAGGAGTTAAAGTACTGCATTTACCAAGAATTAACCAACTCCTTTGGAAAAGGAGATGTGGTAGTATTTTACACAAGATCATTGAACATTAACAGTTTCTTTTTTGAACACTTAAGTGGTAGGCAAGAGAGCATTTTTTAAAAAATGTATCACWCTGACAAGCACAGGGTTTTTTGCTATTGCATTCTTCAACAAAACACACGAGAGCATGGCAAGCTTTAAAAACACACTAGATAGCCTAGATACTTTTGACACTCATCTCATTCTTACTTTCTTTTYTTTTTATCTCAGAAAGACAACAGAGTTAGCATTAGACACTGTCAAGATTTAGGGCTTACGTTTCTTACCTTACAAAGCTTCTGGTAACGGGGAGAAGAAACTGCCATCCTCTGTAAACGATGCAACAACACCACAACTTTCTGCAGAGACGTTCTCACCACAGCCATCATTTTAAGTTTGCCACACTTCTGAAGACACCTCAGGATTTGCATTATAAATGAAGAGCAACTATCATTTCCTCACGGTCACTGGACAATGATTTGCCAGCTTTCTGAGCATGCTCTTTTCCAGGACTGCTTTTGCGAGCCACAGGCTTTATACGTTTCAAAAGCAAAGGAGCTTGATACAGCATAAGTTTCTCTCCCAAAATAACCCCACAAAACAAATGCAGAAAAAATAACAGCCTTTACGGATTCTTCTAACCGGTACTGCCTCAGCTCTGCTTGTGCAGAGGGTAAATGAAGTTGTTGAGCAGCCAAGCGTCGCCACCGTTCAGGAGTGCACTAAATAGCCAGGAAAGATTATTAATTTAAGCCTGAAAGCTGCAGGAACAAAAAAGGAATTCCTTCAGGAAGACGGCTCCAGTGAATCACAACAGTTGTTCTCCCCTACTAGCTGCTTTCTATCAGCAGACTGAGCATTTGCTCCCTCACTCTGGGAAAGGATGCTCTCGCTCTCAGCCTAAACGCAGCTCTGACAGAGCTGTAGAGTGAGTGAATAACAGACTGTTATAAATCTTGAGAGGAGCAGAGGGATACCTGCCCTAATTATATCAGCCATACGTTAAAGCCTAATAAATCACACAGGCGCTTCTCTAAACTAGATTACCCAATACAAAAGGAAAAACTGCAGGGGGTAAACCTCTCTGCTATGAAAACTCTCTTAAAGCTAATTTAGTCAAAGGGATCTCAAAGGATTCTCACTTGCGCCAGAAAGGAGGAATGTTTTTCAGGAGCCTTTTCCAATTAAAATCTTTTCCTGAATGACTTATTAGGACAAGAAAGAATAGGGTTTTGTCAAATTAAAAGCATACAGTTGCGCCATCACCCCTTTTTCTAGCCATCCTTGAATCCAAAGAGCTAACATCATTTTGATGTTTTTCCCATGACAAAGCAGAATTATTTAAGCCATCTAAGGATGGCAGTAGGACGTTCAAGAGCATGGAAGTGTTTTGCTACCAGTGAGGCACTCCCAATGCAATACAGCTATTTCTTATTACTTCCAAAGGTGCTATGATGAATCTACTTAAACCTGTATTAGAGGGGCTGCTGTAGCAAATGTTCAGGGAGGCCATTATGAACACAGTAGGTGGTAGACACCATTACAAGTGGTCATATTATTTAATGCGCATATGAACAGGTACTGCCACATGAACAGGTACATACACATTTCAAGCACATCGATCAGCACAGTATGGAGGCACCAACTACAGGTAGCRTGAAAGTTCATATGATCCTAGATAATGCACAGCGTAGATGCCACTGCATTATACACTGGTTTCCCTCTTCTCAGGCACTTTCTGTCTGAGGAGATGAATGCCAGGTGCAGGTTCTTCATATGGGACATTTAAAAACTCTTCCCATCCAATTCTACTAACACCACCTTTTCATCATTTTTAGAACTGAATCACTATTTCTACCAGTCCTCAGGCAAACCCCTTTTTACCTGTACTCTGTTTTGTTCCTGATCTGTCCAGCACCAATGAAAACRTCATTTTGATGAAACAGAGCCTTCATTCCATTCTGTATATAGAAATCTTACYACCTGTATTCTCCACCTTGCCAGACTCACCTTCTTTCGTCATCTCCACCAACCATTTGAACCATTCCCCTGTACTCCATTGCTCCYGGCTTATATCTACTCTTCTCTTCCACCACAAGTCTGTTCCCTTTAACCTACCAGCTCTAGCCTACCATCATTAGCTGATACGCTGTTATCGAACATCTTTGGAGGAAACCTATACAGCAGCACAAGTCCAAAAACAGCGAGACAGAAATAACTGTGCAAGAGCTCAAACCTCTTCTGTGTAAGATAGAATCACAGTGCACACCTGCCACCTTCTTTCAGTTCTGCTTTTTCCTTCCCAGCTAATATATGAGTTTGAATCAAGCAGTGAGACAAACAAACGGCCCACCACTAGTCATGTTGATTTTAATTTACAATAAAACAAAACTTTCAAATTATTTTGAACAGCTTTACATCTGTAGGCACAGGACTTCACACACATTGACCTGGCATTACTTCTTACTATTTCCTAGYTCATTTTCTGCATCTTGCTTCAAATTAGGTTTTAACCTCTTCCAGGTGGCTGCTAAACATTTTGCAACACAGACTGGAGTGTTTCGGCACTAACCTGAAAGGAAMGCCTTCTGCAACATTTAGATACTGAGAGAATGAATTAAAAAGACTGATGCTAYAACTGTGAATTTCCTCCTTTGCAAAAAGAAATCATTACCGTACTCAAAATTTGCATTATTTGCATAGTAGTGTTGCCTGCCTCAGATGTCGCAATGGAAGGCAAAACAAGGCTTCAATAGTGCCCAGATCACTGATGCCACTGTAGAGTGGCTTGAGCTGCAGCCAAAAGGTCAGCCCCAAACTGTAATGGAGGATAGTCCTCCCACGCACACACACAGACGCCAGTTTAACAGATAATCTTATTTTGAAAATGCACGACATATAACAACAACAAAAAAATTCATCATGTTTTGTCTATGTTCAGCTTATATTTCACCTAGAGTTTATCACACTTTAAACTCATAGTAAAGTTTTACTCAACACACAAGCCTTGGGGCTCATACAGAGTAGAGAAAGTAACAAGCCCTGCATTCTTATAACCATTTAGAAGAAATACTTCTTCACATATTCAATMAAGTACAAAGAGAACACCACTTACTTTATACCACTCAACAGGGGAAGAACAGGAAATGATCTTTGTTTAATCAGTTATTAAGCTTAAGAACTTGCAAGGGACTGGGCTTGATTTTTTAAGGTACAGCGAGATTTYAGAACTTCATTTTGTTTTCAAAAGTTCATTTCAACAAATATTTGAAAACAGAAACATTRATTTTGGAGTGTTTGCCAGTGTCATGATATGGATGTCTTCAGTTATATTTAAAGTGAGATTGAAAGATGGTAGGGGAAAAAGTTCATTTTGGAAGCCACTAGACTACGATAGCCTTTGACATGCTCTACTTAACTTCCTTTGGTAGTTGAAAAAAARCTCACAATATTATGTAAAGTCATGGGTAAGTTAAGTGATTATGCTTCATGTGCAGTGTATAGAAGCATATAGTCACAGAAAAAGATGGAGAATATCAGGCAACGGGATGCTGAACAAGGGGAGGCCATGCCCAAGCACCTACATCTGCCTTCTCAATGGTTACAAGCCAGGACAATGGGCATGGTCAAGAGGTGGTTATAGACCTTCTCCACATAGCAGACAGAACTGCCCAGCAGTTCTCCGCTCACGCAGCGCAACTCTGGCAATTTTAACCAGACTGCAGCACGATGAAGGAGAGTGAACAATCTTCCATGACCAAGGTGCTTCACAGCTGCATAGAGCCAACAAGCAAATTGTGAAATAACAGCTTTATCTTGGTGTGATTGACTACACAGAATGCAAGGTAATGCAGATATAAGTCTATTTGCGCACAGCACTGCCTTATGTTGTTAGMTTCCTGTGGCCCTGTTTTAGCTCTTCCACCTCCACTACACTAGTTGTTTCGGGTTTTTTGCCAACAGAAAGTATATTAACTTCTAGGTGTTGCCATTACAGACTAGTCTCAGCATTTCACAGAGCCACATTTCTACAGATGAGTTACCCGACTGACCAGAATCATATAAAGATTGGTGAGTGACATGTCATCTTCAACAGACACAAGCTTCCACAATATATTGTTCTCTTCCTTATGATTACAGTGAGCAGCTTGCTATCAGATACTTTAAACTGTCTTGTTTAATTTCAATTCCAYGTAGGTATGTTCAGATTAACAGCAYTACTGAAAGCAGCACTTTTTTTTTTYCCACTATAAGCTGTTCAAACCCCATGAACTTAGACCACAAACAACATTACTCCAAACCCAGAGTGCAGGATTTAATAACTGATCTAGCTGCCCAGTTATGTGCATATCAAAATAACTGTGCTAAATGAGGCAATCTAACTGAAGGAAAAAATATATTAAAACATTGAGGAGAAAGATGACACATGAACAGCGTTCACATCAGGTAAACAGGACAAAGGAAATTCATATACCACAGAAACACAAAATCCTTTTAGCCAGYGATGTTCAAACTTCTGCTGCCATAGACCCAAAGATACTAATTTTTAAAAGAGCTGTCAGGTCTCCAGATCCTTTCCTCCTGTTTTCCCTCAATACACTGTACCCCTAATGCAGACTGAACCCACCTCCTCTCTCTCCTTCCTACCTCGCCAAAGGAGATGTATGGGATATGCAAAGGCAGGAACAGCCAGACGATGTGGTACTCAGGCAGTCTGTGCTTCTTAGACAGGGAGAAGGGATCTCCCTTCTAGGTTTTAAACAAGCTAAGGTGTCCGTATATTAAAAAGGACTGTAAGTGGTGTCAGTYAGTCTCCTGCTCAGTTATTTCTCAAGTTTCCAGTCTGTGACCTGTACAGGAAGGAAGGCCAGCTGGGGAGCTGCCCTGCAGGAGAYAGAGAAGAGGCGATCCAAGCACGACAACTTCTTGGATTGCTGGAAAAGCAGCAGGAAGGTGGCAGGCAGGGATAGGAGACAGCGCAGCCCAGGAGGGCTTTACTTGGAGGGAAGTAGATTAAATTGTTTGGTTGGACAATCACACAACATGACTTGGTTTAATCACTTCCCGAATACAGTCACCCTCCAAGGTTTAATACACTTCCTGAATACAGTCACCCTCCAAGAACATTTAAGAGCCCTCACTGCCACAGATGTCCACAAAATATGTATTTCAAACTTTAGGAAGAAAAATCTGCTTCCTTCACACACTTGACTGCTAAAATACTGTTTTTTAAACACCTTCCAATAGGCTGCAGGTTCTCCACTCCAGTAGACAGCTTTCCTTTATAACATTTGCCATTGAGAAAAAGCATGAGTAACAGCAGTATTATTTAGTTTCTCACCTGCATCTGCTTTCTGAGTTCCCTTATGCAGGCGCTGTCCTGAGCAGTGTTCTCACGCTGGGATGCATCTGCTAGAACATTAACYGTCGTCTCTGCCTCTTGAAGCCACTTAATGAAGCTCTCCAGATCCTTGTGTGAGGCCTGTACTGTCTTCAGCTCTGTCTCCAAGAAATTCTGCCTATCAACAGCTCTGAAAACAAGACAAGTGTCAGAATCTTCCTCCATAACCTGCAGCATTACATACATCATAATGAAACTACTAAAAGGAAATCTGAAAGTTATGTCTATTAAGAAACTATACATCTGTCATAGCTTGTTTTAGCATTATTTATATCACTGTTTCTCTAGTTGTTTTATCTATAGCTACCCACAGCTGTTCTGAACTGGTTATATATGTCACAGCCCTTTTTAAAAAGGCACGTGGAAGAAACAAAGTTATTAATTTAAAACGTAGCTTTTCCTTTCTGAGTATTACCATCATGGACTTATGGTACCCCAAATGGTAAAAGTGTTATTCCCATGTGTGAAAAGTRTGAATGTTTTTCCTCATCAACAAAAATCATACGGAGCAGAAGCACTGAGGGTTTGGGGGATTTTTTTCTTCCTCTTCTGCAGTGAGCAGAAACATTTCCCTAAATTTCTAAGAGTTAAAGTGCTGACAGATGAAAAGTCAAATATCTGGTTCTCTCTGCTAAAAGACAAGACATTTGACACTATCAGTCAAACAAACARTAATACACTGCCATCATAACAGTCAAGCCATGCTCAACGTGCTTAAATCCAAAAAAAGACTGGCAAAATATAGTCCAAATTTTCAATCAATCCAAAAGATCTCTGGTCGGTACAAACACAAAAGGTTTTGTTTGTAAGAGGATTTTTTAAGATGTAAGGAACTCATTTAAAACTTTTGGATTATGTTGGTGGTAAGCAACTTCAAAGTATTTCCTAGAAAAAAAGATCACGTTATACTTCTGCATAACAGAACTGCTTCCTTGTCATTGAACTGAAACTCASATGGGAAACTGTTATAGTCAGCAATTTTAAAAGCTCTGATTGACAACGTTAATTAAAGCATGACAAGCTAAATTTCACCCATTTGAGGCTGTTATTCTGCAGTATCCCTTTTCCCAAAATCAAGACAAAGGAAAGAAACAAGCTGTCCCACCCCAGCACACTGCACAGAAATCCCTAGCAGGGCTACTATCTAGRATGCTGCTGCTAAATAAGTAGCAAGTTTGATTTTATTTACACATCAAGCACTAACCATAGTGTAAGATTTCAGGGGTAAAGTGATATTTAATGTCAAGTAACGTAAGGCCAAAACACTCAGTATTTTCACATTAATTGAACACTTTTCTCCAGACAGGCCCATCAAACTTGTGTCTTCTGCCTCCTGCTATTCTACTTAGGCTTTCTTTCCTCCTTGCCATGCTGTGGCAACAGTACTGCTCAGCAGTATTAGGGAATCACTGTGTTTAGAATCACAAATTTCAAAAGTATTTAAAATATTCTTTTTAGAAAAGAAGCTGCAAGTGTTCAGTACCATTCAGGATGACATTTCAAAGCAGCTATTCTGGTTTACTAGCACATCAGAAAAGACAGATGCAAGGAAAAGCTGTTTTCCTTTAAGGTCAGTAAGAAAATCTCATGCAAGCCCAATTCTGCCAGGCTTACATTCCTAAGTATTAGCATATCTAACTGAATTTTTTAGAGACTACTTGCAAAAAGATAGTGTTGCAACCCCCACTTTAGGAGCTTAGGTCTTATGTCACTTGTTAATAATTGCTTTATCCAAAATAAGACTSTGTGAATCATGCCTGACTTCATGCTTGCCCAAGCTTTGGCCATTGGTAGATGACTAGCAGGGCAAGCCTTCATTCTTGCTTCTCACTTGAAGCTCTGGAACGCTTCACCCACTCGAGAAAAAATAATAAATAGCATGCTAGGGATTACAAATAGTTTGACAGATACTGCCTAGAAAAGATAACAAGCACTAGCTCAAAAATTAGAGCACACCCAGGAGCTGCGAGAAAAATGTAAAGTAAAAGCAGTTATGAGCTCCGACTTCAAAACCCTCTCCCTCTGCAGGGATTTTCTTCCCTAGCAGGGGCTTAAGGCCAAAGGTGGAAGTGACAACAGGAGGAACAGACTGGTAATAAATGTGACCGTCAAAGAAAAAGAAATGCCCCAAAGGATGAAACACTGTAAGTGACCCAGATCTAAGTCTAAGTACTGATGTACTAGATGGGAATTGAGACAACCTGAACTTTGTAGCTAATAACATTCATTGAAGAATGTAGTCTTCAGCCTAAAGTTCTAATTTCTCAAACTTCCTGCTTGGTTGAAGTTAAAGGAAAGAATTAAATCCTATTACAGTCCCACCGCTATCATGATACTTGAATTAAAGCTGAAAATCATTCCTTTCACTAAATACATACTCCAACAGCATAAATTCAGAGATTTACAACTAATGTTCTAGGATTACATGGGTGCTTTTAAAGAGGACCTGTATAGCAGTAGCGAGCAACACTTCTACAGAGCAGACGCARAGACTTTCATTTCCTTCCAGTAAAGGCCACAAATGTAAAATAGAAAATGATGGACAATTCTGTACTGCAGATTAACGACTACCCCATGGTATAAAAAGATGACTCAGATTTTCAAAGAATTCTAATACAATTAGAACGGCCTCAAAAGACAGAGGGTCCTTCCAGGATGTAAGAATTAAATGTAAGGAAAACCTGGAGAATCCTTTACAAATGCAGCTAACTTCACTTAACACAGTGACAGTGGAGAAGGTCTAAGCAGATTCTATTAGCAAAGACATGTCCAAGAAAAAGAAAATTGTAACTCTATGATTTAAGTTTTCATGACACTGTTTCAGGTTTCTGTTCCACCCAATTATTTTTGCAGATTTATACTAAAAATCTGCAATGCATACAAGTGTRTGATCAAAAGAAAGTCAGAAAACAACATCTGAGACAGTACAGACAGCAACTATAATCCATTASTGAGGCAGCAAAAACACACGGAATGACTACAGTTTCACCCTAAAGTATAAAAATAGAACATAAATAGCCACTGGGCAGAGTATCCAATTTACACAATGTCAAGCTGGGGAGCTTCAATCTCTTAATGCCAACAGTTTTAAAATAAGCTCCTTCAACTTTACATGCCATGTCTACCACTACATTACTGGTAGTGTTCYTGTGCTATTCAGGACTGTGATTCTCCCAGGTGATGTTACTAAGGATCCCTTCCACAACCTCCAAGCATGGGAACAAACTGGTATTTTAAAACATTATGCTATAAATAACAGATTTGCATTTACAGAAGCCACAGGACCACGTGTGCTCCATGTACAACCCCTGCATGTTCCGACATCTGCCACATGAAGTAAGCCTTGTCACTCAAGGTTCACGAGTATTTCTTTTTATTGCATTTAAAGCAAGTATAAAAACCTTCATTCCCTTGAAAAGGTGCTTTCACTGCACATTCTCCCCTTTTAATTCTACTTTGCTGCTCCTTGGGGTTATGTTGAGCAGCTCCATGCTCTGGCTACCCACCAGCTCTTGGAGTTCTCCTTTACATTCTGTCCCTAGTTAAAAAACAAAGCAGATACTCATCTTCCTAAGTCTGCAGACTGCAAAACAGTAGGCCCAGTGATAATAGAGGAGCTTCAGGTATACACAACAGAATGCAATTGCTTATTATTCCAGACTTTAAGCAGATTCAAAACTAATTAGAGGCTTCCAGGCAGGAGCTCTTCTTTCTGGTCACCTGCTCTGAGTGGTGGGCAGTTTTATGCCAGTTCTAGCCAAAACACTGCAAAGTTTGAATGTGAATAAATACTACAGAGCTGTAGTCTACTGTTAACTGCTAACCCAGCAAGAAGCTGTTTCCCCTCATCCTCTAACTGCATCTTCATCCCCAGATGTCATCATGACATTCAGATGAAGTTAGTGGCATTTTTGGAAAAATTATTAGTTTACCTTGAGGAAAGAAAGGACGATCTGATGGTGAAAATGCTGCAATCCCTAATCTTAATGCAAACAAATGGTCAGGAAGGGCCATTTCAGGATATGACCTCATCACCATGACCTAGTTCAGAAAAAGTAAAAGTAAAAAGCCAAGGAGGTTTTGTCATATGCTAAAGCCTTTCCCACAGTCTACTGGAGGCTTTCTAAAGAACCATGAAACAAAGTTGTCTGCATCACATGGAGTAATTATGAAATGTTTTACTCACTTGAAAAATCCTATCTCATGTCTCAAAACATTTAGAGATTAACAAATTTTTATTCTCTCTCAAATGATCACATGGAATGAGCCATACAAAGTTTTGCCTATTTTGTACCTCATCTCTCAATGGACACAACCAGGAAACCAGCTGCCACATCAAAAACACAAAATGACAGAAGTACCATTTTCATCCAAAGAAGGATAAGACTACATTCTATTCTGATCCTTCATTACCTACTTCTTGCCACTGCGAAGTTCTCCTCTCACTCCCCAGGGTATAACATCAACTTCAGAGGCTTTATTACCTAGGATTTTTAACCCCTTAACTGACATCTCATTACAAAAGCAGTYGCCCCTTTTACATGCACATATATGCACACATACATACACAGACTTTTGTTGTCATCTCCACCGCTCCCATATACACAAGATGAATTTTCTCTTCTGTCCCTCCAACCACAAAGCATATCGCCCTTTAAGCTGCAGGCACCAAGTCAGACACTATTCTAAATGTTAATTGCCTATCAAATACTAAAAAGAATTTCTGCAGAGATTACCTTGCAGGAAAAAATATTATGCATAGGGAAATACCACATTTTTCTTAAGACATATTTGCAAATATGCCTTAATAGAGTATGAATAGAAAGAAGAGAGTTTCAAGTAAGTATCGGTTCCTATAGCTCAAGTATTTTCTAGATGGGAATGCTAGAAGCATTGCACACGCAGGAACCCAAAGTGCAGCCTCGTTCAGGGGAAGTTTCCGTTAGATGAAAGGCCATAATGAATTAATGYGTTGGAAGACCAAGCTGAATACTTACAGCCTTATGAAAAGGAAGCACAGCAACAAACTACAAATACATAAACTATACCAGCATCAAGGAACAGGAGAGGAACTGTTCAAAGACATTTAGAGAATAGCAGCCACAGGCAAACCCGAGACCAAACAGGAGAGAAGTGCTTTTTTTTCTTTTTTTCCTTAAAAAAAAAAAAAACACCACATAAATGGAAGTTAGTCAGAAGCCTTCCATGGTGAACTGTGGGAATTTCCATCATCAAAACTCAAAACAGCTTCACTGTAATTATCCACAGTAGCCCTAAATGCTGTAGTAAAGCAGATAGAGAAGAAACTGCAATACACATGTATACATAGGATACAAGTTTAAGACACAAACAGCTACATATAGARTGAAACCTTGTAATTACCTTTGGTTCAGACTAACCCAACAAGTGTTCATTTGATCAGTGGTTTCCTTCACCCTCCTTGTGTCATCATCACGATACTCTCGAAGAAGTTTATTAGAAAGATCGTTGAATGCAGCTACCGTGATGTCACCTCTATGCAAATCCTGTACTAACAGCTAAAAAGCAATTCCAGAATGAGACAGAGTACAATAAAAATCAGACTATTTTTCATATTATGCATTTTATCATAAAACCCTCCTTTTTGCATTTTTTAAACAGAAAATGTGCATATTTTTAATCTAGAAGAAAAATCTTAGAAAGAATCTACAGATACTAAGTGTCCTAACAATGAACCAATCAAAACACAAATAGGTGAGGAAAAATTATATTTGCCAGAACCAACCGAAGGCTAGAAAAATCCTCTTCTGTGTTTTAGTGGCAACACAAGTAACAACACTTACATATTTTTAGTAGCCTGAATAAGTTTAAATTCTGACAATAGTGATATAAGCAGCAGCTAAAAGTGACATAAATGAAGTGCGCAGCATGAGCATTTGATTTCATTGTTTTATGGGGCTTTTTGTTTTTAAACGAAGAAAATACATTAGATGCGTTTGCTTATTGTGGCAGGATATTCATAAGGTGCCTTGACTTTGCAGAATCCTGAACTCAAAATTATTTCTAAATGAAAAAAATATATTTGCATATATGTATATCCAGTTGTATCTTACGTTCTCTGTACCATACATTTGGACACAGGCCTACTTTCACTTAAGAAAGCAAAGCACACCTAATAGTCCATTTCCAATCATATAGAGAAGGAAGATGAAAAGCACACAATTTTACTGTTTACTGAAATAGCTATGGATCAGTGAGGAATTCTCACAATCATACTCCCTGCTTCTTTCCATACCCAGCTGCACCCCTACATTGTCCCATCATGAATATATATACATGTGTATATATATATACACACACACTTTTTTAAACTCTATTATAGCCCTCTTCTAAATACTGCACTGATAAGAGCCCCCTCCTTGCTGATTTGTCTCTTTAGTTCTCATCCTGTGCCACCTACAGCCTGCCCTTTTTCTGACAGCCACCAGGACAAAGGACATCAGACTTACTGATTTATCACAGCRGGTTTGCTGTGATATGAAAAGCAGTGAAGATTGCATGGGATTGGAAAAAAAAAAAAAAGTGTTGAATATGCCCGACACCCATCAGAAGTGAAATTCAGGATAATTTTAAATAACTTGGTCCATTCCTGGATTTACTGAACTACTGTTAATAGGTTTCTATGAAGTAATACATGCTACATTCTATGGCTGTATGATTAAACTTTTATTGGTTTGAGGTTCAAGCTTTTTGCATAATATCATTTATTTGATGTTATACTATACTCATTYCAACTACACGTACAAAAAGACACACGTGCACACATGCCACCTGTTTCCCTCCCAGAAACCTATTCTCAGGAAGTCTGATATATAAAAAAATAGAGACAATTTACAATTTAGAAGATACCATGCCCAAAAAGAGACAGAATTGCCAAATCAGTCCTACAACTAAACTGTATATTCGCACATCAGTTGAATCCAGTAGCATTACATAGACGGAGGAGTCTGGTAGGGAAAAAAAGAAGTGTACATAGTCTTACTTTGTTGTCTGAAATCTGTTTGGCAAGCATCTCTTTGGGGGCCTGCAGGAGCATACGCAGACGGATCTCACACTGCTCCATGAGGTGCTCCATTTCTTGCCTCTGCACATCCCACTGCATGCTGTCTGTCAGCATGTACTTCAGCTGCTGCTGCCGCACCTCCACGCCATGCTGGGTATTGTCCCACTGGTTCTTCACCTTCTCCACTGTGGAGGACAATACAGAATATGAAAAATGTGAGGCAAACAAACAAGTAGCCATAACTACCACTTAATTCTCAGGACAAGAGGCAATAATATAATTCATTCTTAAATACAGTAGTTTCTATATTCAGTATTTTAATTCCTCATGTAGTTTACACATTCACACAAGCAAACAAAAAATGCAGGTGTTTGGCTACCTCTTGTTTAAGCAGGTCAGCATACAGGTAACAACTATTATTTCTGGAATATTTCAAAGGCATTATTTTATTTGTGAGGCAGATCTGCCACACCTGCACTGCAGAGATATGCCAGCAGCAGGGCTCCAAGAAGCACAATTTTAGGGTAAGGGTTATATCAGCAAGTCATCTTTGCACATCTGCAACTTAAACCAGTACAAATAAACAAATAAATAAATAAACACTGTTTAGATCTGGATAGCGTATACAAAATGAACTAAGCTTTCCAGGAAACTGTGTGTTTAAGGCAGTCTAGTGGCACCTGTACTACAATAYTGGCCAAGGTAGAAACACTCTAGTAACAACCTACTTTGGCACTTTCGTTCCACCACAGCTTTCTACACGCTTATGTAGATCACACAGCAGAATAGAGAAGTTATTGATCACACCCCATTTCCTTCAAGTATCCCATTCCTCTCCCAATAAATGGAGTTACATTAGATGATTGATAAACAAGCTTTAACCTTTAATAAACAAAGGGTGAAGAAGACAACATGACAAGAGCCTAGGACAAAAACAGTGTGTCAGGGAAAGCAGTAAGTCTGCCTTCGGAGAGAAATGAATAGCATCATACTTTTTCTTAATACTTACAAACTAATAAAAAAGCATAATACTTGAAAGTCTATAGAGGTGGAAACAGGTTTCCCTATTACCTGTCATGACACAGTTATTAGGAACACATTATATCACTAGAACTAAAGAGTAAAAAAGCAAACAAACCAAAAAATCCTAAGCTGGATTTCTTGAGTATGTCTGTACTCTGAGCAGCAACAGGTAGGCAGTATGTAACACATCCAATATATTTATCTTACCAGTAAGTATACAATTTTATTAGAAGACAACACACTTGATACTCAGGTCACTTCAATCTTCCATGAAGTAAAAATGCCAAAGGTTGTGCTTAAGCTAAAACCACTTAAATGAACTTTATCTTTTGCAGGTTTTTTTTTTTTCTTTTTAACTTTTACAATTATACAAAGCCATCGTGCTTAATCTGCTTGGGAAGATCTCTTAACCTTAATACATTCAACAATATTCCGTTTAGTATCACAAAGCTCTCAGACTGTGGCAGCGAAGCCCACTTGTCAGAGTAAYTGCATTACTGGTAGACAAAACCAATAATCTGTGCAAGATAGATTTGTCAATTTCAAACCACAGGCAACATCTGGATTAATTTTCAGGCATGACATAGGTCATGCTGAATAAGAACTTAGAAGACTACTTCAGTAACCCAACAGCAAATAATAACATGTTTTTTCTATTTAAAAAAAAAAAAAAAAAAAGAGATGTTGTTATATTGGATAAAGAGTATGTTCAAAGGAAACCAGCAGCTGCTGGGAGACATCAGTGGTTTCACCAAAACAGCAAAAGCAAAAACAGCAGGAGTGAAAAAAGGCTATAACCCTGTATGCTGGCTAATGAACTGCAGAGAAAAGCCTCTTAAGCGTTTAGGCTCTCCCCACAAAGCTGGAAGGAAAAAATATCCCTGAGAAACAGCTGCCTACAATAGCAACTTGGCTGAAATGGATAGATATTTGATATTTACACAGTAGTAGTATTATTATTATAGAAAGAATATTTCTTGATATATTTTTCCCTATTAATGGCCAGATTAACCTTACTGTCTGCATTGTTGACATATTTTCCCTCTTCAGCTAGGCTCAAAATCAAGAGTTTAAGAGAAAGATATGAAGATTTTTCTACTCCCATGGAAACACTATTTGCAAACACAGAATGGAGAAACTTACATTTTTCTGTGATCACTGTCCTAATGTCTGAACTGGAAGTTTTATTTTTCAAATTCTGAGCCAATGTAAAAACAGAATCAAGCTGAGGGTGCCGCTGGTCCAAATCTGCCTTTGTTATCTGTGGAGAATTAGGATATGATTTTTAAGTCYAAAAAGCAGAATTTAGCTAACATCATCTGTATTATTTGCACATAAACCAAAACATGTATGTGTCGCCGCAAGTAGATGGCTGTTGCCATCATTAYTGAAACCCTTGAATTGTCACAGTATTATAGCACTGTTTTAAAAAGCAAAAATATTGTGAATTACAGTTACTGAAAATCCAGAGGTGAAGGTTAACCTGCACAAACTACACAGTCACCACAGTCATTGCATATCTATGCAATATTTTCTAATATCTACTTTTCACTCTCCCACAACTTATTTTTCTCTTACCAAGCTCTGATCATTTATTTGGGGAAGGGGGGGGGGGCGGCACAAGGAGGGAGAGAGAGAGATGGATGGAAAAGAACAGGGAGGAACAATCAGACTATACATTGTATAAAAAACATAGTTATTTCACTATGGCAATGTACCAGAAGCCCATATTACAAGTATTATACAGTTAAAAGAAAGTGTTTCGAAAGTTACTGTACATCACATTATTCTTTCAAATTCCAGACTATGTTAGACACCCACAGAAACAGTTTARCACTTCTTTAGCCTGCAGCTTTTACTCTACAGTTACTCATGTTAATTGATATCAAGTCAAATAAAATGAATCTTAATGGTAGCATACTTCTCACAAATACTGCCCTTAGTCACGGCTCAGCATAGCATGAGCTATCAACAGAAACAAACATTTACATCATAAGCATTTATGTTACAACTTTGAATCATTTTAGCATGTCTCTGGAAATCAGTTTMGTCTAACTATAACACAACAAAACTCATTAGAAACCACTAAAGAATGGATCATAAAGGTCACCCTCCAAGCAAATATGAARCTGCTCCGAAGTCTTCAGCATAAGCTATCTATATATTCCCCAAAAGAAGTTATTTTCAGGAAGTATTCTCTATATGCTTTGTTTAAAACAACAACAACAAMAAAATAGCAGTGCCTAGCTCACACAAGGACACTGGAATTAACAGGAAGAGGGGAGAGGAGTGTAATAATAGCATTTAAAGTGTAATTTTCAAGTTACACACTTACTGCAGTCAGTTTCTTTTTTCTTTTTTTCTTTTTTTTTTTTTTTAAACACATATGATTTCTTTACTGAATGTACAAGTTATTAAAGTGTGAGCCAATTTTCCAATCTACTAGCCCTCATAAAAACACATACTTTCATTCGTGAAATAGTCCGATTGATCTCTTCAGTATTTCCAACGGTGACTATGTTTGACTTGAGCATCTGGTTGATCAATACCAACCAGTCAGCCAGCTCAGTTGTTGTTTTATCCAGATCAGCAGGTGCAGAAAGTTCCAAAGACTGCTGAGTCTGAACAGGAATTTCCAATGAAGAAGATACTAGCACCACCTTTTGGACATCTGAAACAGAGTTTGGGTTTTTTGTTAAAGAAAAAAGTCATGGCCACATGTGCAACTGTGGGAATTACACAGGTTTTTTGTAACTTCTGTAAGTATGCAACAGCATCTACAGAGAAAGCACAGCAAAATTTGTATTTGAGGCATTTTAACCACCAGAAACTAAGTAATCAGAAATTTCTTTTGCCTTTTTTTTAAAGGCTATTAATTATTTCATTGCATGCCAAAGACTCACCCAAATGATTCAGCCTAAATACAAGATGAAAACATTTTAGTTCCAAGAAAACACTAAGTCAAAGCAAGCTGGAGCATGAATATTACACACTTGCCTCAAGCAATGAAATACAGGAGCTTTACTTAACAAACATCCTGTATGAAAGGAAAACAAGCTGAATCAAGGTTTTGAAAGGCTTAAAAGTTGGTTTTCCTCCTTTAAATTACGTTTATTGCTGCCGAATTGAAAAAAAAAATAGAGTTAATTTACTGAAGTTCAAGCTGCAAATTCTTTTAGGCAAGGACTGTCTTTTTTACCTAGCTTTCTAAAAAGGAGACCTGGGTATCTTGTTTACATTCTGTATCTGCTTATCTGCCTCCAGCAACTTGAAGAGACGGCCAGTGTCAGTGTCTGATACAAGAAAGTATCATATTTAGWCAGCTTCCTCTACAAGTTTCAGGAAGGTAAGTACCTAGCAGATGAGAAAGACCTATCTGTGTCCCTACTGAGCTGAAAGATGCAGAATGGCCTTTATTTATAGGACTGCAGAGAATCTGCATACAGGRGATACTTTACAAATAATTAGCTGTAGCGAAAGCTTCTAGTGGATCTTAATTACTAAAAGACATCACCACAAGGCACAAATCTACAGGAAATCAGGGTGTCACAAATATAGCTATTTTGGTTTTTGTTCTGTACCTAGTATACTGGCTCCTGATGAGGAGGCCTAAGCTTTACTAAAACATTCCTCCATTTCAAAACTCTTAGGAGAACTCCAAAGGACTCCCCCAGTCCTGAACTGCAGAGTGACTTTTTCCCTAACAAAACGTTCCCTCCTCTCTCTCCCATAGTAACTTGAAGGTAGCCCCAAGTACAGTGATGGACAACATTTCTTATTTCTGCTTGTCTAAGTTCATAGAAAAGGTTTTCCTTTTTGGATTATTTTTGACTGCAAACAGGATTAAACTCAATACACTTAAGCACAACAGAAGGATTGATCACTCACCACAAGGCTTTGTCTGCGTAACAAGACGAGACTGCCCAACAAATGCTTCCAATTCTCTCACTCTATCAGGCACTTCTCTCAACACCTACAGCCCAGCAGAGAGGAATAAAAACAGTAAGACAACCTATATAAACAGCAAAAAAGTAATCACTTATTAAAAGACAAAATATTCTACACCATGCTTGCTACAATGGCATGCCTCAGATACATTTCAGTGAATTTTTTCAAGGTATCATTTAAAACAATAAAAATGCCAAGAGGTACTCAGAGTGTTATTTCAATACATTCCAGTGTCTTACCTAAATCTTGGAAAGAAATAAATTAACTGCTGTAGACAKGTTGCTTACATATTTTTTACTGCCTAAGCATCAAAACTATGAATCATTATTTCAGTGCAGTTTGAAGGAAAGCATGACTTGTGGTCATCAGTGACAGGAAAGTAGAGAAATRGGGAATTAATTTCGAAAGAAAAAATGTTACCATTAAACACTATTGTAGTAAAGACAAATTTGCCTACTTCGCTTTTTAAAAGTTTTTAAAAGGYAGTGATGGAAATGTAGTATACAAGGGGTGGGCGGGAATCCCCATTTTCATGGCTGAGTAGGTAAAAACAGGTATTTTTTTTCTTTCCCTGAACTATCAAAAGCCCCTTCCCCCAATAAATACTTAACTCCCTGATCCATAATATAATCCYAAATAATTCTATTCCTTTTTCATTTGGATCTCCAGGCTCTGCTTGCAAAATATCTGATTTTACTCCAACTAGTGAGCGCTTTTCTTCTCATAAAATTGCCAATRAGATTGAATGCTAGAGTTTCTAATTTACAGAAGTTATACTCAGGAAGAATCCCAGACACACTTGATAAGATTTTCTCACTAAGCTCTACCACAGCTTCGTTTTCCTCTTAACTGTTGCAAACATCCAACTTTCCTATACAGCAAAGATTTATTGTGGCGCACTCAACTTCAAATTAATACGTTATTGTTTGCCTCAAATAAGTGAAATATTTTTGATCCAACTGTTTGAAAGAAAGCCAATACAAAAGAAAATCAAGAAAAAACCTTAGCTAACTAACCTAACTCATTCKGATGGAAAAATGTCCATCAATGTTTTCACATAGACATAGATTGGGGCACATTTTCTGAACATGCCTCCAAGACAGGCTCCCAAGAYATTTTATGTACATGTCACAGACACATGGAAAGGAAAACAACTATTCTGAGTACACCACTATATTTTCAAATTCAGGTACCCAATGCTGAAGAAATGCACACCTTATTCCACCTCACGTTGAGGGACTGCAGGCAATCGGAAAGTTCATCTTTTTCCTGAAKATCAACATTTTTATCCAAAAGCACTTCAGGTTCAGTTCTGTTCAGCCATTCCAGTTTGTCTCCTTGTACTTCCATCTCTTCACTCAAGACCTACAAGGGACAGAAGAGTTTTAGACTGAAGCAAAATGCATACATGCTTAAGTAAAGGGCAGGSGGAGGAAGTTTTCCTTTAACTCCAATATTTAGAAGTTTCCCTGGAAATATGTAACAGAAAAGCTTCTGTTTTGGTTTCTATGCTCTATCTACAAATTATTAAAACATTTMTTCAAGTATCAACATTTATTGCTGACTGGAAAAGACCCACAGAACTGCAGACAGCCAAGGTACCTATACAGCTTCATATCGTGCACACTGATTCTCATCTCACAAGATGCTTCTGTTTGATCACCTCTGGATTTACCACGTGTATCCAAAACGCAACGCATTGTCAATAAAAATTGTTGCCTGCATTCATTTTTAAAAAAAATTAAAAMCTAAGGGCCCACTCCTGACATACATTACACAAGTACATCGTAGATCACTACAAGGTACTTTACTCCTAAGGAAATGTACTCTAAAGGTATTTAAGAACTAAACATAACCTTACAACTTCATTTTGATCAACCTYCCATAGCCTTCTTTCTCTTTAAACATGAAAGTGCAGGTCAGATGCTGCAAAACAAAACAAAAAAAAGCTTATGCTTGGATTCCCACTGACTTTAAATCAACTGTGCTATCATTTGCCCACAGACCACAAGCACTGTGGAGTAGGAATCACAAATTTTGTCTTTAAAGCAAGAGAATAAAAAAATTACCATAGCAAGTACACATCATATTTATCCACCCCAAGATGWAAATTAATGCCTGTTACGCAAGTATTATGGAGGTGTATATAGTAAAGTGACAGGAACACAGGCCTGGAAGGGATATCACTGAACACAGTACCCTGCTACAATAAGCACTATACTAAATAGTGCCTTTCCTAAATTTTCAAAGGTCTACCTTAAAAGAATTTTTTTAAACATGTTATATTCTTTTCAATTGGTGCTCCAGAAGCTCTATTTAGAAGTCTCCTTCTCATTCCCAGACTATTTATTCCTGAGTGATCAGTAAACATCTGTTGTTCCCACTTCCCTAATACCAGCCTTTAATAATAGCTTATCTTCCCTACACTTTCTTATTCTCATCATCCTATCCCTTCTTACTGTTCTTTATTTGACTAGTCAAAACAAGGCAAGCTCCGAGTCTCTTTGCAGATGAGTTCTTCACCCTCCTGAAAAGCCCAGMAATCTTACTCAGTACCTGTTCTACTGCAAACTCACCTTTCCTTAATACACATAACCAAAATTATGCACACATTCCGGCTTTCACAGGGCCAAACTGGTACTTAATAATTCTCTACCAGTGTTCCTCTAGCAAATTCTGCTCTTTCCCCCTTATTCCAGTTCTACCTTTCACTTCAGGCATCTATATTAAGGTACATGACAATAAAAATTAAACTTTCATGATAGTCAGACTGCCAATACTCAATTGACATGAGACAATTTGTTTAGGCAAACACMACTGCAGCTACTTGACACCATTTATACACATTTGTAGAAAGTTCAAGCCTTTCCACCTGATTTGATCTAGCAGAGGTTGGTTGTTTGGGTTTTTTTTTAAATTACTAATTTTTAAAAAATGAGCAACCATGTTTGTTGACTACTCCTTCCATTCTTTTAGGATTCCAGAAACATTCTCTTTCACACATCCTACAAACCAAAGATATTATGTTGTCAAAGCCGGACACAAAATAAACAGAAAACATACACACATACATATGCACCCAAGTTACTTGAAATGACCAAAACCCTTATAGTTCAAAAAGCAGGTTAAACAAAATCTTACATATGTAACAAAGTATTAAAGTTGTCCTGTAAATGAGACAATGATGYTTACTTACCATTTTAAGCTTATCAGCTTTTTGCTAAAGCTTTGACAATTATAAAGTTGCCTTGCAGACATCATCTCCAGTGAAATTGCACTTTCTAAATTTTATGAGTTGTACATATATTTCTCACTTTCTTATATATAGCCACCATCTTCTGGCTAGGTAACAGTTATCTACTCAACCCAACTTCATCACAAGATACATCTTGCCTGCGTAAGTAACCTCACAAAACTGTCTCACATAAYCATCATATTTCTTTGGCTATTTACAATGTGAAAATTCCCCTCCCCAAAAGCCATGTCCTGATACTTTGCACAAGACATACATGTGCATACACACATACACACTAATCAATCTTGCCTGTAATTCTCGCAAGTTTTCTTCATGGTTGAATGTAAATCTCGAGTCCAGGGCATTTTCTGCATTTTCCAACCAGCAACGCAGCTCAGCCAGCTTCTTTCTGTACTCTATTAGCTGCTGATTCTCTCCTTTTAGCCTTAAAAAGGAAAAAAAATCCACATGCATTTCTGCATTGAACACAGCAGATCAATCCTACACTACTTCTGATGCAACATAGTCACRTGTTTTTCAGTGGTTGAAGCATTTTAAAGGATTCATTTTGGTATTCAGAGGATTCTATCCTCATCATTAAAATGCAAGATACTTGCAAATTAATACTACCACCTTAAAAATAGATAAATTTCAGTTCCAAAGTCACAAAATAGACTTTTAAAAGTCTGCAGAAAACATTAAACATAACTGACAGTATGACAACACCTTCAGGCCTAATCATTGTAAGCCACTACAAGGCCACTGTTAGTGAAAGTATCAGAAATGTCCCTAAACCCTCCAAGAGAAAAATTCCCTAAGTCACACAAAGCTTTAATGGAACTTCCCAAACTAAATAAGTAAGAAAAATTTTATTACATTTCTAAATGTATCAGGAGATGTTAAAAACATATAATTATATAAATAGACTCCAAAAATAACTATTCAYTCCTGGGATTTATCCTTACACATTTTTTAGCAGCAAGAACAGAAGGGGGACCCTATATTCCCAGATACGCTGAAAATTTCTATATTTAYCTCAAACAACCTTGCTCTTTCATCTTTTGAAGTAAATTTAAGGCTACTTCAAAATGGATATTCATTTTGTTCAGAAAATACCTAGTCAGATGGATTAAATCATTGCAAACACAGACCTAAAGATCTTATTTTATAGTATGTGGAAATTCAAGAACAACACAAGTGTTCCAATTAGTGTATCTTTGGCAACACAAAATAGAAATCAAGGTAATGTACTTACAGCCAGAGAAAGTAGTTGAGTATTCCTTACTAAAAAAGTCTGGCTTAGCAATGGAATGATTTTAAAAACAAAGGAAAATTGTAAGAAAAGAAGTTTTGTGGTTGTCATTTGGTGGGTTGTGTTAAACRCAGACTCACTAAGCAGTCAATTGCAGGTGCATTTATGAGAAACTGGTTACAAGGCAGTTCAAAACACAGACGTCTGAAAGTCAGGAAAATTCAAATTAATGACAGTGTGCAATAGAATGCACTATCTCTCCCAGAGTCTTCTAAATGAGATTCTCCTCATCGCAGCTGGTCAGACATCCAAATTTCTAATTAACTTATTACCTCTGTTGTCTATCCATGACCTCCGCAGTGATTGCTTTCCAGCGTCTATTCAATCCCGCCAGCTTCTCCTGCAGGAAGCTCCCATCTGTAGCAGACAGTTTCTGTATGATCCCTTCCCCAGTTCTGTTCAATGCTGAAACACTGGTCTGATGGCTGCTGACTCCCTCCTCAAGTTCCTGTCAGAAACATAAAAGCCTCACATAATTTTATTACTGACCTAAAGTGACTTTGATCTGTGGCTCATAATATGCAGGATGAATCCTGGGTGCATATTATTTTACTAGAACAGGCACTTAAAGCCATCTTACTTAAAATTGGATGCTGTTGATTTAAGTTATTAAGAGTCTGTTGTTGAATCTAGTTCAATTTTCTAATGAGTGTCATAAAAAGATGACGACACGGAACAGGCTGCCGAATACTACTTAGGATCACAAGAATTCATTTRAACTATCAGTGCGAGAATCCACACTCACTTTTGATTCCTTTCCTCTTAATGTACAGCACTTTCTAGTAGTGCTAGCAGATGGTATGACTTTTTTTTAACTAGTTCTTTTCATAACCTATGCTCCTGACTATTTCTGTACCTTAACAGTATTTTAGCTAGGATAATTACAGCTGTGCTGCCATGGTCCCCAGACATCACAGAAGATCCATGAAACTAAAGAAAGTCAGTAGGAGTCAAGATCAAACCTTCAAATATCCCTAACCACTATAAAAACCTTACATTGTTAGTAAAAATTTCTTTGCAACTAGATCAGGAATTCAAGAAAGAGAAGGGAAATGCCTTAGAAGAAAACTCCAAGCAGCAACAAGGGTAAAATACAAACTGTATGTTAGGTAGAACATACATTTCTTTAGCAACACATACCTAACTCTTGGATAACCATTATTGCCAAAAGAAAAAAAAAATCTGATCCTTAAAGTTATATTTTCTTCTCCTGATTTAAAAGGAAGTAAAGTAGTTTAGCTAAACAGAAAAGTCTGCTAGAAAAATAGCAAGGAATTAAATTCCAGAACTGAAGTCTGAAATAATCAAACCTAAGGCATCTGGTACTTGGAATTGTCTTTTTCTAGATTGCTTATACAAGGCAGGATCTTGCAAAGTCATTAGTTTAAAAAAATAATTTGCTAACTTATAACTGACCATTGTTGGGGTCCATTTTATTAATTTTGAGTAGAAAGTGAAATAATATACTGGATTTCTTAACTGATTAAGATATTTTTAAACCTGTAACGAAACTTATAAAACAACAAAAGTTATGCCAACATTGGAATTATCAAATTATCTCAAACCCATCCATACTAAGAGTCACCATAAAACCCCATACTATAAGCAGGAGCTGAGATCTTCCCCAAGAATCATTTTAAACTGCAATTGAAAAAGAAATTTTAAGTTATCACTTTTTAAAGTGTAATTGCACAGCTTCATTTCAAATCTATATGTCTATATAGAAAACCAGAACTTTAGACAAAAACCTAGACTTTTTCCAGCTTGCTCGTTTTCTGCACAAGTCATACATACCTGCTGATGCAGCCCAGCTGTCTGCAGCTCCAGGCTGCCATCTGGACCACGGGCATCRGCTAGTAACACTTCAGCTTCCGTTATCCAGTGGGAGAGGTCATTGAGATCACAGTGGAACTGCCTCCAMGCCTCAATTGCTCTATCAAAGCAACTGTTTGAAAACAAAGCATTGAAAAATTACCCAAACCATTTCGGTGAAAAGGCTACGATTGCTACTCCAGGGAGTAGAAACTTTCTTTGCGAAACAGAAAGGCTAGCATATAGCCTGGTTAACAAAGCCCCAGTACTGAAGGCTTCCTGACATAGGAGCAGCTGGTAAAATCCAACAGCACAGACTGTCATTAACTTCCAGCTGAAGGAAAAAAGGGCAGTCCTAAGCAAACTTTTGTTTCTATCACTTAAAAAATAAAGATTGATTAGCTGCATCAAACTGGTCTGCAGAACCCTTTTTTTCTTTATTATAAAACAGTTCAGATATCAGACAGTGTGGAACATGAAATATGATTAATTGCTCAGATACATATTTTTTTTTATTCATAAACCATGGGRTGCTGGTGCCTGGAATTTAATAAGTGAAGGTGATTTTGATTATATAGAACTGACTGTATTACCAGTGGGCCCACATAAGTAGGTCTTATACAGTTTAATCACACAATAATTTACCAGGCATTTCATTATTATTAACATCTTTGCAGCCTCAAATTAATGTGTAGCTTAACTTGAAGGGCAACATTTTCTAACATGGAACAGGCTCAATTATCACAGTCAGAAGGTTGTTTTTAACTAAAATGAGAGTTCTTCTATGTTAACAAACTAACAAAAACAGCCCATGACTTAAATAAGAAAACCACGTCAGAAAGGCACAGAGAGAGCAGCTTGCTTTCTATTTGTTGATTGCTAATTCTATGTTAGCATTATAAAGCAAATAGGACAGATGTCTCAAAGGACACAGGACTTGAGACAAACAACATGAAATCTACATCAACACCAACAGACTGGATAGTATCCCATTGCAAACTAATAAAAATAGTCATCTTTAAAGACATAGGAGGCCAGGTCTCCTCTTCATTAGAGGACCCTCTAATGTGACAGATGAAAGATCTCATCTGCAGCCCATTATTTTTGTCTTAAACAATTCCAACAGCAAAGACTCCAGGGTTACTGCTTATTTACAGATGCAATCTGAAACTAGCAGCATAACATCAAAGATATCCAAACCCAAACTTAAAAGAGCTACCATTGCATCTATTTTCTTCACTAATTAAATTCAACAATCCCAGAGTTCCTAGTGAAATTATTTTCATCAAAATTCTATCTCATTTTTATCAAGACATCCATATTTCTTGGCACATACAGGGCTTTTTTGTTATTACTAATCTTCATGTGGGCCAATTCTAATAAAGACAAAAGCCTTAAAAATCGCTACTTAAGTTTTTCTGACCCTACCTCCTAGTTCTACCGTTTCAGTTTCCTGCACACATCTCAATTCAATACACTAGACCAACCTGYAGACTGACCCCAAATCTCATTCTCCCTTTCTTTCTCAAGTACATTTTAGTCTAACTCAACATGCTGTCTCATGATAGCRTCTCATTCCACATTTAATGAGAAGAGATATTCTAAGCACTTAAAATAGTTTAAAAGACTGTTTTATTGGTTTCCTTCAAAATGAAAGTTTCTGGGGGAGTTCTGAACACGTGACTTTTTTTAGAATCCAGAATTTTAGAACTTTAGAGGAGAACGYTTTGAGATACAAAGCTTTAACTCCTGATGTTTCTGTTGTGAGCCTACAGTTCCATCAATATTTTGAGCAACAAGACGAAGTTTCACTCCGGTTTTGAGCCAAACTCACATTCTGCTGATTCACTACAGACTGCCTCAGCTGAAAGATAAAAGTACCAAAGTCCTGTCACTACAGCACAAAGACTTGGCTACTCCTTGCCTCTTCTGCAGGAATCCACTTGCTTCCAAACCACAGCTCATTCCTGAGTCACCAACACTTTTAGCACTGGTGGAAAGTCCAKGGCAGAAGGAGCAGAACTAGCAAACCAGCATTGTTACAAACAGCTCAACAAAGCATTAAGCCCATACATACACGCACACAAAATACACACACATTTTACTTGAACTTATGTTCAAGTCAAACTGAAGTCAACTGGGTTTAGTTAAACAATTAAAAGCTTTGCTAAGTACAGTTGAATTCAACTTGTGTTTGGCTACATCATAACTTTTATCAAAGGTTTAACTACTTAGCTGGCACTCARTCACAAAAATCATTACTACCTCTGAAAACTAAATCATTCTTTTACTACAGACTTCAGATGCTGTTTCTACTAATTCTGTCAAAATCAGAAATAGAAAACTGCCAGAGGTTATTAAGGAGATACAGTCTTCTAGCCTTCCTGCTTATACTTAGGGCAACGCGGGGAAAAGCAAGAATAAASTTGGTTAAAAATTCTTCTTAGTAACAGAAAGGGTATAAAAATACTAATGCCAAAAGACAGCATTTTAATATTATTAATATTGTCTTCATTAATCAAAGTATATCCTTCTATTAAAATTGTGGCACTTAATACATTCAGGAAGCTACATACCATTTTAGCTTAAATTCCTAGTCCAGTAGTCCCTTTCGTATGAAAATTGTGCCCAATATTATTCTTATTCAGATGCAGATCTTTACAGACTTTATGAAGTTCAAGATTAATTTGTATTCAGYGAACCAACTGAAAAGGTGATCTGTTGCATTTTGCCAGCTAATCATAAACACTGACATTACTCTTTGATACACTTATTTTTTTCAACGGGAAGACTAGGTTTCTGGTTAACCCTGGCTACTTAATGAAATGAAGTTTAAGTAGTAAATGAAATTGTACTCATAAAAGGATAGTATTAGCTAAAGCTTTTCAATTAAGTTACAGGGGGGGAAAAAAGGCATAACTAAAGCTTAGTGTGCATCATACATATGAAGACAACAAAATAGCTGCAGGCATATAAATACAGATGGGGACCAGATTCTAGAGCAGTTGTCTCCAAATACAGCAGGTGACCACAGGCAGCCAGCAAGAGCACAGAAAGTGGTACCCAGCTGGCACCACTATTTGTTTTCAAGTTAAAAACCAGTGAAACAACAGTGCCTGCTGAGTTATTAGAAATTTTGATGTTTCACTGATGCAGTGGCCCAGAATTTCTGGAAGTCTATTCTTAGACAATACCACCAACCGTTTTTTATATTCCTACACATACACCAGTGCTCTGAGAAAGAATTGAAAACATCAGCTTATGTAACATACACGTCCTAAAAACATCTCTTCAAAATACACTACCAAATGTGTTTCATATCAGATTTCTGGTGCTACAAAGCAAGTGAACATGGCTAGACATTAATTTATGCTCTACAGAATTTCTGCATTAACCATTACCTTATATCACCATTAAAAAGCAAATACTGTAAAAGCAAATTAACTACAATATGAGTCTTTGCATTTAATTTTAAGTTTCATAAAATCATTTTCGGTCATTAAGGTTTTTTTGCATAGCAGTAACCTCAGTGTCTGCTGCTGTTTGCAGCRTGAGTACCTTCAGCTTAGTGGCTACTTCCTAAACATGTACTTTCATACTTTCACTAATTCCAACTTAAAATGCCTGACACACTTTTCCAAGTTTGACTAAGCGGTATTGAGTTTGTTTTTAAACATTTAAAGATGTTTCAGACAAAAAGGCATTTTCTGTTTACAGTACCTTCTCTAAGGGGCAGGGAGAAATCACAGCTTAGTTTAACTTTTCTTTTTTCCTACTTTTTTGGCATAAGTGAAATTRTAGCTATTTGATCTTTGTGGAAAGGAAATAGGAAATACATTTTTCTTAAGCATTGATTTCAATATTCTCTTGTTCTCTCAACCACAAAATTTTCTAATATGGTCATCTCTCATCTTCAATTATTTACAGCAAAGATTACTGGCAACCATCATACGTGCTGTATTTTAAAGACCCCATCCTTTCAAACTCCATCCCTCCTTCAAAAGCAGCCTTGAATTCTTTGTTAAAAGATGTCCTACTCAGTATTTTTCTTCTAGAACTTTGCTTTGTGAAACCTTTACAAAACAAATACATTGTGTTTTATAAACAAAATATTCTATTTTATAAAGTAAAAACAATCAGTTTCACAAAAGCACCTAAACTACAATTTGCATGTTAACTGTTTCAATATTCAATAATTCTGGCAATTATTGTGCAATACTAACATATGAAAGCTGATTACTCCCAAACTCTTTACCTTCATCATGAGGGTATATTTGTAAAATGCTTATATTCAAGTACATAAAATATTTACCACGTGGTCACAGAAACCAAACATCTTTGACTTACCACTTACGATCATTGTACATTCTATTAATTCTATCCCATTCCGCATTCAACTGGGTTAGTGCATCTCCTATTTGTATCGCCTCAGGTCCAGATGCTTCTAATATAATATCAGGCTGCTTCTCATGTATGACTGCAATTTGATCCCCAAGTTTATCCAAAATATCTTTTATGTTCTGCAAGCACAGTAATGACACAAGCCATTAGTAAAGTTAACACCAGCGGGGGGTGGGGGGGGGAAGGGGAACACCAAAAAGTAATCTCTTCAAAACACTGTTCCAAAAAATTCAGTATCTACAATAAGACCAATCAGCAGTTYACAGATAACATCAGTTTTAGCAACGGAACTGAATAGTCCATCACACCTTTTTAAGCATGTGTTCTTCTCAGTTTTTTTATGAAGAGGATTAAATATTTTATATATCCAATCTGTTCCTGAGGTAAAAGGGCATACCATACTTCTCCAAACAGCACTATCTTCATTATTAAACAAATCTGCCTCTGTGTCATGAAGCCACTGTACATATTCCTTCCCCATGTAAAAAATGAAACACAAAACGTGACTTTATTATGCTTCACGTAACCTCCCATATGCATGGAACTGCAAAAGCGTAAGCTACGTAAAAGTTTTAGATTTAAATTACAAAGTTAAAGCTATCTATCTCAAATATCATTGGACTATGGTGTGAAAATACCTTTAAACCAGATGCTGTTGTAAGACTGCCTTGGTATTCAGAGGACAAACAGTCCATGCAAACAGTGGAATTTATTTATCTTTTTTAATTTAAAACAGTAGCACTTCTAAAAATTCTATGCTCTGCTATTTGCTTCTTCTGAAAACAGTCTTAGAATACACCAAAATTTCAAAATCAGATGAGACCTCTGCACCAAAATGAAGTATTTTAAACCCATCTTAACATTAACACTCCTAGTTGCACTTAAGGGAGCACAGAAGCAGAGTAAACAGGGACACGAGAATCTCATCAACAAAACATAAGTCACCCACTTTATCAAAAGTTGGCATCATTCCYCTATTGGCTTTTGAAAACTATGCCAAAAAACAAATATGAAAAATGAAAGCATGTACACAGCATAAAGAAAAGCAGGTCGGAAAAGTGGACTGAAATTCTGAAAAGCTTTTAAAGGACCTGTATGACAGCTGCAGAAACAGGTGATCTAGCTCTAGGTGAGAGGCAAAGCYTGACTACCTCAACTATAAGGACACATGGSCCCCACTATGCTTCCCAACCCAAAGGAGGTACATCTACACTGCACCACACCATGTGCAATTCCCAACTCCAATGGATGTTATCTATGGGAATCTCTGAGCATGCTCCTTTGCATGCTCAAAACTAACCAGGACTCAGACTTCTATATACTTAACTCACATTTGACAGCAGRATTCAGTATTTTCAAACATACTTCCTTCATCCCCTTTTGAAGAAGGGCAAATCCTTAACTGCTTTCTCATCGTTAATCACAGAGGTAAATACACTGGCTGGCAATGAGGAGAAGTGGGAGCTTAAAATTGAGCACATATTGATGCTTTGCTAATCAGAACAGGTATCATTGTCTTGCGGCCTCATATATAGCTTCATACAAAAGTCAGGAATCTCCCTTTCTCCCTCTTCCCATGTGAGCAATTATTTTCACATGACACAGAGAACAGCAGCTGTATTAAGGACACCAAGCAGGAACATAAGGAGATTGGCTTCAACATTTCTCTGCATATCATGTACACTACGTGATGAAAAACAGAGTTGCTCGAATAAAAGAAGTCAAACCCTTCTCCCCCTCAACCTCACACCCAGCTTCCATGCTGCTCCACTTTGTATCCAGATTCTGCCTAAAAGAAAAATTAGCCACARAACTGTCTTATTATTTAATTTTCATTGCATATTGATCCAGTATATACTGAGCAAAAATACAAATGCAGCTATCAGTCGCTAAGGTGGTCTGTCTTCTTCTGCTATTCCCTTCTCCCGTTCTTGTCTCTGAATATAATGCTTAGGCATGAAGTACCTTCAGTGCATCTTCCTGAGTTGAAAAATCCTCATAGATGCCAGTATTTAGCTCTGGTGCATTCAGCAGCAGTTCAACATCAGCCATGGCCAGCAAGACTTTGTTGATTTCAACCAAGTATTCAGCCGAAAAAGGCAAGGTCCTAACCCCTGCGGCAAAGTGGCCTTTTAACCTCTGCTGGACAGGGATTGCCTAAAAACATGAACGTCCATTTTATATTTCAAAGAACAACCAATTTTATGAGAAAATCTTAAATCAGCAGACTATAATCAGAATAGGTACTTTTCTACATTAAAAGACAAAATAAAAGCCTTTCTAGAAAAGTTACATAAATTCCAAAAGCAGTAAGTCCTGCAGAGAACTGTTTCTATATTTATAAAAAAAAAAAGTTAGAAAACAGTAGATATCATGCTTYGCAATGACCCTGTATTATTCTTTATTAAAACTCTGGGGAGTGGGAAGGGCACTGCTGTTTCTCTCACCTTGATCCTTACTGTTTCCAGAAATTACACTTCTTGATCAAGCCTGTATCTAGTTGTGATTACAACCCACTGTCTGCTTCCTTCATCAAGGACTCCCAGCATTTATCAATTTACTGAAGCAGACTTTTTTTTCCCTCTCCACATTCTGTTCAATAAGCATCCCCACCCACATTTTCTAACCATTTTTTAAATAAATTAGTGCTCCACCAGTAGCACAATATGCTTTTTGCAGCAGTAAGAGACACTAACTCCTCAAGAGCTTGGCAATTGTCATCTGCTTTGGCTGTAAGACCAGGCTATTTAGCCAAGTACTATGTTAGCAGATAAGAAAGCAAGAACAGTAATTTAATGCACATTTTTCTTGGATCATAAATGATGGCCTGGATCTGAAGCATTAGGAAGCCAGCTGCAAGAAGCTATACTCCACCACRCCTGGCAAAGGTAGCAGAGGCAGGTGAAGCAGATACTCTGAAGACTGAAAGCGTTTTTTTGCTGAAAAGGTTTCTTGTCCAACAGGATTCTGTTACCATCTCTGAAAACAGACCAGTTCTTTAAAATCAGCAATGAAAAAGTAAACCCACCTCCAAATACTGAAGAATTCAAGCAACGTCTAAGCCACCATCCTGTACTCAGTGAATTTGAGTCAAGCAAGACAGAGGCACTCCACTGAATGATTTACTAACAGCTGAGAATACACTTAAAAGTGTGAAGAATAAATATATGTTCAGAGCTATTTCAGACAGTGAATTTTACTTTGCAATTAGCCTGGGCAGGGTGCACACATGCAAATCACCAGCACAGCTGTCAACCAGTAAAATACTAAGCCCCACTAACAAAGTTGTTTGCAAACACCTGTCTATCTTCCTCCTCCACATGTTTCTGAGCATTTCAAATATGTCACACAAATTAACTGGAATCTAACATATGCAGCATGCGTAGTTCAAAAGAAAACAAGGACTGCAGCAGGAAAGGTATGTTCACATATTCACCATTCAGGATTTCTTCTCATGCACTGAATGCTACTAAGGATTTTATTTGTTTTGTGTTGGTTTGGGGGTTTTTTGTCTTTTTTTTTTTTTTTTTTTTTTAAAGTAGACAATCATCTCTGTATTGAAACTGGGGACACAGTTGTACTTCCACAAGACCTTTACCATCAAACATGGTCTGCTTTCAATCATTCATTGCACACCAAAGAAATAGGATGTACAGGCAGAGAAGCGTAAATTGAGTCTACCGAAAACAAGTATTACAGACAAACATCATAAAATACTCAGCATTGCTTTTGATTCAGTAACAGTACAGCAAGCAAGCACCGCGTAAAAAACAAACTACTCCATATGCTTCAGTTACAAATCCAGCACCTTGGTCCCTGATGCTCCCCAAACACATTTTCTTGAGGCACCGTATATATTTTGTCAGCTTCCATCACTGAAATGTGGAGCAAAAGCCCAAGGCTTAGACAGTGGTATGATTTCCTGTGGGAGGAGAGGCCCCAGCTCCAAAGAAACCAGACAAAGCTTGTGCAACTCAAAGTATCTTYTCCCCAGCAATGTGGAATAAGCCTGGGTTTGAACAAACACCAGGATGCCTGCTGCAGCACAGCCACCTGCAACATCTTCACAAGGTGTTTTCTCTAACTCTCCATCATCCCGCAAGTCCCATTCTCACACAGGCAACAGTCCAGAATCTGGACTTCACCCAAATGAACAGGTCACTGGACTTAATTATTATCTTTCTACTTCACTCACATTGCTTTATCTCCCATTAGAAAAAACTTGCACAAGATTTAAAACAGCATCTGTTGGCATGCAGCAAATTTGTTTTCCACTTGTTGCCAACACTGACATGTACTGAAACTTTCTGCCTCCCCAGTAGCACCATCCTGGGCTAGGTTGTTGCTCTTCTGCAAAGCAGCGAATTCCCCCTGGTGCTGTTCCCACAGAGCACACCCCATTACTGATATCCTCCAGCTGCCTCCCATCACTGAGATGATGTTTCCTCCTTTCACAACCCTCCTTCTTAAAGGTGAACATATGTAAGTGTTATGAACACATCACGGCTTTACTACAGCCAAGTTTTAATTGTTCAGCTGTTCTCTACCTTGCATTGCAGACTGGCATCTTCTAAACTGCAGCATAAAGCACTAAAAAATGGAAGAGCACAAGTTTGACATAACTGTCTCACACAAATCAAACACTTAAATGTCACAGAGCTGGTTTTTAGGGGGTTGTGGGTTTTTTTAATTTAAAAAAAAAAAAAAGGCAAGCAAACTCTTTTCTTAAGCACCCACAAATAAAAACTTAATCAAAGGTTATTTAGGAACAGATCTGACTGGATGACTTAACAGCTGTTTTCTACTTTCATTTCAGTGGTGTCAGAGCATGTTTATTAATTTTGGTCTCTCTTTACATACTAGAAAAAAATGTAGGACTGGGGAAAAAAGGGGAATACTCAGTTACTAGTGTACATTCTATATATAAAGGCTCATTAAGAGCTGTTAAAAATATTTTTAACTCAGTGGTCAAATAAAAATTTGTTTCGTCCTACACTTAGCATCTAGTTTGACCTGCAATTCAGAATTTGTTTTCAGATTTTCTTCCCCTTTCCCCTTTTACACTTAAATATAAAATTTTGAAACAAAATCTACCAAAGATTCAACTCAAGGAGATACTCTGACTTGCTTCCAAGTAGATTTTGGAAAAGACTGCCCAAGAAATTGACATAAAATTAAATAATTTACCTTGCATGCTTAACTACATAAATATTTTAACCAAAAGTGTTTACCCAGTTTAATCTCAGATCACCACACATTACTTATCATTTTTGCAAATAAATACCCTTTTGATTAGAGATGCTCACTTTTTAACCATTCCTTGCCCCTTCTCTCTCACACTCAAAATAGTTCATAGCCAGTTTTCTAGGAAAAGGTTTTCCAAAGCTAAAAATCTCATGTCCATTTAATTTGTTCTGGGTTAATTAATGCAGTCAGTAAGCAACATATTTGTGGGCAGTGTAGCTAATCGTTCATATTTAAGTAACCCAGAACCTTCCCTATGAAAAGCACAATAGGCAAACAAACATGTTTTCTTTATTACAGGAATAATACTTCAAGAGCCTTCAAGATGGTGTTTCAGTTTATAGGAAAAAMTGCACTGTGCCTGCAACAGCAAATTGACTTACCATCTGCAAAATTATCATTCTCAGTTCAAAACAGTTTTCTAAAACCTGGAAAAATCTCTCAGGAACTTTACTAATTACCTCTGCAATTTAAGGTTTAATTTTTCCTTTCCCTCATTCCGAGCCAAGTCAGAATAGAGCAATTTAAATAAATACTAAAGCAAGGTTAGAAAATAAGGAACTCAAGGAGACACAAACTTCCAATGCAAGCTTTTCTAGCTAACAGATTTGTGGCAAACCAAGGGTTATTCAGAAGTACCTGCTATACAGAAGGGTTACCAATATTTCAGAGACACTTAACTCCATAATCCCTAGAAGCATACATGATGAGGAATATTTATGATCCAGCTACTTCYAGCAAATCAATATATAGATGTATATGACCTTCAAGCACCATAAATAAATCCTCTCCTCCATACTCATTTACAAAAACGTAAATAATGTATTACATAAAACCTTAATTGGAGTCTATTCCCCAGCTTGGCAGCTGAAATCTTTCTTTCCCTCCCTATTTGTTCATTTCAAACACTAGTTTCTCTTCATCTGCTCACTGCACCTTCCTTACATCAAGGTGAGGGGTTGAGCCAGCTGCACACCAGTGGGTCAAGAATTTCAAGAATTCATTTAGTGCTTCTCAGTCCTGAGCTGAGATGAGCAAAAAGCACTCCAACTTGTTATTTGGTAGTCTGCGGGCCCTATGGATACATCCAGGGGTTCCCTTTCCCCACTTTAATCAGACACCCCTACTGACTAAAGAAGGGTGAGGGAGGGTGTTCAAGCACAGAATAGATGGTAAAAATTGGGGAGAGGCAGTTTCTCTTGCAGAACTTTAGCATTAGGGTCCCCCCTGGTGCAGAAGGTAAGTCAAGTCTGGTGGCTCGAAGAAAATTCTGGAGCAACTGTGTTCATCTAAAATGATGATGATATTTGGGAACTCTATTTCTCCCTTCAGAAATGGTATGATCCCATACCATTTTTGGTGTTCAAGATCAATTACTAAAGCAGGTGAAAGAACAAGCCATAAAAGTAAAGTAAGGTCATCCGAGACAGGATGGTTTACCCCTCAAATATCAGAAAGCTAGAGGCATAGGCACATGACACGAAAGCAGCAGTTTCTGAGTTTCACAGCAGTAACGAAAACTGCTGTGGTCCCTTTTGAAAGCCTAGCTGACCCAGACAAACTAGAAACTACATCTGGAAATAGAAGGATATTTTTACAAAGCTTAACTAATTCTGAACAAAGATAACATTTCTCCATCAATAGTCTATTGTAATTGCTATGGTAATCCATATTTACATGATATTCTGCATTCAGCACCTAGATACCAAGGTGCAGTAATCCAGGAATGGATCCAGCAGTGCCATGGATTAGCTGCAGTATATCCCTAAAGAATAGGGCTTTATAGGAGGCAAATGATCTTCCTTAGAGAAGATCAGTCAACCTGCAGTGAGACCCAACAGTGACAAGGAACACCAGTCTGTGGCACAACTGGACTAATCCCATTAGCAAAGAACCATCCAGGTGCACCTTTTTCCCTTTTCAATCCAGTAATTGATTCATTCAAAGCAGCTGATGGTCAAACAGAAAAACTGAATCATGTTGGTTTACTTTATATGTGTACGGATCCCCATTTCCTTCAAACAAATTCCCTGGCATCAGTCAGGTCCCAAGGAGCTCACGTGCAAGTACCACAGTACACCAGGAGTAACCACTGGGGACTCGAGCAGTCAGATGTCAGACAGTTAAACAGACCCTGGGGCTATCTTTGCTGCCCAGCTCTGCGTGAGAGGCTTATAATTTGAAAAAGAGAAGCAGATTTAAAAGGTTTACTTTCATAACTGATACTGAATAGCCTGTATGACCAAGGAGCACAGACCATCTGCCATCGGTCTACAACTATCATAGGCAGCTGAAGCCACATAGCACTAATGAAGAGCACCACATTATGATTTTGTGGTGAGTTTCACAGGGAACCAGAGCATTTTACCCCACCCCCAAGTTAATTGGTGCTGGGTTAAAAAGTTACAGAGCAGTCAAAAAGAGATTGATTGGTTTTAATTATGAAGCTTCATACGCAGAAACTGAGAAGTACTTGACAGATTGCCTAGCCCCCAAGCTTGTCCAAGAAATTACTTACTGCTTCACAAGGTTCCCCACTGTTACTGCCTAAAATATTAATGTAATTACCATGCGGCCAAAGTGTTTTGAAGGATGAAAAAAAAAAAAAAAAAAAAAAAAAAAAAAAAAAAAAAAAAAAAAAAAAAAAAAAAAAAAAAAAAGAGAGAATACCACCACCCACACAACTCCCCCCCGCAGAACCACCAAACCACAACAAAACAAACAAAAAAAAAACACCACTGAAAGTATCTGTACCCTCAACAATTAAGACATACAGCTTTCTGGGCAGTAAATTTTATCAGACCCTGACATCCTATTAAATCAGTTTGTCAAGACACACACACACACATTATCACACAACTCTTCTCATCAGAAATACTTCAACCTTTGTCATTTTTATTAATCTTCATTGTGTACAGTAATATCAATCACATGAGGGTAGTTATCACTCCCTAAGCACTTGAGGCAGTGAAAGGCAGCATCAGAGTAGTTACAATATTCCAGCCAGAGGATGCAGAGGCACTGAGTTTAAGCCTCAAACAAAGCTTTTATCATACCTGCACCACCAGAGACTGAATCAGGCTGTTTGAGCCAGGGTATCAAAAAGAGCTAAGCATAATCCCCATGAGCAAGACTGGCAAGAGAAACTGTCCTGATTCAGCCACACTGCCCAGATCACATTCTAAGACTTGGGCCTGATGGCTGGGATATTTTGGACGTATGATGACTATGTAGAAATCCCAAACTAGTATATGCAGATAATTTCCTAATGAAAAATGAATGCTGTCATTTTGAAAACACTTCTTTCCCAGAAGGTGTCAAGAGAACAGCTGTAAAACCCTAATATATGAATCTCTAAAGCTCATACATATCATTCACTCTGTTAGCTTTAAGAAAAAGAAGTCTCATTTACCTGTAGTTTTTGTTCATCTTCCACACCTTGCAGCCCTGACAGTCGGTGCTCAGCCTCATCCAGCCACTTCATTAGACTGTCATGTTCCTTCTTATACTGGGAAAACACTGGAGAGAGATCTACCACCTGCCTCCTTTGAAATGACCTGCACTCCTACAATCCAGTGTATTAGAAAAATACGGTATAAGAAGAGGGAAGTAGTGAACAGAATAGGTCTTATTTATTTGAAAGACAAAAACACTTGAGGGATTCATTTGAAGAAGCAAATTCCAAAATATGCAATAGTAGCCATTTAAATAGCTATATCCTACTTATCTGCACAGACATGTAATCAAAGCCAGCCTGAGGGTCTTACCCTGCCTTTGAGCTACACCTTACCTTACCAACTCTAGTATGATTCAAACAGGTGAGCTAAAAGGAGTATAAGAATACAGATCCCCTTTATTCTACACAAAAACATTTGTAATATGGTATGTGTATGAAAGCACCACAACATACTAGAGTCCGCAGTTGCTGATAATACCCTCTATAGGAAGCAAGAGGAGTTCAGGAGCAGGCTCGTATTCACACAAACCTCTTCAGCTGAGAACTCAATGAGTATGTTTGTGTACATGTGTCTATGTAGTCACTCTTCACATGGCCTGGTGGTGAAGACAGACTGCTGGAGGGCCAGCAAAGACAAGTGAAGCAAATGCCCAAATGTCTGCACCCATCTGTGTAAATACCTGTAGGGTGGCCCACTGTGAAAAGGACTTTAAAAATTAAAACCACACCCCCAGAACTTTGGAATGACAAAATTCGTATATTGGAATTGCAAAGATTCAGAGAGTCAGACTGTGTGTACGCATATTTAACTCTTCCCCAGAGAATCTCATATGCTAAGAAAGTCATAACTACATTGTAAGTGGGATACCAGAGGGAAGACTGCATAAATGAGCTTTAACTATAGTAACTATCATATTCATACCTGCACACTGTTGTACTTTTTCTGCAGAAGCAACAGCTGTATGCGGAACTTCTCTCTCTTATGCTCCTCCATAGGCTGCTGTAACAACTGCCCTCCTCTCTGTAAAACTTCTTCAATCTGAGCTCTTTCTTGATCCAGCTAAAATTACACAAATCTATTATCTACAGAAAGCTCAGCTATTTATTACCTGCTCAGATACTAACAGTAATGGTACCAAGCTGTTGTTTTATTATCCAAATGTGAACCAAACAAATTCAAGCAGAGATTCTCCTCCATGGCTACCAAATCCTAAAATCCAACTTGGTCAGGCCATAAACTTCATAAAGAGATGCGCTGCAGGAAGCTCACTCAGTGAGCCAGCAGTAGGCAGCCGCAGCAAGACAGTGCTATGACTTCAGCTCCATTTCTATTCTAAACATTCCTTGACAATAATAAGCAAGCTCAGAGCAGAATAGCAAGAAAACAAAAACATAATAAATATAAAAACAGCACAAAAGGAATTATATGTTCTATAACAATAGGTCCTTCCACAGGGGCCTTTTAAAAATTGTTTTCTGTAGTATACATGCCATTTTCCATACACTTATATTCAGCTTTTCAGTTCAGTTTATAATATCTCATGTACTTAAAAAGGAAGGCAGATAGGGTAGCCTGGCAGGACTTTATCCAATTTTGTAACCAACAAGGCTATTGTGAACAAGATGCAAACAAAAGTACGACAGTTTTATACAGGTGAATAGCAGAGCCCAGATAAGAATCTAAAAGACGATAAGTTTTGTTGCAAGTTCTTATTTGGACTTGCTATGAGCCATATTACAACACTCTTATTTGCACCTCATCTCACAAGCACCCGCTGACCTGACCTATGCACTGTGATTCAATATATCATACCAGTTTAAATTTAAAGTGAAAAAAATATCTACCCAATGCAACGGGTTAGAGGCCCAAAATTGCCAAATACATAGTAAGAGTCTCAGCTGAATTAAGTAATCATTTCTATGTAAGTTCAGACAGTTAGATACGAAGGAAAAAAAAATTTGCACCTTATTACTTTTACAGGAAGGATTCCTTATAAACAGCTACTTTGAGTAGAAGAGAAAAGATAAATGAAAAATCAAAGTTCACTACTTGAATTATATAAAACCATGACGAAAATACAGACTGATGTATGACTAGTTACTCTCAATACACCAGCCAAGAGGCAGCAGTTACGGGAAAAGTATAGGAAAATTGTGCAGTGTTTCCAACAATCTAGTAATTCCCTTCATTTTCTACTCCTGTCTTAAAAATCTTCTCAGAAGAATTTCCCCTCGAAGTCTGGAGGAATGTAACACGTGGACAAAATAGAAAGGGAGTTAGTCAGTTATTTAATTCTTCCATTGCTCACAAACCTTTTCATCTTCCCCACTCAACTCCAGATGCTTTTCCACAACTTTTAACATATTCTGTATGTCACACTCAAATTTTTCCAGGTCTGAAAAAGCTACTCTGACTTCGCGGGCCTCTGACAAGACAGGAAGTCGTTCTTGTCCAACAAGCATCTGCAAAGCAAAATAAAACTTTGTTCAACCTGAAAATTTAGTCTGAGTTGTCACACACAGTTTAATGATTTAAACCAATTCTCCATGAACAGGCATACCAGTTTGTAGGACCATCATATCAGCATAAAAAAAAAAATTGCAAGAGTTGTTTGATCTAACACTGAGAGTTATCTTGGACACAGTGTTGATAGGTATTACCAAGCTTCTACCTTAAACTTCAAGTCTGAGCATTTTGGTCTCAAAACAAAGAAATAACCTCCAGTCACATTAGCTTATGGTGTTGTTCTATAGTTCATATAAATATGTACTGCAATATATACATTTTTCTGAATCTTTATAACACACAGTTATTTGTAAATTTTCCCTTGCAACTCAAGTCATCACCAGCTACTCAGGTAAATAAAGCAGTTGGTCTAAAATCAGTCTCTCAATTTTTCACATCTAAATACCTACACTTAAAAGAGAATCAAAAGCAGCAAAGTGCTGCTGTAACACAAAGATCTATCCCCTAAAGCTATTTGCCATCATTTTGGCATAGACMCCCCAAGCATTTCTGGGGCTCGCTCATGCTCACCTTGGCACTTTTGATGTGCTGAGAGACCTTCTCAAAGTTACGGTTCAGTTCTGCCAGTTTGGGTTCAACAAGTTCACGGCATGACACCCCCCGACCATTCATTAGGATGATAGCCTGATCACGCACATTATCCACTCGAAGACTAACATCATCTAATTCAGATGTTAAGCGCTAAGAAGTGAAAGAAAATGCAAATGGTTACCCTAGGAAAGGAAAAAATATTTTAAAAAAACCACATGGGCAGCAACCTGACTTGACTTCATTTAGAATCCAGAAGTGGTTACTTGACAGCAACATTTCCTACCTTCACAGTTTCCTCCTTTTTGCTTGCTGACTTTTTCTCAATCTCATCCAGCAAGGCTTCAGCCTGATACAACCAAGTACTTATGTGGGCAACATTTTCATCAAAAATTTCCAGCTGGCTCTGATGATTCTGGAAAAAGATAAAAACAGGTATCAATATGAGAAAAAAATCCACAAAAAACCCCAACACAAAACCTAAGAACACCCACACAAAAAAACACACAACAGAAAACCCAACCTGCCAAAACCGCCATTATGAGTAAAAAGGAGATCAGCAGAATAAAGTGTTATGGATACACCTTGGAAAGGAACACTGAAAATTAGATTGTACCTTTCACCTTCAATAAGTACTTACAAGAATTCAATTTTCATTCTAGACCCTTTCATATTATTGTTCCTAATTCACAGAAAGGGAAACAGAAACAGCTGAAGTGGTTTGTCCTACTAAATAAAGACAGAATGTATTGCAACATTACAGCCAGACCACAACATCTCAGTCGACCAGAAAACCCACAATTTTTTCAATTATCACTAGCAGATACAACAGTACACATTATGTGCGGTTCTTGCTGGTTTGTTTTGTTTGTTTTTTATTGAAAGGGGATTACACCAAAACCTACAAATTATAATAGGCAAGTTTTGATATTTTACTGATTACATTAAAATATTTCACACACATTGTCACCACATTGTAGACATGTTAATTAGGTCGGCTTTCACGTGTAGTCAGAAATTGCAACATTAGGTGCCACAGACAGAAACAAAACATTATTCTGTGTGACAAAACAAAGCTACTGGATTCAGAGAAGTACCATCTTGCTTAAGCACAGAGCTTCTTACCCAAAAAAAGGGTAGCTAAGCTTTGATCTTTTAGGCTAATAAAACAAAGGGAGGGGAGGAAAGAGAGAGAGGAGGCCTATGATTGCTCTCTCTATCAAAATCAAGAAACTTACATCTTCTAGTGAAAGAACAATTTAACCTAACAAAGTCAGCACAAGGACAGTACTCATCACCAGACTTAGTTGTGGATCATCCTTACAGCATTTACAATTAAGGGTAAAGTACCTGACTACTCCTAACATGGATAGCACTGGATTATGAAACAAACAGTACGACCTGCAACAGGCACTGGACAGGATGCACAGGGCTCACCATTTAGGTATACACTGAAGTTGCCACAATTTCAGCCCGTATCAGGGGCTTGTGAAGGTGGATTGTCATAACTAGCTGGACAACACAGAAATACCTTAGCTGTCTGAAAACATCAGTCTTGATACTAGCATCAGTTGTAGATTGTTTCATGTCCATTTAGCAAAACTTGCAGCTTTAGGCTGTATAACATGCTTAGTTTTCCATTTACTCAGCCAAACAGACCCTGTTGGCCTCAACTCTGAATTGGCATACTCTTAAACACTTGCAGTTATGGGCTGTCCGAAAGAGCAATAGGCTGACAGAGGGTCCCAAGTGCTTTGCTAAACACCACTAGGAAGTTATCAATTTTCCATTAAACATCCATCATCTGGGTCTCAAGGAAATCTATCGACACAAAAACGCTCTGTTGATGCTGGAGCTGGCACAAGGGTTTCTTTCAGGCTGAATAAAGAGCAGCACACACAGCAGCCTCATGAAAACCAATCTTTTTGGGCTAGTTCCTTTTGTTTTCTACTTGCAATAATAAATTCATGAGCTTATAGAAAGTTACACAGAAAACACAAGTTTCCACTTCTGGGCTCTAACTAACCTGTTATGAAACAAACAACACTTCCTGGTGGGTTTTTCCCCCTTATTTTAATCTGGCAGAATCAGTCACTACCAGCCAATGAGTAAACCCACTAGCAGTTTTATGAATGCTTGTATGCCCCATAACCCACTCAATTTGTGTGTGATGGTAGATGCCCCCTTTCAGGATAGTTTAGAAAGTTACTTCTATGCACTAGGGTAGTAAAAATGGTATTAAGAGCTAAATAACAAAAAGACACAAAAGGCTAGCACTATTGTTGTACCAAAAGAGAAAGTGATAAAATGTTAACAGGTAAGAGGTACAAGGAGATAAATTTGTAAGTAAGGACAAAAGACTAAAAATGTAATGTAATGGCACATAAAAGGAGGGGACAAAGAAAAGAAAGATTAAAACAACAGATGTGTGAAAGGTGTTCACTAAGCATATGCTGGATTTTCTATAGAAAAGAAGAATTACACCACAAAGACTAGGGAGAGTAAGAACCCAGAAAAGAGTCCTAGCACTGAAGCCAGCAGAAAGAGAAAGGCAAAAGAAAAAAAAAGTTAAACCTAGTCTCATTCTCCACAGTTAAGCAGGTTATTCCCACTAGGTCAAGTTAACTGTCTGCCTGGGATATTTACATAGTTTCATCGCTCTCACATCCAGATTCTGCATTTTCATTTCCTACCCACTCAGCAATAGCCACTACAACCAAGTGCATGGCACAAATACCTGTCAGCACATCTAAAACACTTGCAAAACAGTTTCCCACCTTCGTCATTGTATGTAATCTTATGACTCACCTCTCCAAGAGGTTACAGAGTAACCAGATGTCCATTCTACATTCCTTTATGTCCATGAGGCACCATGGAAGTTCCACATCACAGCGAAGTGAGACAAGTAAAAACTACAACTGCTCTAGGGGTGTGGAGGTGGAACCACCCTGAGTATTTCTCACACGTGCAACTTACCAACAAGGTGTCACACCAGTCCTCGGTCCAGGTCCGAACTCTGCTCCAGCCAGCATTAAGGACACACAGCTTCTCCTCTAGGGAAGTCTCACTCCCTTCCACCAGAGCCTGGAGTGCGGTGCAGCTTTCTGTGATGCTCTTCAGATCAGCTTTCCTCCTTTCCAGCTCTCTCAGCACATTCTGAAATGAGAGGAGCCACTGACACTGCACACTGCTCCCAATCACAAGGGCAAGGGAGACAGATTTTTTTTACCTCCACAAGAAACAAATAGTATCATAGATGATCTTCACTTGAGAAAAATCAAACCAAGTAGAATCACCTTCTGTTTATACTCGCTCTCTCTAGATAATCATCTCTTCTTTTTTGAGAAAAAGCAAGCGAGAGCACAATGCATGTAAGTGTCCTGCATAATTTAGCTTGAGACTTTTTTGTTTTGTTGTTATACAGTATTTTCACAGTTCCTTTTCATTATGTAGGTAAAGCAAATGCATCACATCATGTTATAGGTCCAATGTTAAAATGTTCTTTTCTGCACTGTCACGCAACCTCAGAGAACGCGATTTTCAAGAGACACTTCGTATTTCTCTGTCTTTTCCTATTAAAGTACTTTTAGAGGTGGCAACAATGAGAAAAGCGGTAGGCCAAGGCTGAATGTTTTTTTTGAGTACCACTGCCACTCGTTACTGCATATGTTCAATTCACTTGCTACGTATTACAGAAGCGCTGTTGTTATATTACCTATATGTAGATATGTAATTATATGTATCTTTAGCTCTAATATTTTTTCCAAGTCATCTCTGATTTTAAATAGCGGTTTTTTAATCTAAAAAAAAAAATCACCTTCTTTGAAAGAATGCATACTGACATACAAATTAAGTAATGTGTCATCTCTTGAATATCAATATATGTTTCCATGTGGAAAATAGCACCTCTTGCCATACAAGATCACTGATTATTATGGATAACATCTGGCTATTTAGAAAGCTCTTTGATGTCAGTGTACAGTGTGTGGAAGAATGCAGTTAATCACAGCTAGTGTCTGGAGCTCCTTGAACATCTTATTATCCATGAAGTAAATAATTTATTATTTTATCTTAACTTATTATCTTAGAGACAGAAATACTCAAGTTACTACATTTTAAAATTGCCTCTAGAAAACCTTAAGACAGGAAGGACAACTTGGCATGCAACATAAAGGGCCTGTCCTCCTGGTGGTGCAGCRTAAGAGTTCATGGAGTATTTGCATTGCTTATAAATGTATAGTAAGTACACTTCAATAAGTATTTCCAAGCTTGTTTGGAAAGAAATCTTAGGGATATTGCCACAGCAGAAGTGCCGTGATAATGTGCTAATGTGTTAATGATTGCTAATCCTGAGTGAAATGGCTGAGAACAGGTTATAATTAGATGTTTTCGTAATTTTGCAAGCTTTCAAGTTTTACAATTGTACACAGACCTATTCCAAAAATAAACATGACAGAACACAACAATTGGAAAGGTCAGTATTGCTGAACTATATCAACTGACACTTGTTGCTAACTCCATTTATTACATATAGAAGTTTCTACAGTGTAAGAGAATAGACACTTTGCTTCAGAATAATTATAACACATTCGCCTGCTTCCGTGAAAAGTTCCAATTTATAAATGAAAGAAAATAAGGTATTACAGGAGCTTTTTGTTTTGCAAAGTCACAATTTTGAAGACAAAGCTGTTTCAATTAAAAGTTACAAACTCAATTTTTCGTTAAAAATGTCAATGAACTTTCAGTTTGCTCTACTAGTAAAATATTTGACTGAGCCCGAAATTATATTTGCTGATAATTAAGAATATTATACTTATGAACTGTGTTAGAGATACAGTAAGTCACTCAAATACCTATTAATACCAAATAGGTAGTAATATCTTTAATATTTCACTGGCCATTTAAGTTTGAGGCAAGATGCCTGAGATGAAACAGATCAGACTCAGTAAGGTACTGAACACGATCTACTCAATCTAATAAATTTTATGATGTAAGAGATTTAGGAACAAGTTACAGGGATTTAAATTCACAGCCACTTCTACATAGTATTGCTATAACATTAAAAATTTATTCTACAGGTACTTAGAGCGTGCTTACTTTGGCCCAGGCAATTTCTGAATCTAGATCAGAAAGCAAGCTCTCTGAAGTGGACTTCTGCACGAGCTCAGCCTCAGTGGTAGCTAGCCACTCTGATAAAGAGGCCGCCTCTTTCCTCATTTTGCGTGCCAGCTGGGATGCTCTTTCGAGGTCTTGTTTTCCTTCCGTCACCTACAAAAAAAAAAAAAAAAAAAAAGGAAAAAAGAAAACAAAATTAGATTTTAAAAGATAGCAAAAACGAAAGTGCTAGCCAGCTAAAATATCCACCCGAATATATAAAATCCTTGCATCTTAAGATGGTCTTGCATTAGGGAAGGACCCTGAAAAGAAAAATAGTTTATAAACATCTGCATCTTACTATACAAAGCAGAATACATAAAACTAGAATAATTTTAAATTAAGATATACTTAAAGGAGACAAAGAAACCCACATACCAACTTATTTATAGCTAGTAATCACCAAATTTATGTCTAAACTTTGTTTATCACGACACCTCCTAAAAAATTTATATTGAGTCAAACTTCTCACACGACAATCTGATAGTAAATTATCTTGCAGGCAGGTTTAGACAAAAGAAGGTACAACAGTGCTTAAAAGACTTTAACGAACAGCAGGCCAGCTTTGCCAGAATKATGAAAGCTCTGTGAACCTTCCTTTCTTCAAGGCTACCTCCCCTTCAGGAACACTCTGTGAGCACCAGGGTCTTGCAAAGCTACAGGACTGTTATGTGTAATCTTTAATCTCTCAACTGACTGCTCCTGAATGTAGCAACTAGCCTATACAGTATCAGCTTCAGAATCAAACTTAAAACAGCACCTGACATCAAAACAACAAAGAAGGGAATTTATATGCAGACAAATGTTCATATGTACATTTGTTTTTCTTACCTGTGCCCCCAAGTCATTGTAAAGGAATTTCAATGCTGTCAGTTGTTCATCCATCCCTTTGGGATTATCTGTCTGTTGTTTCTGTACAATTTGCCTTCCTGTCTTGATGACAGTTTCAACCTCCAATTTCACCTCACTGAGGGTCTTATAGAGTTTCTAAAAGCACAAATATGTATATTGGTGATCAATTTGTAGTGCAGATTTTCAGACTTTGCTTCATTTGGGGACCTGACTGTCAGATTGCATTTAAACTCTCATCTATAGTTTAAGAGCAATGTCTGCCAAGAAGATTTCAAACTCCTGATGTTCCATATTTTATTCTAGTTGTAATTTTCATGCCAAAAAAATTACCCTGATAATTTAGCAGTGTTTACTCCATAACATCACCATACGTGGCAAGGCTAACATTGTGATCTGTACTTGATTTTATGTATAGTATTTATTTTGTTCAAATACTACAAACCAAGCAAACTTGCCCCTGGAGCAATGCTTCTCCATAACATGAAGATGAGCCAAGGAAGGGAGTTTATGAAAACTCAGCTGTTCCACCACATCTGTTATCAACAATCCACTACTTTTATGTCCACATTCTTACCCAGAAGAATTAGAGGTTTTTAGTTATCAATTGTTCTGTTGGCATTTTGCAAAGAGTTGTAACAGTTCCATCAGGACTTTAAACAAAATTGCCTCAGGAGAGAGTTTAGGCAAGAAGCAGCACACAAGAAAGAAATAGCCCCAAGCATGAGTTAAGAACATTGCATACTTACCATGCACCTGTCCAGATGGGCTTGGATTACATCTGGGTCAGTATCCTTCACGTCCAAGACATGAAGTTCTGCTTTTACACCATCCAACACCCGCTTGCAATCCAACATGCGCTGCTCAAAATTGGCTGGTTTCTGGAAAAGCTGAAACTTTGTAGATACTTCACGGAGTTTTCTCTGTTTTAATGAATGGTATGTTAAAATATTGTTTTAAATTAATATCTGCACTTCAAAAAAGTAACATTTAAAGCATCTCCCCCCACAGATTCTAACTCACCTCTCATGCCACCACAATTCAGTATACATGGCAACACTATTTGCCAAGCCAAATTACATCACCTATTCCTAATCACCACCTGAGGTGCAAGAGTGCTATAATTATGTATCATACACTTTCAAAATATGCATTCTGCTAAAAAACAGAGACTTTCTGACTTTCAGCATTTATCCCATGATACTTATGAAATTTAAACTTCCTTATTCAATTCATCTAGAGCTGCTTGTTTCCTAATGAAAGCATGTAAAAGCATATGCTATTTACTTCTGAGGTTCAGTTGACCAAATTTACAGGCTGACAACAGCAGTAATTGAAAACCAGAAGCCCTTCACATTTAAATTTTTACTGCGACATTCATATTTTTACCTGCAAAGCATCCAGCTGAGTTCCACCACGGGGAGACCTGCATTCAGGAGAAGCAGGAGGGAAAGAGCGAGCACTTTTCTTGAGCTCCTCTAAGGTGGATTCATGTGCTGCAATCTCAGCTTGAATTTTCTGCCACGTCATAAAAACACGAATAAAAATGTTACAAAATTGCTTGCAGAGAGGGTAAGAGGAACTTGCTTACCAACTACTACCCACCAGAAGTAAATCCACTCTGTAAAAGTTAAACACTACCAGGTTTATTTTAAATATTCTGGCTCCGGTGACAGCTTGCTAACTTGAAAGCTGTGAAGATTGTTATTCAATACAACCTTCTTAAAACAGGAAAACAATCCAGATTACAGAAGAGATCGCCCAATACATCAGCAAAGGACTGAAATGAAGCCTACTGAAATGAACTACTAAGTCTAGGCTGAGCATTATCATGAGATATTTCAAAATGTTCTGTAATGAAAAGCTATACTAGAATACCTGGGCCTCCTGGGGCATCTGAAAGGCATCTACCCTATCAGTCAGGTAAGATGTCAGCTGTTTATCCAGCTCCGCTAAGTTTTCCTGCAAGACCTGCAACATGTGGTCGGTTTCTCGCATGGTCTGAAGCTGCTGTTCCAAGGCGATCTGCCGGCTCACCGCCTGAGTGGGACAGAAAAGTAAGACAAAATGGAGCAGTAATTCAATACAAATGATATCAAACTTTCTCAAAACAAGGTGGGGGAGACTTGACAGAAGGACTGTCTAAAAAGAGCAAAAGCAAGCCCTAAAAGGCAGCTATTTTTGAAGCCTGCTGTGATTCATACCAGTGACAAACAGTGGCATAGGAGGAGAGTTCTGCTGCTAGATATACAGGATAGTGAAAACAGGGTACTCTCCTATCACCTCAGGAAGAAAGTATTCTGTTAGAAACATACCGGTTTCAAAAACTAGCTATTCAATGGGAATCAGGGACTTTGTAATACACTACAGATCAATATTGTTTGATTTGTAAACTTGCACATTTTCTTTCAAAACAATAAACTTTGTTACAGTGTGAAAACAGAGGTTCACAGTTCTTTCCCTCCATTGCCTCTCCCTTCAACAGCAAAACTTCTAAGTTCATTTGAAATGTCACTACTCGCATGGGAACACAAATTCCCCGCTATCAACACATGGACAGACCACTGGGTGCGTACACACACACACAGAGACGTGGAAAGTTGTCAACAGCCCAGTGTGTCAGCACTGCAGCTGCCAAAGACGACAGTTTTTATATAGCAATAAAGTACTGTTGTAACAGCACAATAGTGAATGCTAACTTAAATGACAGCACATAGCCCCCAGCTGAGGGCACTGCATTCATGTTGCTCACTGTAATGAGGATGAACTGAAATTCCCTCTATGACTACACTTTGGCAGTGACAGAAAAAAACTCCCATCTTAAAATTTGGCAGGGGCCTGTATTACCAGAATACAGAACACAAGTTACAAATTTATGCAACCTGAAATACAGCTAGTCTTCCTCTACTTACTAAATCTAGAAAAGATTGGACTAAAGTATGAGAAGAGGAAGGGGACAACATAATAGATGGGGAATGAGAAGAATGTCCTATGTTCTCCTTCTGTTCCTTATTTCAGTGTGACTTCTTCCTAGCTATTTCAAAGAGTGAAAATGTCACTCATGTTCCTCATTTTTACAGTTAGTAAGCAGCTCACCAGTATTTATAGCAGTAGGAAGGGAATATTATTCTCAGTTATTGAACTGTCCCCCTGGAGACTGGAATTGCCTTTTTGTCAAAATTACCTGGAAAAATACCAGGGGGTCCCCGCAGCACAAGGGTGTGCAAAGTGTGCAAAACAAAACCCGACTCAAGTCAAGAAAAAAAAAAAAGCATCTTCCTCTTAGGCCATTATTCCAAATTGAAAACAGCTGACAACATTGTGAAGGTTTTTCCTTTTTTCCTGTTTTGCAGTCCTGCATCTATGAATTCAGCTATCTAACAGGAATCATTTCAGACCACTGAGCTGAAAAACCCAGTCTACTTCAACCCTGCCCCCAGATTCTTACCAAGTGACTCAATTCCTCATAGCGGGCATTGAAAGCCTCCAATTTTTCACTGATGATATCATCAAGAATCCCTCCATCAATCAGTGTCTGCCCAAGTTCCCGAATCTGGGTTCGATTATCAGCTGGATGACGCAGGACTGATTCCAGGGACTAATTAGCAGAGAAAGTTTTAAAGGTCAAGACACTGAATATTGCTGCATTTTCAGAGGTGGAAAGCTGGCTGCATGCACAGAAGTTTTACACTTCAAATGTCTTGAGAGTGCTCGAAAAGCATGAATTAGTTATAGCTTAATCCATAATGGCACAAGGCAAATACAGTGCTGGTCATTTTGCTTTAGATAATTAAACTCCACAGCACTTCACACCTATTCACATCATTTCATACTATAGTGCTGGAAGGAATTAATCAATTTACACAGGACAGGAGAGAGCATACAATTTTATCATGGTACTAAGTACGGCACAATCACGTAAAGCAAAATTCAGTTTTTGGTGGAGAATCTCACAAATATCCATTCCAGGTTCAGAGTAATATGTTCATTTAACCTGAAGAATCAGAATATTCAACACATATTTCMGTATTCTACTGAAGTGTAGAATTTATGTTTTTTTAAACGACGCTATCTGAGAAGTTACCAATCCGATCGAATGACAATACCTCAAGAGCGTCATTGACAGCATCCAACTTATCAGGCAGATTCTCTGTCATTTGCACCCTTTCCTCCAGATTGTTTAGCCAAGCTGTTTCTAAATCAAGATACTGAAGCAGTTCAATCCAACAGGACCACACCTCCTAGGAGCAACAGAAAAAAACATAAATTAGCCTAGAATGCCAGGCATAGCTCATATACCCTATGAGCAGCTTAAAGAAATTATGTTTCTGTGACATTCACCTAAAATAGGCAAGTAGAAAATATTCAAAAACATGTCATGGCACAGTAAGGTCTAGACAGAAAAATCTGCAACTATAGCAGCAAGATAAAAAGAAATATGCAAAATACACATAGAAGTCTCTAAACTCATGCTAAAATTATCACTGACATCCAGATCCTTGTAACGATTTAAGAATGTAACAAAAATGCATCCACTCCTCTTGAAAGATAGGACATACACAACCTACCCCAAACTATAATCAACATGTTCTAATTATCATCATATTTCAACCTTTAATCTCTGAGAAGTTTCTTTTTGTCATTTTGGAAGACGCACAGATGAATAAGAGAGCTATGAGACAAGGTTACTTATTTGCACAAGTGTTGATTACAATACAGATTATAAAAGCAAAATTAGATGGTGTCTCATGGATTCCAAGGATGTCATCTCAAGGCAAAGCAATCTTGGAAAGGAGCCACAGAGCAAAATGCGTTTATGCTGAAGCTACTGGATTCAGTGACAAAAGTGGACATTTTCAGTGTCCTTCTCCATTCCTCTTGTGCCACCTGCCTCTGTTTTACTAAACTGAGAGCTATCATTCTTACCTCCAAAGTGTGGCATTTCCCCCGGATTCGATTGCACAGTAGCTGGTAGTTCTCCAGCACAACGTTCAGCTCAGTCGCCAGGTCCTCACCACTAGACGGCACCTTGGCAGCCAACATCTTGATGTTGTCTTTGAGAATCTTCACCCGCACCTCTTTCTGCAACACATCCTCCTTCGCTCTCTGCCCAAAGAAATGTATTACACGATCAGCCTTCAATTGCCGTATAGTCAGCTATTTGCCACTCAAACCAAAGATCAGCACTTTAACCAGGAAAGACGCCATAATTACCCGGGACATGTGCAACTACAAAGTTGGGACCTCTCCCACAGCTGTTGGGTGTGCTAGAGGAACATGGAGAAAGGACAACCAGAGAAATTCCCTCAACCCAACTGCACTCAGAGGAGCTTTGTAACAAATATATGGGATAAGCACAGTACAACTGCCAGCACACAGGCCTGGAAAAATTGTATTATCAGTTGTCGAATTTTGCCCTAGCCAGAATTCAGGAAGCAGGATAGCTGGAAGACAGATCACGCAGACCAGTCCGAGCCTGTGTCTGTTGAGACAACTAGAAGGCTCCAGAAAGACAGACTGTCCCATCTCTCTTCTCAGGTTTCAAGGACAGTTTTATGAAGTTGAAGTACCTCTGATATATAAGGCACTGCACTTTATGGTAGAATTTAGTACATGACGGCATTATTGTTGCACATATTGTTCGCGATGTCTTCTAAATGTAAGGCAATCAAAAAAAATGACAGTTAATGGAAGGGCAAAGAATGGAAAATCTGGGGAACATATCATTTTATGGCAGGATTATCAAAAACTGCCTAGCCTCATCTTAAACCTGCTCCTTCAAATGTCAGCAGGAGTTCCACACTGTTCAAATGAGAGCAGAATTAGGCAAGCTCAAAAATTTTTCAAAACCTTATGCAAAAATGCTCCTGGTTAAATATACAGAGAGTGTTCTTTCCCAGTCCTAAAAGTAGTCCCAGCAATATATTCTTACTGCAATGAAAGAGGATATGCAAGTGTTACAGTAAGCTTACTGGCTCACTGACACATCTGCCAAATTTAAAAGTACAGAATATAATCTGGATTTGACAAAGGTAAATGTGCTCAAAGTGTCTCAGATTTGCCAATGAAAAGAGGGTTCTTTCTTTTCCTGGCTTGTGTTCAGCAGGCTGTCAGACTATGTGATCTCAAGTGGCTTCAAAGGACATGAATATATAAAACACTTGTTAAAGACTGCTTCAGAAAGCCCCTTCAAAAAGAACAATTCAAAACTTCAAATAGGTTTGTCAAAGCACTTGTAAGAGAGAAATTTTTTTTATTTTATGCTCCATGAGTAACAGTGCAGTGGATACTTATCTAAATAACGTGCATACAAGTCAAAACATTTGTGAAGATATGCCTGAACTCTCAGATTTAAAACCAGAGACAATTATTGTTTACTGTGTACATACATCCAAGAAAATGATCTATTCAACTGGTGATTTATAATGAGACAAAAATAGCTCCTTCCTCTCCATTTTTTTGGCCACCAGTCCCAAAATTAGAATCATAGAATCATAGAATCATTAAGGTTGGAAAAGACCTTTAAGATCGAGTCCAACCACTAGCCCAGCACCCATGCCCACTAAACCATGTCCCGAAGCACTATATCCACACGTTTTTTGAACGCCTCCAGTGATGGTGACTCCACCACTTTCCTGGGCAGCCTGTTCCAGTGCTTGACAACCTCTTYGGTGAAGAAGTTTTTCCTAATATCCAATCTAAACCTCCCCCGGTGCAACTTGAGGCCATTTCCTCTCATCCTAGTGTTTGTTACTTGGGAGAAGAGACCGACACCTGCCTCGCTACAGCCTCCTTTCAGGTAGTTGTAGAGAGCGATAAGGTCTTCCCTCAGCCTCCTCTTCTCCAGGCTAMACAACCCCAGCTCCCTCAGCCGCTCCTCATAATACCTGTGCTCTAGACCCTTCACCAGCCTCGTCGCCCTTCTCTGGACACGCTCCAGCACCTCAACTTACTGAGGGAGCACTCGATCCCCTCGTCCAGATCATTGATAAAGATATTAAACAAGACGGGCCCCAAAACTGAGCCCTGGGCAACACCGCTCRTGACCAGCCGCCAACCGGGTTTGACTCCATTCACCACAACTCTCTGGGCTCGGCCATCCAGCCAGTTTTTTACCCAGCGAAGAGTACACCCGTCCAAGCCATGAGCCGCCAGCTTCTCCAGGAGAATGCTGTGGGAGACAGTGTCAAAGGCTTTGCTAAAGTCCAGGTAAACCACATCCACAGCCTTCCCTTCATCCACTAGATGAGAAGCAGGGATCAGCATCATTGTTTGCAACAGATGAGGAACACAAAATAACCTTACAACAGAACTGTTTTAAACTGTTTTTCTAAATATAGAGTTACTATATCTAGGGGACAAGGAACTCAAGCCCAACAGCTAGAAGAAAACATTTTCACAACTTCTAATTTAGACAGGTATAATATCACCTTTTCTTTCTTTCTCAAGTTTCATCTCCTGCAATAAGTTTCCATATTCTTAGTATTTAATATGCTATACATATCAAGCCTGGCTCAACAGCTGGGCAAGCTGCTATTCATTATCATGGCCAAATAGAACATCTGCTTTTATAGTTTGTACTTTAAAAACAAAAATTCCACCAAGTAAAGCTGAAAAATACCACTAATCTTGTCATGACCTGAGCTCCTTTCCACATAGATAATAATTCCACAAGAGATCAACCCCCAAAGCCATTAAGTTTTGTTTCTCTTTAATCAGGTCTCTACAATGACTTGGTATTCCTCACCTTCATTTCCTCCACCGCATTCTCTAGCTCTTCAGGGGACTTGTATTCAAAATCTTTCTCCAAATATTCTTCTTCAGCTTGGGTCATCCATTCTTGCATCTCTGCCAAATCCTTCTTCAGATTTACAGCTTTTTCCTGACTTTCAGACAGGCGATTTTTCTGACTAACGATCTAGAATCCAAGGTAGAGAAAGAAACAGGAGTTTTGTTACTTAAATGTCCTTGTATATGTGAAAAACCACAAGTCTTTGTTAAAACATTTGACTACCAAAACATTTTCAGGCCTTTTTAATTAACAAAAAGACTTTTACTTTTACACACGCACACACGAACTCATGATCCCTTTTTAGCAGATCAACAAAATCTAGAGGCGAGGGAAGGAGGAAAATGACCTTTTCCTCATTGCATGTAAACTGGTAACAATCCCTGGAAAAAGTCAGAGGGGAAAAAACCCTCTTCTGATCACAAATATCATATATAGTTAGATATATCTTTATACAGAGCACTGAAACACCCTTCAGGCCTCGCTTCTTTCCACAGCCCAGGCAATCTGGATTCTATATCAACAGCAAGGTTGATATCCAACACAGACCCTCGCCAGGCATTGCAACTAAAGAAATATGTTTCTACAGACAGCAGAAAGCTTCCACCCAAAAGAAACAATGAAATACACCAGACTGAAGTGGTAGTCTATTTATAGCCATTTATTTGTTAAAGCTTCTTTGAAGCAGGCAGAAGTTACACAGGCCAGAATAATATTCTAGATTTCAGGAATAACAGAACAAAATGGTCACACTTCCCTCCCACCCACCCCAGAAAGAGCAGCATAAGGCAAAGTGAATGAATTAATTTTTAGTTACAAACAATTAAAGAGTTCACTGTGCTCTTTCCAGTTAGGTAATGAGAAGTGCATATATTCAAACAAAACTACTGTTGCACAGGTAGTTTGCACTACCTAACATATTTGCACTTCTGAAGGATTCACTGGGCCAAGTTGGATTTCAGCAACTTTGACAGAGGAACAAGTGAACATACTCGTCCCACTGCTTCAGTGCTTCAGCTCTTCGCCATCCTACCAATGCCACRCAAAGAGCTGCAGTAACAAGCAAGCACTAGCAACGTATGGAGAACTCACCTGTTTGCTCAGTTTCTCCCATTGAGTCTGGCAGTCTACTAGCCTAGACTTTGCCCAAGTACTTATGCTTGCAATAGGCTGAGCTCTTAAAGCAGACTCTACTTCCTTCATCTCTTTCAGTGATGGTTCAGTCGTCTCCATTTCACTGACAAACATCTGAGCGCACATCAGAGAAAACAAATGTTCTTCTTTAGCAAGACATTACATAAATTTATAGGATACCAATTTTTTTTCATTTTTAATTATTCCAGGGAAACTTTAATTAAAAAAAGCAGATTGATGCTGTGTTCAACACCAGACTATTTAAAACAATCCCTCAGCAGCCCAAAACATCAGAACTATGCAACKAAAAAAACAAAATACAGCTTGCCATACACAGCAGAAACATTCTCACATGCCAAATGTCAACACTGGAACAACGCAAGTTTGAAGATTATGTGCACTAAATACCCTGATGTTTCTGGCATACCTCAAACTCATTTTCTTCTCCTGGAAACAAACATGTGAAGGTACACTGTAATTACTTACTAGAAGATGAAATTCTACCTATTTGTGATAATTATGTGACATTAGCTAGGAAGGAATCTTACAAGTAAGGCACATACAATTCGTAAACCCTACGAGTTTCATCAGAGTTATTTGCTTGTTATTTTTTTTGCCCTTGGGAGTTTAATGCAGAAAGCACTTTTCACTCACAGATTCAATTCCCTAATGACAAAATTGGGAAAAATCTATAAACATTTTCAGAGGAAATAATGTCAACTTGTAGATGAGTATTTGTAAATATGGTGAAGACCTTTGAAAAGTACAAAGTATTATGGCTACACACAAGGAACCAATTAAAATGTGCCCTGAAGAAAGATAAGACAATTTTTCTGGCAGGCTTTATGGAATATGCCATGGACAATATTTAATAACACAAGCAAAATATTAAATAAGAGATGCTAGTCATTATTTATTTCAAAAGATTCCTTAAAAGAGCAAAACTCACTGTGCATTGGTCAAGTTGTCTTTGAAGACCTTCTGTATCTCCTTGAACAGCCTTTTCTGTCATTAAGAAGTCTTTCACACCATTCATCCACTTCTGAACGACTTTTGAATCAGCCTAAATCAAATATAGTAATGAAGAGTTGATCTGATGCTGTGATGAAGAATGTATGGCTCTTGCATTTCAACTTCTAGCAGTGTCAAAAGAATATTTTACCAGCTGCTAGCATTGCCTTGGTTTTGAATCAGACCACCTTTAGTTTAATTTTTGGTTTTGGTTGTTTGGGTTTTTTCTTCTCCCCAATTTCTTCATTCTCAAATTTATATGAAAATTAAATTCACAACAATGATATTCTCCCATCCGTGCCACAGCTTGGTTTAACTGACACTGCGCTGCTCCAGGCTATCTACCACACAGAAACACGGGATCAAGTAAGGTGGCAAGCAGCAGTAGTATGTGGTTACCCTTCACATGAAGGACTGGGCTGAAGGCTGGGAACATCATTCTCCTGATGACATAAATCATGTACAACTGCTTCCACCACACTGGTTTGACAGACATATTGCACTCCAAGGAAAAGAGAGGGCCCTATAGAAATACATGTGGGGAGAAGAGGAGGGGGTAATGCTAAACATACTTGACAGGTAGAAGCTATGCTGGGAAAGCCATTCGCCTTACAGAGAAACACAGGCATAAGGAAAATACCACAGAGGATTAGACTAACCACTAAAAAAAAAAAATCCAGCTGTTTGAGGTCAGTAGCAGCTACTGTACTCACTAGAGTAATGCACAGGGGGAAAAAAGTAAATACATACACAATTTTAAGAGTTATCTGACCTAACATTTGGCAGTTGCCTTACATCCTGTGATGAGGTAGGTGGGGAGGGAGACAGGAGGGTTGTCATCTCCTTCCCATGTGATTGTGGATGTTCCCAATCACCCTTACAAACAAAACCACCAAAAGTCAGAGCAGGAAGAAAGTTTTTCCTTGTCCTGGTTCAACTGAGTTATGATTGYCATTTTTTAATAATATAGTTGGACTTTTTTTAATCAACATTTTTGGACTGTTTGGTTGGGTTTTTTAATAAATGGCATCTTTTTAACACAATCGTCGCCACAGAGCACTGTTATTCAGAAGCCAAGTCAAAGTTCATCAGCTTCACCTTCTACTCTGCATGTCACCGAGGAGGAAAGCACACACTTCGTTCCCTTAAAAACCTTGCCATAACAGTTATTTCAATATCAACACGTTACACACTGCTTCTCAAAAAAATGTCTGCACTAATGAAAACCCATTAGACTAAGATCATGTTTATTTTTAGGCCAATGCTACCATTAGAGGTCAAAGTCATGACATTTTCTTCATTCCTTTTCCATTTTGGGGGAACTTCCTGCAGCTGATTAGCCTGAAAATCATTTTCCAAAAAACAGACCCCAGRAGGCTTAACAGTGAACCATGGCTTAATGTAGAAAAATACATATTTATAAAGGCTGCCATTTGACAAGGCATTTTAGCATATACCTAATTTAGCTTGCTTACAGTAAGCTACCTACATAAGTAGCTGAAGTGAATTAAATGGGATTATTCACAAAGTTAGGCACACATTTAAATAACTTGCTGAATCACAAGCCAAGTCTACAGAAGTTTAACGAAGTAAATGCTCCTGCACTGCACAGGTAAATAATTACCAATGGTCAAATACCCAGTGTAGGGTGTTGATGTACAAGAGCTCGCAATTTCTAGACATGAACTAAAACACTGGATCAGTTTCTAAAATTTATTCTAGGCAGGAACAAAGATCAAATGTGCTGAATTTTAACTTGTCCACTCCTAGAAAAACTACATGATGTACAGCCATGCAGTAGATTTAAAAGAACTGAAGGTGATACATAATCAAAGACACAGCAAGCCACACATTATTAGAGGTATGCTAACAGAGAATACAAGATACAGAAATTTTCTTCTAGAAAACAGAAGATGCAAAACTGATAAAATAAGCCTTGTCTACTTTCCCATCACATGACTATTACAGTCTCACAGTAAAACACAGATCATGTCACTAATGCATGTGTTGTCAGCTTGGGGGAGCCTCTGTCACATCACAGATCACAGAAGGGCCACCTGAGCAGCAGGACCCACAGGCAGATCTGCCACTGACTTGCTCATCAGACTAACAAGGATATTTTAAGCACTGTTCACCTGTCTGCTCACTGTTAAAATGAGAAYACTTACATTCAGTTTCTTTTCAAAAACCTAAATGGTGAGGAGTGCTGTTTTGGGAAATGTGAGTTTTTAGAAGTGAATTAGGACAAAAAAAAAACAAACATCAAAAATAAACCAATGCTTGCGTGTAGTTGCACATGACCACATGTTCTCCAAGGGTTGCCATTCACTTACYCCTCTTTTTTTTCCTTTTGTGCCCCTTTTTATTTTTTTTTCCCTTTTAATAGCCAGACGCTTCATCTCCTCTCTTAACCAAGGAGATATTGCCCAGCCATTCTCCAAACTAATCTTGTGTCTCTGGTATCACATCTCCAGTACTGGCCCATTCAGTTTCTGCACCAGGACCATATACCCAGTCTCCCGTATCAATCTTTCTTGTGGTGCAAGTTCCATCCTGATCCGTCCAATGCCGTCCACAACATTTTTATTCAACTTGTTCCACATTCCCATTTTTATTCATACAGTGCTAGACTACAAAAATCTCTGTATAGATTAGTACCACTCCTTCAAAAGGAATAAACCAGAGAATATAAATACCTGGCTGTCCATCCACTGACAGCTTTATGAAACATTTAGACAACACAGGAACTGTGTACTTAAAAATTCAGTTCATGAGAAAACACCCCCACTGTAAGCCCCATATTTCTACAGATAGCACCACTACGTGTTTCTTCCATTTTTAATTATTTAATAATTACTTCTATTGTTTTTTCTTCTTCTGTACTTCTTTTTAAGTTAACAGGAAAGTTTTTAACATCTCATTCAGGACAAAATTCTGTTTTCAGATCTATATAACAGTTCGCGGCTTCAATGCTCTGCTCTCCATAGCTCTTCAAAACTCCCAAGATGATCCACAGCTTTCATCAGTGAGTGCTTCCTATACATGGTGGTACCAACATCACTTTGGACAGCTGTGGAGAGCAGGCCACTTCACTTTTGGCTGAAAAAACTGAATAATTGATTACTAAATAAAAACCTGCCATGCTAATACTGCACACGTGTACCCTACTCTCAGTTAAACATGAGAGAGAATTTCAGTTTTCAGGAGCCATTCTTTACCCAGTTAAAGCTATGATTTAGGAAAGTAGGTGCATGTACAGACCACTCAACTGAGCATGAYTCAAGTGCAGAAAAAGAAGAGCTCTGCACTTATAAGAAATTAAGGGAGAAAGAAAATGCTGCTAAAACTGATGAGGTAAATAGGTCTTGCTCAGTGTAGCTACAGATAATCAAGGCAACTGGAAATCTGCAATCATTTGAGTAACAAGACTGATAGAAAGTTGTTGCACAAAGGACACTGAGGCAGGCTTACATGCAGAATATTTATTCTGTCATGCTAAATAATAAGTGTAACCAGAAAGAGAGGAAAGGGAAGAGAATGAGACGTGGTGGCATATTGTACATTTATGTCAAAGTCAGGAGCAAAATTAATGAGGAGGTGGTTGCTGGAAAGTAATCACCAATGGCTTGGCTAAGCCTTAAAAGTTAATTTCTTTTAGGCTCCTGTACAAGCCAGCTCACTTTGGGCAGTCAGCTCCCGCTGACCAGCAGCATCAGCTCCTCCACAGCTCCACATCATCCCACAGGCTGCTGCAAGTAGCTACAGAAGGATGGGTTTGAAGGAACCAGRCCAAAAGCAGAAACTCTTTCAAACGTAGATGCACAAGTACACATAATCCTGAACATGTTTTTTAAGGGGGGGAGGCAGGGACAGCTTTTCTCTTTATGCTTCTGGTAATACAGCCTAACAATATTACACAAGRGTGTCATATAAAAGAAATACACATTTTTCCTCTGAAAACTTGCAATTCCTCCTCCTATTCACAGGTTGGTTTGTGGCTTCCATTTACAAGTTCACTAGCCTAGACTGGACTAGCATACCTATGCTATTCATACACACACATCCCACACACACACTGCTAGGAGCAGCTCAAGTCCTGAAACAAATAATTAGTGAATAACTTTACGAGCAGGAGCAAGTTTTTCCCTCCAGCCTTTTTCCCCAAGTAAAACTCTTCATGGGAGCATGGGTGTGCACCCTGCTCTTAATTGTCACTTAGTTACAATCTGTTACCCCTACTATGACCTCCCAGGTTTGCGGTTTTGGAGGGAAAAAAAAAAGAAAAAAGAAAAAAGACTTGAGGTTTTTACTACTTCTGAACCATAATCAGCAATGGCTTGTCCAACCTTCACTGCAACATCATGCAAGTCAATAAGTCAATTACATGGCCTTACTAATATAAATTTCAATTTAAACACATGTGTCTATACTTGAAGAGTCATTAAAGACCCTGTCTGGCTTAAAATAAAAAAATCCACACACACCAAAAACCACTTAGTTTGAAATTTGAATCCACTATCAAATAAAAGAAGTTTTCTGCTTCAGAGGGAGGGGAGAGCAAGATTGAAAGACACTGTTGGGGAAAAGTGGTGGTGTGCATGCATGGCACCAATGTTCTGAAGAGGGTGCATGCAGCAAGTTGCTTAAATTTATAAATTGTGAGATACATACTCTGTTAAATGGGAAAGAATGTAAATAATTCCACACATTAAAATACGTTTAATGCATGTGAAAATACAGATTTCTGTTAGTGTGCCTTCATCCCAAGAGACAGAAAAACTCTAAAAGCACCTTCTTGCTTTTTGAAGTTTAAAATATAATACGAAAATGAAAATACGAAACTTATTTAAAGTCTAGTTAAACGTTACTCTAGGGGGAAAAAAACAGCACTATATTTGGGATTTTATACTGCTCTGATCAGCTTACACTTTCAAGCTGATACTGAAGAATGCTTAGTGCCTATTTAACTTTTGGGTCACAATAGTATTGCCATAGGCTAAATCATGATATATCTAGTTTTCATTATTTTTTCCTCTCCCCAGAGGAATATAAATAGTCTAGAGAAGGGACTTAAAGCAAACACAAAGAAACCCATCTAACCAGTAAATACTGAGTCAACCTTGGCCAAGTTACTTAAGCACATATCTCTCCCCTCTTTATCAATGGGTTAGACATCTAAATATCCTTTAAATACCCTTGCTTTTAATCCTTTCATTTTTAAAGCATTGGGATTTTCTGTCATGCAGGATTTCATGTGTGTGTGTATATAAATAAATAAAATATATAAGAGTGCTGATTGATCTTAATTCTTTAACTCTCCTTCCTAACACTTCAGAGATCATCTGTTGGAACTGGAAAACTCACTATACCTGAGCATTTTCTTCACTTCCTTTTTTTTTTTAAACGGGCTGTACTAATTATTTATTACTGTTGACAGAAACCCCACTTGAAGGAGCRGGTTTTCTGTAGCAGGTATGGAATTTCAATTTTAGATGTCAAACTASTAAGGCATTGGGCATCTCACACCCACCACAATAGAGGGCACTCAGCCTTTGGTGGGATCAAGCCTTCAACAGCACAACGGACATACCCTCGACTTCAGTGTAACCTTTGCTTCTGGTATTGAAAGAGGAGGAATGCAAGTTCGAGGGGAAAAGTAAGTCTATTAGAAGATAAAGTAATATCCTGGGCATGTTAAAAGCCCTCTGCTACCCTGCTACRAATACATTATATATGCTTCCAGCCTCTGCCAGACTAGTGGCCCATCAACACTTCACTTCTCAACCAGTATCATCTGGACTCCTGCAGGAACACAGAGAAAGAAAGGGGTCTAAAACAACTGAGTTATGTAACAAAAAATCCTTCACTTTACCTCAAATATTCTCAACTTGGATGTGATTTCTTCCAGTAGTTTAACATCTTTAGAAATCTTGAGCTTTAACTTGTCCCAGTGTCCCTGCACATGCTTGAACTCTTGCATGTAGACCTTTTTTATATCTGAAGCAGCATGTTTCTCCAAAGTCTTTGTTTCTTCAGCAAGTTTATCTATGCTGTGCTTCTGGGCTTCCAGTGTCTCACAAACCACCTACAAAGAAAACAAAAATAAAAAAGAAAAAAAACTGTGTCTGCTTCCAGTATTAGCCATTACAACAGGTACACACTTACATACGAGTGCAAGTACGTCAAAGGTTTCATTGTGCAGAGCACAGATTCAGTGAAGGGTGATATTCCAATTACTGCAGTTATTGCAGCAGAGATGTCCAAACAACCTTTAAAGCAGCAAAACCTTCAGCTGCTCTAGCAGTGCAGTAGCAGAGATTACAGAATGGGCTGTAAAGCTTGGCCACATAGCTAAACACAGGCAGGCACCTACGCCTCTCCTATGCTGTGCGGTACTGGCACTCAAGTTAGCAAAGCAATGGCTACCCTACACGGCAGTCACAAAAGAAACTGCAATGCAGGCATACCAGGACCTCAGTTTTTTCATTCCCTCCACTGATATTTTTTTAAAAAAAGAAAACAAACAATAAAGCCCACACAAGCAGACTGAGTGTGTCCTTCCAAGTTTTGTAAAGTAAAATTATTATAACATCTAGCTGCAACGAAAGCTCTGGATACTTTAGTTTTGAAAACTACCCTTCCAGTTGGAATACAGGGAAGATACAATGTGAATATGGCATTCACTATGGCATTGCTGATATGAAGAGTCACTTAAGCTGAAATAGCTAATTTCCTAATATTAAGGAAAAATAACAGTTGAAGGTATAAGCCAAGACATGAAAAATGCTGCTACTTCATCGAACTGGTCATTTCGGTTATCCTGCTTAGAATTTGTTTAAGAGAGAAATTTTGAATGAACACRTGAAACCATTACTAATTTCATAAATTTAACTTTGCTAGTATATACATTAAATGTGTACATGTGGGATGTGTATGCATATATTTTACCGTATTTTACTGAGGAAGAATCTTCTTTTCCATATGTTTATGTTCTCAATTTTACTTTGTATTTACAGGAAAGAAACAGGATAAAGTGTACCATTTCCTCTAAAAAGACAGGTAGCGAGGTAGCAATGAGACTGGGAAGAGGGATGTACGTTTCTGCAAACGAGCTTTCTGTGCAGGGGGGCACAGACTGAGTCAATCCCTGGCTTGGGTCTATGCCTGAAGCACTTATCAGTGCCAGCTACAGTGCAGAAGGAGCTGGACAATCCCACAAGCAGCTCATCATCTACAGTTTCTTCCCATCTCCCATCACACTCAAAGTTCCCACACTGGCATAGTATGTCCTTTCAGGTTAATTAGCCTCTGAAGAAAAGGGAGAGCAGGGATTCGGGCTGAAGTAGGAAAAAGACTGTCATGGTTTAACCCCAGCCAGCAACTAAACACCACACAGCCACCTGCTCACTCCCCCCGCTCCCCAGTGGGATGGGGGAGAGGATCAGAAGAGTAGAAGTGAGAAGACTCATGGGTTGAGACAAGAACAGTTTAATAATTGAAATAAAGTAAAATAGTAGTAATAATRATAATAATAAAAATATACAAAGCAAGTGATACACAATGCAATTGCTCAGCACCCGCTAACCGATGCCCAACCAAGTCCCTGAGCAGCAATCGCTGCCCCCAGCCAACTCCCCCCAGCTTATATACAGAGCATGACACCATATGGTATGGAATACCCCTTTGGCCAGTTTGGATCAGCTGTCCTGGCTGTGCTCCCTCCCAGCTTCTTGTGCACCTGGCAGAGCATGGGAAGCTGAAAAGTCCTTGACTAGTGTAARCACTACTTYGCAACAACTAACACATCAGTGTGTTATCAAAATTATTCTCATAGTAAATCCAAAACACAGCATTATACCAGCTACTAGGAAGAAAATTTACTCTATCCCAGCAGAAACCAGGACAAAGACAAACCTCCAAAGACTAAACGCCACTGCAATTCAGTCAGCATACAGACCAGAAAATCTATTCCAACTTTGAACAATACAGAAGCAACATTAAAAGAGAAAACCAAAAAAATTGGAACTTTTTTTAATCTGCTGGTTCAAAAAAACCAAAACACTAACACCCCTGTTGACTGGTCTTTTAAAAATACTTATTTGATCACTCTCTGCTGAATAGAAAGACAGACATGGCCTCTCCCCACCCAGCAACTGGAGTTCAAGAGCTCCTCCAGAGTCGCCTGCAGCCCTCTTATGTCACCACACAGAGAAAAATACATGTTTCTGAATTAAGCATGATTCCAGAAAAGCAGTGGGGGACAGTGGAGGGGCAGGAAGTATTTGCCTATGGCTTTTTAAAGCAAAAAAAAAAAAAAAAGTACTGGAGATGCACGATTATCTCTCCTCACTCCAGCCCTGCCCCAGTAACTGATATTTACAAAGCAACTGTCATCCATAGATTTTCTTTATATAGCTTTTATAGGCTCATAATAGGAAATAAAATATCATTCCTACTAGACAGAATTTGTGCATCAATTACCTTTATGGCTTGCAAGCACTGTTTCCCTTTGAAAGACAATCTGGAGGCCACAGGACTACAGTTACTCTTTCGTAACAGCCGAGCAGGATGAAACGGGATGGATTTGTTAACCAGCTGAACCTCAGAGACAGTTTAAGCAGGCAGGCACCCCACGTCTGGGTAGGCTATACCCAGTGCTTGAAGGAGAAGATCACAAGCCTGCACACCACGGCCTCACTGGGAGGGCAGAGGCGGGCCAGGGAGCCTGCACTGCCACAGGAGAGGGACATGGCCTCCCCAAGACAGCAAGCCCGAGCAGGCAGGGCACAGGCACGGCTGCCAGGCAGCTGTGGTGCAGCTCAGGCAGGGAGAACTGAACGGCAGCTCCCAAGGGAGTGAAGGGCAGGYCCCAGCTCTGGCTTTCCTCACAAGYGCACTCAGTGGCAAAGAAGCAGACCTTGGATCGGGTCACCAACCTGATCCAACTAAGCTCCTAGGAGGGGGATGCTCCCGGGGCCCTGACATCCATTTTGGGGCTCCTCAGCACAAGAGAGATGTGGGCACACTGGAGAGAGCCTGGGGAGGCCACCAAGGTGGTCTGAGGTGCTGTAGCACTTCAGAGAAGACCCCTCAGAGCCTCCTCTTCCCCCAGCCTAGCAGTCCCAGCCCTCTTGGCCTCGCCTCCTGGCATAGGCAGCAAGAGAAGCTGTGAAGTCTGCGGGCTCAGACACACCCAACCCTCGCCTGGACATGTCCCTCAGCAGCCTGTGGTGACCCGGCTTTCAGCAAGCAACCCGAGGCAGGAGAAAGGAGGATGACAGTAGCTGAATGAGCAACTTCCTCGCTTCAGTGCGACGGTTAAGAGTTACCTTTGCCTGCTGCAGGGCCTTCTCAACCTCGCTGGGGTCGCTCAGCCCACTGGCGATGGACTGCTGCTTGCACTCCAGCTCCCTCAGCGTGTCCTTCAGCTGCTGCAGGGAGTCCACGTAGTCCTGGCTCGGCTGGCTTTCTGCCTCTGGTATCATTAAAAAGAGTAATGGAACAAAATATAAGGTAAGGAAATAGACGCGAGACCTAAACTGTAAGTGATGTGAACRTAATCAAAGGTATCAGAATCATTTAGAAACAAGAAATCATGGGAGATATATTTGTACATTGAATCCTGCTGAGAACTTCCAAGAGCTAAAAAACTCTTCTGATGATGGCAATTTTKGTTTAAAAAAATATTAAATATCTATATAATACCTATTTATTTATTATATATAATATAATAAATATATCATGACAAYCACCCCCCACCCCCCCCAAAAAAGATAATATTTAAAAACTCAATCCCATTTTTAGAATTTTCTTATACACTTAAACACCTAAATCTCTTGGGGTGGGCGGGATGGTGGAATCAATAGTACTTGGGCTTTTGCATGCCTAAATACCCACAATTTAGTATTTTTCTTTTTAAAAAGTTCTAGACAGAGCTACTATTTACATGCAAACACACAAACAGATATCTACTATATATAAAATATAGCATATAATAGCCATATATTACACATGAAGTTAAATATACACACTATAGTAACTATATATATAAGCTAGTATTTTATACATAAACACACATACATAAAATATATATTAGTGTAGTAGTAGAGTTTGGAGGKTTTTTTTCATTTTTTTGTATACACACACACAAAAACATTAAAATAGCAGCTTTCAGCCTGTTGCCAGATCAGAGATACCATCTGGGAAGACTGAAAAGAGAATTAAATTTGGATGGCGTGTCTGCTTGCAATCTTTCACTGTATCTCAGATTTTGCTCGAGCCAGCCCTCTGTGGAATCCCAGGCAGGAGGCAGCACCTCACTCTGGCATTTCAGAATGAAAACATTAGATTTAGAAGACTGCAGCAAACGGGATTTCGGTTGTAAGACCCGTACTGTGGTATGCACATTCTCTGGCCTTGGATTCCTAYGCAATTTCATCACTGCCACAAGTGAAAATTAATCTAAGCCTTGTTCTGACTCACCAGGTAGCTTTTCAACAGCTTACTGTCAGAACTGTCACACCACTTATAACCAAGGAATGAGTCAACATTTCTAGAGAGAATCAGAGTTATCTAGCTTCCTTTTCTCAAAAAGCCAGGATCAATTTAAAAAGGGGGGGCGGGGGGGGGGAGGAATCAGTAAAAAGCAAATAGGTGCACTGTCACTAAACTACAGCAAATCCTGAAGGAGAAGAAAATAGTTAAAATAATTTGTTTTGTCAAAGGGAGGCTAAGTCACAATTCCCATAAAAAATGCCTGTAGAGATGGGACTGAGTACCACTCCACCAAGGAATTTTCAGAGGCTCAAAGAAGAGCAATGAAAGGAGCTGGACTTCTGTCAGTCAAAGCCTACCAAGTTCACAAATGCTCAAGTGCCACCACCATTTGTTTCTCCCCATCATATGGCTCTCGAAGTTCTTTTACCTTACAGCAATTAAAACTATGCTGTAAATAAACAACTGAAACCCTGAACTGACATYTCCCTCTGTTATTTAGCAACACACAATCTGCAGAGAAATTATCATTCAAAAAAAATACACAAATACAAATTTAACATATGATATATAAGGTGTTTTTACCAAGTAATAACTGGTTCAAATACACTAATAACACCTCAAGTGATGTGTGGCATGAAAAATTAACGAGTATTTTTGTCACATCATGTAATAATTACCAAAATACACATGAATTTATAATAATAATAATAATAACAAAATACCAATGAATTTATTCAAAAGTACATGAACTCAGAACAGTCATAAAATAATCATTCCTCACAGTAAGTATGAAAGCATACCCTGTAATTTGAGCGTGGCAGACAGATACATTATTCATACAGTTTTATGCACGGATATAATCAAAGCATGCAGGTCTTGTGCAACACATTATATAGATGGCCTAACAATTTAGTAATTGAGCCTATTTTTATTACACACAGAATAAAGTGTTAATGCTCTTCCATTTGGGGCCATTAGCAAAACGCTTCCTCRAATTCCTCAGAAACAAAATGAAAACTAAGGAAAAAATCTCCGYATAGGCCTGTGCTCTTGCTATTCAGCTGTAAAATATTAACAGAACTACATATTTTGTGCACTACGGTTAAAATCCTTTAGAAGCCAGCATGACTGGTTTGAATGCTCGTAATGAAATTTTTAACGCAACAAAAACCCAAGTAGAAAGTGCCTGAAAAGCAAGCCAGATTCCAAATCACTTCAAAGATGAAATTTCCAAAAGGAATTATGTATGACTAATGTGCTTAACAAAGCTGTGAAAAAAGAATAAATTTCACATGCGCATTTCAATTTTACAAGGTTCTCTTAATCTTCCATTTTTCATTTCTAGTATTATTATTTATTTCTGTAAGTGCCAGAGACACACAGCTTTTCAAACTGTATTATCCACCTTAAATATGTTTTCCTAATTCCTTAAATGTAGTTTCAGGAATGTTGCATCCTTGCATAATCACTTTTAACACCATGGAACAATATATTTTGTAGTGTGCACGGAGGAGGTCATATGAATATTCTTTCAGGAGGATAAAAAGATTTTGTCAGCCTGACCCAAAGCCTCCCAGAATCAGTAGGCAAACTCTACCAGAATTCAGTGAGTTTTCAATCAACTCAAAACAACAAAAAAAAAAAATCACAACACAAGTATCAGGAGGACTTATGTTAAATTTTTTTTTTTTTTTTTTGGTTTTTTTGTTTGTTTTTTTTTTTTTTTTTTTTTTTTTTTTTTTTTTTTTTTTTTTTTTTTTTTTTTTTACCTTTCTTCAGCTGCTGGTGACATTCCTCTAGTTTCTGATGAGTCAACTTGAAGTGATCAAGAAAACCATTCAAGCTCTCCTGAATGAAGTTTGGAGACATGGGCTGAGAGGTGAGTGCCTTGCAGGTGGCTTTCAGGTGTTCCAACTGTGGACTCAGGCTTACAAGATGAGTTAACTCCCGCTGTGAAAGATTAAAACCAAAACCAAATCTCACACCTGCCTTGTTAACACAAAGATTTTAGTAAGCTACTGCAGCACAGCTCCTCCACATTACTAGGGCAACAACACTAAAGTACTCCTGTGACACAGGTACCAAAATCGTCCAGTCAAATCTGGTGCCCTGGATGCCTCAGAAATTTCGAGTTACCTTATTACGGACTAGACTAAGCTCCTCTGGGGTATTCTGTGCTCCTTACAGCTTCCAATCAAAATTAACAAGTTCTGCCATACTTACCTGACATAAGTCTTTCAGGACTGCTGAGGGCTGGGATGCTGAAGAAGCGTCATTTTTAAGCCAGTCATCCTTCTCAATTACAGTCTTCTCAAGCTCACTCATTTCCTTAAAATAAGCATTTATATCTTCCTGGTACTTTATCTTTCTGGCCACTTCTTCCAGATGCTGAACCACATCTTTCCACCCTGACAATATTTTCTCCATCACACTTTTTATATCCACTGTAGAAAGTCCCTCTAAAAAGATTACATATATTATTGTTAGATTAACTGTAACACATTTTGATGAACAGGCATTTAACCTTTCCGCTCTTCAGATACAGGTGCACATTTGCATTAACATGCAAAATGCTTTGATTCCAAGTCCACTATCCATAAAACTGTACTTATTACKAACGGTGTTTCAGCTTTTATTTCCACATTAATAGTAAAATGAAGAGTGAGTTATTCCACTTCCATTCTTTCCCTTTGACAACATTTGAATTTATAACGATRAGCTGACTCTCGACTATCATGACTCTCTTCACCATCATGATTTGTGTCTAGATGTTGATATATGGATTTAAGCAAAATAAGCTTCATTTAAGTAGGCTTCCAGTGATTTATTTTTAAATTATTCTGGACTCCACAAAAAAAGGGAAGCAGCAAGTCGGAAGGCAGCAATGAATTCATTGAAAAGGTAGATGGAAATCCTGTCAGCCTGGGAGAKAGAGGGAGCAATGGCTAACAATGCCACATTGCACACAGACATGATTAATAACTAGGTAATATGAATAGCTACAAAAGCAACATGACAAAACACAAGATTATTTCCCGCTCACAGTGACTACATGAAGCACTTGCTACACCATCTTTTTGACAAATCAATGCATTACTTGAGGGTGCAGCAGCAGAATTGAACAGAMCTCCCACCCATTCCTTGTTCTTTTATTTCCTCAAGTGCCAGAAGTAACTGACAATTTTGCTATATATGAAGAAATTTCAGCATAATGTGCATTCAACAGCACATTCTTGCCATTGCAAATTTCTGATGCAGATTCTCTTTCAAKGTACCACCTTCTTTTTATAGGGCATATTTGGGTCATTTGAACTTAACAGTTCTGTCATTTAGATCAGGGTATAAGGAGGAGATTCACATGGAGGGGTCTGTTTGCTGCACTGCTTTAGCATAGGTGGAGCCCAGTGCTCTCTCTGGTCTAGGGCAGCCAGCCAGCTTCTACAAGGGCACTTAAAGGTTCCACTCCATAGATCCTCCCTGTGCTTCACACACTGGCCATAAACTTGGCACATCTACAATACAGAAGCACAGCAGCTGCAACCAGYCACATAAGAGGAGCGTGCACACAACAATCGGTCACTGCCATTAYGGCACAGCTTGTACATGCCCCAAGATAGAAATGGATGTATACACACGCATGCCAGTGCTGTGCATTATTCCATACAGGTGTAACTGGGCCCGGTTTTGGAGAGAACGGCTGTCATTCCGAGGTGGACAAAACATACTAGCAGATCCTAACAAAGCCAGGGGCTGTAGATTGGTTATTTTCTAAGATTGGTTATTTTTTAAGATGGCAAACAATCAGGAAGCAATTTCCGTATCTTATTTTTTGCTGATACAAACCAGTTTTTGAACTATGCATTTCCCATTATGATCAACAGATACTGGTTTCATAGCCATGACCTGTCACAGCTGAAGGGGTTTATAAAAGAGAGAGAGAGGGAGGGAGGATCTCTGTCCAGATTTGAAAACAAAGAAGAGCTACAAATTTTATAACCGAAATTCCAGGTCAAACCAGTGGCTTCCAGCCATCAGCTTCAAGGCAATGGCACCCACTGTAAAAAGCTTCAGCTGTAGTAGGCAAGGAGGGGAGGAYTGGAGATGCTTAGCAGACCGGGGCATCCAGGCAAAGGGGCTGGGTGGGGAAAAGAGTGATGGTTGGGAAATTGAACAGAAATCAGCATTTTCCAAAAGGGATGCTGGTCAGTATGTGGGACAGTGATACCATCCTTTCACCTGCCTGAATGCTACCAGTCGTAGCAAYTTCACCAGAAGCCAAGTGCATAGCAGATCTAAAAGTCTGTCTCTGGATGATATGAACAGCTCTTTTATGGAGAAAGTCACATTTCACTGATGGAGGTTTGTCATATTATGAAACAAGATTTTGGCAAGGCTTAAAGATTCAACTTTCACTGATGTTAATTATAAGTTTCCAGGGATAAGTGTTTTAATTGACAATCATTTTCTCAAGCACGTAGGTTTCTCTCTTGCCTTTGAGCCATGAATTGTGACTGCATCATCAAAACATACTGACAGTTCTTACAGAAATAGAGAAAACTACGAATAAAGAGAGATACACACACATTATCAAGCCTAAATTTGGTTTCAAWATTTCCACTTCTTTAAGGCAGTTATATTTTAAAATATTATACTTAAAATCTCCACACAATTTAAAATTAAACCAACTCCTTCCCCTAAAAGCACATTACTGCCATTTTAAGAAATTATTTCTATTTCAATAAAAAAAAACCTTAAAAGAATGCAAATGAACACACACACATGAAGTAAAGAATATTAATATTGCTTTTCTATCAGCTTTAATAGAAACAAAACACATATCAATAACTAGTAATAGTAACAATGACCAGTGTCTCTGAAGGAAAGAAAACGGAGGGAGAGGGAAGCAATATACTGCAATGCTTAACTGGAGATAGCGTACTTCAGTATTATTTCCCAGCAATTCATCTGATTAAATCACAAAACAGAAAAACCTTCAGGTTGACTTACCCTTTGCCATTTGATCCAAAAGAATATGTCCACTTTGTTTCAGTTCATCTAACTTTTGGCTTTTTTCAACCCTTTCTTTTTCTATCACCTACAAAGTGAACCCAAAAGRAAACAGTTTCAGAGAGGGTCATTTTTCTTGACTCCTCCCCTCACCCCAGTAACATGTATTTTCCCACTACTACCTGAAACACATTCATTTTTCTGGGATACAGCACGTTCTAAGATGTATGTTAGCACTGTTTGTTCAGAAAACAAATGCAAAAGGAGTTAGCTCTCAGAAGTACCAGGCAAGCAGAAGACTAGTACACCACCACCAGGAATAAAATATTGTTAAAAGGATTAACGACCCTGCTATGTGAAATCAGATAYTGGGACACCGGCTAAAACAAGTCACTCATCATCAAAAATTGTAATTAATGTGAATCAGTGAAGAAGTAGTCCTTTTGCCTCTACAGTCTCTGCTGAAATTTCCAGTAGAGATTTCCAGTAGAAGGGAACAGCCACCTGTTCCCTAGAAGTCCAGCTASCAAGAACTACAGCATGCTAGTAATCTACTCTCATAAGCTCTAGTGCTTCACTCTCCTTCATAAAGAAATGGTGAAGGAAATCCTATGTGACTACCAAGATTTTYAGAGGAACATGTTCTTCCCTCAAGTCATACATATCCGTGAATGTTCCTGTGTGAGCCAAGAGATAGYACAAATCCAGAGGAAAGATGAGTTCCTTGGCCACAAGGCCACAACTTCAATATCCTCTGAGATTACAACAAAGTATCTCCAAATTAAAATCTTTTCGAAACTAATGTTCAAGGTCGTTACTCTGGTTTAGACTTGCTACAGTAAATTCAGAAGCAGCATGCGTTTATTTGCACAGTTGGGAAGAACAAACACTGTCCTATCCTCTTAGAGCCCAATCATTTAAAAATAGTGCTGTTCATGGGAACCTGGTGTTCATCTTGGAGCCTATTTTATAAAGGGCCACAAACATTCATAAAGATCTATAAATAAACTATTGGGAGAGTTGTTTTGKTTTTTATTTCCAACAGTACTGCCATTCCAAACATTCCTATTGGCACCATTTTGCACTACAGTACTGAGAAGGAGTCTCCTTATAGATATTTTAAGTATTGTCTTTGATTTCAAAAGCAGGTTTAGGTCCTGCTAAAGCTCTAGTAAGCCTTCATTAACAAAGCATGCTCAAGGACCAAAAAAGGCAAGAATACATTCCTGAAACAGAAGGAATAGAAGATAAAATGGTTATTTCATGGCTCCCACAGGATCCTGTAAAATTATGTATTCTGTCTCTCAAGTCAGTAATACTGTACATGAGTTATAACTATCAGGTTTTCTCCAAAATTAATAGAGCAAACGATGTGTCCAAACATTATAACAGACCACTTTGGACCCTGGGTGGTATGGTGTGTGCAGAGTGTCACAGAATGATTCAAGGGGTCTCTGAGCAGCCCACTGGCCCATCTCTGCCAAAATTATAAAAGTGGTGTCAATCAAGTCCAYCTCCAACCATGAAGCCAAAATACGCTGCTTAGTGGAAAAGATACTAATCCTGAAGACAGATATTTATCAGAACTCCAAAGGAGACATCAGTAATACATGTTTTTAAATTTTCCTGTGGATTGTGCAACCCAACACCAGCAAAAATTCATGTTCAGCTGGTCAGAGATTTCCATGTATATCCAGTTCTGAAACTATTTAACTAAAGTACTTAATCCCCACGAAGCATGTGGATCAACCCACACCTCCAGCTGACAGCCAGCTTAGCGACAAAATATACTATTCACCAGAACACTATCTCCCCATTTTACCTTCAACTTTTCTTTCATGTTTGAAGTCTCTCTYATCTTCTTGTACTCTTTGATGTCTGTGGCCTGAATGGCAGATTTTGATTTTGAAATCCAGTTCAAGAGCTCAGCACTTTCAGCCTCAAACCTGGTTTAAAAGGTCAGACAATTTTTTTTTTTTTTTGTCATTTTTCCCTATTCAGTCACTCTGTCTTAAAAATCAGAAGTCTTAAAGTTCAGCACATTACTCAATCCCAAARCAGCAAGGCTGCACAAAAGGTTCATGTTTCTCATGTTACTACTCACAGGCGGTAGGACAGATACAGACTTTCAAAAACCTGCCATAGTGAAAATCGTATCCATGGTATTAGCCTTTGGGAGCAAATTGAGAATGCATAGTGCAATTTATTTATTTTTTTTTTTAGACATATCTTCATGCAAACTATTACTGTTTCTTTTAATATGTCACAAAAGGTATCTCTCAATGCTGAGTATTTTGAAAGTAGTAAACTAAACCTCAGGAACAAGACAAATAAGAATTACAGTTCTAGTTTTCATACAAGTCTGCAACACTATTTAGTCTGAAGAAAAAGCTAGCAGCTTAAGTACTCATGACAGTGACAGTGGACAAACCTTTTCGAACACTTAGCTGACTRAAGATTAGCTTATAGCTTAATATTTTTGGCTACAGTTGGACATGTCTATACTAACATATCTTTCTTATGCTTAAAACCTCTAAGCTACAACCCACCACCACCAAAAAAACAACAAACAAACAAAAAACTCAACTCGCAAATTAACTAATACTGTACAGAATTTGAGAGAAGGATAGATATACTATACAGATGACAAGTCAGACCATATTACAATTATATTACTAAACACAGTGTAAATCCTAACATGGAATAACAGAAGTCACTGTCCATCACTCAAAGTTTTCATGGGAAAACCTGCAAAATTCTAGTTACTGGCCATTTGTTGGTTTCAACATAAGTAACTGGTATCAGACAAAAGCATCAGAAGGTTTAACCTATTTTAACTGACTCTGTCCTTAATACAGTTTGAACTCTAGAAAAAGAGATAACAGATCAAATCWCTTTTGCTTTCAAAGTCTAAAATAGTTTCTGTGACTCATGAGACACCCAGAGAAAAGGGACAGATGGGTTGCCGACTCCATTACTGCCCTGGGACACCCACATGCATACACCACCTCCACCAGGGCTCGGAGGGTCTGACCAGGGTCCTCAAGAGGGTTTGGGCAGGTTCCTCACCCTTCAAACCTCCATTCCTCCTCCAGAAAAATGAAGAGAACAACTCTTCTTCATTGTGCAAACACACATCACCTAGCACAGTGACTCCCTGCTCCTGACGCAGCCCTCTATCCTCTCCCTAAATGACCTGCCAAAGGTTTAAACTAGTGACACCTCAAAGAMATGAGCATTTTCTCAGGCAAGCACAAAAATCAAAATTATGAGTATACAGAATTTACTTTCTTAATTATCTTGAAACAATTCCTTTAGTTTTAGGTATGCTATTTAATAAAGACACTGCAACTCATGTCATTAAGTAGTGTTTAGCCTAGAGAGGAGAAAGCTCTGAGGAGACCTTATAGCAGCCTTCCAGTACTTAAAGGGGGCCTACAGGAAAGATGGGGAGGGACTCCTTATCAAGGAGTGTAGTGATCRGATGAGGAGTAATGGCTTTAAACTGAAAGAGGGTAGATTTGGATTAGATATTAGGAAGAAATTCTTTATTGTGAGGGTGGTGAGGCACTGGAACAGGTTGCCCAGAGAAGCTGCGGATGCCCCATCCCTGGCAGTGTTCAAGGCCAGGCTGGATGAGGCTTTGAGCAACCTGGTCTAGTGAAAGGTGTCCCTGCCTGTGGCAGAAGGGTTGGAACTACATGATCTTCAAAGGTCCTTCTAACCCAAACCATTCTGTGATTCTATACATGCAAATCAGTCAGCCATTCCAGATATACTTGTGAAAGGAGACATCACTGTAACGTTGTTCTTACTACTAAATACCAGGAAGATGGAATAGGTTTCTGAGCCTTTTTTGTGCAGTTTCTCCCATTTGTCCCATGTACTTTATGGAGATTAGAAATAAATAATAAAGAACRTTAGAAATAAATAATAAATAAATCAAAATACTTTCACAACACATTTTAACCAAAGATGAGGAGATGTTTTTCCAAAAGAAAGTAAATATAATCAATTCTATCTTTCAGCGAAAGAACTGAGGTACAAAGGACTGAAGACCTGCTTTTTTTGAGAAACAAAACACCCTCGTTTCCCTTTGAAATTAATGGAAGTTGCAGGCTTTCTGTTGCTCTGAAAACAAGGCTGTATATAACATTTCCTTCCCACTCCTCAAACCCAACCTCACAACCACAACTTAAGTATTCCTCACTCGCATAAAAGAAGATTCAAAAGCCAAGACCAAGACACGAGTCTATGTAGTATCTAGTGAGCAAGGGAAAATGGCAATGACATATACTTACTTTTTCTTTGCTTCACTGTCCCCTGGGATTTGCCTTTTCTTTGGGGGTGGCGGTGGAGGCAACTCCTGTCTGGATTGTTTAACCGTTACCTGTTCCTTCAATGGCATTGTCTCTGCAGCAGTCTTCTGTGAAACCTGTGACATCCCTACGCTTCCTACAGCTTGAGTTACCTATACAAAATAAGTTAGCAAAAGGCTTAAATGCCATTTCTAACACAACTGAATTGCTTTTGCTTAGTTCCTTTTTTTCATCAGTCATAAAAGCCCATTCATTCACTGCTACAAATGACCATATCTAGCCATGAAGCACCTTTATCACAGATGCACTCCAGAGAAAAACGTCATTATTTCCATTTTACAGATGTGAACCACACATTAAAATTCTCAGTTCAACCAGAATTTCATGCCAGTCCAAGTGAACYAAAATCAACAAAATAAGCATTATATCTATTTTCTTTTATAATCGTTTGGCTCACAGAAAGAACCAAGGTCCTCTGGGTTTATTAACACACAATTCTGTATTTTATACTCATAYCCCATAAAACCAAGCCTAGATCTCAGAAAAAGCTAATACACACTGGATTTGACCTAAAAAGTCACTCAAGTCAATAGAAACCTTCCACACTCTTTAAMGGGTTATAAAGTAAGTCCCATGGGAATCAACCTGTAAGTTCTAAGTATGTGCTCGATATTTAGGGGGAGCGAAAGGATGAAGACAGGATTTGGCACTCTCCAGTGCTTTGACTCAAATGCAAGAATAAATTAAAGCCACATGGCTAAAATGGACCCCTACTCAGATTGCACAACTCATTCACTATACACTAAATGGATGATGAATCAGTGCTCCAGCCTTCACAATAACAACATTTTAACATCACAAAAAAGGGATATATGACCATAAAACTGTCAAACAAAATTCTCGCAATGGGAGTTCTGTCTAAATAAAAACATTACCAAGCACTCAAAATACTAAAATAAACATTTAACAATCCAGCTTGGCTATGATCCTTACAAAGCAAACAAACAACTACTCTATTTTCAACAGATGAGAAATCATACTCACAGAGCATAAATGCTTGTATGACTCCCATTTATCTATCTATTCTGGGTTTGGGGTTTTGTCTTTGTTTTCTTTTAGTATCAGATTTAATCCAGTCCCAGCACTCTTATAATTTTTAAAGGCATTTGCATTGATTGATAATGCATGGCAAGCCTGCTTTACTCATCAGAAAAATGAAGCTTAATCTGTGTGAGAAAGGAGTAATAGTACTAGTCAGGTTAACAACTTGGGGTTTTGAAGACCACTTTGTCAGCAGATAGTCAGCCCCACGTGAAAGAGCACTCACCTACCTCTCTAGCCTGACGCCAAGAACACTCCTGGGCAATTCTGTGACAGTATCAATGAGGTTTGCATACATACAGACATCTAAACAGCTAAAAAGTAATAAAGCCTTGTTAAGTACCTGGTTAGAGTAATCCTCTAGCTTCTGAACCAAACTGTCCCACCTCTGAGTTAGTTCTTCTTGATCTTGATCGATTTTACTGGATGCTCTACCATTCCCAAGGATTTGGGCCACATCCTGACCTAGCTCATTCAGCTGGTCTAGTGTTTGCCGTTTCATACCCATGTCCTCTTTCAAAATCTGAAGTTAAAAGAAAACATTAAAAGACGACATCAAGTATTCTGCCACCCCTTAGCTTTTAATTCCATGGGGACAAAAAAAAAGAAGTACTATCTGAGCCACATGCATAATCGGTTTCAAAACAGTTCTTGTGTAACAAAGCACTAACGGACACTCTTCAAAAGAGCACATCCCTGAAATAGCTCCTAGAGCAGTCAGCAGCATCTCTTGAGTAATAGTTACAAATTATTAGTTCAGGTACAAGCTGCACCAATGTATTAAAGGAAAAAACCACAAAACCAAAAACACAACACACAAACCCACACTTTGGAAAACACAGCTGACTGGTGGCCTGCAATAAACTCCAAACCCTGTCAAAAACCCAGGATAGCTGTTTCAAAGTTTCCAAAGTATCATGCATTCACAGCTCCTACTGGAGTCAAACTGGTAATCTGCCATTCATTTAGTCTATAAGACTTGACAGGATAGAGCAGGATAGTGATACTCACTGCTAGTTTTCGAACATTCACACTCAGGTCTGTTTGATCTTTGAAGTTGCTTGTCTGGACCTTACTCAAAGCCTCTTCTTTCTCAGTTAACCAAGCTTGCAATAAGCACTACAGATCATAAGAAAAATAGCACAAGAAAAATACCAAGTTTGTCAAACAGCTATTGACAATTCCTTCTTTAAGATCTTTGCATTCAAAGCACAGTTCTGCAGTTTTTATATGCAGGAATTTCAGTTGGCATTAACAAAAATAGTACATAAAAGGGGACAAAAAACATCAGATCAGAGAACTAAGTAATACTTTCCAGCAAAACAATTTCAACAAAACCATTTCTCAATATATCAGAGCACACCGCCCCCAAAGTTATTTATAGCGACCAGATACCCACCATAAAGCTGATGTAGGACTTATAAATTTTATTAGAATTAAATATATCAAAATGCTATGTAYGCTTTCTTTCATCCACCCTTCTTCCTCTGTGATTCAAAACCAGCCATTACAAACATTTTCTCACAGAAGCTACACCACTGATCATTCAGAGCTCTTTTATCCAGGCAGTCAGTCAAAGACTCAGATGTTAATTAGTCACCACCCTGTTTACTGTACCTACTTCCAATTGCAGAATAACTTCAGCAAATACTGTCTCATTAACTGCTGAAAGCTGGAGTGGTCTGCTCTGGATAGTACTAACTCTGGGATCTTGAACTTTTCCCACTTTTTTCTAGGAAACCTGTCCAGGGTCTCACTTCTCTTCAGTCACACAGCACTCCTATGGAAACTCCAGCAATAACTGGCATCAAGTACCGGGAAGGATTTTATACATTTCATATTATGTCGCAACATATTGCTGCTGCTGCACAGCCATCTCCATAGATAGAATACCCAGCTCTCTATCAAGCTCAGTTGCATAGCCACAGGCACACTGCTGCTCCTCTGTCTTTAAAAAAAAAAAAAAAAAAGACCAAAGATACAGCAAGGCAGACCTTTTTGTTCTTTGAACAACACACTTTACAATAGCCACTAGGCTCCTCACTCTAGCTGTATATTTTTGGCATTGTCCCAGAACTGTCCCAGCAACTTTTGGGCCAAAGGGTTAAGGCAGTTTACATTGCCAATGCAAATCAATATGCAAAATGTACAGACAGCAAATACGATGGTGGTGGAAATGCCATAAGGCTGTGAGAAACAAAATTATAACACCACATACTCTCTGGAAAAGTCACGCTGGCATCCCAGCCAACATATTTTATGCATAAGAGGAGCTTAAAAACCYTTCAATGTATTCATTTAATTTCTGCTAAATCAGCAGTCAAAGATAACTCTCCCTAGAAAACTGAAACATAATTATCACAGTGCTAAGAAATATCTGGCACTGATTGAGGAATTTGTTTCCTGAGTGGTAAGAATTGTGTTGACTTGGCAATGTGGTTTCCAAAAATTTTTTAGGCAGCCACAAAAAGGCTGATGTATCACTGTTGCTCATCTCTCCATCTGGTTGGGCGAAATGGAAAATGATAGTACCTAAATGTTTTAGTTACTTTTGTATTAACAAAGTGTTTGTATTAACATTTTTAATTAGTTTCAAATTGCAATTTTTGTAGGTCACTTGATAATTCTTGAGGACTGAGAACTGTAACTCAAACCTGTTAGTAATAAATGCATTGTTCAGAGTTGCACAACAAACGCAAACATAGGCTGATCTAAACCACCTAAAATAAACTTCTATTTCCTCACCACTTGCTATCTGACACTCTACATTAAATAAACATAACTTAWTTTTTTTCACTTTTACAGAGCAACATAATTACATACAAATTTAAAAAAGCTGAACGCAAAGCAACTCCAACAGAAGATGACACTCTTAACAGTATTGTAATAGTCAATGAGTGGTCACTTTTCCCCAGACAAATCTAAGGGTGGAAGAGGACAGAAACATGTTCACATAGGGTCATCAAAACTGAGAGCACTTGAAGCCCATACCTTGACATGCAGAGCGAGAATTTTTGAGGAATCCTTATTTCTCAACTCGGAGACTTACCTTGCCCAAGAGTTGCCAGAAAATATTAGCACACAATTTTCTGTATGTACATACACATATGCCCATGCAGTATTTCAAAGAAATATATATAACTAGATCCTTGGCATTGGATAAACCAGAATCTGAACCTTGGGTCCATATTAACAAGGTCACATGAGCTGCAAATTCAGCTTATCAATATACTGCAAATAGATATGGGAGGGGTCAGGGAGAAACACATATGCAACCCCAAAAAATGCAGTCAAAACATCCCTSTCAAAGAAACCCTATCAAAGTAACTGATAGCAACGGCTCTATCAGCACTGTTCTACTTCTTTCAAATGTCTAAACAATCTTTGTGTACTGCAGAGTTTAAACAATAGCTTACAGTGATAAATACCATCATTTAAGAAAACAAAACAATTTAAGTAAAACCTTCAAAGGAAAAGCCATCAAATATTTAAAGCTGAGACACAAAACAAGCTCTAGCAGTAGGCATGCAAACCTAACACATGTAGTTGTGCTACCATATTGTATGCCATCAGTTAATTTGTGTTTGAGCAGTATATTTAATACATACGTAAAATGCACAATAACAAAGCAAGAAAACACTCACAACGCCATCATCTTCACAACTCAACTGTTTGCCTAAACTTAGCAAAATGAGACGAGCTGCATGCTTCGCTATATTGACCAAATGTTTTATGTTACTGATTTTGATAACAGTATCTATTGATTAGTTGATTACACAGTTTGATACATGTATCCACGTTGGAAGCACATATACCTTCATTAGGAAAATTTCTGTAATTACCAAACCACCAAATACCTAATGATTCATTGTCATTTTGCTATCATGGATATTCCCACTTCTTGGCCATTTCGCAAGCTACCTTGGAAATTATTTTATAAGGAATTATAAACTTCCTTACTTAAACTTTGGAAAATACTTCTCTTGCACTGCACAGGTACTCTACTCCTCAAGAAACACTGGGAACCCAAACAATAACACCAAATCTAGTTTTTCAAGGCTTTTTTTTTCCTGAGAGCTGTTAAACCCTACTAAGGGGTTTGGGKTTTTTTTTGTTTGGTTTGTTTTTCCCTCCACAAATCAACCAGCCACTCTGGGTAACTGAAGAGCTACTAACCTGCTCTTCCAGCAGCTCCTGCCATAAAAGCTGAATTTCTTGCAACTTGACCCGTCGTTCTTCAGTCCAACGACAAACTGCTGTCCACCGCTCGCCAAGCCTCTACAAAAGCAGGAAACACTCGTGAACATTCACAAGCCTCACAAGGAAACTCAAAAATCATATTCAAAAGCATAATTTCTACTTCACAGTAACCTCTTTCTACATTATAGCTACCTTCTTGCCAGTAATCGCCATTATTGTATGGCAGAAAGCTGGAGGTTAAAACTTTCAAGAGCATTCACCTACGGCCTTACCTCTGCTCTTGCTGAAGTCTGTGAGCTATTTGATCGACTTCAAAAGGAGCAAACAAAGTAGCATGAATTCTGTTTCAATAAATTCTGTTTCACACTCCCTATACTTCAGGTTACAGTCTAACTTCTGACAAAAATGGGAAAATACTTCACATGATATTCTCCAGATAAATTGTGCTCATGTTTTTAAATATTTTTCCCATCAGATCTTGAATTCCTAATGGAAATTACTTATGTGAAATAAGACTTGTACTGTGCATCTTCCCATTTTATAATGAAACTGCTGAAAGGATACACTACAAAAGTGCCTAAGTCACTGGGAATGCGAACAGCTTGACTCATCAGGAATCGAGCTTGAAAGTCACCAAAGCACTTTTGCAGGTTTTACCCTGAACAAAYTTAATAATTATTTACATTAATATTACTTCTAAAAAAACAGTAGTTTAAATTACTTTCTAGGATAAATTGTCTTTAAACACAAAACTGTTGATTAACAGTTATATGCAAAAGTTTTAAGTGCCTGCTACTACAGTTAAAAGAGAGGGCTCTAACATTTTACCTGCAATTGTTCTTCCAGAATAGCTGTTGCACTTTCCCCACTGCTTTCATCAACAATGACCACCATGTGCGTTAGGGAGTTTACCTTCACCTGTTCTGTCTCTAGGTCACTCTGCAGGGTCTAGAAGAACAAATCAGAGGTTACCAACTTTGAATACATTTGCTAATCTGCTATATTTTGGCCACAGAGACTAACACAACTTCTGTGGCAAAGTACTTCAGATTCAACAGTTAAGCACACRTTTTACCACTGGGAATCACTGCACAGTTTAAATAAATGTAAGCAAAAGACTGCTAGAAGTGAACCCAAAACCATTCTGTTAAAATGTTGGAAAACATGAAGGAGTGCTTTAAGCTGTATGCATCATACTTGACTAGAAGAATCATATGACAACTTCATCGACTTTCTGTATGTCTACTGTTACAGGTAAGAGAGCTTAAGTGTTTCTATAAAAAGCTATTACTGTTAATAAGCAAGTATCCTAGGGCACGGCAAACAAAAATCACTACGAACATTCATCTTTTAATAGTTGACAATACAATTCTTGTAAGTATTAACGGTGCTATAACTGATCATGATGTTCAAAGACAATAGTCAAAAACTGCAGAAAGCATACAGTTCTGATTAGTTTGAAATAATCTATAGATTTAAATATTCATACAACTTCTAGAAGAACAGAGTCCATGGTTAAAGCCTACTTCTGAAATATCTCTGCAAGATCAATATGCCTTTTAAGTACTGTAAATATCATTTTTAATCCCAGAATATCCTAAGCTACTCCATGAACAACACGCCTCAAACTCCCCAGACTTTGAAGACAGAGGAAAGAATGCAAATGTGGGACAGGAAATTACACAGACTAAAAATACTCCGCAGTTCACCCTGTGAGGTATGCCCCATGCTGGGGAGAAGGTCAAACCTCAGCACTGAGTACGAAAACCAGAGCTGCAACCATAACAAGTATCAAAAGGCCATCTTTCTCCTTCAAAAAAACCACTGCAGGCTAGAAAGGCTGGACTCCCACCCGGAAACTTAATTGAGACACAAACCACTTCCAAAACACTGCGCACATCAGAGAGCCGTGTCTATGCATCCCCTTAGGATGCGATCCCTGTAAAAGCAGGGACTGGAATCAGTGACTTGGGAGGCCCTTCCTGATAGTTTTAACTCCTGCATTATTTTAATCTGCAGGTCTCAAGCATGCTTTAGCAATGCCTGCCAGTCATTTAAGGCAAGTTTGTCCACAGTATGTTTCATACTGTCCCTCACACCAACAATTTACCTGGAGAGGTCTCATTTCCTGCACAAAGTGAGGGTAACACAATTTCCCCTACAGGTTTTGCTTCCTGCATGAAGCAAAGATAACAGTTTCTGCAATAGTCATCAGTGCTCAAGCTTCCAGTTAAAGCAGCACTTCCAGAAACTTCCAATTCTTTTCTACCCCATCCTTTTCTAAACATCAAATGCAGCCCCTCAGCATACAGCCATATACAACTTCTGATGATATCAAGTTTCTCGCTAAGGAACCCACCAACGTACACATCTTCCAAATACTTCTCCCATACATATTACGTAACAGACAAAAAGGTTTACTTTATGTTCTTCCAGCTGTTTTTGAAGGGACTCCAAATCTTCCGCTAAGAGCTGAGATTCCATCTTCTGAATGCGTTCTTCTGTGACCGTCAGCCAGTCGGACAGCTGCTGTAACTGCTGCTTCTGGAGCTCCATCAACATGTCGTGTAGGCTGYAGGGGGAAGAACAGGCAGAGTTATTTCAGAAACAGTTTTCCCAAGGAAAGAGACTAAGTTCTAGTTCCTATAGGAAAAAAGCAAGGCCATTCATAAACCAGCTAGCTATCAYCAAATAAAATTTTCACCATTAAGCTAAGGCACACAGTTAAGTATCYTTGTTTCTTTCTCAAGAAAAAAAGTTAGCGAATTATGCAATTTATATCAGGGATTGTTTCTTGCAACAGGGATTTGCCGCTAATAGAGCCTCTGCTGCGAGTTGCAACAAAATGCAGTTTCTCTCTTGATGTGCAGCTCTTAGCCTGATAACCCACAGGCAGGAAAAAATTCTTCTAAGTGCTTTTTAGTTGTGTAAACACACATAGCTATCCACATCTACTGTATGCTTTATTGAGGAACTTAAACTACTGAAACAATATTAAAAACACATTTAGGTAACTACTGCATGTAGATACTATATATTTAGTCTGGCACATTTATATAACATAAGAGTCGCAAAATACTTTTATATAAGAATCCAGAAAACCCAGCTATATTAATTTCTTTTGTTTCACCTTGCAAAGTATGAAGATGGTGGATTTCATGTCACAAACTGAAGAGTTAATTCTGGAAAAAAAAAAATCTTACAAATGGATGCAAACCAACTCCTCCGAGATGCAGTAAGCCCCCAGGTCAGTCCCGCAGCTCTAGGAGAGGTTAKGCAGCGTGACTCACCGGGACTGCCTGTCCATGCTCTCCACCCTGAGCTCCTCCCAGCGGGAGTTCAGCAGCAGCATTTGCTCCTGGATCTCAAACTCCTCTTCGGGCGACAGATTTCCCTGGGCCACCAGTTGGTTTCCAGCCTGCAGAACGCTGCCCACGCTGCTCTGGTGCGCAGTCAGTTCCATCATAAAACCCTGGAAATGGTACAACCAGCCATGTCACCATGATCTGTGAGCTCCTACAGGAGTTTACAAATTTGTAAATGTCCTAATAAATTGTCATGTTTGAAACAGTGCTGCAGAATGAGCTGGCACCATCAGACACAAGCATGGCAGACCTGTTCCTCTCTATGACAGAAGATTCTCCATGAGCTGTAAAAATTCTGGAGCCAGTAAAATAAAGCTAATTGAGGAAAAAAACCTGACCACCTCAGAGAAAAAGCTGTTTGTAAGAAGACAGCCTTTGAACAAATGCACCAAGAAAATACAACAGAAACTTACCTATGGCCAAGAGAACATAAAAAAAATCTGAAGTGTATCGTAGGAAAGCAAGTAGAACCCTATGAGTTAATAACTTTAAGAATTCACATATTTACTATAAATCCAGAACACCTCCTCCTTTGGTTCATGGCTTTAAAACTGTAGCACAAGGGGAAAAAAAAATTCTTCATATTGATCAGCATTCAGATTTTAAATTCAATTGTATACAGTAAGCTGACACAGGAGAAAACTAAAACATCTAACATGACACTTGAAACTTTTAGCAACATTAGAACATTTGTTCAGACTTGGAACAGAACCAAAACAAAATAATTTGGAAACAACAATAATTTGGAAGCAACAACACATGTTTCTGAAATAAACTATGCTAATCATGACAGGGRGACCACTGAACTAAATTGACATGATTATCAGTTTCAGCATTGCCCTCATTTAACAGCAAGTGACATAAGGCTGACCAGGCTTTTTAGCAGTTGGCAGCAGAGAAGCATGAATCAGCCTGGATCCGACTGTCCCTGTATCAAAGACACCAGTGAGCCAGCCACCGAAAACTGATTAAAACAATACATTAAAGTTTCAAAGCATGTTCCACTAAGTTCTCCTAAAAAGATCTATTTCACTTTCAAGAAGCTATTATTTGTCAACACAAAAAAAACCAAACAACAACAAAACCAACAAAAAAACCACATCACATTCAGTTAGAGGTGCTTTTAATTTAGAAAAAAAGGCAAGACAAAAGGAACAGAATGGCAGGTTTTGGATAAAGACTACGACATGGAAGTTCTGCAGCTCACGCACACACAAAAACACACCCCACAGCAAATGATTTTTCAAGAGAAGCTTACTTCATGGGTGGAAAATTGCTCTTTGACTTCCTCAACATCACCAGATATTTCCTCCTGTTCCCGAAATGCATCCTCAGCTGACAGCAACCATGTAAGAACTTCTTCCAGAGCAACTTGGTAGCTATCCAAGTCCATATCCACCTCTGTCACTGTGCTGGGAGTCTCTGCTCTAGAACTGCCCTGCTCGTCTTCAAGTGCTACAGCCTAGGCAGCCAAGAGAAAAGTTATGTCTTACAAGTGCACAGAAGATGCCTTCCCAAATGATACCAGAAACAGAACAACTAAGATCCCTTTTAACCCTTCATAAAATGTTAAAAGTAATCGTTGTGTACATTTTAATGAGAAGGGCCACAGTCGCCACTAATGAACTTTCATTTTAAAATAAAGAACCTGGATAGAAAAGACAACTTTAATCTTGCTCATTTAACAGTGGATCTCACACCCAAACAAAAACCCATCACTACCACCACCACAAGTCCTGCGGCAAACTCAGTTTAAGATTTTGGGCTACCCTCTCCAGCTTGCCAAGACAAATGAGAAAGAGAAGCAGAAGAAAGAAGTGTAACAAGGTGGAACTTTATATCTCAACATACAGGATTTTGTACATGAATCAGAAAAGAAGAAAAAGGAAGATAGAACGACTGAAGTCAATCACAAAGAAGATGCCATGATTTTTCATATTTTGACAATTGTGTTGCCCAAGACAGAAGGCAYGTTCCAGAGGTAACTGACAAGCCTGAAGATCAGCTAAAATTACAACTCAAGAAAAGCCAGGCAGACTTTGATGACAAACACACCTGCTGCATGTTGAACTCTCCATCCTCACACTCCTGCTTGTATCTCCTTGGAAGGGTCTCCACCTCCCGGATGTCTTCCATAGTGACTTGCTTAGGAAGGACCTCAAACAAAGAGGTTAAATACATAATAATAGATTTTTTGTCTGGAAGCTGTACAGCAACATCTGCAAAGAGATAAAATATGKGGAAAAATGAATGAAGAAACTATTTCTAAATCATTACTTAGAATACAGTTAAGACTTTATGYATAGTGTAAATCACAGATTCTCCTGTTAAGTAGCCTTTAGTAAGCTTTAAGTTAAAAGGCCAGATTTGACATCRGTTGAAAGCAGTATGAAAGAGGAAAAAAATTTTAAAAAAATAAATTTTCCACATTTCGAAGTGAATTCACATTAAAAGGCACGATCTTTTTGAAGTAAGAGCACAAACCTGAAATTACTAAGGAATAAAAACGGTTGGGGAAAATTATTCTGGAGCATCTCCCAAGCAGAAATGCAGTTCAGGGACAGTATCCCACATAAACAAACATTTCCACTTAGGCTCTATCCCCACTCCCAGCATTGGTCAGTTCATTTTCTTACTTTTCACATGAAAAAGAGTTTCACCGACACAGGTTCACTTATGTCTCCGGTAATAAGTCCTACCCATTCAGTTAACACTTGCGGTTTTTTGTGGGTTTTTTTGGTTTTGTTTTTGGTTTTTTTATAGAAGATGGTGCTTGAATCTATAAAGTTTGAGAGCTTGTCTTACAGAATGAATCTTCGGAGGCTCACTTCAAAGCAGAGCGACAGCTCAGGATTTTAAAAAGGAGCCATAAAAGTTTCCCGATAAGCATTCCTACACCGTAAGTACTCACAGCACTGGCAGCTACTGCTACTCAGTGTATATATAAAGAACAAAAGYTCATGAGCTCTTAAGCTATCCCATTCTACATAATGCTCTACTTCATCTGAAAAGCACAGACCCTTGCCGTAGAACTCCTACCTAAAACAAAACAAAGCCAGGGTACCAACTTCACTTTCTGTATACTACCTCTGAATGGTAAGCCAAGCTGAACCTTAACATTCAGGAAGTCGAAGCATATGCACGCACGGACATACCTTTACCCTACAAATTACATTCTTTTAAACCCAAATTTAAGGGCTTGAAACAAAATATCACTGCACAAACTGCTGGAATTTGCATTCATAGTAAGTATCAATAGAAGAAATTTCTTTCAAGAGAGCTCAAAAAAGCGTCTAGTCAGGTACAATAACTATATCCCACCTTCAGGATCCAACAGCTTCTCAATTCCCAAGTGGTTCTTGGCTATGCTGAAAGCATGTTCCAGTCTCTCAACTGGGGACATCTTTATAACTTTATCCCAGCTGAAAAGCTCAGGTCTAAAAGTAAAGACAAAACAGGAAAGAAAGCAGTAAATTTTATCTGAAGAAAAAATTCCATACCATGAAGAATATGAAGTTACGGATATGAAGGTAGCTACCGAAGTAATATAAACATACACACAAAACAAACATAAGTGCATACACACAAAAGCACAAATACAAATATGTGCTTTCTTTTTATTAGTGAGAATCTGGCAATCACAAATCAATTAGCTGACTGCATGTCCACAGCAACACCCACCTTCCATTCTCTGTATTCTATACATATACTCATTGACTACAATAGGAGATGAAATACTACTAACAAGAAAATAAACAAACTCTGTGTTTAAAATTTATTCCAGAACCAGTTTTCATCAACTGTTTCTTTCACAGCATTACTGTTACTACATGCTTTCTGCGTCAGGCTCTGCTGGGTAATCAAGAGTGACTCTGTTCCTGGAGAGCCTCCTTCCAAACTTGTGACGTGGCTCAGTGACCAGCCCAGACCATCTCAGCCAGGAGCAGCAGGGGTCTCCACCCTTTCTCACTCACCCTGCCCCACGGCCTTTTYCCCCCCCATTAAAAAAACCCTACAAAAAACCCACCCCATCACAAGTGCTCATGAGAGTCACAATGCGAGTCAGCCCAAGGAGCTGACCGATCACAGTGCCAGCTGCCTTCCTCCCACATTAGCGTTAACCAAAGCAAATCTCCAGCCCAGCTGTGCACCCAAAACACACCGGCAGGTCTCAAGGGGAAAGAGCAGAGCATGGAGCAGGAAGTGGGGTCAGCAAATAGGGCCCCCTCCCAGTGGTACCTCGTGCCGTGACAGGGCACCATCAGCCTAGTGCTGCAGCAGCACAGCTGTAAGACTACAGAGCCATTAAAACACTTTCCATTCCCTTGTAATAGTGGCTTCTCATTAAAACATTGCTATTGATTCTGTGCTTTATAGAACTTGGGAAGGAAGAGATGGGCTTGCCTGAATTTTTTTTAATGCTTAATTCAGTTGTAAATTGACCTGAGAGTATTCTTTTAACATCTGTGGAATCATTACACTTTGTGAAACAGGAAGACCACAAGCCAGCAGGGTCTGAGAAGCAAAAAGCCAGAGGAAGGTGGGGTGAGCAGGGAGCAGAGATATGCAAAGATCCTGAGAGAAGCTGGCGGAATACCGTACCTCCATGCAAGAAACAAGGATAACCACATAGATTCACATAAAACTTTAGCGGAGACTTTTACTTTGAAAAACACATTGCAAGAAGTATATTGTATATGCACTACCTGCACACCGCCATGATAACACAATTTTTCATAAAATGCTATCTGGGTATTTACTTATGAGCAAGAAAATTGTACCAAAGAGCAGAATTCAATTCAAAGAGGAACTAAGCTAATATTAGGAAATGAAAGAGACCAGCACAGTAAAATGTTAAATGTCCTATTACCGCATACAATTCTGTTAAGTACTGCAAGTGTTAGAAAGTTACTAGATATTATAGCCAAGAGGTAGCACTGCTAACAATTGTTGATAGATACATAAAGAGAAAAGCAAGCTACTAAACCTCTTAATGGGATGCAAAGAGATTGTCCTGTATTAAGTGTCATATTAAGTTGAATTAAAAAACCAGTATTGAAAATGCCCCTTAGGCACAGAAGCACTACTGTCTGGGTAAGCTAAATAGTTTTGCTGTCCTACCACTTCTGCAACCTGCGCCAACCCCCTTGGTTCCTTGCAAGTGCCTCTTAAAGTTTTTCTTTCAAAGCTGACCTAAATTTAAACCCAGGTCAAGATCTCCCAGAAGTGTGGAGAAAATGGTGCTTCCCTGGCTAAAGGACTGGTGCCCAGGGACAGCAAAGCTGAATTCTGACACGCTGGCAGCTGCCAGGCTCCCAGGAAGAGGGAATATAAAGGCTCAGAGATCAGCAGAACCAGGTAACTGAGAAATTTTAGGAAGCCAGAGGAAAGCAGTTACTCAGTTAAAGTTTTCAGCAGGGGCTTTTGCTACTTAACAGTGCTCTGAGAAGGGCAGAGCTCGCAGACTTCAGATCCCACAAAGCCCAAGTACATAATCACAACGCATAAGGACAACAAACAGCCTGAAGCCAATTTTGCTACCTCTCTCCTTCTGCTTCTCTCAGCTCACCTAGGTCTCACTTGTTTCTAAAGCTGGCACCCTCTCCATCACAAAGCTTCACAGGTTCAGCAGCAGAGCTACGCCACTACAAGCAATTACGCTGGTATGTACAGCTCACACCACCCAGAGAAGGGACTTGGGAATACTTCTGATAAACTCCAGAGAGACCTTTGCTAGTATTGCTCTGCCTTTGCAGAACAGTCCTTCCAAACTTTCAGGAGCCCTCAGCGCGGTACAGGCGCTCCCGATGCATCCATGCAGGCTGAACACAAGCCAGCTCTGGCCTATAAGGCACATCGGTGTGTCAGGGCAGACCCGTCCTGAAGCCAGCAAGCCTGTGACCGAGCCTATTATTTCAGTCAGCACAGGCCAAATGGGCACTTAAGGGCAGAGAACAGCAGGCTCAACGTGAACAGGTGCTTTTGTGAACACTTTATCTGCTGGGTATAAATATTTTGGGTGTTTGTAAAGCATTTGCCATGACAGATACCTGGTAGCCAGGAGGTCTGGTTAAATTCTAGATATTATCATATCATTACCATGTTAAAAGGGTTATTTATGGTTAAGAACAGTCAGCCCTTGCAAAGCAATGAGCTGACTTCATTTAAAGTACGCCGGATTAGAACGGATTGCCCAGAAGCAGATCTCAAAGAAAATAAAAAAAAAAAAAAAAGTAAGTTTGGTATGTAATTTTCATAGGAGTCTGCAATGATGATTTCTTTAGACTACCAAAAAGTTCTCCAAAAATCAGAAAGAACACAAAAGGTCTGTGCAAAGAAGCTTTAACAGCATTCCTTACAAAGTATAATGAAGAAGCTAATGAATACGGTACAGATACCTGAAGTATTCTATCACCCTTTGATTCTTCTGCTCAACAGCGCTCCTGAAAGAACTGCATACATTGCCTTTCAAGCAACATACATTCAAAAACTAAGAAAAGCCACAGAGCCTGTCTTTCTTATTCCTTCATTTTGAAGCTTCTGTACCTTCCTACTAAAATGATATGGCAAACTCCAACTGAAGAAACGTTTACCTTTGCAGAGGAGGGAGGGCAGGAGGAAGGAAGTGGTCAACCCCCCCTGCAGAGGCCCGTTCAGCATATTCACTGTATAATGCATGTTAAGTGGGATGTAAATCCACTTCAATTAGCAAGTGTGCATGCACGTGCAGGAACTGAGAGTTACACTGCTGCCTTGGCTCCATCCTTTGCAAGGCTCTGGCAATATCCCTCCGCTATTATTGTTACCACAACAAAAAAAAAAACCAAACAATGAATCACCGAAACAGGCTAGAAGCTGCCAAATGCGCAAGCATGAAGACATGGGAAAAAAGCTGCTTACTTCACTAGGTCTGAGATAAGCTGTTTGCTACTTACTTGTGCCTGTGGATGACAGCATTAAAGGCGAGTCCATCTGCCCAGCTTGTGGTGAAGTTCAGAACATTGACCTGACTGTAAGGTCTTGTGGACTGCCGAACCCAGCTCAGCAGGATCTTCTCACTGTTGGTCTGCTGCAAATCTGACATGATGTTCTTCATGACATCCTTCACCTGCAAGACAGCAGCAACTACACCTTACAGACACGTTCTCCTCTTCTGCTTAGAAAAACCTTTGAACCAAGCTATTTCACAAATTGTGAAAGGGTCTTTTCCATGAAAAGCTATGAATCAAACTCTAATTCCTCACATGAAATTTGGAAATAGCAGTCTTCAGGTCACCTTTGCATTCTACTGATTATAAGAACCAGTAATGCTTCATGTAATAATGACACATTACTCAACATTACAATCCTCCCCCTCTCCTCAGTGCTGCCTACACTAAGCGTGGGGTATAATATTTCTCACTGCCTTGTGTTGCAATTCCACCAGTAAGCAAACCCCCAAAACACAGCTTGCGCAGGTTTTCTGCAAGAAGAGGATATCTGCTCAGCCAACAAAAGTAGTTTGCTGTTTGGGTACCACGCGTAAGCATCTACCAAAGTCCCTCCACAAGCGAATTCAAGGTACTTGGATCCCAGGTACTTGGATAAAGCAGGAACAATTCAAACCATGAGACTGAGAAACAAACCTACAGAGCAGCATATAAGATGCAAGCCCAACACAGCTACCTAGATAGTAAAAAAACACCTGCTAACAGAAGTGTAAAAAAGCCTCAAGGAAGGAATATAAATACAATGTTTCAGCCTGAAAAGCCTGTCTGCAATTAACACCAGCAGGAAATAAACTGAGAGACTGAGTACAACCGAGCACATACGAGAATACGTGTTGAAGGAGGCAGCCAATAGACAGAGCTCAGAAACCAAACACTGGCCTGCCTTTATTTACCAGCCCAAAATAGAAGCAGTATTTTCTGCCATCAAAACCCCGGGAAGGTTTGTGAGAATCCCAGCAGACCAATGCACACGATTCCTGGAAAGGAAGACATCTTGCAGCAGCCTCTCACCTGCCAGTGCAAGATAATGCTCCACAGCAGCCCCAGCGTCAGCTTGTGATTTCCATCAACGATGTCCGTTCCTCCAATATTCACCAACTCCACCTGGAGAGGTCGGATCAACTCTATATTAAACACTGTTATCGCAGCTTCAAGTCGCAACCCCACCCCATATTGCTGGCTGTCCAGCCACGTGTTATCAAGTGCTCTGAAATAAAAAGTAGTTAGAAAGAGCAAACCAGAGATGACAGAGTACTGTCTATCTGAATTTGTCATGACAACTGCTTAAACAGCATGATAAAAGATGGCACCCAAAGAAGATACTCCATTGGGAGAGTTTTATCCTCTCTTCTAATATACAGCTGCATACCAGCAGTCAAAACCGATGAACAGAAATGCAAACATAAAGGATCTGATATTTAAAAAAAAAAAAAAAAAGTTAAGCAGTTCTGCTCCTAGACTCACTTAGAGATATTACATACAGAACCATGAAAACTCTGTAATTAACAATAGGTTTGTCCTTTGCATGAACCAGCATCCAAATGGCACAAGTTTATACAAGGAGACCAAAATCTCAAGGGAAAAATAAAATTTTCAAGTTTCCTATATGCATAGGACCCCATATAGACTTGGTGATGGTCTAATTGAGATCATTAAAAAGATAAAAACACGGAAAGAGAGACAAGGAGATTACTTTAGTAAGCGAGAGGGCAGGAGAGGCCACCTGCTCCTGCATCATGTATTCAGCCCTCAGAAGAAGCAAAGCTTAGAGCACACTACCAGATACTCACTCAGTGCTACTTTAGAGTCTGAACTGAATTGGGGCATCAAATCTCCATTCAGTCAACACAGAGAAACCAGCACTAACTCTGAATCACCTTTTGGAAGGGACCGACCACAGCGCACTGTATTAGTCACCACCATGCCTATGGAAGTCRGGCGAGGAACAGCTGCCTATGGCAGAGGAGACAAATACCGCCCTGGGTGTATGTACACACACAGCAGATGCTGCAACGTACTCCCACACAGGGCAGATGCTGGGGCTTCATTCTAGTAAATAACCTGAGCCAGGAACATCCTCCAGCCCCAGGGGCGAGCGGCACAGTGCATTTTACCTCGAAGGGGACGCTTTTTTCTCCCTTGCTCACCCCTGCTCCAAAACAGCGTTATCCACAGTGCCTACCAGAAACACCTCCCAGCTTACAGGAACTCTGAGAACTGTATCTGGGCATTGTTTGGGACCAGAACTGGTCATAGAGRCAAAACCGGCACAAGGGGCTGGCTAGCAATTAAACAGTACGGACAATCACAGGACAGTAACAGAGCCCATGCTCTGGCTCTCAGTGGACATAGCCTACTACAATGACAGAATAGACAAGAACAAAGTTTCACTTTGTTTTAGAAAATATTGCTGATATATAAGAATATAATAGTATTCCATGAATATTTTTCCTCTTATCACACAATTACAAATAGCTTCAATTCTGCAAAATGTACTTGTAACCTCATTGCTTTCAGATATCATCTTGACAATTTTCAGTTCCCCATAGGTCTCTTGGTTAGGAGAATCAAATTAAAACTGTGTTGCAAGATTAACATGGAACCACAAATTACAATTCAAAGTATTAAGGAAGCCTGTGAATTTGTGGATTGTCCTCTCCCAATTTTTACATAATCTTACAGCAATACTCTTTGCAAATACCGGGCATATATTTTAAGATAACTGTATATTAAGCAGTCAAAAACAGGCCAAAAGAATCACCAGGGCGGATCATTAAACACACTGGAAAGTGCTCTAGAACACAAGGAGCAGAAAGCAAAACTAAAGGTCAAGGGCACAAAAATAAAACTATTAAATTGCACGAGTTTTTTTCACCTGTAATAGAAGAAAAACACTCCTGAGAATGTTTAACAAAAAAAAAATCACATTGTTTAATCACACATCAATAACAATAATAATAATAATAATAATAATGCATTCTTCTTGCTACCTACACCATACATAAAAGAAAATACTCCACATGTCCATTTTGTATTTTAATGATTCTGAACTAAACCTGCTTTGTAGGATGCAGCAGCAATCCACTAGGATGGTGAGTGGACTACTGAGACTTAAGCAAAGATAATCAATAGAAGAAAGCTGACAGTAGATAGTCAGTACTACTGACAGTAGACTGATACTGGCTTATGGAATGATTTCTAGTGGATTTTTTTTATTATTATTATTTTTAAAAACTTGGTCCACAAATCAAAAAAGATGAAATTCATTACTTAGAACCATACTGCTCATCAGATGGATGAAGTGCACAGGATCACTTGAACATCTACACCCTAGGCTTCTCTGATCCTTGCAATATATATTTAAACACTTTTATAAATTATTTCACAAGTTATGAATATTGTATAGCCCACAAACTCTCAGGCAACAGAACACAACTGCTTCTCACTGGATGCCTTTTCCCTTCATCTTGAACACACACACACACACACACGCTTTCTAATGAAGTTAAGCAGTAGGTATAAATCAGGTACCCGACCATAACAACCATCAGCTAACTAATACCATCTCTTTACTTCTAGAAACCCATATCCTACCAGCTTAAGAACTAAATAATTATTGTAATTCAATATTATTTCATTTATTATCTTCATAAAATAAATTAATTTCAAGCTGGAAAGACTCATTAATATTCCTTAGAAAAAAATTAATCAATATTTACAGTACCTCAAAGAAGAAAAAAATCAAACAACCCATCACTAACTTTGGCTACATCCTAGAAATATGACACTAGTCCACCAAGAAGGAGGGGAAATTGCAGTACTATACAGCATGTTCGTATCACTTTTCAATCAGCAGTTTACATAAATATGTCAGTGCCTTTTTGCATTAGATGTATTTTATTGCCAGAACGTTCTTAAGTTATTTTAGTGCCCTGACATTTGCAAATAGAAATTCTAACGATAGAGAGTATGCTTATCAGGAATTGTTGTTCAGGGGAAAAATAAAATCACTTTATTACAGCACTACTGGCTTCCAGGCAGTAAAAACATAAAACCAAAATAAAACAAGCAATTATTATTCTCATTTTTCTTAAAGAAGGATTGGGGTTTGTTTGTTCTTCTGATCAGCTACCAAAGCTCCAGATTAGAAACACTCAGTACAGATTTGACACAGAGCTGACAGATGTCAATGGAAAGATCCTCCTGGATTTTGAGAGCAGGACACAAAACCTGTCATACCCTAACAGATTTTTTGCACAAGTTATGCATCATCACTGGAAATTATTTTTTTGTCCTGCCACGTTCATGAGCTATGCATAGCAGAGCTTCACCTTTCTTTTGGGAGCTGAACACATCTCAACAAAACACAGTTTAGTTAATACCATTATTAAGTTAGCATTTTAAGATTTCACAAAATTGCTAGACACTGAAACTGTACATCAGATAAGGAAAACAGAACAGTTTACCCATCTCACTAAATTCTCATTTTAGGTACCAAAAATCTTTATCCTCTGCATTTTGAACTCATTTACACACAGGAATAAATTAAAGAGTCTATCAAATGTTGTGGAAAAACATGCTCACGTTGTTCTGATGCAAGACTTGCAGTACTCTGTTGACATTATTTAAGGCATGTACTCGTGTGGAACCTCGTTCTTTAGGCTGAAAATAAAAAGTTACAATCTGTTCACATCAGAATTAACTTGACAGACCAAACAAAATAAATGATAGAGCAAACAACAGGAAATTTGTCTTAATTTTATCCAGATTTAATTTTTTTTTTCTTAAGTAGGAACAAAACCCCAAAACCCAAACAAGATCATCCACAACAATTTCAAAATGAAAACTGGTCAGAACATTATTCCTCAATTCAAGGCATAGGACAAGCCTTGGATTCAAAATGTGTTTCAGTTCATCTTCAGTAAGTCCAGAACTTTTATTCCCAGCATCTGCAGAATTATAAACTAGCAATACAACAGCAAAGTGGGAGTTCCCGGGGAAAACTGAGGGTTTTGAACGTTTGCCAGAGTAGTTGAAATTTTTTGGCTCCCAAGAGGGAACAAGCAGCAATTTGTTTTTCTGGCACTGAAAGCCTGCTAAATCTTTGCATAGTGGGAAGAAGTTACGCTTCCCGACTTTCCCTTCCTTTTAATATCAGGGGGAGAAAAAACACTGCAACTCTTGACAATACCTGCCACTCCATTTGCTTGTAATCACCACAATTTAACTCCTGTGGCAGAACATAATCGTACTGCAAGAGCATAGATCTGAACTTGGAACATGGTAATCAACAGAATTAGAAACCAAAAAACTCCTATTGTCTTCAGTATACTTCAAATCAGACCAGAAATCATTAGAAGTACTAGTGAAATGCATGTTTAAAAAACAAGGCAAGCTTGCAAGGTGAAATTTTAAATGGCTGAAGGTTCCCCATAAGGTCAATGAACAAATTTGATATTTATTATAAATAGTGAAATCAAGAATTTAATCCCAAGTGATGGCACAGGTTTCACCATGCCTCATATATCTTTCTGAAGAGGGATCAATGTTAGAAGGAGAAGAGTTTTCAGCCACACACAACTTTCCCAAACAAGACTTGAGTAGTTTTCAGCCCTTTCCTATCTGTAGATCACAAAGGATTTTTCAATGGAGATGCAGATTTTTGCATGCCTATTCGCTGTTGTCTTTTTTCTTTCTTTTTTCTTTAAGGGATCTTTCATGAGCTTACTAGAAAAAGTCCACAGATATCCAGCTAAAGGCTGCTCTTCCAGATCATCCAGAAGCAGATCTTTAAAAGATCTCTATTAAAAATATACACTCTGAATAACACCACTGGTTTTACATGCTTTGCTAAACAGTATGTTAACCCTCAAGAGAGGGTTACACAGCTAACTTTAGCCTGACCCTATATCCCATGAGCGGAGTTCATGGGAATTTCACTGGAACTGTAGAGAGCAAGTATACACTACAAGCAAAATAGGTTTTTAAATAAATTGAAATTTAAAAATATCACATGCCACAGCTTAGGTTTTGTGTGTTTTGTTTATTTGTTGGTTTGTTTTGTTTGGTTTTTTTTAAATAAATGGGAATACAACTCATACACATTTCTCTTACCAGAGGTTTCCCCGTCAGACCCTCCAAAAGGTCCAAAAGCTTCCTTCCATCTTTCAGATCTGTGAACATATCCTTAACTGGGGGCTTCCCACTCTGCAGAAGAAACAAAAGCAGTAATAAAAATAGTGCTTAAGCAGAACCTCCCTCAAAAAGGTACTTTTTCCATTTTATCTTTCAATTCATTCTTATTTGGTACTGAACGCAGTAAGTAAAAGCTAGGGGATTGTGACAATGATCAGGAAGGCACCCTTCCCTTCCTCAGTGGTGGTTTTTTTCCCCTCTCCATTTCTATGGTTCTGTGCATCAGGAGCCTAGTACTGAGAAACCAAATCAGCGCATCCTGGCTCACATTAGGGTAGATACGTTAACATGCAAAGATGGCAAAGAAAAAAACTTGGCAAGTTTGAGAAAGAATGCTTTGGTCTGGCTGCATTTAAAGGAGGAAGAAACCAAGGCTTTTCAGAAAGAAGCTATTGGGACAAATTCTCTCAGATTTAAAAAAAAACACAAAACAAAAAAGGACTTGGAATTGAGCCCCGTGTAAGGAGCTGCCACTCTTCTACACAGACCAGTAGATCAAAAGGTGTAATATATATTGAAACAAATTAATCATTTTATCTACCTTAGAAAAAGAGGCAAAATGTAAAACTCAGAGCTACTTTAAATCACACATTTCTAATATTCATTTTCTTTGGGGATGGAGGGACCCTGTACAAGAATGGTGGTAGGTGACAGCTGAATCATGTTAACCTTTTCCATGCTCCCTTGTAATCTTATTTCTTCTTGGACTCTAACAAAGTTAATGTGGGAAAGTGTTACAGGGCAGGGGGAGAAGACACAGGCAGCCAGCAACTAAGTAAGTGCATTTGCTTTGTAATATTCATCTGCTGGCTGCCAGGAGATCAACTAAGCTACTGCTTTCAGTGTTCCTTTGAAGTGCCAATTTGAGAAGAAAAGTATTTTCTAAAAAGTACCTAAAACTCCAATATTGCCTTTTTCTATCACCTTGGCTTTATAACGTAGCTCTTCAGAAAGAAGGCTGTCAAAGGCCCATCTTACATGACATGAATTAGCTGACATAGATCTCCTCTACCTTTACTTACCTCCTCCCGCCCTGACAGTTGCTAGTAATTGCCCAATACTGGCTAACAAATCAGAAAAACAGAGCTGAACTGCCCACTGGACCCCATTTTCTGGCAAATATCTGTTTTTCCCCAAAATTCATAAGGGTCTTTCTTAAATGTCCACTTTAATTAGATTTGATACTACTAGAACTATTCACAAGAAATCAGAGTTGAATAGCTGCAGAGCCATATTTTAATCTCCTGTAAAAGAAAAAAGAAACACACCTAAATGTAACTCATAGCATCAACCAGCTAAACAGTGGCAAGAATGACCATGTAACTAAGGTCACTTCTTAAAATACACAGATGCTAGCCTCAGTGTCTGATATTAAATTGGTTTTGCAATGAGTTTTTCTGACAAATCTATTCTCCAACTACTTTTACAACTCATGCTTAAAAAATGTGTATATACACATGTTGACACATACTTAGGTAAAGGGTGTAGAAAGCTAGGTAGCTATCAGACCAATACCAAATAGGAGTATTCGTTAAATATCAGCATTTGATAACATCCTAGAGCATGCACTTTTCACAGATGATTCAGATGCTTCACTGCTGTGTAGCAACTTAACCAAACCTTTAAAGCATGCTGGAGCAGGAGAACAGGAATACCAAGAGTAGATGCAGGGAAGCCTCTTGTGCAGTTTATGGTGTGTAACAGGAGGAGATGATCCACAGTGCAATAACCCCAGATGCCAGCAAAATTGGGTTTAAATTTGGTTTGCATCACCACACAGAAGATACCAAAAGTAGGTTGGTAAGGGCATGAGGAAATTTTTCAGGTGTCCAGAGGAGCAGACAGAAGGAGCTAACAGAGGTCTCACTGGATGCAATATGACTCAAATGCTCATTGTGAAAGCAAATACCTGTTAGCCATTGAAGTGTGGGGTCTCACGAGAGCAGAGTAGAGGGGGAGAATCACCTCCCTCAACCTGCTGGCCACGCTTTTTTTTATGCAGCCCAGGATATGGTTGGTTTTCTGGGCTACAAGCACACATTGCCGTCTCATGTTCAATTTTTCATCCACCAGTATCCCCAAGTCCTTCTCCGCAGGGCTGCTCTCAATCCGTTCATCCCCCAGTCTGTACTGATATTGGGGATTGCCCTGACGCAGGTGCAGGACCTCGCACTTGGCCTTGCTGAACTTCATGAGGTTTGCATGGGCCCACTCCTCAAGCCTGTCAAGGTCCTTCTGGATGGCATCCTGTCTCTCTTTGCAAATCAACTGCACCGCTCAGCATGGTGTCATCTGCAAACTTGCTGAGGGTGCGCTCAAACCCACTGCATGTCATTGATGAAGACAYTGAACGCTATGGGTTGCAATACAGACCCCTAAGGGACATCACTTGTTACTGATCTCCACTTAGACATTGAGCAGTTGACTGCAACCCTTTGGATGCAGCCATCCAGCCAATTCCTTATCCATCTAACAGTCTGTTCATCAAACCCGTACCTCTCCAATTCAGTGACAAGGATGTTATGGGAGACAGTRTCAAAGGCCTTACAGAAGTAAGGCCTTTATAATTATATAATTAACTATAATTATATAATTAAAACAATGCACACATRTGTAACAGACTGATAACACCAAAACCGAGAATGCTATAGCTATATATCCTCAATAAATTTGTAAGTTTGTTGCCTTAGGTCCAGAAGTTAAAAAAAAAAAAAAAAGATTTGGATCTGCCGAAAAAGCAGAAAGATGCCTCATTTAATACAGCGCAACAATGGTGTCGAGAGCATACAGCCTTCTGTCTTTGTTTCCCATTCCTCCACTTCACATGCATGAAAACAAGCTGAATGACTTCCTGCTTTCAGTCATTCATCTCGACAGGTCATGGTACATTCCAGCCCTACGTAATGCACCCTGCTGTGATGGTGGAAATAATTCAGATTTGCTTTCTCAGGAGAATGGTTTTCCCATTTCACTGGCCATCAGAGCACCACGTCTTGCCATCAGTTTAAAGTCAGCAGAAGAGTATTAAATTATTTCTGCAATCTAAGCTACTCCTTCCTGGTTTATGAAAGTATCCACTATCCTCAAAACAGAGACACAGCAACATGCAAAGGCTCTGTATTTAGTGAAGTCTAGGAAAACACTCTCTATGGGAAGGAAGTCAGTTCACAGCAAGCACTTCTACAAGTGCAGGGTGACTGAMGTGGGCTAAGAAAGGGCTGTAGCACCCACCCCGCCAAGCCCATCACCACCTCCACTGCAGCACACCTGTCAGGAAGGCTGGAAACTGGCTCCTCCAGCTTCCCACATCCACCTGAGGGACATGCAGGCACCTGGTGGCAGCGGCCACCCAAGCAGCCCCAGCTGTCCCGTCAGGGCACAGAGCCAGCCCACAGTGCTGCTGTCGCAATGGGAGCGGAGGCTGTGCATGCCGCACCCTCCTCTGCTCACACTGCCTCTTCCCGCTTGTGGGTGTTCCTCACACCTGGACACACATTTCCACACGGAATCTGCTATCTGAGCCACGTGATCTGCAGTCGGGAACATCACGGCTCTGTCCTCCAGTGCACAGCGCTGCTAGATCCTGCCCAGCTTTCCTGGGACGCAGCTGGATAGCAACCTGCTGTGCTTCAGGAAGTCTTTTACTTTCCTTCTTCAAAAAGAACGGCTATGTATCCCAACTTCTGACAGCTGTATGACTCAAAGTTTATTAAGCTTAGAAAGGACCTGGAAAATCACTTTATAAAATGGCAGCCCAAGGGATGGTCCCCTACATCCATTTCCCAAGACAAGACAAGGAATAGCTGTGGGGCAACGCTGGCAGGACAGCTACGCATGCCCTCCTACCCCAGGCACGGGCCAGGCTGCTGCCATCACCACTACCTCCTTGTGAGAAAACTGATGTAGAGCCCCATCTCTCTGCAGGTAGGACTCACYGCTGAGCCTACTGGGGAAGGCTGCTGTGGCAGCGCAGAGGCAATTTGGAAGCCACAAACACGACCACTAAGGCTGGACCCGCGCTTCTAGTCAGGGAGCCTAATCCAAACCAGTGGGGCCAGGAGCACTCCAAGCCCTGGCTCTGACCCACCATGGGGCACACAACAGGCCCCGTGCAGACATCACTGCCCCAAGCCGCACTGGGGTGGAGCAGGCAGCCGTGGGACCAGCTCACTGCTGGGGCAGACTGGCGTGCTGCAGCAAGAGCTAGGGCTCTGGGGGAGGGCACAAGTCCYCTCCCACCCTACAGGGTAAGGTATGGGGCTCTGCAGATTGCTTCCCCCACCGTGGCTGCCCACACCCATACCACTCACTCCTAACCTCCCAAAAGCAATCTGGCCTTCTGAAAAAGTCTGTATGTACAGATATATACACATACACACAGATAAATATACATATCTGCAGTATATATAAAAAGCATCTATCTCTCTGTAGAGTCCTGCCTGATATGCAGTATGCTAAGCCAATCTAAATTTCTCCTTTTCAGAACTGACAGTATTTTACTCACTTTCTACATACTTAAAGACTGCAGTTCAGCCTCCGCCAGCATCCCGTAAGGAGAAGCAGTCCATCACTGAGCATAATGGATCAAGAAATTTAAGTATATGCCTTATAAAAGTGACAGTGACAAACCACACTGAGCCCTTCAGCAAGGGCAAATTGCTAGTCACGGTTGCGTTGGTAAGTACTTAAGGAGCAGCCTACATTGTGCTAAGCACTGTACAAATACGAGGCAGATAATGGGTCCTTTCTCAAAGACAAAATAGGGTCCATTTTGTACTACAAAGATAGTATAAGGACAGGCGGGGACACACCGCGTACCGGGAGAACTGTGCCAGTTCAGGGTGTAAAACGTTCACATCCCCCTCATGAACACTTTTATCAGTTAACAGAGGTAGTTTTTCTCAGCTTTGCTTATGTTTGCTGCAACAGCAAAAAAGCACTGGCAGAAACCTCTTTCCCTCAGCCTGCCCAAGAGGGCTTTGGCAGCAGAGCTGCACACACAGAGTTGCTGTAGTAGAGACAAGGGCTTGATAAGACAGAGGAAAGAACATGATTAACAGACTTAACTTAGAGGCCACATTGGTTCCCCAATGCTTTAAACTGGCGCTGACAGCAGGAAAGGAGCTGATTCATTGAAACAGGGGTAAGGGAAAGAGGAAGAACGAAGAGGAAAGAGAAAGGAAGGCAGAGCAAGAGAAAGGAAAGTAAAAGAAATAAAAGCTGGAAACAAGACGTAATCTGGGGCCAGGCCTGCTTGTGCTCTTATAAACTTTGCATGGTGGCACATTTGTTATCCACCACAGGACTCATGCACAAGGATCAGAACCAGATCCACCTCGTTACATTTATTCCAGCGAACATTTTGGTGCCAGCCTTTGCACAAATATGAGGCGGGGGGGGGGGGGGACAAAGAAAGAACTTTCGCTAGTTATCCACAGCAGAAAACACTTTTTCTGTTGATTCATCTCTCATGAGGCAGCAGCAGTTTCTGAACGACCTTTGAGCTGGAGAGCAGATGCTAGCCATATGTGGCAAGAGCAGTCACTATGGGCACCGGCTTTGCGTGTTCCAGCGAGACACAAGCACCATTTGGGAAGGAGAGCCCACGCACAGTGATGTCCTCCTCGCAGCAGCAGCCCTCACATGCCCGTTGGCCATCTTTCAGCCTCACTACCTGGATCAGGTTTAACAGGGTGACTCACACTTCCTTGTGTGCGTCTAGGATTACTTGCAAAGAAGGGTCATCCAGGCCAGCCAATACGACTATGCAGAAATCATTCCTTCTCTTTGCCAGAAAGCGTTCCCAGGAAATAGAGGAAGATATAAACAAAATTCAGACCAGATTTTTTGAGTCATCCAACGCTACCGACAGTAGCAAGACYAGCCATCAACATTTACAGTTTGTTCTACTGAAGTCATACACAGCTGCAAGGCAACAATCTTCCTTGAATATATTTTACAGTAGAACACTCTTAACTGTCCCTTTATTACTRATGGGGAACTGTATCAAATTGAGCCAAGTTATAGAGAATTAAAGGGAGTTAAAAATTCTCAGTAAGACAAAGCCTCATTTTTTTTTTAAACACAAGCTATTACTTATTTTATCACAACTACTTATGGTCTTTGTATATTGTTCTTGAACATGAAACTATATGCAAAGTTAACGATCAAAGAAGTTTTAACATCTATCTAGTTGTTTAACTAGAAACATGCAGTTCTCTTATGTCATCATAGTTACCTGCAGCAGAGAATTTACATGTTCCTTAAATCAATAATTGTTGAAGGTACATTATTAGACCTAACTCTTTCCCGATAAATGAATACCAAGATATTTGAGTGTAAGAGATAAGCCACCTCTATTTCACATCCTCCTCAGTGATACTGATTCAGACCTCCTAGTGACGACATTAAAACCAGGATGAAAGGTCCTCTCACTTTCGCAGTAATGCACACTGGCTGTCACCAGGGAAGTAACACATATTGTAAAAGCATACGTATGACCTTCACCAGCCACTGAGAGAATCCAGCAGACAAGTTCTGGCTGCTCAGAGCAGTGCTGGGAAAAGCCCTAGTTGCCATTTAGATCATCTGCCACCTCAGAAACACCAAAACACCCTGAAAGGATATAGGAAGCAGTGCATCCTGATTTTCCATCAGATCCCTCTGATCTTCCAGTGTCACTTATATGAAGGTCAGAGTTGTGTTTYGTTTATTATTTTTAACTAACATGACTATTTTTAACATCTAATAAGATGCGTAGTAAATAGGTCAAAATAGTAGTAAGCTGCAAAGAACCCTTTCCCCTTTTTCTTGAGAAGGGGGAAATATTGAACAGGTTGGGTGCTTAATCTAGAACATGAACCATTTGTAATGTTCATAGTACATTCCTAGGGAACTCAGGGTAACCACCTACTTAGTTTAAACTCGATTACAAACAACACAAGGAGTAAGAACTACACTTTATCATCACCAATACAAAGTCAGAAACATGTCAAGTGCTGTTACATCATAAGGCCAGTACATGGGAACTCAATGTGGGAAACAATTCAGAAAGCAAAAAGGTCATTGCAAAAAGTAAACAACTATGTCAACAAATAATTTTGCCAATTTCTAATTTAAGATCATAGTCATTGTTTACAGAAGTATTTTTATGATACTTTTTTTCTTCACCTTCCTTCCACTGACATGCAGGAGTTTAGGACAGCATACGTAACTACTAGCTGTACTGTGACAGATGTATTTTAGTTGAGTATGCTCTACTCTATGCTGAACACGCCTGAGTAGTTGTGGCATCTCTACATGACACTAGTACCAAAACAATGAATTCAAATACCAAGTAAAAAAAAATAAATAAAAAGTTACAATCACAGGAGGAAAACACCTTATAGACTGAATTATATATCATTACTGGTGCTTAAAAATAAGATAATTACAACCAATGAAATAGCTATTTAAAACTCCTGACTAACAGAGGGGAAAAAAAAAGTAAGACTCATCACTGAGATACACTGGCAAGTTTGATTCTACTAGATGACAGATATGAGTTTAAGTAGCAGCAAAGCTGAAAAGCTAAAGATAGCCCAATCCACAGAACACCTGAAATACTTGATTGACAACATGGTACAAGGAGGAAAAACATATAAAAGCAAATATTAGACATAGCAAGACAGCAAAACAAACACAAGGCATCAGCAACTCTGTGGGTCTTTTTTTCTCCTCAGCACATCTATTAATGCATTTACATAAGCTTACGTTATTATAATATGTTTAATGTAACAGTACTAACCTCAGCTTGTAATTAAGCCTTATTATGTATCATTACCAGCAGGGGCAGCTGGGACCATACTTCTTATCACTGTCAGTTATTTCTCCTGTAAGACTGGAAGGTTATCTTTCCCCTGCCCCTCCCCCYCCCCCCCCCCTTTTTTTTTAAAGCCAGCTAACTTCAGATTGTAACTTGGTTCATTTAAAAAAAAAAAAGTCCTGCTCACCAGGGTGACTATCGTTCTCATTAGCAATTAACAGGTAAAGGGATGGATTTGCTTCAGTGCCTCTACCAGGTTCAGCTCTAGTGCCCGAGAAGGTCACACAAACACAAATACACAAACACTCCAACAACTGGCATGATAACCGAGACCATGAATCAGAGTCAAACTCTGTCCCAAAGCCCAGAGCATTAACCAAAATCAGCAGTAATTACAGTCCATACTACTATACCAAGCTTTGAAGTCCAGCAAGGGAGATGCTGCCCACACACTGTTTTTAGAGCAGAAAACAGCAGCAGTTGAGAGGAGAGCAGAAAACTGGCGATTCTTACGCTGTAGCTAAATCCAGAAGAGATCGTGAAATGCTTTGTGTTATTGCTTTTATGCTATAAAATAGACATCCTTACCATATCTCATAACCTATTAGAGAAGAGATTTATTTTCCTGCATCTGGGTTAATTCACATCCTATTTAACCTCTTCTCAGAGGAAGAGACTAAGTAATCCAGTTAAAAAAAAAAAAAAAGGCAGACTAAAAATTGAATTTTTCAAGGCCAGTTCATACAAATACTAGTTCTTTTCCACCCAGGTTGTTCCTCTGGTTAAGGCCAAATTTTTTATAAGTTTTGGCTATCTTTGAATGAGGTTACATTTTACAGTTTAATTCAGTAGTGGAAAACAGCAGGAGCAATTAGACTGGAGAACACTGGAGAGTAGTCGAGTATTTTCTTGCTTGCGTCACARAAACTGAACTGGAAAAAGGACTACAGACCATCTGATGTCTCCTTGGACAGATAAAATTGCCTAATCAATCATCTTGATCTCTCTTCTTGCATGACTAATACATTAAACTCCATAATTCTCCTTCCCCMMAAAAAAAATCCCTTCTGAAATGTCTTTGGCCTCAGGTATCTCGGGTCATGTGAAATTAATTATCTTGAATAGGTATGCTTTTGTCTTTAAAAGATTTATCACATTTGTTAAGAGTCAGCAGTGGAGCAGCAAAATGTCTTCAGAAGTATGGGGTCTGACATATGTTAAAACAACCCTTAGAGGAAAGGAGAAAATTAAGAAGCAAAAATGGTGGAAAAGATCTATACAGCACACCACCCAGAAAGTTAGATAAGACTTTGCAGTCAGCAAATGCATTAATGCCTGGTATAATGGGGGAGGGACTGTTTTAATTTTAAGATGCATATAAAGTCATCACATCACAAAGCACTGCAAGTACTGCTCACCAGTTTGCCTACTGCCCTGTCTTCTCTCATCTTCATTTTATTTGCTGTCCTTCCAGGCAGGGGACCCATCAGAGCCCAGGAGAGGAAACAAGCAGGAGCCCCAGCACCGAGCATTTGCCCTCTCGCAGGCTAACATGGAGCTCAGCCCTGGAGAACACAGTCCGCTCCCAAGCTCCACCTCAGCCTCTTCTTTGCTCTTTAACCCTAAACTGAAACGCGTTTTGGAAGACCACAGAGCAGGAGAGAGTTTAAGATGCTGTAAAAGTATGGGAGGTCTGGCTTTACCCACACTGGCATGTCCTAGCTCCAAGCCCTGCCAGTGCTGCAGCTGCTGGCCAATGCAGATGTCAGGGCACCAGCACAGGACCTGGAGGATCAGGATCATGGAAATACATGCAACAAGAATGCTGCCAATGCAGAAATAAGACATACAGTCTTCCATATATAAGAAGAATGAAACTGAAAGCTTAGATTGGAAAGAGATGGGAGTACATGACAAAAAGGGAAGGGAAGCACAGCTCTCAGGCACCCAAGGGTTTTGAATGCATATCCCAACACCTTGGAACAATGCCCCCAGCTGGCTCCCCTTCAACAGCCATCCATACCCAAGACTTATGACCTGGGGGGGTGGGGAGGGAAATCCAGTGTCCTTTTCACTGAATACCACAAGCATCTCTGGRGTTTTATGTTCTTTTTACAGAGCACAGCCTTCCTAGCCATAAAGTGTTTCTGTCGCCCCTGCGGGAAAACTTCCCAAATGTAATGAAGACATGATTCTTTGGGGAAGAGTCTCAGTTTGCCCATGCTGGATCTGTGAACTTCCTCTAGAGTGACAGCACTAAGCTCTGACAGGTTGTGACAGATCTGACTCCATGGGTCGAAATTAAGTTAGGGCATCATATTTCTTGTGCTGACTCTGGGTCCTACCTCCCAAGTTCAGGAACAGCGGAAGAGGAGAGCAACCAATGTTAAAGCAAACTTGCAAAAGGAGTACCTTGGAAAATGGGAACACAAAAGCCAGCAAAGACTGACTCCTGCAAGGAGATAAAGAGAGGACAAGGCTAGGACTGCTTAGACAGAGATGCAAAAATAGGACTGACCACACAAGCATCAAATCCTGTAAGAAGTGCGAAGGTGAGGAGATGTAGAGTGGGAGAAGGGGAAAGGAAGGACAGACAGAGCAGGTCTGGAGCTTTAACAAGAAAAACTGGGTCTYGCTGGGTAAGCAACTAAGTGACAATGACAGAAGTGGGAATAAAATAGGCAGGGTGATCAAAACTCCAGATTTGCTGGGATGTGCTGGGCAGGCAAGCTTTCTGACACGAGAGGGTGTAACAGTAAGTGAGGCGGGGGGAAGGGAATAGGGTCAGAAAGTAGGAGTAAAAGTAAAGAAAACAGAGCAGAAAAAAAACATACTTGCAGGCTGTTAAGTGGGACACAAGACTCCTGAATCCCTCAACATGCCTATCAAGTCTTCTAGAAACCTTCTAGAGTTATGAGTGCAAGTATCCAGCCACAATGCTATGTAATTATGAGCTGACGCATCAGAGGTCTGTATGATGGATCTAAAAGTCCCAGGCCTGCTAATATGCCATGTAAATTGATACAGATTGATACTAATTAGAAGTTTGGAAAAGTCAAAACTAGGGTTGATTGCAAAATCTTTGTTCGCTCCCCTTTCACCTATGTGCAACAAATAACATATGGTTAATAGAGCAGTAAGTTATCCTTGGACATGAATTCAAACTCTACTTTTAGGCAAGAGTTCCCCTGTAACTAATAAGAACCATTTAAAGAACCATTTTCCAGGTAATCACTGTGTGCCAGATTAAGAGACTTCCCTAGATCATTAAACCCAGCCCTTGCTGACACAGGCATCATCTTCTTGAAGTCCCTTCTCTATGCTGATCAAGCTCCATCTGAAAACCTACTAGATATTTTAGATGGTTTGCTCGAGTTTGCAGAAGAGATGAACCCTCTGAGCTCTGTCATAAGACTCAAYGAGAGCTCTGGTTTATATGAAGATATGACAAAAATCTCTAATCCTCTGGATAATCTAACCAAAGTCTTAGAATGGGCACTCAAAATTAGTAGCTACTTCTGATATTTACCTTTATTTGCAATGGCTGTAAACACGGAAGATAGTACTCTTGCATTGCAGAAAGTTGTTCTGAAAATATACCCATTAATACTTACAAACTGGTAAGTACTAGTGAAAAAAAGGATAGAAAGGGATAAAGGGATAGAAAAAAGGATAGAAAACAATTTTACAGTGTTTGAAGAGCATACATTGACTAGCCATACAACTAGATGCCTTAACTGGTGGGCTATACCACAGGGAAACAGCTAAATCTGACTCTTGAAATTAGACTGGACAGGGCAATGGAAAAACATACAATAAGGAAAAACATCACATGGCTTAATATAAAGATACACTGAAATGCTGTGCATCAATATTTATTTGAATGCAAACTTCCCTCTTGGTTAAAGCTTGGTAAAATAGACTATTTATCTAACAATTTTTATTCCCTTTAATTTTAACAAAATATCCTTACTACACAACCAGCATAGGCTTGTGAGTTGTAGTGCGTATGGCTCTGCTAAGGTCAAGATTTCTACTGCGAGCACTGAGGCTTGGCTGCGTACCTTCAGACTCAATCCACTTTAAATATGCTTGTGCCTTCATTTCAAAAAATACGTGCAAATAAGATGCATTTTGTTCTATCACAGTTCAAACGAAGAGCACAAGCACAAGTAACTGTACTGTGAACTAGAGCAAGAACTTCTATCTCACTGAATAGGTTCCCRAAGCAGATATGGGTACCTCACAGCATACTTGAAAGACTTACTGTGTTTCACTCATCTACCTATTCTCTRTTGAGACAAGGGAAAGACATTGTTCTCTTTCTAGAGCCTTTGTAAAACCCTGTTGAATTGATTTAAATCAAGTTCAGCGATTCTGAATACATTATGCAACTGCAATTTTAGGATTTTTTGTATGCTAAACTAGTTTATAGAGGTTCAGCTGTTTACTTTTTATTTATGTGTTTAAATGAAGGGCAACTACAATATAATTAACATGGGACGACAACTGAAATTCTTGGAGTGAACTTTGCAATTCCATACAAAAATTCTTCAGTTACCATTTTGTTTTCTGCAATGTAAGTCAGATTATATTTACCCAACCTCTAAAATCTCTCTATTCTACTAAGCAGCTGAATCAACCTAGTTCACAGAAAAGGAATTTTAAACAACCCAAATGACTTTGTAAATGCAAAAACTTCAATAAGACTGAAATCAGTCTCTACTTTTTCAAGGTACAGTTGAGACAACTTTCTTACATGAGGTGCTTTCTACTTAACACCAGCAATTTCCTTGCATCTGAACATGCCAGTCTTCATAGATCTGCATCTTGTCATGGCAAAGCAGCCATGCTCAAGTTTGAACTGGACGTGCAGTAGTCAGGAGTATGTCCTTTTATACGAGTCTCTTTAATCATTAACGCTGCTTTCATAGCTTCAGGTAGTTTAATGGGCCATGAAGTTAGAGTTACCTCAAATCCAGACCATACCCTGTGGCAGGGAAATCCAGGAGCTAAGCAGGATCTGTCTGAATACACAGTATAAAAGGAAAAGCCACTTTATAATTGATATACAATGATGTACAAGTATAAGGACTGAAAACAATTGTACCTATTTGAATACAATGTCCATAACACATACAAACAAGTCACATAGCACATTCTCAGTATCACTGTCATTTCCATGTTCGTGCCATTTGTATGCCAGGGTAAGTCTCTACAAACAGGCCTTTCTTTCCTTCTCAAYACATTTTCACTCCTTACATGATGCTGCCCTGCCTAACCCTGCTCTCGCAGGACCGTCTTTCCTCTCAGCAGCAGTCAAACGCAGAGTGTAGGAGCAACCACTTCTGCGTGCACACTCCTCCCCTAAAGAGCAAACTAGCCAAGAATGCTTTGGATGAAGAGTGCAGGATATCAGCTTTCAACCAAAACAAACCTAAGCCAAAGTGAATCAACCAAGGCCACAAGCCTTGCATTGCCCAGTGTCCTGTTGCACAGGAAGGGAAGGAAGGTAAAAATTTCCTACTCTGCTGACCAAGAACTTCAGAAGGGCAGCACTCCAGAGGCAGCCATTCATTGCTATAGCACTGTCGTTGCTTTATTTAAAAAAAGAAAACAAACCAAGCCCCAACACACACACCCTCCCTTCTATATTTATATCTACTTACAGGATTTCACATGCATGCCTCTTTTCATTAACAGTGAAAACTAGTAGTTATCCCACTTGCAGCACCATACTGGCTAGAAAAAAAACCATGAATTTTCTCTGATAATAGCCCAGGTTCCTTCACACATTCAAACTATATATAAAGTAGGGAAACTTCCCATAGCCACCACACTCCTGGGCAAAGTATCATTTTTCATTATCAGCAGAACAGCATAAAAAGCAGGTTTTAAATAGCATCCTAAAGCAACTACCACTTCCTTTCCCATCCCAAAACACAAAACAAGATCCTCAGTAAGTTTCAAGTCGGTAAAGAGCATTAAAACAAGAAACATACAGCATGAGAGCCAAGGAAAATTCAAAATGAGCAAGTAATTGTGCAAAATTTCACAGTCAAGACTCAAGTAGCAACACCAGGTGGCTTCAACTGGAGGTTTGTAGAATATTTTGGATGAGTAAAGCTGACTCAGCAGCACTGAGAGTAAACACAGTGACTAAGGTACAAAATCTGTTATAATCCACTCAGAAAACTGCACATAGAAATACTGTTTAAAGTAAGAGRACCAAAACCCAAACTGACACCATCATGCAAATAACTATTTTAATATATTACCAAATAGAAGTCTTTATTTTTTCTTAAACAAGACATGTAGTATCAAATGTTTATGTGCATGGGGAAACAGGAAGGGAACAAACATTAGAGGATTTTACCTGTTTTCATTAGACATTTTTTGACAAATTTTACTAGGAGTATTCTACAAGAGTAAGAGCAAAGTATATTTAACCAATATTGTTCTAAACAGTGAATCAAACAAAAAGTAGTATTTTCAACTCAACATTACCTTGGAAAACCGAGCATTTATCCATTTTGTAAAGGTCTTTTTCTGTACATCATTGTGTTCATCTGGAGAGACAAAATAAGAAAACAGTAAGTGAAAATGCATTCTTCTCAATCCTAGATTTCTCAAAACAGGTCATATTAAACACTATTCTGACTCAGTGGGAGAATTTTTTGCCTAATCTGTCAATAAAGCTGTTCAAACTTCTACAAGACTTCAGTACTTGCGGAGTCACACAGATGTTTCAACTTTGCTAGCAACCACAGCAGCTCCTTTGCATTAGAGTCAGCCTCAGTCTCACAGCACAGCCTGGGCAGGATACCGATGCATTAAATTCACAGGCTTCCCATCTGGTGAAAAGCAACCTATGAAACCATGGGCTTTTAATCAACTTTGTCAACACCTTTTTGCCTGGATGCATGACTCCAAAAGCTGCCAAGGTCCTTATTTAAGCTCCTCATGCAGGTAATAGCCTCATTCAGTACACAGCACAGCAATCGCGGTAGCAAAGCTACTGGAGTAACCCTTGAAGCGCTCACATCCTTACCCACCCAGTTTCGCACCTGGGTTAGGAACCATGTTAGTGATCAGTCACAGCCACGTTCAGCTAAAGTGTGGGAAGGGCTCAGCAGCCCTTCCCTTCAGATGCCCCTACTGATGTTGCACCAAAGTACCACCACCTAGGGTCCAGGAGATAACCAGAAGGACCCAGCAGGGCAAGGAGGAAGGACAGGCGAGCACCTACAGGTCAAAGCAGAGGGAGGTGCAGTGGCCTCCAGCTGTGCAGAGAGAAGATAGCTTCCCAGGTTGTTTAAGGAAGCCATTTGGGAGTCACCTGCAATTTTACAGAGTCTGTCCCACTAACCCAGGCTGAGTCACCTCCAGCACAACTCTGCCCATATCACAGGACACCTCTTGGGTACGTTGCACTGAGCAGTGCTAAGGGCGAGACTACACCTCATCACCTGCACTTAAGTGACAGTGAATTACATGCTGACAACAGACCAGGCAAAGGAAGTTGGGTCACCATGGATTTTCAGGCCTGTTTGCTGCAGCCAAGAAGAAAAGATACACATGCAGCCTGTGAAAGGCTTTAACCTCCAAATCCATGCAGCAGACCACAGCCAAGGCAGGCAGTGCCTTCCACTGGGCAAACTCAGTTTGACAGCTGCAGCCCAGATCGGAATCTCCAAAAGGCCTTCAAGACTTCACGAACTTCTTGACAGACCAGCCTGGAGATATGCTTCAGGCACCCACAGCATGCCGCTGCCCAGGATGCTCTCCTGCAGAACCTCTCGGTGGCAGCTGGCACTGATTTTTCCAAGCCCCGTACCACAACAGTGAATACCACCATGGTGTTCATACCATCTGTCCCTGCACTGGGATGAAGCCATAAAGAAAACTGGATTGAAACTCAAATGTTCCACTTCATGAAATCATGAAAAGGAAAAAAAAAAAAATTGTACAGTCTGAAGAGAAATCAGATTATGATTAAAAGACACCACTTAAAGATCACACATCCCAGACCGCAGCAGTTGATACTGTTGTACAGTGAAGTTTTGCCTACAAACTCCAGATGTTTATAGAAAAGAAGTCACAGAATACTACCAGAAGATTCCTTAGGTAGATGACCTCAAAATTTCCTTTCTTGCCCATGCATCTGAAACTGATGCCATCCATGTCTAATATATCTAGCCACAGATCTGTTACACACAGGCTACTGGAGCAGTGGAACAGACAAGGTCTTTTTTACTTAACAGACATGAACAAGGAATAGCAGTGGCTAAGGCTCAGTCCAGACAAGAGAAGAAGTCACACTGGTAGGAAATGAGATGTCACAACAGTTAAAGACTTAATAAGCTTTATGAAAACATTGATGTCAATTTAAAGTAAACCTCAGTTCTGGGCTCCTTTTAGGCTACAGCTGAAAAAGCTGCTTACAGCATGGCAAAGAGTGCACATCTGCTGCAACATGGCAGCCAGCAGCCACTATTTCACCCTTCTGTACTTCGCCATCTAAAGCTGATCCAGTGTAGCCTACTCCTCAGTCACACCTCCAGCTCAACCAGAAATCAGATAGCCCAATGAAGAAAAAGATTTTTCCCAAAGAGCTTCAAGATACCTACAGTGCATGCACAGCAGGCCATGCTTAAAACATCTCGTTGAAATTCAAGGTATTGTTCTGGGGGAATACAATTACCCAAAAGAGCTCATTAACCCTGCTCTCTTCCCTCAGTCAAATAGAGGGCCTTGCCATCAAAGACAGATAGGATCTACCAGCAGGGTACTCGGTGCCAAGTACCCATCTCACAGGAGACTGACAGGGTCAAGATTTAAACTCCAAATATACTGAATATATTTACTAAATTTACTGAATATATTTTTTCCCTCCAAGTGTTTTTTTTAGGAGACAGGAACAGACTAGATTATTACCTGCCACTGTTGGGCCAAAAAGCTAGCTTTGTATAAAACTCAATCCCAGACTCTGTCCACCTCTTGATAATGTTATCCATTTACATTAATTGCAAATACTATTTGTATTGAATATATTGAGATTTAAACACTCTTCCCTCTCTTTAAGTGTCATTCAGTAACCTTCATCCCTTTTCTGCCAACACCCCCAAGTACATACCTATGTACCAGGATTCTTTCCTAAGGCTCGGTCTGCATTTTTCCTTCCCTAAGCTTCCCTATGTGAGAATCAAGAAGGGTAACCCCAAAGTTTGAGGTCTCATGTTCTTTTAATGTGCATGAAGGCAAAGCATGAAGAGAGGCCAAAAATAGTTGTACTGACTGTGTAAAAGGATAGCAACAGTTATGAAGAGGGTCATGGATTTATAAAATCCTGTGTGCTTGGAGCTCTACACACCCCAGTCTTGGGGGGCTCAGCCCCCTCACAAGCACACGCACCGCAAGGAGGTGACAGCTCTTCTCAGCATTACACCAGCGTCAGCCTGCCAGGACTCCATCAGCGGGCCTTGTGCCTACAGCTGCTCCCCCCAGACCTCAGGTCCAGGCTGTGTAAGTGCTCACACTCGGTGTGCTGCAGTAGCATGYGTGACATCTACTAAAAATCCAGCCCTTTTTCCCCCTCTTTTCAAAAAGAGGGTTTCCTGGGGAGAGGAAAAAAAAACAACTAACAAACCGAAAAACACATGACTTTGATAAACACAAACTACTTAGTCTTTAATGGAGACAGAAAGAACATGAATGTATATACCCCTACTAGCTCTTCAGTATCAGAGCATCCTTTCTACTTCAGTTAAGCAAGGAATCAGAACCCCCACAACTCCCATCTTCCCCAAACATTCTGCTCAGTTATAAAACCCATAGGTGATACTTGCCCAGTCAGGCTATGCTTTCATGTTGGCTTTATAAAAGCCTCTGAAACTAGGATTTCTGCAATTGGCCATTATAGCTAGGGTTGTGTCAAGCTTTCTGCTATAAATCCCTGGAAATAAATTTGTAACTGAAATGCTGGTGCTTTGTTAACAACGGTGACAAGTTATTTTATCCCTCAAATTAATTTTCTTTAGATTCGTATGAGTATGTAAGCTAACCCCCGGAGGCTGACATTATGATTTGGATAACAAATTAGCCACATTCAGTCAAAAAACAATATTACCATTTAGCAAAGCACGCTATACTCCAGCCAGTCAACTTCTCACACGAGGCATTAAAAGTGTCAGCAAGTCACAGCCCAGTGAGAAACAAATTCACCAAGCTGCTAAAACGTTTGTGTTTCCTTTCATACTGCTGCAGCCTGATGATAAAAGCCAAGGACTGACTGGGGGCCAAGTTCTGCTTCATCACCTACCGACCGTTTCCTCTGGCCAACATGGCTCTGCCTGCCCTCCAGCCACTTAATGGACTTGTAACAGCCAATGTCAGAACAGTTTGTTCCTTTAAGAGGAAACAAAAAGAAACCTAAACACATGCACGGAATTAAATTCTTGTGATGACAACAGAAAGAAGAAAAGCTTCCTATCCCGGATGCTTCTTTGCTGAAGCCTGTTGCTGTTACACAACATGATGCAACCGGAGTACGCTCAAGACAACTGGCTCTTGTGATCAGATGCCCACCCTGCGTCCTGGCATTCAGTCGTGCCCAGGAGCTGCCTTTATAGCCTTACATACCTCCTCCGTCCTCAACATTGTCACTTAATTTTATTGGGGCACTTTGAAACTGCAGTTCAAGTCCAATCTATTACCTTGTGAATATCATGTTCAGGAGCAAAAAGGAATCTAAATGATCTAAAAATAGAGGTAATAACAAAAGCCTCACCAGATTGCGGTTTGCCCTTTACTCAACCTCTGCTTCATACTGAGAGCCAGCTTTCTTATTTCCCCAAAACGCATTACATGCTTACATGACAAAACTGKTTTATTTAGTTTTTGAAAGACAAAAGTTATCACACCCAAAACAGCTGGCAGAGTAGCACTACAATGAAAGTGCCCTGGAGAAGCGTAGTTTGGCAAATAAAGTACAGAAATTGCCCAACCATTCCAGCACAAGTTACCAAGGGTCATCTCACATTTTAAGACTTAAATTTGCCCTCCCCACCTCATTATTTAAGTTCTCATTAAAGTTCTCAGCAAAGGAATTTCGAAATAAAAGAAGGAATTAGCCTGTGGGTTTCAATTAAGACACTTGGAATGTAACGAAGTTAGAAACATCCCTTTGCCTAAGCCTTTAGGCAAGCAAGAGTATCTATCGCAGATACCGCCCCACCCAGGAATAGCACGCCTCTAAAACCCTGACAACATTAACAAAAACAGGGGAAAGTTTTGTATTCTTGGGTGCAGGACTTTCTGGATAGAAAAAGCATTGTGAAAGTAACTTTTTGTCAAACTCACTCAGACTAATTCACATATAAAAAGACACAAAATAAGCATCTAAAATTTGAGGATGGAAACCAGCGTGGTTAGCAAGAGGCAAAAAGCCAAGCAAGCCACAAAGCACCAGAGTTCGCGACCACCGAGCTCACAGAAGAACCTCTGATGCTCATCACGACTACTGGACCCTGACTTCATTAACACAGAATAATCTTTATCAGTAGCCCTGAGGTTTTGGATTGGGTTGGGATTTTTAGGGGGGGAGGGTGTTGGGTTTATTTTAAAGAAACAGAAAGCAAAAGTAAGACTGTTCTGCAGATCCCCTCTTCTCTTGCAACACCATGGTAGAACAAATGGCTCCAGCAACAAGTAATTCGTTTGTAAGCTTTCACCTTTGCACTGCAGTTTTAATTTCTGCAATTACTGGCGAGCACAAAGTTTTCCTTCATCCCTTCTCCTTCCCTCTCCATCAAACTTCAGCAGCTGGGCAACAACACAGTTATATTAATAATRTCTTTAACAAAAAAAGTACTGATGCCTGCCTATAGCAACTGACACACGAAATGCAGTTGCCCAAATCGTAAATTCTCTGTATAGACCAAGCTATGAAATACAAGCATTAAAAAAAAAAAAAAAAAAAAACACCACACACACAAAACACCCCACACAAAAAAACCCAGTACCTCACTCCCTGGTGTTTCCCAACAGCAGACACCATCAAAAACAAGACACTACAGACGAGTAATGAGGACCACCCCCCGGTTCTCACTGAAGTGTGCTATGAGTCTAAGCTAAATTCCATTTACTTCACAATAAAAAAATCCCCCAGCAACTGATAACTTAGAAGAAGGCATCCTCACAGCTGAAGCAATATTAAAATAGCTGTTTCCATACCTCCCAGCAAAAGCAATCTAACACACCACACTGCTGGTCTCAGCACATTGGAATGATGTTTAAAAGGAAGCTGGAGAGAATAGCAAGCTCTTGGGAGACAGAAATAATGCTGCAGCACCGCGCACTGGGCCTGAAGACCCATGCTGGTCAGCCAGTGACCCTGCTGTTTTCCAATACAAAACCATGAATTGGAGGCGAAGTGTCCCAACACCTACGTAGGGCTACTCCAGAGGGTCGCCAGGGCCTGGCAACCCCTCATTTCTCTCCAACAGCCTCCAATGGCTCCCTAACATTTGGTCAAACCAAGCAGCATCAGCTCCCAGTGCAGGACAGCCCTGGGAAGCTTTTGTGTGCGATACAAACACATTCAGGCACATATTTCACAAACTGCCAGTGATCACGCACCAAGGTTTGAGGCTAAGAAAGTTTCTGCCAAAATCTTTGGTTAGAGCAAAGGGTTTCAGCTATCAGCAAGTGCACTGTGGGAAAAAAAAAACCACACACAAACAAACTAAAGGTATCACAAATACCTCTTTGATGATAGAAAATGGATTGGATTAGATGTGCCCCATAGATATCAAAGGACAAACTTCACCCACAGGGAGAGGAAGATGCCTTCGCCATCTTCCTGAGGTCCCAACCAACACAACTGGCACATGGAAAGAGAAGAGGAAGGCGGATAACTCCTGCCCAAAATCTGGCAATTAAGATGTTTCTAAGTGCACAAACAGAAGGGCACTTAAAGAGAGAGAGTAAATTTACAGACACAAATAAAAGGTAGGAATCACAAACTAGATTTACTACAGCTCATTTTGTTATGAACACAGGTTAGGTCTTTGCATTTCTGAGCGGTTACAAAGAAAACAGAATTGCTTTCCACAAGTTGGTATTAGCCATCTGTTCTTTTCTCTCTGCCCAAATTAGAACTATTATTAGGCTCACTTGCATTTGTGAAGGTGATTCACGGGATATGAGGTCAGAGGGATCATTGTGATCATCTAGCATTATCTGCTGCATAACACAGGAGCCGTCCCCACAGAAAGTCCATCTGCATACCAGAAGGAAGCAGACACACAACGGATGTCGGAGACCCAAGTAAGCAATATTGCTTGCGCAGAGAAGGAAGCCAAGCCATAAACCATATACATGCAAGTATCTCTCTTGGCTAGTTATGGCACAGTTTCAAATCATGCAGACATCACAAACAACCTTGTTTGAACATCTTCAGGAAACAATGTTCATGGTACAAAAGATGTAATGTCATTTTCCACATATGATTATGTCATAGTCTATGGCAAACTTCCTTAATAAAAAAAATCTTACACATAGGAGTAAGCTTTTTCAAAAGCTTTCATAACTGACTGGAAAAGCAGACCCAATGTGGCAGAAGGAAATGCAGTAATAGCCCAGAGACAATTTTTCACAGGTACTGTTAGAGATGCGTTGCTCTGACCAGAGCTCCAAGTTTGCGTCAGACTGACTTGCTATATGGAATAAGGACAAGTGGCCACATTTCAGATAATTAAAAAAAACACCTGATTGGAAAGATTATTTTGTTCTCTGTGACAGGCAGGTGAAGACAGTAGCACTCTGCCAAGTTCTTATTCGCAACACTGAACTTCTGCCCCCTCATATTGCACAGTCTTTTATCCCAACTCTGTTCAGCCAGAGGTTTTCCTATCTTCCTTTTCCAAAAACCCAAAGCCTGCAATCCCAAATCCTCCTCATCCCTTATTCTCTGACTTTTCACTTCCAAATATTAAAATCTTTCCTGATCCATCCCTTCAGACCTGCCCAGCTTTTTCCCATGCTCCTCCATCCATCTCTCCCCACCTTGTGCCCAACCTCCTTCCACCACAGTCCATCATCATTCCTGCTCTAAACCCCTCTAGGTCAACAGCTTTTCCCTATGCAAATAGAAGCCAATTCCTGAGACGTAAACTAATAACAGCTGGCTCCTACATATTACTACATGCTCCAATTTCCTAAGACATAGATTAATAATGCTTGGCTTCCTATATATTAGTATATGCCCCACCAGTGCCAGCTCCTCCCCAGAGCTCTCTGGCCTCTCACTGCAAGCTCCCACCCCATCCCAGCACACAAGGTACAGGCCGTAGGTAGTTGGGTATGTACCAGATTGTACCTCACATGCCAACGCTGACTGGCCATCCACCAGGCAGCAGGAAAGACATCTATACATTTCTTTAAAAATTTCTTCTTTTAGTGGAGGCACTGAGTTCAGGGCCTCTTCTTCCTCCAGCTGCTGATTTTCACACCACCTGTAGCTATTTAGTTAGCTTTATGACATCAAAACTGGAATAAATTTCCCACTAGTTAATCCACATTGGTCCAGTTGGGGGGAGGGGTGGSGGGGAGAGGATGGAAAGACAAGCATAATCAGAGTATCCTACTTTCCTCGTGAAAATAGATTAATCTACTGGAGAAGAGGAGGCTGAGGGGAGACCTTATCGCTCTCTACAACTATCTGAAAGGAGGCTGTAGAGAGATGGGTGCTGGTCTCTTCTCCCAAGT
>JASVER010000016.1:3589749-3668349 GCA_030449065.1 Oceanodroma leucorhoa
TGTGGATGAGGTGCTTCAGGACATGGTTTAGTGGGCATTTGTACTGGGTTGATGGTTGGACTCGATGATCTTAGAGGTCTTTTCCAACCTTAATGATTCTATGATTCTATGATTCTATGATTTCAGTGACAGCAGCATGCAGATTAGAGTTATTTAAAAATAAATGGAATTTATAACCCCATGGAATTTAAGTTTTCCTAGCAGTCCAGTATATAAGACATTCATAACATAGCAACTTCAGCAGTTGAGTTAYGCAAAGTCAAGGTATTAGTTTTCTGGGTTTGATTGCCTGAAATTTCTGATGGTATTTAGAAATCTAGTCTTAAAACAAAAAAACAAGCACATATACAATTGTATTTCATCCATGGAAGGTAATAAAAAAATAATTTAAGCTTTCCAGTGCTAATTAACTCAGAAATTAAGAAAAGAGAACAGTAAAGAATTGTCTTTAAAAAGCTATAATGCTCTCTTTGTCACTTGGAACAAGATTTCTAGACCCCCAAAAAACCCCAAACACAATGAACATGTATAGTTTACATATATGTTCAATATGTTATATATATGTTGCAATTTTGTTTTATAAKCACTGCAACATCAATAAAGTCTTCCAGAACTTTCATACAAATGCCTCAAGCCATCTTACAAGTATTAAGCAAGCTTGATCACCCGAATGAATCCCCCACTCTTCGCATTGCTCCCAAGAAGTTTAGAAAACTTTTGCATTGAAGTGTTTTCACAGAAAGTACAGCATGGCAGAGGTCAGAAGGCACCGATGGAGATCTAGTCCAGTCCAACGCCGCTGGTCAAGAGCAGGTTTCTCAGGGCCATCTCCAGTCAGACTTTGAACATCTGCAACGTCGGAGACACCACAACCTCTCTGGGTGACCTGTATCAGTGTCTTAAGTATAAGTGGAATCTCCTGTGTTTCAGTTTGTGCCCATTGCCTCCTGTCCTGTCAGTGGGCACCGCTCAGTATAACCTGGCTCCATCCTCTTTGCATCCTTCCCTTCAGGTATTTATAAACTTCAGTAGCATGCCCCTGATCCTGATCCTTCTCTTCTCCAGGCTGACCAGTCCCAGCTCTCTCAGCCTTTCCTCATAGGAGTGATGCTCCAGTCCCTGCATCGTCTWMGTGGYCCTYCRMTGGMCWCWCTCCAGTATGTTCACGTCTCTTYTGTACTGGGGAGCCCAGAATTGGACCAAGTACTCCAGGTGTGGCCTCACCAGGGCTGAGTAGAGGGGAGCATGTCCAAGAACATGCAGCATACTCATGGTAAAGAAAAGGAATAAGAGAGAAAGGAGGCAAGCTCCTCTTTCACAAACTTGCCAGCATCTAAAGCTCTTCAAGTCACTTGCTGGAAAGCCACTCACTAACACAGTTTCACTTAGTAGACTATGTACTGGAAAGCTTCTACACTTTTCTGTGGCCAGCTTATAACCATAGACTAACACATTCCAATTCTTCACAACCAAGACCCACACCAAGTCATGTTACTCTTACGAGTCCCTGGGCACGCAATGGTTGAAAGACAGGGGGGAAGCAAAACCCAAAGTATTCCTCAACTCAAACTGTTGCATACTGACCTCAGCAACAAAGTTGAGCCCAGTCTTTACAGAAATCAAATAGGAAATAAAGTTTAAAAAAGCATAAATTTTTTATTTTGTTTCCAGACAGGTTAAGTCTGAGCTTCATTAGCTATTCCATTATTTTGTCAAGGATCAGAGTTATGCTGATGCCGGTAAATTATTTACCTCAGCCTACTAACCTTTGTAATTACTAAGATGAAACCTGAAATATAGAAGGTTTAAAGGAAGCCCCTAAAACTCACTTGATGTAGTGGTGCTCTAAACATAAAGGAGAAGAAAGCAAAAAGAATTAATAGGATGACCGAAGAATTTAAATCCAAAATATTTCTTAGTGCAAACCATACCAAATACTCTCAYGCCTATCCCTAAAATACTTCAGCAAGTTCACTACAGAAACAATCACCATAAGTTAACTTGCTCTTAGCTTCATGTGACCTACCTAACATAGGTTAAGTGTTTTGTACTGTCACCCAACCCTAGTGAGGAAGATTAAGCGAAAGACAAGTCCATTTCTTGAGATAAATTGAATATTTCATGTCCCAGTCACGTTCCTTTGCTGGCCAAGGGAAAGAAATATTGCACCACTGGGGAAGGGGGAAACTTTGTGCAGAAAAACGTATTAAGTAAAGCTTTGAGCACTCTGTCTATGAAGAAATTACTATTCTTTCTCTAGAGGCAAGAAGAAACAGTCATAAAGGTGTCTTATCCGATTCTTGCATTTAGTGAGACACCTTAATGATGAAAGAATAAAAGAGAAATTGGAGTAAAGTATTATGAATGGTCTCTTCTTATGGCTTCTGGCAAACATAAGAATTTTCTTTTGTCATTTGATCAGAACAGCAGTAGGTTGAGGCACTGCTAGTCCTATATCCTAATTAAACCCACTTTTCCTTCCCTGGCTTAGTCATTAATTAGGCCCCAAAGTTGAACCCCCTCCCTGATTAACTGCTCTGGAAGTACATAAATTCTGTTTGACAATTGCAGGATAAATATCTGGAATGCATTAAAATAGGTATTTATGCAATCAAGCAAGCCACTGATCACCATCAGTGTGAGCCCACAGAAGGCTTCTCACTTCAGTACAGAAAGCTCCTTCAGAACACACCACWCCAAACAGTGTGACAAAACTGGAGAAGATACAGAAACAGAGCAGTCAGAAGGAGAGCCACCAAAGTTCAAAGCCCGTCAAGACTTTGGCAGAACCTGAGCCAAGGGATTTCAGCCGCCAGTTGTTTAGGCAAAGGATTACATATACACATCCCAATCCCCATGCTTTTATTATTTAACAGGAGGACTGTGATGAAACCTGTGCAAATGTGGGGTTTCAGTACTGCCAATCTAACACATCAAATGCTTTTGTGAGGGCATGTAAAATTTAGAACAGACATCACCTTTACCTTCCTAGAAACTGGCTGTACAAAAAGAAAGATCACCTAATGAAAGCAGATAATTACAAGTCAGATTACTACTGCTGCCTCTGGCAACAACTCCAGTAGATCAGTCATACTCACAGGTGGAATCCTGTCCTGGGTGCACTTTCAGGAAGGGTTTTTGCACGCCTTCCCAGTGCTAAGGCATCAGGCACCATGCGGGCTCAGGATTCACAGCCCTTGCCCAGCAGGCAGCTGCCCAGCTGAGGCAGCTCAAGAGCTTCAATTCCCCAACTTTCTGTTTCGCCAAAGGTCAATGTCCCTGCAGCAAAGCAGGTGGTGCCTATGCCTCCGCAAGGCTGGAGTTTGCAGCCTGAATATTGCTAGCCTGAGTACCAAAATTAATGACTAATCAGCAGTGAAAGCAAGACAAATGAGGGCACTAGTATAAATGGGCTCAAAAAGCAGAGAGAAGCTCATGGAATTAAGAGTCCACAAAAAGATGGATATAATCTATGGCTGAAGAAATCCCTGAACTGCAAACCACTGCAAAGTAAGGTATATTAGAGGAAGCACCGCTGAAGATGTGCTTATGGAAGAAGTATAAACACATGGTATCTAGCTGTGGACACCACCACAGGTACCACGCCAGACTAAACCCAGCACAGCCCTCCTTATGGTAACCCGCTCCCCTGAGCAACCACTGCTAAATCCAACAGGAACTGTGAATCCAAGCATCCAGGTTGAAGAGATGTAAGTAGAATAAACCAGTTCATCAGACCAATTTCAGTGTTGAAACAGACAACACAGAAGATTATTAAGAGACTAGTTCAGTAACATCATTCAAGACCTTTTAAAACCAGACCTGCGATGCAACTTTGACTTAACTAGATAGCAATGTTTTAAACTCAAGTGCTTAGGAATTTACCCCCCATACAGAAGGCCTTCGTATCTTTGAATGACCTCTAAAATGAAGACTAGCTTGCAACACAGGAAGAAACACTGTAAGGTTTAGTCTGAAAAAAGTTTTTACCACCAATGGGCATAAGTCAGCATCCAAACAGAGACACACACTATTGAGTTTTGCTGGCACAACTACATTGGCTTGGTATACAAAAAATGAGCATGGACATCAGTAATAACAAAACCCCCTCTGGCGTAGCCAAAGCTGTGTCAAAGAAGAGCTTTTGCTGGCTTAATTCACCAGTCTTGAGGAAAAGAGTGTAACTACATGGCAGATCAATTCTTTCTGCTAGTAAGAAAGGGAGGCTATACAGCAGAGCAAAAGCAAAATACAAAGTACAACCTCTGTAGCAAACAAAAGCATTTGATGCAATACAAAACGATCATTTCCTCAATTCAAAGGTTTATCCTGAAACTCAGAGCATTTGGTCTGAGATATTTTAATCAAAAATACTTATGCCTTTCCAGTGTCATACTGGATTGAAAGTAAAATCAGCACTTAACCCCCACCCCAGAAAAAGCCAGGACAAGATCATCATTGCTAGGTCACATAATGCAAGGSGGAATTTCTTCCAAGGTTTTCATACCCCCACCCTCACCCCACCCCAGAAAGAAAAATTATTTGCAAGCAGTATCAAATAATGTTTCTTATTATAAACAATTAGTACTGAACAAGTATTTCCCAAATCTCCCAAAAGAAATACATTATATAAGCATTGCTAGAAGAAGAGCTGTGCTTAAAGGCCGGGTTCAGTACGACAYCTCAGTCTGAGGGTGGCTGTTAGCACCCTATCTGCACATCCCCAGCCCTCCCAAGAGCCAGCCACACATCCGTCTCTTCAGACCTACCCATGTAAATACTCCCAAGTACCAGCCAGCTCTGGCGAAGCAAAGCCCAATTCCTCCAACACATTTGAGCAGGTTGCAAAGGGTCTGGATTAATGTGTAATTGCTCAGACGTGAGCAGTCAAATGAGGGAGAGAAAGAACACAGCGATAAGGCAGGGATGCAATCCCAGAAGCACGCAAAGACACTGGCTCTTTATCAAAGAAAAGCAAAACTCTTTTATGTGGTTCCCCAATAGGATTAAGAGAAACTTACTTTCTATTTAACATGTATTTGCACTTCTGTGAGAAAGCTACTATAACAAATTAACTTCATACACATTTACAAGAATTTCAAAGTCTCAATAAAATGATGCACTAAACTTATGGCAAACTATAAAGCTCGGTAGTAAAAAAAACCAACAATGCATTTCACACTCTTCAGGTTATACAAATAGAAGTAACACCTTAACGGAAGCAATAAAAGGAAGATTATTATTTCTGAAACGTTAAAGTAACATTACTATCACAGAAAGAACAAGTGGTGTGCACAGGGTAAAATACAACTACAAAACAGAAATCACAGGTAATTTCCTAAAGACAGTGTAGTCCTCATATGACCTGCCTTTGAATCTTTAGTTTTGTATACTACAAACTAGCTGTGGGGAAAAAGTGCAGAATGCACCTAGAAAGTACTTTTAACTCAATTTTAGATCATTTTCTACAAATGTAAAAGAAAAAGGTTTACTTTCAACATTCTGCATTCTTAACTATCACAAGTAACTTCAGTACTTCTGCCAGTCTTACCTTCATCACACAAGGCAAAACTAAGAGCAATAAGATTAATAAAATTTGCTAGAAGCTGTGACATTTCACTTTTTATTTTGCAGATGCACTCTTGATTTACCACCTGATCAATTCCAAGAGCATCACACACTGCCATCTTGATTTAAAAAAAAAAAAAAAAAAAGGAGACATAGCAGCTCTGGTCATTCTCCAGATGTTCTTATTGCAGTAAGAGGTCAGAGAACCTTGACTAAGTACATATTAGCCCTGAATTAGCCTTTCACCAAGGTTTCTCCCCCCGCCTAAATTCAGAAGGGCAGCACAATGAATCTGGACTACTCTGTGACTTCGTCAGTTCATTGGCAGGCATTTTTTCTTAATCCTACTCAAGTTCACAGCAATGTGAATTTGCAGCAATACACAGATGTACACACTGAGCAAAAATTAGGTGATTAAACTTGCTAGAGATAGTTAGTACTTTTGCCTCCAAAGAGAAGCAGAGAGGAGGATATGACACATGAGATGTTCAAGAAGTCAGCTAGTGTCTGGCTGCTTTGTAATTGCCAAATACTTGTGTCTCTTAATGGTATCATGCCTGCAATTTAGTCAGGTTCCATTTCCCACTTACAAAGGTCTTTTAAGTTGCTCCGCTTTAACATATCATCTTAAACCACTGTAATATGAATACAGCTGAAAACCTTAAACAGCTTACTATTAATCAGCTATTCCAAGATTTTTCTACATCTGTTTGTTCCTTTGGACAACAGTCCCAAAAACTAAATCACAAAACCACTTAGTTTTTTAACAAACACCACAAACATTTTCATCCACAATGCAATGATATAAGAAGTTTAACTCACATAATATGGATTAGATCTTCATATCTGAAGTTCTCTGATTTAATTTGATGTCACCTACCACTTCCRATTTTCCACACCAGTGTTATATTACAGCTGCTCTTTAAAAGTTAGAATATTTTGTTAACCAGAACACACAAGCAAAGCAGCAGTACAAAAAAGGAAATAAAACCTTTTTAAGCTGCAAAGGAGCAAGGAAATGGGAAACAGCAGTAATGAGCTATGGAAAGGCATATGAACTCGTGCACACGGTTGTGTGAAGCATCATGGAGCAAGCTGCAATACACTGCTCATATTTCAGATTGTCCACTGCTGACACATATGACCAGCCTGTGGCAGAAGTAGGACCATTTACAAAACCCAAGTATTCATGAAGCCTACCACAGCAAAGTGGCGAGGAAAGAATTCCTGCAACCACACACACGTTCGTGAGCTTGTGTAGCATTTTGAATATCAGTCACCTACCTACCTGTTACTTGCTCAAACGGCACAAGAAACATTATCACTGTCCAATACGCTTGGAAATGAAAATTCATGTTTGAAGAGTAACTCAAGTGGCCAGATGCTACACAGTCTTCCCTTTTTTATACAGTTATCCTACTAAATATTGCTATCATCCCCCTCAAAGTTACACAGTCCAGCTAACAAGGGCTAAAAAGGCAGTATGGACCGGAATATTGCTTCCTAGCTTTATCATTCAGCATCTTTTCAGTCCAGCTACAGACTGGCAAAAGTCGTCTTTTGAAGCCGGTAATGCAGACTTCTGTTTATTCAGAAACAGAATCCCCAAATTTTTTAGATGACAAGTCAAAACTGAGTGAAAGGAAATAGTGTAAAGGAGGGATCACCAGAGTGCCAAAGAGAAGACATCTAAGGAGGCTAGAAAAAGGAATATATGTGAAGATTTTTGCTCTCAAAAGAATTAGCATGACTAAGAGCTGACTTAGCAGCCTATTATACTACTTTGAATTTTGGTACATTTAATTACAACCTTCTACATGCAAGAGGCTTATCTCCAGTCCTGCAGAGATAAGTATACAATGGAAAAAATAACAACTTGCCAAAGACTAAACAAATAAAAGCTCAGAAGCTTTAGTCTTGTCTATAATCAGAGTCACATTGTTCCACTTTCTATTCATGTCACAACACTTCACTATTATTCCTCAAGTCTTTACATGGCTATAGAAAGGAACAGCAAGGAAGGGTGACTACCAGCTTTCTCACCCTTCAAATGCAGAATGTCATTTGGGCTCAGTAAGGGAGCATTAGAAGATGACCCAGAACTCCAGCTGCCAAGCTGTACTATCTGCACCTTCTGGACACGAACGTTATCGAAAAAACATGGAGGTCTTCTAGAAAAGAATGAATTTCTACCTTTTATTCTCTACTTTTAGCAGGGTGAAAAAAGCCATACAAGAAAGCAGTATGTGAGGACATGCATTCTTGGGAGAGGAGAAAGAATTACAAAAGATTAAGAGTGAGCAAGGATGAAGCATGAATGTTTGTATTTATCATATCATCTCCAACCCCATGACACAAGTTCATCATCTGGATCATGTCAATCTCCAAACCACAGGATAGCAGAAAGGAATTTTGGGAGGGAGAAGGATGGAGACAGAAACCAGATACAAATTGAGATACAAAAATTCTCGAGTTGAGAGATAAATACAAAAATGTCATATTATAGTAACATCAGGAAGGAGCGGATGAAACAAGATCCTGAGAAATCAAAGAGATTTATCAAAGGACTTCAAAGAGGTACTTACGCATAACAGAAAAGGAGGAAAGATGAAGGTCACACGCAAAAAACGCACCACACTATTAGCAATATCATAGTTGAGCAAAGTTAAAAACACACACCACATCACTTACCTATACCAAGGAGCTCTCCCCCATAAAAATATTTGACAACGTAAGTTAGCATTTCAGATCTTTATGTTTTAACTCTTCCTCCACTGCATATTTGCTTTGTTTCTTGCAAAGGTGAAGGCTCAATAATTCACTTATGCTGGCATGAGAACACAACAGAAGAATGAAYATACAGAGAAACAAGAAAAAAGCTTCCATGATTTATTAGACATGAGAGAGCACTCTTGCACTGTAAAGCAGTCAATAATAAAACAAGTCAGTCAGAGATGATCTAGTTGCCTCAAAAGTCTTCAAGACCTACTGCTAAGCCAGTAAAATGTTTCCCACAACACCTGTTGGTTTGCAGGCTGTCTGAGCCATTTTACAGGGACTTCTACCAACTCTAGCATCAACTTTGCTCTGCTCCCACGGACTACACTATGAAAAATAAAATGGCTACAAATTTATTCATAGTGCCRCATCTGATTTTTAATTGAACTGGGATCAGTAGCTGCAGCAGGACTGCATGCTAAGCTACTGAACTGATGAAGAAAATTTATTTTTCTAAATTCCTCCAGACACTTAGAATCTGTGTACACACTTGGATATGTTTGGCTCTGTTGTTTGGTTTTGGTGGTGGGTTGTGGTTGTTGGGGGTTTTGGGGTTTTTGTTTTGTTTTCAAGTGGCTAGAGTGATTTTTTTTTTTTAGGCTAGCCAAACGGTCTCCTACCTTAGAGACAGAGCGCCTTAACACTGTCAAAACAATAGCTAATTATTTACCTGTGATGACTGTGCCGTGGATAATGTTCAAGGATATTCACTAGGACAACGTTATTAGGACATGTAAGTTTTGTCACTGTGACCTGACCCACCCCCTACCACTCCAGAAAGCGCCGGGTTTGAGGCATGCAGTTTTGTGTGTGTTCCAGAGGGGAGGGGAGAAGGGCAGYGCGCAGGAATAAGGAATGCCACGCCAAGACATCAGCAAAAGGGGCTAGAAAACATCCACTACTTCTGCTTACGCTGGCTGTTGATACCATTAAAAACAGAGTAGTGTTTATACACAGAACAGCAGAACATTGCACTTGCTTAGCAGCTGATCAGGACTGTTTCCAAGATGCTGCAAATATTTAATGCAAGTCTGCTTGTCTCAAGATGGGTTTCGTTTGTGTTCATTTTAGAGTCACAGACATAAAGGAAGGTACAAGGAAAYGTTGTCAGCCAAACCTTGCTCCCACAAGCATTAGCATATTTGCTAAATCATATTTTGAATTATTTTCAGATATAAAGTTTGTTTAAGACCAAGAGTCCATTTTTAGCATCTGGAAGTTTTTGGACCATAGGTTTTTCAGCTCATGCTCATTGACTGCTGAGGGTTTACTGCACACGACCACCAAGAGAAGCCAGCTTTTCTCACAAATAACARTTCTATTTGAAGACGTAATTTAAATAAGCAGGCCTTTTCATCCCCACTGGAGAGCAAGGATTCAAGAGTGAAGGTGTAAGGCTGAGCCTGGGAAGAAGGTGAGAGGTAGGGAGAAGGTGTTTTAGTTTTTGTCTTTGTTTCTCACCATCCTATTCTATTTTAATTGTCAATAAATTAAAACTATTTTCCCTCAGTCAAGTCTGCTTTGCCCATGATTGTAATTGGTGAGCGATATTCCTGTCCTTAACTCACAAGCTTTTCCATCTCATTTTCGCCTCCTGCCCTGTTGAGGAAGGGGAGTGAGGGAGCAGCTGGGTGGGCGTCTGGCCACCAGCCAAGGTCAACCCACCACAGGGGTTGAACAGCAAAATTGTTTTGCAGAGTCAATAACGACAATATTAACTGCAAYAAGGCATACTTACTGCAATCTATACTGAAAAATGTTTCCCCATAGCTCAGGGAAGAATGTCAGAAAASATAGCAAACTAGTTTACCTGGCCATAAAATAATTCCAGCTCAGCTCCTGAGGGCAACACTCTTGAAGTTATTTTTATTGTTATTAAAAAAACACCCACAAAAAAACCCAAACAAACCACTGAACACACAAAAACCCCCAGACCAGAGAAACAAGATGGATACTCTACATACAAGAAAAGTGTATTATAGCATTGCACATTATCACTCATATAAATCATTTGATTCTGACAAGGAATTAAACAGCACTGTTTTCTGATATTCATCCATTGCCAAAATGAAGTATCTCAGAAGGATAACATATCTTGCATTGTCAGCAATATCTTGGTTTCTCTTTCAATTGCAAAAGCAGTAACATGACTTGGTTAAAACGAGCACTTTTTTTTCCCCCTTGGTCACTGATGGATAAATTACTCAAACRAAAACACCTCCAATAGGAGGCTGGTGCTGCACGTTGAAATGGGAACAGACTCTGATTATTTTCAAGAATATACCACTTGACTATATTAAAGACAGGAATGAAAATACATCAGAATTTACTAAAAAAAAAAAATATAAGAGGTACACTGCAATTGGTTTAATCTTGTCTAGGTATTAGCACTTGCAACTCTTGCTGCTAACATTAACCTTCATATAATCAGCTCTGTCCCCAGGTCAAAACCAAAAAGGATAAAATACTTGCTTCCATTTAACTGCCCAGCACAGTTACTGCTTGCTTACTACAGCAAAGTACGCTATCAGTAAGTCATCATTTGTTACTGAAGTTCTTCARTAACATTTTCTCTCATTTTTATTAAGCTGAGAAGTGAGCTTAATCATTGTGGAAGACCCTACATGCCTTCAAGATTACTAAACAAAAGGTTGAGGCATGTCCCCACAAGAAAGTTATCTGTGCAACCCATACTTGGAACTTTTTTTTTTAAGCTACCAGAGTTACTTCTTGTAGATTAGATAAGGAACACTCGCATGAGATTTCAAGGCAACAGATAAAGGAATGATGGTGAGACATCAGGTGATGGCATTTTCTGCCTTTCTTTTACAGAGTGCTAGGAATCCCAGTGTATAACCTTCAATCTCAATTTGTCATCAGCAAGCTGAAGCTTAAAACTTATTCACTGAAAGGAAAACTACAACAAGAATTAATAACAAATTATTTGGTAAAAAAATATAATGCACTACCTACATTATAGAAAATCGGAGGACAATAAAATGAATGTTATTGAGTTATACAGATTAGTTTTCAAGTATTCAATTCCAAGTTTATATTTATTTCAGCAAATAAAAAGATCATAATCTGGGTTAGAAGTGGAGAAATAACTAACTTTTTAGAAAGGGGTATGCCTGACAGAAATTTGACAAAAATCTGTATATGGACTGTATGTACAAGAGAGAAAGTAGCTTTATTTAGAGGGGATCTATTGTTCTACCTTCAGAAAGTATCAACTTTACTATCTCTTTGTTACCTTAAAAGCAGCAGTGGAAAGAAGTGTTTTCRTTATACATAAAAAGACTTAGGTCACACAGGCCAAGTAAATATTGATTTTACTGTAGCWGAGCTGGGAGCAGGAGTTAATTTCAATGGTCTGCACAGAGTGGTTTACGAATTGCTTTAAAAATATTTTGTGTTACAAGGTATTAAACTAGCTAAGAACCTTTTAAAATAATCTGAAGCTTAAAATGATTGAGCTGTACAATTCTAGTAGGGGAAAAGTTTAGCTGAGAGAAARAGGGGTGATATTAAGGACGCCACCAGCTCAGGAAACCCAGCACGGCTCTCTCCCGACCCGAGGCAGGCAGTCCCGAAGCCTGGATGTGGGAGGACAGAYGCCCAGCTCAGGGTCGACCCCGCAAAAGCACCGGGCTGGAACCAGTCACCAGCACAAGAGGGGACCGGCAGGAATGGCACCTGCCCGGTCACACACGCTATTTCTTCATGAAGGTAGCTCATAGTTAAAAACAACTTGATACACTCCCCCTGCTAGCCAGTTTACCAGAACAATRGGGAAAATGGCATCTTTGACATGACGACAGTTTCAGTATCTGCCCAGACCTCTTTGATTTCCAGACATACAACTGAATACTGCATCTATATAGTATAAGTTAGTGTATCTCAGGCCATAATTCAAGTTAATCAGACCCAGAACAGTTAAGCAAGCCTGAGCAATACTTTATCTCAACAGAAAGGAGCTATTTCATAACTGCCGTTTGAAATCCACACTGTAGTGAAATTTAGCAAGACAGATACAACCATCCTGCTTCCATCTGCACAAGCAATACCAAATGCTCTTTTAACTGTCAAATATTTTGGAAAGCTGTCAGTGCACACTGCTGCACGCCAGGTTTGATCTGGGCAGACACAAGGGGAAAGCTGTAGGCTGTCACCCGGCACAGCGCAGAAGTCAGCACATTTCCGAATTTCTGCAGAGAACCCTTGAACCGTTTGTTCACTGCTTTTCTGAACGCTTAGACAGAAATTCATCTCGGCACCTAACAAGTGTCAGAGTCCGAGGCATCTCCTTCCCCTGCAGCACAAGCRCGCTTTTTACCCGCCAGAAGGATCAGCCGGGGAATTGCCGCAATTCCCTTTCTCAGCCGCTCGCTTAGCAAAGATCAGGGCGCGCTCCACCCAGCCGCCACACAAATTAGGTCACGTAGCAGACCATGCTCCTGCCAATTCCTGCCCTATTCATCGGGGACGAGGGCAGGAAGCATATGGAGCCCTCCAGTTAAGGGTCAGAACATTTCAGTGAAAACATAAAAGTGAACCAGCGGCAGATTATTCACCGGCCAGAGGGAACATGGTTTCTCCATGCGGCAGAAGTGAGTCACAGGCACCACTCGGCCCGACACAATGCAGCGGGGCACAGCCTGCATCCAGCGGCAAAAAAATCCCCTGCAGTTTACCACAGGGACTACTACAAGACAACAGAAAAATATTTTCCACTTTCTCAGTATGCACGTGTATTTAATAATTTAATATACATAGGAAGAGTTTAAAAAAAAAAGTTCTTCAGAACCTGAAAAACAGTTCATCTGAAGACTCAAAAGGCAACTATGTAATTTCTGTTCTTACACATCTACAACTACACTGTATTTCAGAACACATCCTTCATCATCTGCTGCTAAAAARGAAATATACCATTTTTATGTGTTTWAAAGCCAGAGTTGTTTCAAATCAAACAGATTTGAGGTCCAGCACAGCTCTACTAAGCAAACTAACCAAGCCAGGGCTTCACAACTACTTACAGTAACATGAACAATACAGTAAATATTATTTTTACTATTGTAACAGCTTGTGGTCTCATGATTAAATAATTTCAAGCTGCTATCAGTGCATACATCTTGTGGGAACACCGATAAATTCCTTCCCAACTAAAAGGAAGCTTTTAATTTGTAGGCGAGTTCTCCTGGGATTTYCAAAGGGAGACTATCGGAGCAAGAAGGGAGACCCAAGTGGAAACAGAAGCTAAACACGGGGTTTCATAAGATACACTGTCAAACTATCGGTTTCTAAAAATGCTTCAGTCATGTCACTGCCATTATTTCCTACTGCTATAAAAAAAMCCCACCGCTCCTTTTAATCACTGGRGTGGGGGCTGCACAACAATTAGCTCACACAACAAAATGTAAATTGATCTCTTTTGCTTCTGTTGACAACTGTATGAAAAAAATAACAACATAATATGTAGTGGCATATTGCTAAGATGCTAYATAGATATTCAATTACCGCAGAGTGCTTTATTGGCTTCGAGAGTTGACATTTTATAGACACAGTGCCACAGGGCAGCCCCTTTCAGAAGGTTTCACAGAGCTGACATCTTTTTCTACCCCCTTGACAYAGGGTAAGTAGCCTCCCCTCAAATGACAGTGTGACATCCATCTGGGTAATAAGGCAACTGAAGTAGGAAAAAAAAATTTAAAAATAATCACATCAAATGCTGCTACCCTGGTAGAGCATGTGTATATATAAATATAAATACAAAATAGCCCAATAGTTTTCCTGGAAGAATATAAATATCTCCCATGACATGGAATAGCAATGAAGAAGAGAGCCCATGTGTTTGAACAGGTGAAGAAAGTACRAGATCCTTTCTTTTTTCCCCCCTCCCAGATAAAAATCCAGCTTTGGCTCCAGTCAGGCACCACGTAGCCTACCAGTGCCACCACACTCCCAGCACCTATCATCGACTTGAGAGCTTAAACGGTTATTAAGAGAGATTAGACATTTATAAGGAAGGACATCCCACTAGACAAGCTAAATTATTATTGAGTATGTTTTAGGCCATAAACCAATCTGACTAAACATGCACATGCTGCTTAGGCTTCAGAGGACAGAAGAGTCTTACCCATTTCAGCTTCACCTAAAATAATTCATTTACATTCACATACTTTATCAGATATGAGCTTCAACCTCCCTTCCTTCAGCCCCCACCAATTCTCACAAGAAGCAGCCAACCAACAAAACCAAAGCTGTGCCTCTGCCGACACTGCAGCATTTACAGGTGAATAAATCACCCCTAAACCTTCTGGCCAGAGAGCTGCACATAAGGTGCTTCCTAAACTTCTCAAAAGTCTCCCTGTTATTTACATTCTGGATTTGTGTGAAAAGAGAAGGACATGAAGAAAYAATTACACACACATAGTCCTCCCAACTTTTCCACCCATTTTTTCCTGCTTGAATATTTCCAGTACTGAATCATTAAAAATTCTGTCCTCTCAAGCAGAGAAAGGCTTTTTCCTCCCCTCAAATTTATTTTTTTTTTTATCTTCAGTTTTTTTTCCTCTTGTTTTCCCTTCCATGCCTCTCACCTTCTACCTTTTTTCAGATTTTTTGCTCTGGCAGAGAGTGAGCAGATGACAGTGAATTTGAGACTGTCCCTTTCCTGGAAAGCAAATCTACAGTCCTACATTTTATGAAGAGTTAGGAACAYTACAATGCAAGGAATTTCCTGGAAAAATCCTGCTGCTTAAGAAAAATTATAATTGCATTATACCAGCCATGATATACCTGCTTTTGAAAACAGAGGGCTGTCAGCTCATAAGGAGTTAAACAGGCCATAAGAAACAGTCACTATGCACTCCCTGCTCAATCATATAAAGCACCTGAGCAACCAAGTAGCTGCTACTCAACTAGGAGATTTACACCTTAGTTTAGCCCCAGTTAGGACAGGCACCATCAGAGAAATCACCCACAGACACACAAACATCACCAAGTATTATCTGTCTACACACACTGGCATTTACACATTAAAGACACCTGAAGGACTGAGAACAAAAACCTCAAAGAGATTGACCYTCCCTATTATCCCATAGATTAACATTTTAGAGGTTTCACAACTGCAGTGTTCATCAGTTAATTACATGGCTGGTTATAACACTTTCCCCCAGTTTATTTTCTTCTAAAAATACAACAATAAAAGAAAGGAAAAAAATATCCAAGAAATAGTCCTAAAAAACCACACTGATACACACAGAGCCAGAACAAACATTTTCCCTGAACAATGGCCCAGGTTAAAAACCCAGCAAACTGATTTTCTCCTATTTCTAACTTTCCAAGAATGACCAACTGCAGCTGTACCTCATTAGCAGGTTGAATACATGCAGATTTTGAAGAACACCAGATCTCTCCGACCTGTAATTTAGTGAGCTTTCCAGAGTCAGTCAAAAGCAACTCCACCCACATTACTGAATTTTCTTGACCTTTTTGTCAGTTTTAACAGAGTTTGGACCGAGCCATAAAGGAAAAGTTTCTGCTCTCAACTACACTGGTGTATATCCAAATCCAATCCTCATTGTTCTAGAAGCAAACATACTTAAGACCGGAGACCCAGCCCATCATTTTATTCTAAAGTTAGTCATTACACTGCTACATCTTAAGAGGATTTTCATTTCTCTTTCTAAAAACCCATATTTAGACTCCAGCTTTGTACCAAAAAAAGCACATGAAAAGTCAAGTCAAATGGACCAAATTCTCTACTGATCAGCAGGTTCTGCATCCATGAAGTTCTGACACCAATTCACAAAATAATCAGCCCCCATCTGTCAATTACTGTATCTAAACAGCATATTCACAGGCATTAGGAAACCTCAAATTGCCTTTACCATGCCAATCTAGCTTATTTGGCCCTGGTCACAAAACACCAGACTAGTCGATCTGTGAAATTTCAATTGGGATGGGTGCAAAAGGATGGCAGAAAGAAAAGGAAAGAGAAACATGCCCAGTTTCCTCTCCTTCAAAGCACTCTGCCCCAAAAAAATATTCTTTCCTCCACGTTACAGGAGCTCCCTGGAGAATACCAGCAAAATGGAAAAATAAGTGAGGGGTGAAGGCGCTGTTACAAGTATGTATATTCAAAAGTCCCAGAAGACACAGTAAGCAGAACTGCAGAGAATAAAACCACAATTAAACACTGAAATCACCATAACTGAATGCATAGTTKAAGAAAACGGGGGGCATTAAGACTTTCGATCAGACAGAACAGCAACAAAAACTCACKCCGTGAAGAAGTTACCACGTTGTGGGTGAGGGAAGCCCACGCCACAAGCGTTCCCAAGCGGACCCTGCGGCTGGCTGCAGGTGACACGCAGCCAGGGCTCGCCCAGCGCCACAGAGAACAGCCTCTCCCTGCGCTGTTTCCCACCATGCCTTCCACAACCCGCTCCTGTAGAGTCCGCAAACTTGAACAAAGTTAAGAAAGGCAGTTTGCAYCAGGTGTAGAAAAATAAAACTAGACCCACATAGATGGATCCTTTTACCCACCACAGCCTTGAAAACATAGGTAAGCATGCACTCACCCGGCGGAGGGTAACAGGTCTGCCTGTCGGTATCCCGAGGCGCAGCAACCTGGTACTTTTTCCACACAACTTTTTTGGCTGTTTGGACGCTCATGATCAAGCTCAGACTTTGAAAAACAGGAAAGTGAAGATGCAGAGGAAGTACACGCTAGTACCCGCGCAAGAACTGCATGCCGGGATTCGAGGGGGAGGGAAGCACTGGTTTTCCTCAGAGGGTTCGACACATTCAGCCACGCAGAGACAGACAAAACCATTCAGGAAACAAACCTTTTAAAAGGCTGCACGTAAACAAGCAACAGACTTCAAGCTGATTTGGATTTTTTTTCCTCTCTAAAAGCAGATGAATACGCCGCTTTGCTACTCCTTATGAAAACAGAAGGACACTCCAGCTTTCGAAGCAYTGGCAACTTAAATTCTACATACAGAAAACAGGAAAGAAGGTGGCAATTTTCCTTTTCTGTTCAAATCAACCTCTCTGGTCACATACCATACTCATTTTTAAAACCCTACATATTTTTAGCATTTACTTTGCAAAAAGCTTGCAGTATTACCATAACACTTTTTCCACACGTTCAATAGAACGTGAAACCAGAACAACATCCACATCTTTTAATGGCCTGTCAAAAGAGCACAAGAAAATTTTAACAAAAGATTTCAGCATATAAAGGAAGTTCTACAAATAAGCCTCCATGTCAAAAATTACAAACTCTGATTAGGCATGCCATTTCCACTGTGCAGTAATTCCAAACAAGACAGACCACAGCCCAGTAAARCAGAAGGTTAATAATGCAAGGCTGTGATAGCATCAGAGTTATTTTACAAGTGGGCCTTTAAACCATGTTTACCACCAATACAGAAGGTGAATCCCATCCCCTGACCTTCAACATCCTATTGCCAACTTTATAATCAAATTGAGAGGACTCCAAATTCCATAGTTACGAAAGACATGCGATTCCAGATTACACGCTTTAGGATATTCAACTGTACAGAATTCAAATAGTCACAATAAAGTAATGCAAGAGGAGATTAACTATAACACAGAAGTACAGGCACTACGACCAGAGAGGAGCTGTACACAGGAGAATTGGTTTCAAAAGCAGAAAGACAGATGCGATTTGTCTGTCTCATTGTATTATGCTATCAGACAACTGTTCTAAATACAGCTCTCATCTCTTCATTAATATTCAGTTGGGACAGTTTACTGTGTCACACAGCAGACAGACACTATTGGCAGGGGGRAATCAAGATAAAATTTTTATTTAAAATTTATTGAGGGTGGGAGTTGGTCTTACTTTGTTTTTGTGGGTTGGGGKTTTTTTTTCCAATTTTAAGAATTCCTCAAAGTTGAAGCCTGAAAGACACACACAAGGAGTTTTGTTTCCATGAATAAAGACAACCATACATTCAGGGGGCTAATCAGACATTTGTATCCAAACATTTCTGTGGACCATGCAAACAAGAGCAACATGGGAAGGTAACAAAGTTTTAAAGCTAGGATCCCTGTTTTAGAAACAAACAACAATGATGTATTTTGCCATAGCAAATACAAATATAAACCTTGCTGTGCCAAGCACTTGACAAGAACAAAACAAAAAGGCACACTAACTCTACCAAGTATATGATGGCAATTAGCGGGCAGCCATGCACATACACCAGAAGTCTTACCAACAGCACCTGAACTCTCTTTTTTCAGGTCTTGATGAGACTGGTCTGCATTCCCTAAGAGGGCTCTCCTGTTGATCCAATACTTCATCTCACCTTGGTCCCTGCCACTCCAAAATAAGGCCCATACACAAATGAATTAAGACTCTCCATCAGATGCTTGCCAAGACTGAAGGGATACGTACAAGTTTCAGGAGTGAGCTAGTTTGTTATAACACTTCTGTGTTTCCTACTCCCCAATGAAGTTGGAGGCTCAGAGAGACTGGTGTTTCTCTATCAGTCTCTTGAACTTCAACATGAAGATATTGGAGGGGCTGAGGATAACCACTCATTCACCAGAGAGCTTCCAGAGAATCTCAGCTCTCAAGCTCTGCCTGCCATCAGCAACTACATGTACATTAGAGAAAACGCTTTTATCTAACAGCAAGTTTTACTTTGAAAATCCAACATTTCAGTAAGAATATACACTGAGAATATTTATTAACTTAATAAAGGAGGGTTTGTTTTGCTTTTAATTTAGACATAGTGCATCTCTTGCCTAAATGGAGATAGAATTATTAACATTAATTGGCTTCATGTTAGAACCTACCTGCAAAGAAGGTAGCTTTAGGATRGCAGGAATATTTTTAAGCTAAATTTTAAAAAGTGAAGCTATGGCCCCTGCCAAAATCTGAAGTACTGGGTGTGAAATCCATGCATTAACCACAAGAGCTGATAAGCAAGAGAGAAATGGAAGCTTCTGGGGAAAGTAATCTTTGAAGAAGGCAAAAGAGGATTTTTTTTTCTTTTTTAAACAAACTCAGGAGTTCAACACACTAGCACACTCTCTACCCATAAACCACTTCATTCATTAGGAGAAGAAGATGGTCTTACTTCTACTACTACTGAACTCAATAGGCCATTTATTTAGCAGCTCTCTGACTGGAGTATGTGCTCCCTTTTATTCACTCTGGTGTTGACAGCAGTAATCAAATTTTGTACATACCACTGGCTCTATTATAGTTCAACAGCAGCTGGCTGGCTGCCTGGTCTTCTTATCATCATGTAAGATAAAAAAGACCAGCCAAACAGACCAGCTGAAACTACGGTGGGAAGACAGAAGTAGAKTAAAGCCTAAGTAGAAGTCTAGTAAGTAGAAATCATGTGTTTTTATGCTTGCCCATGTATTACAAAGCATGAAGAAGAATAAGGCTGAGCTCAACACGACAAGCTTATTTTAACAGTTTTCAGAAGGACTAGAGCTTAGACGGCAACTCAGTCCTTGTAGAAGAGAATGTCTGAATGCCACACTTCATACATGAAACACTACCCATCAATAGCTCAGTCCACACAGCAGGGAACAGGAAAGTGAAAAAGCATAGAGGTGGGGGAAAAAGGAAAAAAAGAGGGAAAAAGAAAAAAAGAGAACTGTATGTGTTCATTTGAAGGTGAGCTCATAAATACTCAAGATCACTTCTCTATCGCAGCCCCAGCACGTATGAAGTCAGCACTGGGTTCAAAGTAAAATTAAAGTTCACAGAGGCAAACAATGGGAGCAGAGGGCAACATCCTTTAATTATAAAAATCCCCTGTATGCAAGGCAGTCTAGAATGAGATTGGTTTCCATTTCTTCTTTGCCTTCTGGGAGCCTTCCAAGAGCCTTGAATGCCTTGACTCTGAGAAGAGGAAACTGGCTTCTTTTTCATGGTCTCCCTCTTTCTAGCTTTGTTCCAAGTAGGCCCTGGCTAACCCTGCTCTGAACTTCCACTCTTCCAGACAAGTCCACAGAGAAAGGCTTGTTTTATGGAGGAGGAAAAAAAAAAAACCCACAACCTAGAGGATTTCTTACGGGAGCAGAATAAGTAGATACGCAGTTCCTCCTTCACCTTCCTTCTCCATCACGCATGAGCCAAGAGCCTTCTCATTCCTAGAGGAGGAGCACACTSTTCTGCAGGGTTCCTGCACTACCTCTCCAGCCCTACCCTTTKTAACACTGCTATAATGAGCTTCTAGTTAAGCACTTCTCATGCTGTGGGAGATTAACACCCCATAATTTTGTTCAGGATGTTTTATTTCACCACAACAACATGACAGGACTTTTTTTTTGCTGGCCTAACAAACATGTTTTGAATTAGCAGACCACACAACACTTGCTTGAGCAAGCAAACAAGAGAGCTTGGAGGGCGATGCTAAGGAGAAGGATGCTGAAACGGCAATGACAGGAACTTAAACAGAAAGTAATGTTTCAAGTGACTGTTGCATTTTGATGGAAACTGGTCATTAGTTTAACTCCCACTTCCAGGAAACACACAGCAACAGCAACTTCAGATGGATAACAAAGAGGTTTTAGCATTTCTATCGAAACCTCCCTTCACACAGCAGGTTCATGTCAGCATAAAGCTTTCTCCTGAAAAGGGAATTAGCTGTACAGTAACTGCCCTCACKACTGTGCAAGAGGAACATAGTTTTGAGTATGGCAGCTGTTGGAGCACTGCACACACAGATACTCTCTCAGTGCTCACACAGGCAACTCCAACACCAAACCCTTCCAGCATGCAGCRCTTCAGCCATGCGGCACTTGACACAGGCGGTTCTTGTAAAACAGCATGTCTGTGGCTGCTGCAAATAACCAACTGACTCATCCTGCAAAAGAAATAACAGCAGCAACTGTAGATAACAAATTGTGACACCTTTCAAGAATCTCCACAATTCAATTTATTCTTTTTCAAAGTTCCTCTTTTATCCTGGGGGGGGGGGGGGGGGGGGGGGGGGGGGTGAGTATCCCTTTTTCTCTTGTATGGATACTGAAGGGAATATTTTGAATGTGAATACTGAGAAAATCTGTGGAACACATTATTATTCCAAAAGTGTTGTTTACATTATAGTTGTGCTGACACACAACCAGCACCCGCCTTTCACAAAATATTCTGGGCGACCTTTTTCCAGCAGCCCAGAGGAGTGACAGCGGGTCCATAGGAGATGTAGGAGCCTTCTGCATTTTGCTTCTTGTTTAAGATGCTGAGCAYACCTTCTGAAACAAGGTTCCTGYCCCTTCATGGGCACCTTTATAAAACAAAACCTGATCAACCTACAACAGATGCACGGCCTAACGCTTGTGTGCTTGCGTGCTGGGCTGTGACGTGCATTTCACTGGGAGCCCTGCGCTAAGCCCCGAGGGGCAGCCTGCAGGCCCACGCACAGGAGAGGGACCGACACTTCTGCCACCCCRGCCCCTCCAAGCAGCCATCGTGGTGGCTTACAGTTCTCAATACCACTTGCCCCGGCAGCAGGCATTGCCCTGCTGCAGTGGGACAGACTGGGGAGCCTGGGCTCAGCCCGGCAGCCAAGTGCCTGTGAGAGCTGCTGGTGGGCAAGCCCACCCAGGATGGAGCGCTGCCCTCAGCACACACCGCAGCATCGGGATCTGCAGCAGGAAAAAGCATCTCCCTCCCCTGCTCTCCACGTGCCAGGATGCAATCCAAAGCTTGGGAAGCAATGGCTTAGGGAAGCATATGAATAAAACAATTTACTTGTACCTTTTCCTGTCGCTCATTTTGTAAATGTCACTTTGCGCCTCCAAAACCAGAAACATCTCTAAGCTTCCTTCCAAATTGCACAGGAATTTTTCCTTAGAAAGTGTCTTCTGATACATTCTTTTCAAACTAGAAAACRTAGGCGGGAGGAGTGAGAAGCCTATAGGATTTAATTCTTAATTGCAGTTATGTAGGTTGATTTAATTTTGAGCACACTTCCATAGGTATCCATTCTGGCTTATGTTAGTTAACGTACTTCTGCTAAAAGTCTCTGGCCAGGGTACACACTAATAAAGAAGAACAGTCCCATCAACAGCAGAAGGGCAGCGCCAGAGCACTCCAAAGCCTGTATGTCAATATACCAAATGCTCAGAGCCCCACAGGAGACAGCTCCTGCATGGAAGGAGTCTCTTCCTCCCTGTTGACCAGCTACAGCAGCAAAGTACCAGCCACCTTTTAACTTTAGGTACCACAAAATGGGACGAAGGAGGGGCTAAAAGCTCTAGATGCAACCCTCCTATCCACTCCCTATACATATATATATATACACACACACACTACATATATATGCACTCTGAACAGCAACAGACCTTACTAAGCCMACAGGAGCAGCCAACCCCCCCAGCCCTCCCCACGCAGACCAAGCAGGGCTGTGCAGAGGCACTGGGGTTTGCCTCAGCTGGGCGGAGGGGAGGGACAGCGCGCGAGGAAGCCTGAAGAGCAGCTCTGGAACAAGCACACGGCCCTCTGCTTGCCAATGCCTTCAGGCCTTTGCTGAGGACGCCTCTACCAGCTAGTGCTGCAACCATAGCTTCCATCCTGAAAGCTAAAACCCCCATCTCCTACCACTGGGGGAGAAGGAGGGGAGATAATCACAGTTAAATTTATCACAGGCGCATTCCAACAGCRGCGCAGTCAGGGCGATGACTGAGGCATTAGTGGTTAGCAGAGTGCCACCAACAACTGCAGCTTCAAACATCCAGAAGTTTGCTTTTCCTTTTTAATGCCCTGCGACGATGCATGGGTGATCAGATAGCACCCTTTAAGACATTAACTCTTCAGCTGTACCATTTAGAGCACACTATTTATTTGTGTATTGCCACTGAGCGGTCACAAGTATACATACTTATTACCAGTTTTTTTAAAATTAGCATTAAATTTCCCCCATCCAGACAGTCTGCTTCCTTTCCCATTTGCAACAATGTATTTTATTCATCTCTTTCCAAAAGGAAAAGCCAGGGAGGGACAGCATTGTGCAGAGCTGCTCTGCCTTCTACAGGCACTGTTAACGGCGTCCTTTGGAGTTCCCACAGTCACCATGCTGGGGACAGGGAGTTTTGCTCACCAGGAAAAGAGGGATCTGCAGAAAGCCTGCATTAGGAGCCCCAAGTCTCCCCATTCCTTCCTTGAACGGCAAGAGTACTGTAGAGAGCTCCCTAAGCTAAACAGGCTGTCTTTTCCTAGTCCAGAAAGCTAAAAGTCAGTAAGAAACTATCAGAGGCACCCTAAAAAAAAAAAAAAAAAAAAAAAAAAAGTCTGTTCCCTAAGGTTATATAGCTGGCCTTAGGCGGCTCAGAGACAGCCTTCCTGCAAGCAACTTCTTGTCCATTAGCACACTTCCACAAATACATACGAGAAGTTTGACTCGTTTATGCTGACTGGAGTTAGTCTTTTAAGAATAAATACAGCATTTACAGAGAGAGGATTTACAGTTGGAGTTACACGTCCAACACAAACACATCTCCAGTTAAACTCTCCACTCCCCAGAGGCTAAACCTGTCTCCTGCCAAGGACCCAAGGCAAGCATCCCTCTTTCCRAAATAGCATTGCTGTTATCAGAGTCAAAAAAAAAAACAACCAAACAAACAACCAAAACATGCCTACTCAGCTCGGCAGGGAAGGCTGTGCTGGGTGTGCAGGACCCGGCACTGCAATGCAGCACAGAGCCCRGGGGCACGCACCCAGCCCAGGGTCCTGGCGCAGCATTGTGACCCTGGGGACCAGGCGCTGCCCAGCCTGGTGAGGGTGGGCACCGCACTGGTCTTCTCCTGCACGATGCCAGAGCCAGGCCTCAAGTGTTTTTAAACTACAGAAAACCCACCTTAAAATTACCTACTGGGCTGCCACAGTATGAGGCTTTACTTTCATGAAAGACCCCTTTACCAAAAGTAAAAACACACCCAAAAAAACCCACACACAAAACATGCTCCAGCTCAATCCTCTTTAAAGCCTCCAGCTAACAGCATACCTCTTGCTAATTTGTCCCAATAGTTAAATTGCACTCCCTGCTAAAAGCTTACACACCAAAATTCACCTTTAGCCACTGATCTCCTTTTAACAGCTACAAATTGCAAATCATCATGTGTTTGTTTAAAGTTCCCAAGACTGCAACAAGGCCAGACAATGTATTTCAATAGATAATCCAACATCAGATGTTTTGGTAGGTATAACACTCTACAAAGATGGTATTAAAAAAAAAATAATCATTGCATCACAGTTGTCAGATACTAGAAGTGCATCATTAAAACTATTGTTATAATTAACAGTCTTCTTTCTCCCCTCCCTCACCAATTAGCACAGCAAGAAGAAGAGTGAGGTAAAACCATGTCCTTTGTTAAATATTGAACCTACTGGAACCTGCAAAATAACTGATTATTAAACTATTCTGAGGCCGAGGTCAGTTTACAGAGGACCATCACGCAACAGCTATGGCAACACAGAGCCACCATGCTACACTGCCAACTAGCAATGGGAATCAGATAAGAACAAAGAGCAAAGTAACAAACAGCATCAACCTGCTTTCTTAGGGCCACAGAAGCAGAATTAAAGCTCCGCGARGGAGGGCTCTTCAGTTTAGCACAGCATTTCTGTGTATCAAGGGACTAGGGAAGGAGAAGCGTGCAGAAAAGAGATAAAGCACATGGCACAACTGAACCATTACCTACAGGGAGAAAAGGTCCACACAACTAAACAMAAAAAAAAAGTCCCAAGCCTCTCTAAAAGTAACTGTACACACACACTTACAAGCAGACATCCAACAGCAGTGAACAGATAGGTGCACATCCTTTCCCAAATAAAGCGTACCATCTCAAGCCACCTGCCCAGGTTCCCAAACAGAGGCTGGGGACCAGCCCAGCCCACACATCAGCTGAAGAGGTTGACAGCTGGGTTAGCAGGCACCTCACTCAGCTCCACACTAGCTAAGGAAAGCTCACGCAAACCACCAGTGTGTACCATCAACGGAGATGTAGTGGAAAGAGGACTAGGCAGCAGCAAGCAGCTGAGAGGCATTAACTTTTCAATTTTGCAAGCCAGCAAACAGTTGCTTGTTTACATCCTCATTTGTTTTCAAGAAATTTTCAGCGAGCTTTCTGTGCATATCCTTTGCAGGCTTCTGCCAGGTCAAATGGAAAACACTGGGCTCAGTTATTCAAGCTCAAGTGTGCGGAGGAGTAATTACCAAAGCTCCACTGGACAGAAGGATTGCATTCTCTTATTCTTCAAATGCCACCACCCACTAAGATACCATAGTAAAACTCCCAGAAACATTCTAAGCAAAGCCAGCATACAGTGTGCAGAAGTTAGCCTGCGATCACACAATACCTGTCTCAAAAACTCCATCTGTACCTCTCAAAGTACTGTGGTACAACAATGAACTCTGCTACTGCTGCCACCACCGGTATGGCTTTTGTCACCAACACAACCAAGTTATGGTTAGTGTTAGTTGAATTTAAAGCTTAAATCATGTGAAGGTTGAGATAGAGGCCACAGGTATAGTAAGTTCTAATAAGTCTTCCTGCGCAAGACTGACTGGCAAATCACACACATTCCCAAGCCAGAAAAATGAAGCCCCAAAGCAYAATTCCTGCTTCATAATTACTGTGATGCAACACATGCAGCACAGTGTTCCCACATAAATATTTAATGTCAACAATATACGTTTACTAGCTGATTTTAAAGCAATTTGAGGGTTAAGAACAGATGCACAGACTATACTGACAATGTTATTGGTCACTTTACTGAGGCATCAAACCTTAAGCTTGAAGTGTGAGCAGGYGAACAGTCTCATCCATGGTCTGAACAGCAGCTTTTCTGCTTTTCATCCCCCCCACCCCCTCCCACCCATTTTGTACCATCGTTATGAAGCCATCTGACATTTACTGCAACACCCTTACAACAGGCTCAGTGAAATTTCACACCACTTTTACAAAAACATTTCAAAGCTGAAGCCTTTAAATTCAAAGGGAAAAAAGCAAATTCTTAAGTGTCTTATCCCTCCCCTGTTTGACTAAACAATGACTGCTTTCATGTATTTTAAAAATATGTATATAGTGAATACACTCACAATTATGAGTATGTAATAAGTAACTTTGAAGAAAAGTTTCCACACCAAAGTGGATRGATTGAGATGCTGAAACACCACACACCACCCTGTGTGTTCAGGACCCTCACTCCATTCAGCAGATGGGCTTTTATAACCCCACAATCTCCCTAGCACGTGAAGCCAAGTGCTCCGAATGGCACACCATGTTTGCCGGTTTGTTCCTTACTTTGTCTTGTCTTTCCTACTACCCTACTTGCTTTTGTTGCTGCTACCAAGCACTGAGTAGGTTTTCTCACAGGGTTATTTTCTTACTAGCTTAACTTCTCATTCTCAAGTACCAACAGGGCGCTACCGAAAAGCATGCCTTGCTTGGTTCTGCAGCCTGTCAACACATACAGGCAAAAGCCACTTTAACTTCACAAAGCTAATACTGAGGCAAGTTGTATTAAGCTTGTCTAGAGGTGTACTTTAAAAAAAAAAGTCTTTATAGGTCAGTAAAACTCCAATACAAATAAAGGAGGAGGAGAACAACAACAAAACAYAGAAACAAGTTCTATGGCAGTTATAATTCACTCAAACACGAGCGTGCAGCCCTCCAGGCTCTTTGTTACTCTGCCTTCAGCTTGCCCTAGATTTGAGCAGTTCTCTATAATACCTGTATTCAACCAGACATCAGACTGAGTTCATTATCAATAATTTAATATCTAACTGTAGTATTCCTACAGACAGTTATACTGTCATGTAACTTTTTCTACTATTTATGCATAGTTCCCTCATTCTAACCATACTAGTTTAAGACAGTTGTATGAATGAAGCATTATAAAACTTCATTGCTGCTTTGCCTTTTTTTTTAAACTTTGTACCACAATCAYAGAATTAATCCTTTTTGTTTGTGTTTSTTTGTTTTCTTTAATCTGCTTGTAGATGCTTTTGTTTGTTTGACTTTAAAATCACTTTGAGCTCTGACACATTCCACTCTATAACAAAGCTTGTCTCAAAAAAAAAAAAAAAAATCACTTTCTAATCACAAAAGTACTTGAAGTCAACCACAGAAAAGTGTCAAACCCCCATTACATATTATCTTCATAAACATGTTAGAAAAAAAAAGGGGATCCCCACAATGAAGACCTTTACAGCTTAGACTGYGAGATAAGCAAGGCAGTTTAGGAGAAGGGTGGCAAGGTTCAGAAACAGAACTTCATAGAGATGCAATTAAATTGTTTGCAATGTTACTTAATAACATAAAAAACAACAACCCTTGGTGAAACTTGTGCTACTGAGTGTATGCTAAGCCCTGGCTCATTGACAAGTAGCTCTAGTGTAGATGCAGCCAAATGACCACAAAGAGTCAAAAAGCTACATTATCCAGCAGTTTTTAGAAATCTACTTTGACCCTAAATCCTTTACATCCAACTAACTGCTCCCAGCCCTGCTGTGTTCCACCACCTATCTTTCTCCCCACTTGCCTCCATATACTCAATTACTCCTCCAGCAAACAACAAAAACCTGACTGTTAAGAGAAAAAATAATCAGCTCTCAAAGCAAATCACAAGACAGTTCATTCAGTCTTCTCACTCCCACATGATCATCAGATGCTGTCACACTAACGATCTTGTACCTCCCATTCCACCACAATTAACTTCATCTTCCTTGCCTTGTTCTACCCCTGAGCTCTACAGCTGTTAATCCGTTTTTTGACCCTCCATCAGAAGGGTCAAAAATCAATGAGGCAGGCCAGTTCACTGTATCCCAGTACAATCCCAGTGAAGTGAGCATAAATCCCTACCAACACTGAAAATAAATACTGCACGTCCCCCGTTTTGTCTCTTGCATGCAAGATCAGGCAGCTGGGACAGAGAAGCTGCAGAGAACAAGACATGCCTGGGGGTCAGCACCAGGTGTGACCACTGAACTCCTCCCACCAGCACAGAAAAGCAGGTAAGGGCAAACATGAGGTGGGAGAACATTGTCACAATAAATCTAACTTGTATGTGTCCCTACAATGGCATTTCAGCAGCCAGCTAGACCATGACTCATAGCCACCCCCAACACAAGGTTTCTGGCTAAGCCCAGCACGGCCACAGAGAGCTCTGCCAGCTCCATCTGACAAACAAGCCCAGAAGTATCCGGGGCCTGTCCCAGCCCTCGCTGCCTCCCCTGAGAACTGGGTGGAATTGCTCCAACACATTTCAAACTCTGTATTTCAGTATTTCGTAGAGAAGGAGGAGGACATTGCAAGGATATGTGTCCAGCTGTAGACAGCAAGAACTTTGTGACTACTACCGGAACAGCCAGAGCTCCTCTCAGTTACTATCATGACCATTCATTCAATTCCCCATGTCCTCAACAGCCCGTTCCAGCCAAAAACACCAAGGGCACTCTAATGATGTAGTTGGTTTGCCATTTGTTCCACTGCTTCAGAAAGCCAGTCTCAACAACACCCAACTTCCAAACTAAAACCACTGCTCCAACCAGGAAGCCGTGCTGGGGCAGCAGTGACGACAGGAGGGAATTCCTCACGTCTGCTTCYGAGCCACGGCATCTGGCTGCGACTGATCCTACGGCCCACCCGCCCYCCAAAGCCCAAGGACAGATCACAGATACAGTGAGCAAATCACAGAGCTTATCTGTATGTTTTCCCTTCCCTTAAATCCCATCTTCTGCTACAGAACAGAAAAGCCAAGAGATTTGTTGTGATTTGGGAGGATACAAGGCACAGTCAGGTTCTGCTGCTGCTGCGGGGGAGCAGGAAGGTTCAAGCAGCAGCAATCCCAAAACCACGCAGGGATTGGGATGTGGAAATGGAGAAGGTGGTGGGTGCTTCCAATYCAGCCCACTGCTTACAGAAATTATACAGGGCTCCCACAGGAATCAGAAGCTTCACAGCTTCAGACAGGCTTTTTTCCGAAGGTAAAAAGGTCAAACTTTATAATTAAGCTTCATGGCTAATACCACTATAAAAATAAGGAAGTTTCCATTTAATTTGCTTCAACTTGCTCTACCCCAGAAGTTCCCATTCCAGCATGCTGGCAGTAGTCTATAATCACAGCCAGCTGCAACAGGCTTTCTTCACTATCTGTAAAAAATTTAACAGATATTAAATTCCACTCTAAAGAGTGCTGTATCATCCTAGAAAAAGAAGGAAAAAAAACAACACACAGGTCAGGATAATGTTAGAAAGTCCTGGTAAACATTGCAAGTACAAAACAGCGATCTCATCCACAACAACTTCACAGAAATGCAGGAGAAGTGTTTCAGCACTGTCRGCCCGAACAGAAGTTCTCCAAAATTATTTTGGAATAAGCCAAGTGCCTTTTAACATAACCCAGGTTAGAAAACATGCATTGCCAAGATCCCCTTCATCAAAAGATCTTCTAGACAGCATCACTGTAACTTCCAACTAAGTGCTGCGGAGAGTTTAGCCCTCTAGAGTCAGTCTCTCCTCCCTTTCTGGCACTGGAACACTGCCAATAGCAGCAAATGATAGACAAGGAAGGAGGAGGAGGGATGGATCACCACACATATACATCCCTTGTGTCTATATACAAAATCCATTATGGAAGTGAAAGCTAGGCAGACTAGAACTGTGTCTCATGTTTGCATTAAGCAGTTACTGCCAGACCTTTGACTAGGATTTATGAATGATGCAGGCAGGAAATGGAAGAAAAAAAAATCATACAGCAATTATCTCTTGTCTAAAAAGCCAGGCACATGGTGGTGAGCTTACAACACAGTACAAACAGAAACCACAAGGAAACCATACACATGCTACTTAAAGGCCAAATTAAGTTTTGATTTCAACAAAGCCAAGCTCACAGGAGCAAGCCCAGCACAGCCACCAGCACAGAACCGCACAAGCCTCCCCAGCTGGGTGGGGACCTCTTGCTGAGAGTGAAACYAAGATTTTCCAGCAAGTTCACGAAATCACCACTGTCCCTGCTCATTCAGTTAAGCAATTCAAACACAACTTTCACACTCACATACACAAGTAAGAAAGTACACAAACAAGGAAGGAGACAGAAACATAGAGAAGGACGGGAAAATATAGCTAGGAATTTCCAAATTCAGACCCTGACCACCAGAAAAGACAGTGTATCTTGGACCAAGTAGAAAAACAATTACCAGCTTTTCTCCAGCAGTCAGAAGGAAGCAATGAATCTACCTGGGTCTCCAGAGTCCAGATGCCAACATCCAGACATTGCATATATCAAAAAGAAACTGATGGATGTCAGGAAATGAAGACACCCATGAGAAACCTTGGGAATTAACCTTACCAAGCACGCAGAGTAGCTGAACTCAACATCCATAAATTGTTACGAGAAGTGTTTGAGATTGCTTTTCATTTAAGATACCAGAGCTGGCCAGGAAAGGGGGGTGGGTTGGGGCTGGAGGGGAAGCAGGAAAGAAGTGGCAATAAATATTATCCCATGGAGGCTGGATATCTGAATTCCCTCAGTTGTTTGCCTGAGATGCACTCTTTCTTGTCTGTACCTACTACATGGAGACTCTGACCACATGAATCTAGCATTCAGCAGCAAGAACGTCCTCTGTCTGCCACTATCCCGCCTTACAAGCCTTTTTCTGCATGACTCAGAAGCTTTACCTTTAGATCAGTTTTTAAAAATAAGTGAATAATCGAGAATACATACTATCCACATTCTCTCATTCTGGAGGAAAATATTCCAGTCACAACCTAGAAAACTACCATTCAAGTCCAAAGGTAAGCTCTGGGGGGAAAGAAAAGAAAAAAAAAAAAAAAATCAAAGGACCTTCGTGCAGCATACACCAATTCTTATACCAAATTTCAGATGGTTTTAAAGAAAAAAAAAAAGAAAATTTACAAATCACCACGTTTCTATTAATTGTTATCATTCAAGGTTTTCAACAGCCACATCTCCTATATCCCCAATGCCCAGGAGCCCTCCCCCCTCCCCCAGTGTGGATGTGACAAGGAGGCAAATCCATCCCTTAAGAGTGGCCCAGCCCAGCTATRTCAATGATGTGCTCCTGAGCATGCACACACACCTTGCTGCTGGCTGCCTCCAAGGCACCCTTACYAGCTGGGGACAGCTCAGGCTGGAGGTAGAAAAGCCGCCTCTGCCATCAGCTGGGATGTGTGGCGGGGGTAAGGACAGACTGCAAGAACTCCCACCCCACCACATGATGGAAGAAGCACAGGCACGTGCTTTACTACAAACTGAGGATTTACCATCCTCCCAAGCAACCAACTGGGAACATCTCATTAAAGACAGACTTCTAACAATCTCAGATCCGCACACCACTGTATAATTATTCTCAACTTGAAAGGGCTGCATAATTTCTCAGGAATTTCACCATTTCCAAATGGAAGTCCCAGACAGGAAAATATACATARGTCTACGTATATATATAATGTGTGCACAGGCATATACATATAACTCTGTYTCTCTTTAAGCATACACAACAAAGATGACAAAGCCACAACCCCATTGCATCTTGTTCCATCACTTAAAAACACGGTCTTATTTTGCAGCTGTGCTTTTGTACATCAGGAAGAAACATCCAAGCTAGAGGTGTGTAATTACTTTCTATTTACTTTACCATTCATTTCATGAGGGGGAGGGGTAGGAACAGGAGCTTTTTTTAAAATATGTCATTCCCTGAGGGCTGAAACTCATGAAACATGTTTTTTCAGAAACAGTCTTTTCTTCCCTGGAACTTTCTCCTCTTCATTCCCCAACTCAATAACTTCAGTGGGTACAGCCCATCACCTTGCTTATCCCAGACTAACATACACAGTATTTGGTATTTTATTTGAGCCATTTCTACCACTTAGCAGAAATCTTGTTGCCTTTCTCTCAAAGTTAGTCATGGGTGACACCTACATACCCAGTTATTAGTTATAACAAAAAACAAGTTATAGGAACATACTAATCTTTGAAAACTCTACCTTCTTTCAGTTTTGAAGGCATTAGTCCACATCTGCAGTGAGAAATCAGAGAAAGGAACAGGAAGTCGGGACAAGCTTTTTTTTGTTTGTTTTCTTTTACGAATTGTTTGTTTTCGAGACTATACTGCTAAAGATCAAGGCTGATCTTCTGGATGTTCTTGATATTTCCCCTGACAAAGGCACAGATCTGAGTTATGGATAACCTGAACATTRCATGCATCTGTCAAGCCCAAGGTCTGTGATAATCAATAGTGCAGAAGAGAGGCAAAGACAACACCAATTTTACAGTTTTCCCTTCTGATTAAGAGAGAAGGAAAAAACCCACTGTTCTGCAGTATAAACAGGCCTCATCTGCAGAGAAAACAATTCCTTAAAAATCGATAGCTACCATTGTGATATGGTGACCCAAAATTATAATTAGCATRAAGAGGTCTTCAGCACTTCAAATTTCAGCTGGATGCGCACCCTAAGGAACACCCTCCCTTAACAGGATAAAAGATCTGTTCAATAAGGCAGCTCTGATGTTAGGAGCTGCATAGATTGAAAAACATAGTCAAGAAAAATGTTAAACCTTTGAAATATACAGGGTCGTTCACTGAAGGAACCCAAGACACAGCACTCAGACTGGTAACAGGAGAGATGAACTACTGCAAGCAGTTGGCTCTACTGGCAGATTGCACCCAATTGACTTTAGGAGGTTTTTTTAAGCGATTCAGTGGTCCAAGAAATTCCACCAACTGGGAACCAAGTTCAAGAAAACTAAACACATGGGAAGTTACAGCTGCTTCTTCACTCTTACCATCTCTCAGCAGAAATAACTACAAGAAATAACAAGGTCGGAGGGAAGAACAAAGTAGTACAGGGATGGAATAAYACCACACATGGGGAAAAAAAAATAGCCATACTAAAATTCAGTACCTAGATTAGATTTAACTACAAAACAAAACAAGGTGATTCTTAAATAATAAAGTGGATCCAAATTCATTAGGAGGTATTTTAAACACACTACAAGCACACAGCTTCTATYAGCCAGTTCCATTGCCCAACACCTGCTAGACACAACTGCTTACTAAATTCTATGTACGTTATGTGTAGAAACTGCTTTTTTTTTTCAGCCATTGTGCTTTTATATTAAGTTGGAAGAGGCTTTTAAGGCATTTCAAGCATTTCYACCTACTACCCATTTTTATGCATCAACACTGATCCTCATGGACTAGAAAGCTTGCTGAGAAGTCATCTCTTGGGGTTAAATTTTAACAGACCATGATATATTTGCATAGGTCTGGTTAATGAAGAAATGACTGGTGGAGGGTATAATATCCTGACCTTCTGTCATGAATTTTAATTGCTTACAGACAGTTAAGCTTAGCCCTACCTTCCCACCTGAAAAGATCTGCACAGATAATTTCCCCYTCAACCTTACATAGCACAGCTGGCGTTTCATTGAGCGCGTCGCTGTGCCCATGAGCTACCTGCCATGTGTCCTGCGGTGGGTGAAGTGGAGCAGTAGGTCAGGTGCGACCCATGCACGGAGGAGCTGAGGTGGGTGCTAAGCTGGAATTACTCTGCCCTTACCCAATTGAAGAATTCTACCTGGCAATGTCGCGGCCGCTGTAAATCAAGTAATTTCTAACAGCCAGCCCTGTTGTTCTGACTTTTAYGATGTCCATCACTCTTATACGTTTGTCAAACTTTGTTCTTCAAAGTGAATTATTCCTCATCACCAACACAGGCTCCCTCTCCACCCAGGCAGGTTGCCACAGGAGAACAAGGCCRTTCTAAGCAGAAAGTCAGCTCGGAAAAATTAAGGAAAGGAAGCGAGTGCTCTTCAAATCTCTCCATGAAATGAAGAATTTCACTTCAACTGGAAAGTAAGAACCTTTCCCTCTACAGCACATTAATGCCACTAACAACTCAGAACAGACTAACAGATTTATCAAAGCTGAGGTCAACTTGCAGTTTATGAAAAACCTTCAATAAGGTCTACAAAATACAACTACTTGAATTTCAGTGAAACATAGATACCCATTGGAAGGGGTACAAAGCTTTTTCCCTGTATAAGCAGTTTTTAAAATAAAGGTCTGATCGAATAAACAACAATCCATAACACAAGATGCCTTTGCAGAATCACACGTTGCCAGATTCAACTCCCAACATCCTTATTCAGCACATTTTATATGTGCCTTTTTTTTTTTTAATATATGTGCTTTCGCAAAGAAACCACTAAGTTTGCATGGAGCAGCTTGCAAGATCCTGAAAGATTTTCTGCCAAACCTCCTCTACACTATGGTGTTAATTCACCATATAAATATTCAAAGATATTCTTGAGTAACTGCCATAAGGGAACACCCTCTTCTGTAGCTACACAGCCACATCCGTGCTTAGCTCACTGCACTAACGCTCCATCCTGGGATGGAAACGCAAGGTCAGGTTCTACAAATTTTTCTGAGAATTTGACAAAGTTCCACTAAGACAGGGGAAAAAAAAAAAAAAAATCCCAAGAAAAAGCAAGTGATGTTGGTCACCCCAGGACATTTTTATCCCTTGTTATTTAGCTGCCTAGAGTAAAGCAGGAACCCCAAAATTTTCCTTGTAGATGGAGCACAAAGCTCCCTTTGGCTACTACTTCCATATTTTTTACCCAACAATCCAAAGACAGACCTGAAAAATTCATGTCAGGATGAGTTTCTATATGAATAGTTGCAAGGGGGCAGATGGAAAGGAGACCACCCTATACTTCAAGAATCCCTCAAGTACTGACAAAAACACCAGGAGACCATCACGAGAGCTTATGATGTGACATCCCAGCTAAACAGGGAAGCTAAACAAGGCTAAAGATAACCATCCACATCTTCCACAGCTGATGACCAGGTCAAGTGCTACACACACATCAGCTCAAAGCTAAAATAAGTTTGGGAATGGACAGGCTTGTTTTACACTAAGCACAGAGAGTCTGGGAGACAGGAATAGGCATGAAGGAAAAAAAAAGTAAGATCAGATGCCGTTTTGTTCACATTTTTCATCYGTTGTCAAGAGGCAAATCTTCTCATTTTAGAGATTAAAAAACAAAGAACTCAAGGCCAAGGTGATATTTTGCACCATTATTTCCTCTAGCTTTACATTAGATAAATATATTTTCCTTGAGGATGTTATTTTAAAAGTAGTCTCTCTTGCATATATATTCTTACTTGAACAGGAATTTAAAATAAATCACCTTTTTCAAAATTAAATATGTGGTTATTCATATTTAATGTAGTTTATTCTACAAAAGGAAATTTGAAATAGCACTTTAAGAAATTACTTAAAGCTGAGAGGACTTGTTTAACTAGTTCCAATTATCATGAAAAAAGACAAATTATAATCGTTGGATCAGCTCTTGGTAAGTTTTTATCAAAGAAAAATCCACTCACCTTGTATTAATACACCACCCTTCATTATTGAGATATAATTAAACCTGCTTGCTCTTACTTTACAAAAAGTGCAGAGCACTATTTTTGCACTGGAATGGTAGAGCAGCAGGTTACCTACTTATGCTACCAATATTTAAATAAACAGCGGGCGATTATTTGTAACRAGCTGGATGACTCTGGAAGACATGATCTGGCTGACCCACCCACTCCTCAGCTGTACTCTCATCATTYCAAGTCCTGTAGAAGGAGGTAGAAAAAAAAAAAACATCTAAAGACTGTTAAGGAGGAAATTCTATATATAATGAAAACTTTATCTTGTCCCCCTTGATTAAGATAGCCTTAGTTAAAAAATAGTAATTTAACCAGAAACTCTTTTGTCCTGTTTTGTGCATTAATTGAATACTTAACGTCTAAAAATAAGAGTCTGCAAAATGGGTTTTATAACTCTTAACTATATCCACCTTACACAGAAGGAGAAAACTCTGTATCATATACTAAATCTCACTGAAATTAGATTTTACAATTTGCCAGACTTTCAAAAAAAGCTTTCGTGATACCTTGCAGATTCCAAACTGTAGCAGAGTTCAACTTATTCATCCAAAAAGGAAAGGAATGAAAAGAAAGGGAAAAAAAATATATCCTCTATTAAGTATGCCACAATACAGATTAAAAACAGATAAAAAGACAAGTCCCACACAATTCACACACATTATTTTTCCCCCACTTACACCACTCTGCATCCCAGATAACAGATCTGGATCAAAATCCATCCCAACAGCCACAGATTCTCACCAAGATCAAACATAATTAATTCAATTGCTTTTTAAAGACTTCCAGTAACATTAGTTATCATAATTACAACTCATCTACTCTGTCAGCTGATAACCTTTTGGCTCTGCTAAATTCAGGAAAGCCAAGAACGTATTATTTCCTTTTCTTCATTGTACTGTAGATGAGAGTTGAGCCCCAAATGTCTACAGCCTCTTTACATTTTTCTGGCAGCACAAGAGGTTCTTAATAGGATAGSAAGTTAAGGTCCTTTTCGAGTGCTGGAATAGTTATGAAAGGAGCCTTACTGCAAATGAGAATACCAGGCAGACATAGTATCTCACGAGGAACAAAAACCCTTTTTCTGCCTTCTGTCCTCAAATCACTAGGAAGAGAAAAACAACTGTGTGCATTTTGGTATAAAGGGAAAAAATGTGTCAGTTTAGTGCACATAAGGACCCAAATTCATAAGAAGACAGCGACTTTTCAAACTGTAAGAAACAAGTATAAAGAGTTACAATTGATTTCACAGTTTCTCTCCTCTTTCCCATACCCACRCAAACTACGCAGAATACTTTCACAGTCAGGTTGCACTAGTCCTAGGCCACGTAAATTTTTGTTTCAGATGACCACTACAGTACATTAGCATCTTTCAACAGTGCAGTACATCAGGAGAACTCATGTTCTTTAACCCCYTCCTTCTTTCCCCAAGCAGCAAAATGGAATTCGACTGAACATTACATTTTCATGTATTTTTATTATATAGGGACACAAGTATAAGTTAAAGCCAGAGACTGCAGGGCCAAAATAAGAAGCTATAACAAAAGGCGGCSAGAACTAGCACGAAAAATAAATAAGTCAGTAAAACATTTCTAAGCAGCCTTCATTTCTCATAGTCAATTTATCTGAACATTATAGAGACATAGTCAATTTTCACTACCTGGCTAATGGTTTCTGCGTCACCCCAGCTCCCCCTGCCCAACGGCAGCAGGGTGGTGCTGTGGAGGAAAGGACGCATCAGGACTTCCAAGGCAACAATCAGCAGCAAATTCCAAGCTTTCATTTTTTCTGCCCAAATGACACTAGAACCAAAACCTCCATGCAAGTACATTACCCAACGCAAATTACTTTTTCCTAGCCAGCTCCAGTGGCGAGATTTGCAGTGGATCCTATTTTCTCCAAAGGCTGTTCAACACACTTGGACTAGTTCAGAGAGGACTTCACTATCAACCACAGACTTCATTCTGAACCTAAATTTAATCACCTAGACTAAGACCATTCACCCTTTMAGGATGAATACAACAGCCCAAGACCTCTTCAACATCGTACTGGAAGGAGACAGAGAGTAAAAGCAAATTTGACATGCCTACAACAGGTCAGGGTTTCTGGGACCCTTCACTGCTGCTTTCATGCCAGTTTCCTCAGTGCTGAAGGCACCCTGCCCAGTTAATATACAAMGAAACCACTACATCACATGCGATATTTTGCCCAGGACACCACAAATACATTGGCATTGAATTATGTTCTCTATTCATAAAGCCACAAACTATGAGATCCACCAGATATTACGTGCTCCTCTTCCTCTTCCACCCCCGTTCCTGTTGAAAATTTATTCTGTCTCAGAAGTGGGCATTACATGCCTGAGTGATCCCTGACCTAAGCCGGTAACCCTAATTTAGGCATAGCATCAAGTGAACCAGTGAGAGACACTTTCAAGAGCAACATTAAAGTATCTGCAAGAAGCAGGAGCTACTGCAATGTGAAAGTGCCCTGGAGCAGAAGTACCACACTCGCATTCCTCTGCAGGGCAGGTACCTTCCTTAGCTGCACTTACTGACACAACTCACATCGCACGTGATTCCTGTGGGAATTTAGGAGCCCCAAACGACAGCAACCTCACCCAGGAAGTCACCAAGAATCAGATCTCAACTGCACCAACCACAACATGCTGCATCRTTCACTTTATGTGATTGACTACACCATATAAATGAATGCAAAGCAGAGATCATAAAGCTAGGAGGCATTTGACCAGGGTAATGCCCCTACAAGCACGCTTGCCACCTCAATACCAGATGCCAGAGCACCACCATGCCCAAGCTAACGTGCTCTGTACCGATACCCTGCATCAGAGCTCCGCACCCACTGACAGCACCAGGCAAACCGAGGAAACAGCTCGCCAAACATATCCCCCATGTTTCCTCCAGGCAAACATGGACTCAATTTCTTGTCAAAAGGATTCATTGTTATCTATGTGGTGACATAATTCCCCTCTATATACAGCCCTAAGTTCCCCTTCTTTCTAGACATCTCAATTATTTGGACTGTGACACTGACAAACTTCAGGATCGTTATCTCATCTGGGGTAAACAATTATAGCAATGAAATCCCTCTTTTTCCTGCAGTGGGTTTTTGTTAAAAAAATTATCATAACTGTCCCCGTGCACAGGCCAGCCCCCCTTGCAACACAACGGCTCTTTATTACGATAACACTACGTTCTTGCAACCATCAAACAGGGGTGGTGGCCAGATGGTTGCTTATACCAGCAACGCAAGGGTTTGTTTTGGTTGTTTTATTTTTGGGAGGGAAAGGGATAGCAACGCTCCTTTTCTCTAGCTCTTGATTGATGACCTTATAACGTCTTTTTCCTAGGAAAAATATCAAGGCTCACTGCAAGTCTGCTCTTCAGCTTAGACCAGCATCTTTCAGCACCAAGTTTTGGTACTGATGTCTCGGTGTCAGCTTCAGCAGATGGACAAGTTTCTTAACTCCTTTTTTTGGCCTTAAGCCTTAGACACGGTCATCAAGCAGTACATCTCTAGTGCAGAAATGCTTACAAATGCTCTCTCCCCCAGAACATGTTGGGATTTGCCTGACTTATTAAGAAATTCCCTCAATGCTCTCTGGCCCCTCACAACTCTTCCTGACACATTTTGTCACCACACGATCCATCAGGAATGGGCCGCATCTTGCCCTACACTGCGGCCCGCTGCTCCAGGTAATGGTCAGTGGTTTGAACTCTTTGAAATTTTGAACTGGCATTTCAAGAGTGACAAGACAGCATGAGGGCTCTAATTAAGAGGCAATTACAGGAAAGATGGGCACCACCCCAAATCCCTCCCCACCACCCCACCCCCCTCCAAGTCTTCTCTGTACAAATATTAATACAAGCACCTCTGCAAACAACTGTCTTCACCAGAGTTATCCTCTGTAAAGATGATCTAGAGCAGCCGCTAAATCCTTGAGGAATGCTTTTTTCTCTCCCTGCAAATGCCCACCAGGCCAGGGAGGTGAAGCCAGAGAAGCAACAGAGTTCAACAGCAAAAAAAAAAATAGTATTATGACATTTTCCACCTGTTTCACTAGATTTTTGGTTTATCTCATTGAACTGCCTTCTGTGCACAGCGCAGAGGAGATGCTGCCTGAAGAACAGGAGCACGGGGGTCCCCAGGTGTCAGCCCACAGCCCCGGCAGGCACCGGGACACATCCCAGGGCAGCGGGAGCCACATCAGTCCTTCCACCCTGCCCTCGTACCGGGGTGACAGCAGGAAGGAAAAAAGCCTTTCCAGGTCTGTTGCTTTTTCTCCCCACATGCTGTGCAGCAAACACCGAGGCAGTCACTGCAGCCTTCCTCCAACTGGAAGAAAAACCATGAAGCTGAACAAGGTAGAGGAGGAACAGAGCACACACACAATAAAAAAAAAAAAAAAAAGAAGCAACTTCTGGGAAGAATGGAAGTATGATTTTCAAAAAGCAAGGTTTGGGGCTTTTTAGTTTATTTTGGGTAATTATTTTTAACTGCTTATCATGTTCAAAAATTATCCTCATACTTGGAACTGAACAGGACATCTATTTTTATATTATTCATTCAGTCACAAACAAGACAAATGATAATAAATCAACGCCACAAACAATTATGAAGTCGCCCTGGCTGTAAATTAGCTAGGTTGGCCATTCTACATTGTCATAACATTCTACATGAATCTCTGGTTTGTATGTGCCACAACACGTTTCCTGTGAAAAACGGACTACATCTCATCGGACCCAAGATCCCACATTTTAACTCCAGTTACTCCAAAGCATTTTTGCGTCTTCTTTCAACGCCTAATTCTGCCAGCCCAACCAGGTATATGCAGCATGGCAAGTTTATACACTCAGGCAGAGAGCAGGCTGTCATATTTTATGTTTATAACATGAGGCTCAAATTGAGAAGTATAAATATCCCAGTCTCACAACTGATAGTAGACCAGCATCAGCACTAACAGGAGATGGGTGAGCAAAAGTTTGCTTCTGTCCAGCACACGCTCTTCCAGTTTGGTCCTTCCATTCTGGGGGCTGCTTGGTTTATACTGCATGACACATGAAAATGGCACTTGTTACCACCGCGACTCTGTCCCACCTGATGCCTCAGACAGGCCAGACCACCAGGGACCTCACCTTCCCCACTACACCCCTGCCATTAACTTCACTGTTTCTCTGAGAGGGAATACGACTCCCAGACTAGCAATCAGGGGTGATCACTCACCAAAACCAACCCGTTTTGTGAGACCAGCTGCTGTTCTTTCCTCCCACTGCACCTCCTCACTTAAGGGAAGCAAACGTTTATGTGAACACAACTTCCTTTCTTTACAGATATGGTACCCTACGACACGCAAAGAGCTGTGTCACACCACAATCATGTTGCGTGCCTCACTCAAGATTAAGTGATCTTTTAAACCAGAGAAAATTTGAGGATTTTCAATTAGGAAGACTTTTTTTGTTTGGTCGGTTGGGGTTTTTTTTGTTTTTAAAAATCAAAAAAGGTGGGTTCTCTCTCTGCATTTTCTTCATGGAAATGAACACACCCAATACTGTTAGTCACTATGTAAGCAAAGGAAATACTATCCTTAAACAATGATGAAGTATTTAACACTACCTGCTGAGAAGAGGAGGTTATTACCATATAGTGACAGAAAACCTGCTCCAGCAGATTACAGGTAGAGGAGAAGGCCTCAAAGAAGTCAGGAAATTCCTAGCTCAGAAAGATTTGGAAAGACAAATAGCCTTCATGACCTAGTATGGAAACTATTTCCCCTCTTAAAACAAAGATGAACAACAACATACAATTTACATGGAATTCATTAACTTCAGGTTGCCTAAGTTTTAGGAACCACTTACTTCATTACAGGCTAAATGAAAACTTTTCTAAACAGCTGCTTTAAATAAAAGTTTTTTAAATAAAAAATTTTTTAAATAAAAAATCTGAAGTTTGGTTCTTCTCAGGTCCTTACTTCTCATGCCTCACTTCTCTAGAGGCAGGGTCTACATGAGGACCCTGAGAAGTCAGTCCTGAGACCTAACAGCAGGATCTCATGCTCCCTCCTGCCATGCACACATGGATGTGGAACAAAGACGTAGACAGTGCATTAATCCTTTGGGCATAACTGAAGAGGCACCATTCAAAGAGGTTCTGCCGTAGGACTGAAGTAACAGACACCACTGCAGCTGTTGCGGCAGTCACGGCTCCCCTGCATCTCAACAGCTCTGTAAGTCCCGACTGATCTAGTTTTCTTTGGATCAGAAAGGACCAAGAAAAGCATCCACGTGGAAACATGCTGCAAACGGATGCCATCATTTTCCCAATACCCATAAATAGAAGAAAGTTTTTCCCAGTAGAGGTATGATGCACCCAGGCATTTGAAGCTTCTCACTAGAGCTGGAGTATGTCTGTTAAAACTGCACCTCTACTCAATGTTCTTTACGCATGACTCTTCACCAGAGAAAGAAGAACAGGGAAAGAGGGATCTGGAGAGGCAGCAGCGCAGAATGCCAGGTGAGGAGCCTGGCATCTACRGGCTCTGTAAAGCACCTCACTAAAATTACAGATAGCAAGGGGGCTTTTAGTCTCCTTTCCTTTAATACTGTTATTCCTGTAATCAAGAAGGAACTTTGTTAACAGAGGGCAAATAATGAACTTGAATTAAGTTTCAATAGCCTTCCAAAAAAAACCAACCAAACACGCACATGCAAAGTGGTATGACATTCGTGACAATGGGCACAACCCCATTTGAACTCTCCCTTCCTCTTGCCTCTGTTCAATTTCAGTTGTGCAGTTCAGTATAAAACTCACTGCCACATTAATACAACAGTCAACACTTGACTTTTCCTATTAAGATAGCAGCATAATCTTCCAGAAGTTATGACATGTTTCATGGCTTTAATAAATTCTCAAATGCCCAGTGAAACCAGAACAGTGGTCTTGGGGTGGGGTTTTTTGTTTTGTTTTGGGAGGGTGGTGTTTGTTTTTTGTTGTTTGTTTGTTTTTTTTAAAGTGTCCTTTTGTCCTGCTTTATCCCAATATTCAAACAATAATGCTCAAGGAGGGGGGGGACACGACGACAAAAATGAAAGCAGAGGAACACCCTGAAGCACAGCCCCTCCTGAGGCACCCAGACAACAGTCGGAGGCGGGAGCACAGAGTCCTGAGGATGCAACAGGGCTCGTGGTGGTCCACAGCCCGCCAGGAACCTGCAGCCCCTGGGGTGTTTGCTCCCATCCTCAGTGCACCAGGGAGAAACGGCTTCCTTGTGCAGTGCCCAGGTACTTGCAGGCAAGTCTGATGCTCCGCCACACAGACTATTCCTCTGCTCAGATCATAAAGTGTGTAAACGCATTTTTTGAGTAGAAAGACCAGAGCAAATACTTCACATCTGTACTGTGACCTTTAACAACTCTCAGATTAAACTTAAACTCTATTCCAAATGAACAGTGTGTTAAATTAGCTAAAAATTGATTTAAATTATTTTTTTAAAAAAAGCTCAGTAAATCAAACCAGCAAGCTCTAAATTGGGCCCTACAGCCAGGTCCAGAGAAAAATTCCTGAGCACAGAGGAAAGGAATTCAGAGCAGAATGATTACGCACCACCATCCCAGACAGAGCAAAACTATATTCAGAAGGAAACTACCAGACTTTCAACTTCCACAGTCTTTCCTCAAGAAAGAGGCACGACATTAACACAATCTGTTCCCATGAATTTCCATGAGAAGCCTCATGCACAAACAAGATGTACATGCAGAAACCAGAAAAAGAGAGCAATGAACTCTCTCTGGAAATTATTTATGCTGACCATAGCCGTTGTTCATTATTAAGTTAGAACAGAAGTAAAAACCTAGAAAGTGGGAACAAAAAGGTGTTGGTCTGTTGTCATTTAAATACTTCTTTATTTATTACCTTCTTTTAATACAATCATATTTTATAATATAACTATTAAAATAACATAGAAACCAAAAGGCTTCACCCTATTCCCAGCATGCTCCTGTAAAATGTTCCAATAAATCTCCTCCATTTGTTATTCATGCACAGACTACTCTTTGCTCATCCAGGATAGCATGGTAAATTAATAACAATAAAAAAAGCTAGCAAAACATTTCAGAACTTATCCATCACACCACTTTTCTCTGATCAATAATTTGTAACATAACATTTTAGAAGCATATTCCACCTTTGGTCCTCTGCCATGATCTAAATTAGGAGAGGAACAAAAACCACATTTGATGCTAGGCAATCAAAGCCGAGTACAAAGGAACTAACTAAAGTTATTTGTGAAATGAATTCCACAGACCCATCAAAGCATGGTGTTTTGTGGGTTAAATGCACGTTTCTCCACAGTTAAATGCATAAGCCAGTGACTGTCCATATATGTTTGTCTAATTCCTCTACAAAATTTCTGAGTTTTTGGATGGTGGGTCCTCTGTTTTCCACCAGGTGAGGGGAAAAGGTGTTGAAGTCCAGAAAGGACCTTCATTACCAATAATTTACAGCTGAAAAATATTGCTGCACATTCCCTATACTGATCAGCAAAATAACTTTAAGAATACATATCTAATCTCTGTCACGTAGCCACATCCTTTCCTACCAGCATGCATCCAGCGGTTTTGAGATAGAAGTTGGCCTTTTACCGAAACACACAGTCACCCTATCTCCCACCAGCTGAAGGCTCAGCAGCTCTTCACCTCTTCTTCCACACCCAGCGGGAGACCCCCACACCTGAAAAAGAGCTAGGCTGCTACAGAATGCTCCTCTGGCACAGGAGCTGCCTCGTTACGAGAAAAACTACCTGTGAGGCCAGACAATGCTCAAGTTATTCCTCTCCAGCATCTCAACAGGTTTAATGTATCTGTCCCATGCACTCAACTGGTTAATGAATATCTAAAAATGTGAATTATTAAAGAGTGAACACATTTCTAAGCATAAGAAACCTTTGAAAGAAGGTTTCACTGCCACGGTTGTAGATGGGTCCCCATTGATAACCAGCCCCCCCCCGCATCGCTGGGGCTCACATCCAGAGCTGGTCAGACAGTCAGAAGGAAGACACAGCCCATAACACACCCAGACTCAACCCTGTCCTCAGCAGAAGGAACTGCCACCGCCTGCACCCTCCCCGTTACGGCGGACCATCTTCCGGCAGCCTCCCCACCGACCGCCCCAGCCTCCCCAGGCACCATCCACAGCCACGCCGGAGTGTCCTGGCTGCTCGGACATGCTCCTGGAGACACGGCCAGCAACTGTGCCAGCCCCAACCTGCTGGTCCCACAGATAAGTGACAACAAAAGATAACTGCGAATGTTCTTATTTTTGTTCGTTTTTTTTTTTTTTTTTTTTTTTTTTCTGGCTCCACTCAGGGCTGAACCCAACTCTGTTCCAATAATCAAAGTAAGCTTTTCTTTTTACTCTCTCCAACGGCAGTATCAGGTGGTTTGGATGTCCAAAGACGTCATAGCCTAATAAATAAATAAATGGCAGTTTCTGACTCCTCCTTCTTGATGGCATATGTTTCGCTGACATTGTAGCTGCATATATTCACAAGTCAGTAGCTTCTTGTCTCATTCCCAAAACTACAGCTTGCAACAGAGCCGTATCATTGTCTTCTGTCAAACCCACATGTGCCAGAGGGCTCTTCTATTTCCTTAGCCTGTTATTTTTGTTGCTACCTTTAAAACTCCCAGCTTTCTTCTGAGGATATACTGTCACTTTCTGAAATTACAGCTCAGCTTGCTTCCCCATTTCGTTCCAGAAACACACTGGGGGAGGGGAGGAAGACATAAAACAGACTTCTGACAAAGTACGGAGCACTAAAAGTTATTCTTTCATCAACACAATAAAAAGACAGACAATGCAATTCCCCCCTCCCACCTCATGATGTTTAAACCCTGTTATTCATTCTTCAGACTGTTATTAAGGCATCCAAATAAATGCAGTTCTCCCCAACTTGGTGCTAGGGGCATCTCAGCTCCGAGGATGGGTAGGAACAGCTGCGCTCTTCTAATTGTGCATTTTCCTTCAAAGGAGGGATACCGTACAACACATGAAAAGCAGATCGTGCAGGCTCCGAGCAGACCAATCCACGCGGCTACCTGGCAGCAGAGCAGTTATACTGTCCTGAAACGACGTGAGCTCAGCTGGAGCTCACGCGCTCTTCCCCTCACCCTTCCACACCTACACTGAATTACCTATTCCAGTCCGTCTCCCCACTTACTCGCATTTGAAAGACGTTAACAACAACACTGCCCTACTCTTCCCTGCTCRCAAGAGGTGGAGCCGGAAACTTCACCCTGCTCCTGGTCTGCCCCTCACCGAGGCACCCCTTCTCCACAGGATCCTCATCAGTGGGAGGTCCCACACCACCAGCAGCTGCCTCTCCCCTCCCTGACTTTCAGACCTCTTTAGAAAGACTTCACACACGACACGCAGCGCCTCTCATAGCAGCTCTTGCCCAGGGTTATGTCTTCATTTCCTGGCAGAGCACACGCAAATCAATGGGCTGCTTTTATGGTTTGGATTTGTTGGGTTTTTTTTTCCCCTCCCTGAGGAGCCTCAATTTCTATTCCAAGGCAAAGTCGTGCTTCAAACGCACAGAGCAGCATATGTTATTTCTTCACCTACCAATCAAGAGACTAGAAGAAACCAGCCTGGTACTTATATATCTGCCATTTCATAAATGCTAGGCAATACCCTAGAACTGTCTTCACTGCAGCATCCAATCTGTCCCCACCAGACAGCCCAAGGAAAGGAGGCGATACAAACAACAGATCCAGCAACCTAAAGGTTTTGTTTGAAAAACAGTCATTTTAGTGGCTAGAAATAAGGAGCAGCAAATTTATCGCTTGTCTTTAACACCTTGTCTGCACACACTGCACAAACATCCCTGAAGAGTTCACACAGTGCAAAACGGGCTACGCCAACTCCGCACCCACTTGACAGAATCCTAAGGGTCCGCCTGCACCTCTAACGACTCCTGGCCATTTCACACCAATGGAGCCAAAATGATAAACGAGAAGCAGCATGTTTGGCCCATAGCGATCTGGCAGTGAGAGGCACAACCAAAGGAACTGGTTCCAAAGGCAACATGTGGCACCGCGGGACAGGGAGATCCCAGAGCAAGGGGACTGCCGGCCAAGTAAGCGTTGCTTCATGGGGACCGACAGACAGCCAACAGCAGCACTTCTCAGAAGGAGCCTTGCCCAAGAACTCCAAAAATAAGTTACAATTTCTCAAAGCAGTCTTTCAGTCAAATATATTTAATGTAATTAAAAATGAAAGGTAGATGAGGAGAATTAAGTTCCCCTCAATTTAGACAGGAACTCATACCTTAAAATGCACCAGAGGCGTAGAGTAATCTTCCAGAAATGTTTTTCCTGTCACGTCTTACTGTTTAATTATATATTACCATTCCAAGCTACCATGACAGATTTTAAGTGAGTTTGTCTTTTTTCCATAATTAATCATAGCAAAGACTCATCTGTTCTTCAAGCCCGGTGATGACAGCGCTGTTTTCACCACTGTAAGGCAATCATCCCACAGCATTCCTTCCTGAAAGCTACTGCAAAGAGAAAAGCTCACCTATCTGACAAGATGCCTTTCAAAGATACAAATCAGCTCCATATACATTACTTCATACTATAGGGAAGTAAAAAAGGGAAAACTGCTTTTTCATAGCAAGCAATCATACAGACACACAGGCATAGCACAGGCTAATAATGCTAAATAAATGCTAATTATAAATATATAAACTCAACATAACCATCCAGGAACAAGTATCCTACCCCTTAAACATCAGACACTCAGAGCCATCAGCATCCATCACTGGATGGTAGATGGGAGGCAGGAGGAAGGGAGGCAAAAAGACACTTGGTTCTTCTGCAAACGTAAGGCAGCATCTCTTATAATTACCATAGCCAACCATTATTTTAAAGGCAGCTTTGGTCACCATCATATTCTATTCTAAGTGCAGAAGATGTAGCTAAAAGTTATTTTTGAAGACACATGTAGATCAGTGCTAACAAACTATCTAATCAAAGAAGAGCCACATCCAAAGCAGAAAATAATAAATGCTAATTGGACAACAGCAAGAAGTCTTACTTTCTCTTCTTAGTATCACAAGTCACAAAAGTGAGATTACTGGGGCAGGGGGAAAAACAACAACTCTTTTGCTTTGGAAAATCAAGCATTTATCGCTTCCAACAGCTACAGCATATAGCACGTTCATAGAAAGTTTTCTTGGTGACCGCTGAAGGAAAAAGTATTTCCAATATAATGAATGACATACAGGGATCTCCGTTCAAAGTGTTTTATTCTTCATCCTCTCAGTTTGAACTCCCCGAAGGATGAATTATATACTTGCAAAATTACTTCTTCCCCCATCTGTGAAATCATGCAACACACTTTTTTTTTTTTTTGCACAAGCAACAAATAGAAATCCAATCCACTGTTAATTGTTTTTGATTGCTCTATAGAAAAATTATGATTTTCTGCAGTTCTCCTATATCTTTCACATGGTATGCTGGTAGCTTTCCAATTACAAGTCATTAAGAAAAAAAATACATAGCTTGTTCTGTTCATAAAAACAGGCATAGATGGGCACCACACAGCCCCGAGCAGCCATAAAACTTCGTGTGCCTTATTACAGTCTCATAAAAGTAACTTTAGATCAAAGCTCAAGTTTTCAATAACCAATCACTGTATTAACAGTACCACCTTTGTGGCTTTCTAGCTGCTTCCCAGTTTTCCAAAGCAAGATACTACAAAAAAGACAATATATTCAGTTTGACAGGCTGCAAAAGACTAAAGTTTACATTTGTACACAAATATTTAGAAACATTTTTACTACTACCACTCTCTGTTAAGGCCTGACTTCTGAAAGATTCTGGCATTCCAAATGATAATTCTCTTCCAAGTTATAACAAAATATAAGATGAATGTTTTTAAATAACCATGATATCCTGACAGCTTGGTGATCTATTCCAAAAAGATGAAGAAAAACATGTTGACAGACAATTGCCCAGGAGAACAGAGAGAGAGAAAGAAAGTCATCTTTACACAAGACATTATACATCTCCCTCTCTTCTTTTATTTACAAGAATAGAGTCAACTGTTTTCAATGTTGTTCTTTAAAAATGCATAGGAATAATATGCACTCGAAAATACTATGACATATTAAAACACGTAAAGATTTTCACCCACTAGAAGTGGGTTTTATATTTTACTTATTAAGAGTGAAAATATTAAATGCATATTTGCATGCTCTCTCTAATCAAGGTGTTAAGAGATTTCCCATATCACAGGTGATGAACTTAGAGTAGCAAGAAACAGAGTAACAGCCCATTTTTTATGACAAAAGAAAGGAAAGTGGAGATCCTAAACCTTGTCTGGTTCTGCTCTCTGTAGCCTCAAAACCCAGACTCCTAGCTACCCCCAATACTGGTAAGTTATAAGGTAACACTTCTACTGTACTCTAGTCACTTACACTGTGAAGAACATCCTGTGCTGAAGAAATCTTCCCAGCAAAAAACAACTCAGTTTTCCTTTCTAAGTACCCAAATTAGCATTCTCTTTTCCAGATATCCAGGAAAAATGGAAGCATAGCTTATAATACTTTTTTCCCCAGTCCTGACAACTAGCCTTTAATTTGCTGCCATCTGTACTTCAGGAAACTTCAGCCCTTTCATTAGGAAATCCCTCCCACAGGTTTACTTGTAGGGAATGGTTCAGATCTGAGCTACATATTGCAGTAATTAACTTGAAGAAATCACACATCCAGATCCAAACCAGTGTATTTAGAAAAGATGAATTGTTTAAGATCAATCTTCACTCGCCATTTTTAATTTAATGCAGAAGTCTTTTAGCCTTGTGAGTATTAGAATATACATCATTTTCTCATTAACAGAGAAGAAGAAAGTTAAAGCGGTTGTAACAGGAGATTTACAATCGTCTGCCCTAACCAAAACAACAGAACTTACTGTACAATTTGTTCATCCAAGGAAAACCTCAAATACAGCCATGTTCCCTCAGACATCCTATAAAACTGTAGTACTTGCATACCTATATGCATACAAACTGCCTGCAAGCCATCCTCAAAGCCCTTAGAGGTGCTGACTACACGCTTATAAGCAAATAAAGTTACATCCAGAAGTTTCAAAACAACAGCAGAAAATGTAAACCAGCACTACAGAATTCAAGATGGAAAACCACAAGCCTTTCTGTTTCATAAACTGCACTTCCAGAAGTTAAGACGAAGACTGCCTCCACCAAAGGTGCCATTCCTCAGAAAGAGGAGGTCTAAGAAACAAACTATCCAAACACCAACGGGATCCAGATTCAAACCTGCATCCTATGTAATCTGACATATCAAATCACCATTAACTGAAGAACTACAGTTTTTAACGTATGGAACATTTAAAAAACACACAGTTAGGTTTCAGATATTGAAGTAAAAATCTTTTGACAAAAGGAGCATTTTGCATTTAAGAAAGAGAACTTTTGAGGCTAAAGAAGCGAGCATCCAGTCTCTGGATGCAGCACAGATTTCTATCACGGTTTAAACAACTTGCTTCTGCCCCTCCAAAGCCTCTGCTCTCCCCCTGCTAAAATGAGGGTACCTCCTTACCCCCTCCAGCATCTGTCAGAGCCTCAGAAGACTCAAGCATACAACAACCAAAAAAAACCATGTTTTTCCAATAACCTTCAGATCTGTTACGTGAATGTTTTGCTAGAGGAAATGCCTGAGCGAGTAGCCTTAGACAACTGTTTTACATTAAGGAGGAAGCACATTTAGCTTACTGCACAAGTACTACCACGGTGTACTTCTAGGAGGTGCAGTATTGCGGCCACAGTTGTCATTTTCACCATCTGAGAATAAAAACAAAAGCTGCCAACACTAGGTTGCATAAGAGCACTTTAAACACATAGTTATTTACAAAAGCAGAGGTAATTATAATGCAGCAGGTAGATCCCAAACAAACAGACTTGACTAACACTGTCAAAAAAAAAAAAAAAAAAAAAAGAGACCTACAATTACTATTACTTAATTGTAGGACAGCTGCACGAACAGCCTCAGTCGCTCCCCGTACTACCAATATACGGCCAAAAAAACAGTTGGAAAAACGTGCTGTTCCAAAATGCAAGCTAATGTCAGAAGCTACACGTAGAGGAGAAGAGAGGAAAACGCCGTTTCTCTCGACAGCTTACCTGATCTGGACTTAATGATGTCACTGAACTCGCTGTGTCCCCCGCCAGGTCCTTCCTCCGGGTCGGAGACGCGGGCCATGCTCGCGGGCTGGGGTACGCCACGGGCACAGCCTAAATCCGTCGGGAGAAGGTTCCCATGGAGGGCCCCAGCTCAGCACCAGCACCTACCGCGCAGGACCAGGAGCAGAGAGGCACCCTAACTCCACGGGCTACGCCAGGCGTGACTCCGCGTGGGAAGCGCAGGCCGGGACCGACGCTTGCTGCCCGTGCCCACGCGCGGCGGGGTGGGACGGCCGACCGGCCCCTCACTGTGCCCCTGCCGAGGGGCACCTTACGGGATTTAAAAAGTGAGATGGCACAGAGGGGTGCTGCTGGCCAGTCTAATCCCAAGCCACGAAAGCGAAGCCTCAGCCACCCTTGGGCGACAGGGCGCCCCGTGCCCACCCGCGCACCCCAGAGGGGCAGGACACAGCCCTTGCCGCGACACCGCCACCACCCGTCACCCAGCGGGCACCAAACGGGACGTCCCCACTTGAGGGGGGTGGCAAAGCAAGGGAGCCCCGCTCCTGCCGGGCTGGGGCGTGTGCCAGCTGGGAAGGGGCCAAGGGCAGGCGCGCTCCTCCGGCCGCCCCGGGGCCGTGAGAGCCACGTGTGGGAGAAGCCACGAAGCGCTCCTCCCGGGCGGGGGGAGCCGAGCCCCGCGGGACGCGCCGCGCACACGGCACCGGGCAGCTCCACGCCCGGCCGCCCCGGCAGAGCCGCTGCCGCCCCCGCTCCCCCGGCGGGGATTTTGACCCGGCGGGCGGCCGGGCGTGCCGGCACCTCCTCCGTAAGGGGTGCGCGGCCGCAGCGGCGTCGTCGGCCCTCGGGCACCCCCGCGGCGGAACCGCCCCTCGCCCCGGCTGCCCGCGGCCGCCCCGTCCCGCCCGCTCCCCCGCCGCCCCGCCCGCAGGTGCGCCCAGCCGCGGGTATCACGCCCCCGCCCCCACCTTTACCGGCCCGGAGTTGGGGAACAAACTTTTTCCCCCGCGCCCCTCCCGCATCCGCGGTGCCCGCCGCCTCCCCGCGGGGCAGCCCGGCTCCCAGAGGAGCTGGGGCACCCGCCGACAGCAACCCGCGGCCGCCACTCACCCCTCGGACACGGCGGCGGGAGGCGGTCCCGCTTCCCAAAGGCTCGGCCCGCCCCGACTCCTCCCCGCACCCCGTCCCCCGGCGGCGGCGGCTCCCGCGGTGCTGCGCTGGCGGAGCCACAACTTTCTGTGCGAGCCGCTGCCGTGCCGTCCCTCCTCCTCCTCCTCCTCCTCCTCCTCCTCCCCCCCCGCCCCTCCCGGCCCGGCCCGGCGGCGGCTCCTCCCCCGGCCCCCGCGCCCCTTTGTTAGCCGGGCCAGCGCCGCAGCTGCGGGAGAGCCGCCCCGGCCGCGCGGCCCCTTCTCCGAGGGGGCGGGAGGGGCGGGGCTGCGCCCGCCGCGGGGCCCGGCCGGGATGGAGCGGGGCGGGTCAGAGAGGGGCGGAGCCACGCGAGGCCCCGCCCCGCGCCCGCGGGCGGCTGCTGTCCCGGCCCCGCGCCCCTGGGGGCCGCGCCCCGGCGGGCCGGGCGGTGGGGGCCGGGCGGGGCTGCCGCTCCCCGGCCTCGGCTGTGCGCTCCCGCCTCTCCTTCTCCGCCTCTCCTTCTCCTTGTCCCCCCGCAAATCAGCGCGGTGGCGCAGCGCTTCGGAGGCGAAGGCAGGGCAGGGCGGGCACCCCGGCGCTCCGCTGCTCGCTCGCCCCGCCGCTCCCCGTGGACGCCGAAGTCGCCCGGCGAGGGAGCATGACAAAATTTGAGGGGCATTTAGGACGTTTACACACTTAACAGCAGGAACTAGCTCTCCGAGACGCGCCTGGTCCCGCCGGGTGTCCTGGCCTCATCTCACGGCGTCTCTGGCAGCCAAAAGTCCCGGGTGGTCCTCAGCTGGGCGAGGAAGGGACGGTATGGATCAGTACCTGTCGTCATTTTTAACGTATGAACAGACATACACRTTAGTAAAATATTTAGCTCACACTAATTAAGTTATTGTCGCATTTGCAATCTGGGAATGAACATACTCGTGTTTGCTCAGGCAAGTAATCTTTACTCGCCTATACCGTAAGGTTGCTGAACACGTGGCCTGTATTTATCTCGGTAAGCATTAGTCTGAAGTTTCAGCAATATCAGAGAGACGCCGTGGCTGACTAATTCCTCAGCGTTACCTGCCAGGCTTCAGCCATCCGGCCCAAAATGTTTTCAAGGTTAGAGGCATTCCCAACACCGAGTACCTCACTGCCTTAATAACAAAACCAGATACTGGCTAGCAGTCTGCAGAAAAGAAGGTGCAGAATTTATTGGCTAGAAGAAAGGAGGGAGCCCAGGCTCAGCAACACATTCATTCTGTGTCTCCAGGTGAACAGAAATTGGTAGCAATGAAATGAGGAAGATTTGTCTTCGAAAGTCTTTTTTCCTACCAGTGTATAGCTCATGAGTTTACTAGGCACTACAGATAACAGTAATAAACAATGAGTATGTGTATTTTAGCCTAAGCTAACTTTGATATTTACCCATACTTTACTATTTCCCCCAAGGAAAAAAGAGATACCTCAAAGAAACAAAACAAACTGCCTGTAAATTATTATGATCATAATTCTAACTGCATTTAACATTTTTTCCTCAATCTTTGATCTGCGCAGTACGTGTGTAACAGGGACTGGGACTTACTGTTCTGCATCCCAGGAGGCAGGGCCTTGCAGATGGTACGATATATTTTTGCACTTCGAAGAAGCCCCAAAGATGAAGATGCCTGGTTCTGATCATTCAATAGATTTCCTGGGTGATTCGGTGCAAATTAGTTAATTCATCCTTGATCTGCTTAATCCAAACCACTGCATGAAGTCATTAATGGTTCTTACTTGTAAAGAGATAATAATAAAGTGTCCAAAGTGTTGTGATGACTGTAGGTGTGAATCTGTTGAGAATTGCAGATCATGGATGACAAACCCTATGAAACCACCGATATCGATACCTATCACCGCCGAAATGTGAGGCAGTGCTGAGCAGTAGGCTGGTTTTGTTGTAAAGGTATGGTCTGTGTTTATGCCTGTTTGTTTATCTTACACCGATAAACCTGTGCTACGAACATACCGGTTGTGGTTAGAGGAGCACCACTTGTTCCTTGCCTGTGCCTTGCTGCTCTTGACTGAACAGACGGCTTCTCTGCCCCATCCCGTGCATTCCCTCTGCATGCTGGATTTTCAGTGCCCAGGGATGAAAAACCACCCCACTGGAAGCCCAGAGTCCAGATGTAACCCAGCTGCTTTTCATACAGGTATTCCAAAAACAGGACAAGAGACGTACCAACTCGTGTAACCCAGTGCCCACTCAAGAGTCAGCACAGACAAAAATTGTCTTTTCTCACTGGTGGGTATCTAGCAGCGGTGCAGGGCCCGGGGATCCCAAAGCGCCGCATTGCCTTGCCTAACGCAAGGAAATGCTAAGTGGAAGAAAGGCCTTTCTTTTGTAGGCTGCACTGAGRGGATCAGTCATTTCACAGAGGTTACGCAAGACCGCTATCACGTAGCAATAACTTTGATCGCTAAAAGCTGCAGTCAAGTTGATAAGTGGGAGCAGAGAGCTGGTATATCCCATTTCAAAACTCCGTGTGTAAGCCCAGAGTCCTGATTTTTATAATCTTGCTCTGAAAGCACCTACGAATTATTTCTCAAAAAGAAACACATTTCAGTTTAACCTGATAGCATTTCCTTTTTTCTCTTTTTTCCTCTTTTTTTCCTCTTTTTCTTTTTTTTTCTGTTTTAGTCAGAAGTAGCATCATTATCTTCTTTGCACTGCGGAGTGCCAGCAGAAGGGTAATAGAATAACGAGACTGCAGAGAACTACCTCAGAGAAGCAGGAGAATTTTTTTCCTGGTGTGTTTCAAACATGCCCTCTCTCCAGAGCTGCCCTCACTCAGCTGCTGATCAAAGCCTGAGTTTTCCAAGCTAGTTATTTAGAGTGTAGGCTTCTCAATGCAAGGGCTATAATTTTTATATCAGGGTCTTTAGGCACAAGTCCATCAGGCGGAAAAAAACCCATCCTAATCTTTAATATTCCGTACATTTGTATGCTTTAGGTATGTCTAATTTTGTATTCCAGTGATTGGCAGAATTAGAAAATAATGACTAGCACAGTTTTAAAGTTAAACAACAAAGTCTCTACCCAGTTATATTTCTAAAACCTACATTCATCTACAAATATCTTGGTTGCTGCACACCGTTAATATCATGTGGATTGTGTGGCACAGTTTACCTTTCTGTGTAATGCAGATTGAATTAGTAAAAGAAAGGAAAAGTCCATGAACCTCTTAGATAACGCTAAGAAAGGAAAGACAAGGGGAATACAGAAAAAGAAACTGTGAAGAAATGGGATGAGAAGATGTGGAGCCCTTGGACTTTAACCAAAGTAAATAAATACTCTATTCCTCAGTGCATGAAAACAATGCCATTTGCAAGGCTCTGAGCTCATCTTACCTTGTCTCCTTGTCTTTTCTTTGTTCTTAGCACTTCTATTTTTAGAATGCACTCATAATTGATAGGATTAAGGTATAACTAGAAATTTCATGTATCTCGTTACCTTGAGATTGACTGCTATAATAATGCTTATGCCCATTCATCAATGTTTTCTCATGATTTCAGAAAACCATTCCATATTCAGAAAGCCATGAGATACCAAATGGAATTGCTTTGTAAGTAGAGTATCTTTATTGTCCCTTTCTGCATACCCCATCATGTTGTCACTCTCAGTTAACAGATTGGGCAGGCTGTTACTCAGCAGACATTTTTTATCCTGCAGAACTTGCATTTGAATTCACATAACAGCTCCTTGGTGCTTCGGTGCTGACGTACTGCACTAACCAGTTAGTACAAGTCCCTTACTATTTTCATTATCTCTTATCCGAGGAGAAAAATATATAAAAAGACATATTAAATAAACATTCTCTCTCTGCATGTTCCTCTTGTGAGGAAAATGACCCAAGTTTTTCTAAAAGCTTGGGTCAGTTGTACCTACAACTCCTTTGGCAGTACCTTTGAAAGATTTTAGTGCACTGGGCAGACATAGTTACCTTGTTCCTTTTCCTTCCTTTTGCTGTAATCTAAGTGCTTTAGAGTAACCTTTGTTGTTCAACTAATTATCTGATACCAAAATATTGAAAATCCGCCCTAGCACAATTTTTAATGGTGGGAGAGCATATTCTATCCTCGATTCCTTAGTTTGGGATCTGATTTTAACATTAGATTGTATTTTTATTCCAAGCTCCTTCCACCTTTGTGTGTAAGCTCCTTCCAAACTCCTCCGAGAATTAGAGCCTGTTTGTGGCAGGCACTGTAACGTAGCTTAATAAATCCAAGACTGTTTTGCCACACAGAGTTAACCATACGTCAGGGGGCACCAGGTACAGAAAGCGAGAGGGGTGGACCAGGGCAGAGGACAGCAGGCAATCGTGATAAATACAGGAGGCCTGGGTGCAAGATGCCCGCCGAGCAAAATGCCCGTCCCTGCACCGCCGCACGTCCACCTGACTGTCTCTGCGTCACCGTTCTGTGTCCTCTTTCTGCCTAACCTAAACAGAAAGCAGTGTATTCCACTTAGCATACTTCCATTTCTACAAGTTGAGATCTGTATCTCCAGTAGATTCTCTCCACCCTATTTTTATCTCATTAGATTCGACATATCTATCGATTAGGTCAGATTCAGGGGAATATTTTGTGCATAAAATACACTGGAACCTTGTATCTTAAGTTTCAGCAGTTTTTTATAGCTTCATTATAAAACCCCAGAAAATTGCACTGTATTAATAGAAATGCTGACATCCCTTTAGCTGCAGTGACATTAATTGAAGCTACCATAATTTATCATCATTCTGAAGAATATAACCTCTAAAAGTACATTAAATAAGAGTACATTAATGAACAATTATAGTAATCAATTTACCGTCCCAACATAACTCTCTTAACTGCAGCAGAGGATTGGAAAAAAAGAAAACCATCAACAACAAAAATGCCTGTGCAAGACAGGAACCTTTGGCCAACACCATGAGGCAATCCTCTGCAAGGGCAGGTGTGAGTTGTTAGTCAAAGTCACTCCTAACACCAGTTGTTTTCTGTTTATTTGTTTAGCCTTTCTGTTTATTTCTTTCACTCCTGGCTATTTTTTTCAGTGCCATTCCATTCTCATTTGAATAGCCTATGCTATATATCGGCATAGGTTYGTTTAGTGGCTAGACACATAAATACCTAATGCCTGTACAACTGTAGAATAAGTGCACTTTTTCAGCAAGTTTATCAGTTAGGGGTTAGAATAGGGAACAGGGTTCCTGTGTTAACACAACATAGAAACTTGGGTAACTTGCTTAATTTTAGTAACTCGGTTCACTCTTTGCAGTAGGGAAAAAATAATATCTTCCATCATAGGGGCATTATTTATTGAGTGAAATAGTATGATAGTTGGACAAAGACAATTTGGAAACACTTTAAAAAGGAAAGCACTCAGCACTCTGCAAAAATAGTTATTGGTGGAAAGTATGGAAAGAGTGTTTCTTTTCAAGTCTTTATTTTAGGGGTAGGCAGTTTATTCTTACCAAACTTCAGAAGTAATTCCATACCACATGTGAATCCTCCCAATATGGAATGAATACAAACCAACTTAAACACAAAAGACAAATGAAACAAATCGATTTTTTACAAACGATCATTATTTTTTACATTTGTTTGCCTCACCTTAGATCAAATGATAGGTACATGTCACTGTTTCTTTGCCATTTCCTCTTAAATGATCAGCATGGATGCTTTGTACTTGGCCCGTTAAGAAGTTCCCTAATTAGAGGTAGAATTTAAGGTTTTACATAGGAGATTGCACAAGTGTTAATAAAATCTCTCTCTGCTGGAAAACACCATTCATTAATTTTTTTATAATATTTATATTATTTACTGGGATATATAAATTTATAATATTTACTGGGATAATGGCACCCCCTGGGACACCAAAAGCACCAGCAAAAACCTGTGCTATGGACAGCATGTCCCACATTCCCACCTACTAAACACTTGCCATCCGATTAAACTCCCCCATAGGCTCGACTTGGCAGCCTRTGGCTTTTGCCCCCTTGAATCACACGAGGACACGGGTGGTTAACCAAGACTGAGGCAAGAGCCAGGCTTGAAACGCTTTGGCATTGATCCCTCCAGCTGCCGGACAGCTGCAGTCCAGAAGCTGCGTAGCAGGGCCCTCACCGCCCTGAGCAAACCCTCACACGTTCGGCTTCCCRACCACAGGTGAGCAGCCTATAGCCAGGAGAACGCTTGGCCAGGTTTTGCCATACCTGCCACTGCGAGCGTGCCCTCGGACCTTCTAGGAAGCCCCACTCTTAATTAGCTCCGTATGGGCTGATAAGACTACCATTAGCCTCCTATTCCCAAAACACRTAGAGTTTTGTTAATGTGCTGAAAGTCTAAATAACTTCCAATTACTACCACTAAGTGGGTTTCTCTTTCCTTGAATGACAAGGATTTTGGCTATTAACTGAAATAAATAAAGTCACTGTGATAACATTAGAATGTGTATATAAATTACATTACAAATGTGTATATAAATTTTTAATTCTGAGCAAATGAATAGCCCTTTTTAGTCAACAGAATGAATTATGTAGCTGAAGTTTTATACCCACCAAAGACTTTAGTTACCAGTTTGTTTTGCAGTGCCTTGCTCTTCTGTGGCTACCCCTGTAAAACGGAAGGAGATGCTCCGCAAGCTGTGGCATCTGACGAAGCCCATTTGCAGACCTCTGTGCTGCCTAGGACATCTCACTCTGTGCCGCTTCACATTTTCACACTCATTGTACGAAAATTTGGCCTGACTGAGGTCACTTATCGCAAGGTCCAGTCAAAGCTATTTCAGCTAATGCTTTAAATCATCTTGAGCGAAGCCTTTCGTCCCCCTGCCGAGCTCCTCCTGGAGCACCAGTGGGGGTGCCCCCAGCRAGGCCCGGGGCAGGGATCCGCCGCTTCCCCCGGCCGCCCCGCTCCCCGAGCTGCCGGCTGGCCGGCGGTGTGCTGGCTGTGCTCCTGCAGAAATTTCCCCTGCGTGGGCAGGAAATCTTGGCCGCCCCATTAGGGCAGCCTTCTGTCTGCGTCGTGCAGCCGGGGCCAAGATTGAGGTCTGAACCTAGTGAGTGTGGTGGGTTTCCCAGGGGGATAAGTACTTTTTTTTTTTTTTTAGTCACTGGGAGGGTTTGAAAGGAGTGCACCATTAAGATTTCCAGAAGCGATGGGGAAATCTGCCGCCTGACTGCCACAGGAATTACGTGCCCAGCTCGAGGAAAAGCGTTTGTCTCAAAGTACACAGTTCTTAAGGGAACAAGAAATTTTCTAAGAGGCGTTTGCTGGTTCCTTAAATTATTTTGCAGCTAGTTAAATAACTGCTGTGCTATAAGCTCTGCAGGCAGTAATTATTGCTCCATTTTCTTCTATTAGGCAGTCCTGAACTGAGCCACGAAAATTGCTTTGAAATCACAGCAGACAAAGAGGAAACTTTTGGACATCATTTATTTTGGGATGTTCCAAACCAAAGCTATCTTCCAAACCAAAAAAGAAGTCCAGCCCTGCCAAGTCCTTAATCACTGAAATGAAGAAAGAGACCACAAAACTGAATGAAAAGATGAYTGAAACAATTTTCCTACTCTGAAAAACCCTTTTTTGGAGTTACTGTCAGAAGAAAATGAGGGAGCAACAAAAACCCTTAATACATCACTGACGTATCTAACTAGAGGTGACTCGCAGAGGCCAAGYGTTTGGAAAGGGAGCAATGCTGGAGTTTGTCCTTGCTGGGAAAGAACTCGTACGTGGACTTTGCATTTCAGAAAATAAAGCCTTACTAGCATTTCCAGAGAAATCTCCAACCATGCGAGAGCAAGAATCTTCTTAAGAGTACCCGCTATACTAGGACATTGTAACATAATGGTAACATAATATCCGAGCACTTATGCTTCCAGCACTTAGGGACTCATCTTAAAACATTTAGCAGGTACAGGACGGCGGTATTATTTATAGCACAGAAGTACCAAAGGGCTGGCTCAGTCAGGGTCAGGTRCCGTTGAGCTCGACAGTATGTAAACACAGAGCACAACCATACAGCTTGTGTCTGGCCCAGGACAGAAGGTATGATGTTTTAAAACCCTGTGAATGCGATCTGACAAATTCTGTAACGATTGTTAAAAGGACAAATGTATATGTAAAATACAAATGTATCCAAGCCTTGGCAAATTCAGAGTTTAAATCTAGTCTGAAATATGATGACATGAACATGAGAAAAAGACAACAGTAAACCAAATTGGGGAAGCTAGCTGGGAACGAAACTTAATTTTAGCAAATCCTGTGAAACTTTCATTATGAAATATAAAATCATCRGTCCTTGCCCTGAAGTAGCAATCACCAGCTGGCAACATTTTGTTAGCATCAGACCAGAAATGGTCCTGACAAGGGATGTGAGCAAGGGGAACGCAGTAGAAAACTGGTTTCAGCGAGTATACGATGTGCTAGGGATGTAAATGCTCATGGGAAAGTTTTGCTAAAGTTACTAAATTCAAGGGCGCAGTTCCCAGCAAAGACCCCTGTGGGCTCACCCTCCACCCCCCTCCCTTCATCACTGTGTTTGTTTGAAGTGTTTGTGTGTACCAAACTCCCTGAGACACGTTCCTGGGACTCTCTGGGTGGGATTCAACGAGCACGTAGACATCCCCTTTGAGCCGGGGACCCTGCAATCCCAGGCACCCCTATGTCCTATACCTGTGTGTGTTTCTGCCCTCCAAGGCAGCCAACCCTGCCTCTCAACCCACTCTCAGCCAAGCTAGTGGCACTGGCCAGGAGAGATGCTTTTACTCCTGTTTAATCCATCACRCTCGTCAACTTTTTCTTAAACAATCTTTAAATTCTTTTTTTTGTACTTTGAAGTGTGTTCTCCCTGTCATATGTGTAGTACTGAAGCCCACATGGTGCTATTCAGTAGTATTTCTTTCCTCAGGAACCGGGAGACTTTACTTTTCCACAGAAAGAGCTTTGCTATTTTGAGTGTGGAATGAGGTGCATGACTGCTCCTGGAGGTCCCACTCCAAAAAAGAGAGTAAAGCAAAACCTTAGATGTCTCCCAGTGCAGTGCTGAGCCCAAAGGGGTCTTCTTCGCCAAAAAGGATCAGCAAAGCCTCAATTATCCGTTCTTAATACAATACAGAGAGAACTATTAAAACAGTAGGCCCCGAGATGTCTGCTATGAGATGTCCACAGCCCACCACACTGACAAATACCGAGGTAGATGTGCTGCAGGCGAGACTGCCTCCAGCTGTGTTTATGGCCAGGTCTGCAGGGAGCAGGAACAGCTTTGAGRTGACCAGCTGATACAGCTAGAAAACCGGGTGAGCTCTGGGCACATAAGAATCTCTTCACGTCCTGACATTTCGCTGTTTCCTTGTACCCCGCTATCCACCTCGATTTGTTATTTCTTGTCAGGTAAAAGCTTTGGGCCGATTCAGTCCTGTGTTTCAGCAGTGCCCAGCACCTCAGCTGCCAAAGAATGTGACTCCTCCATCCTACGGTTACACCAGGAGTCATGAATAATAATACCGAGGATGCGTGTGTCTCTGTTACAACTGCAGGTCAGCTAGGCTTTTTGTCCTATTTCTTCTTTATACCTCCTTGGACACAAATTGWAGCTACAGCAGGTCAAAAATACAAACCAAACATTTAAAGATCACGATTCTTAACTTAGATGCCATTAAAATATTCTCGCCCACCTCGAACAATAGATGATTCATTTATGAAAACTGGTGATTTATTTATAAAGATGCAAAGTGCAAAGCTGCACCCTGATCTCAGAGCGAGGGAGTGAAACAAGGAGTGCGTTATGAAACCCTCCACTGACACCCGCAGAAGAAGAAGTATGCRGCAGAGGGAGAAGCAGAACAGGCAGAACATCCCGAGCCTTAGAACAAAGCGGGTAAGGGTTCTGTGGACTCCTCCATTTCTGCCAGAAATAAACCACTTGAATAGCTCTTTTTAAATAGCTGTTGGCCTCATCTGTAACATTATCAAATGCCACGAATCTTCCAAARGGCCTTCCTCCATTTCCCCACTCCACATCTTTTTCCCACGAAAGCCTAAGCCTGGATTTGTTTTTAGGAATAGCAACCAATAAACAGAGGCACGGTAACACTAGCAACGGGAAAGAAACACTACCAAATTCCAATACGAAAAATGAAGGAAAACAAAATTTCAACAATGCCTGAGGAAGTCTACGAGTCCTAGGGCTGATCCAGAAACCCTGTTAATCTGAGGATTGCTTTTCACCTTTAGGATACACTTTCAAATTCAGCCAAAGCTGTCACTAATAATTGATGTAATACTAACTTTGGGGTACTCTCCCTTATATACATTCAAGATTACACCATTCCAGCATGAAATTTATAACTAAACAACACAACTTTATTTGTAGAGTATTTCCGTGGGTGGTGAAGTGATTCAGATGCTCTCTGCATTCTCCTTACAGGGCCTCCTCTCCAAACGCTAACCGTGCTCAGCTTGGTCTCTGTGCTGAGCTCTGATTTTTTCCTGAGCTTCACTTGGTGCAGTGAGAAGGGAACAATCAGGGAAGCGGTGAGGATCCCTGATTCACCACCCCCTGGCCTGACAGCAGAAGCAGCATCTCTGCATCTCTCACAGACAACATGCACAGTGGGATGGCACCAGCCCACACCCTGGCCTTACTAGGCTTGACCCCAGCCCATCACTAGAGTCTTCACCAGAGTTAAGCCTCTACTTTTTCTTCCTTAGCAGGAATTTTCCATCAACTGTTTCAGCTGGAAAACATCCACCTTCCTGCACCAGGAGAGGAAGAAAGTGGTTAGGGAGTGTGAGCCCCAAATGCTGCGTAAGGCTTTATATTTGCCATATGCCCCAGTAACTTTGCGATTCTCCCTCAGCTGCGGGGTACAGGGTCTCAGAGCCACCAGCAGAGCCAGCCACTCTCCCATCAGAGAGACAAACCAGCTAGAGGAGTTGTTCCTGTCGGCATCCATAGTTCTGCTGCCTAAGAAGTTTCCAGCCCTCGCAGACTGGCACAAAGAGGCTTTTCACAGAGGTCCAGATTGCCTCCAGAGCCTGTCCCTTCTTTATTTACAGGAAGGCTCTTAGGTTTAGTCTGGGGAGGTCTGCAGATTGCCAGGGGGCTCTAGGGGAAGAATTTTGTCAAAGAACATACATTGCAACGCATCCTCAAAAGGGTCTGCTTTCTGATTCATTTAATCTTCCCTGGAAATTAACTTCACACATCCAGCTCCTTTGACTGTGCATGATTTATCTTCAGACAATATTCACCTTGTATGGCCTTTGTGATCCACTTTGTTGCTGAACAGCTCAATTACTTTGGATTTGTAGAGCCAAAGACAAGACAACTTGCAGGGCCAAGCGGGTACCTAACCAGGCAGTTCTGTGACAGGGCTGAGCCGGAGGGTAGCTGCCAGCTGAACAGACACTTTGCTTTCTCACATGCCTCTTCCTACTGGGTCTGTTTCTCCAACACTGCTCTTCAGCTGACTCCAAAGCAACCTGCTTCAGCCCTAAGAGGAGCAGTGGGAAGGTGATGCCAAGGGCAAAGAAAGTAAAAGCATTGCTCCTTTTGGCCACCAGTATAACTACTCAAGCATAAAACTGCACCACGGAAGAAGTATGATGAGAATGAGAGCCCAAAGCAGATGGCTGAACGGGTCCAGGCAACAAAACCAGTGGTGGTGACCTCAAACTGCTCTTGTCTTTGCATATTGTTTTCAGACACAGGAAAAGGATTTAGTAACATACACATTGGTATCCAGTCCTATTTAGCCACCCAAGAAGAGGTGACATATRGGGCTGATGAGACACCTACAGGCACCCGAGGCATCTCAGGTGGCACCACAGGGCTACATTTAGGCAGCAGAATCCCACCCGAAGCTTCAGATACCAACCTAGAGCTGTCAAACACCTGGGATTGCCCAGGACAGAGCAAAGTTCCCTTGCAAACAGGGGAAGGGCCACTGCCTCCATCTATCTGGTTGCTGCTGCATGCAAGGGGAGAGAAACAGCAATACTATCAGCTGATAACAAGCTCATATTTTTCTTACCTATCACGCACTGGTTTCTCTCTAATTCTACAGAGAAGGCAGACACCTATTATTTCTTTGWACTGGAACAGGCCGCCTCTCTCTCTCTGCTTATATATGTGGAGGCAATGGGGCCAGCTACCCACAGTAGAATTATCTGACCCCGCTTTTACGGATTTTCCATAGGAATGTAAATGCAGTCAGACTCCCCAAGAGGTGGAGATATCAAATGAGTAAGATAGATAGCACTGAATCCATGTTACACTCCTCCATTAACCACATTTGGCACACATAAGGACAGCACCATATTTAAGCAAAAACAGTAACGGAATATTTGGGGCACGGAGCATATAAAGGTATTTGCAATAGTAATGTCAGTGGGATGGCCTAATGATAGAAAAGGAGCAAGATTTGAAGAGACRTGAAATAGATTTTATTGGACCAACTGATACACTTAGGAAATGCAGACAAGTTTTCACACACAAAAAAAATCGGAAGCAGTTGCTTTCATGACAAGAACGGCATCTGGTACAAAACGCTTAGCAGCAGCAGTATGGAGATGAGGGGGAAAAGCATTACGGAAGAAATTATCCAAAGATTCTCATCAAATAAAAAAATCCTGCATTATCATGATGGGATAACTTGGGACACTTCCAGAATTTTGCCACCCATGCACATGTGTGATGAAATTGATACTTTGCTGGGATGGTTTCTAGTTTAAAATTACAGTGCAGCTAGAAAGAACTGGRAGCACTAAGATTTCATTTTAGTGAAATTGCCATTAATGTTTCACCTAATGTAAGCCAATTTTCTCCTTCACTTAGGAAAATGTATCCTTTCACACTCCGTATTTTATTTGATTGCACTAACAGAATTCTATACCACCCGTTCAGAGCAAATCTCTGTCTTTATGATTGTATTTTTTAAGAGTAAAATAAAGAAAGTTAAATGCTAACTTGGTTGGAAGAAATACCTTTAAATCAGAGGGACAGTAACATATAGTTCCATTGCTTATCTCGTTTGCAGATTAGAAGTCACTCTCATGCTGAGGTTAGTTTGGGTGGGACAGCATTACAAGTCTTTGAGCCATGAGAACAGCATTCTTCATATAGCTGTTTGCAGCTAACACAGTGGGTGGGATTCCCAGAGGAAATTATCAAGTAGCGTTACCATATGTTAAAATAACTTCAGTTTAAAGCCCMAAAAGCTATAATCATTGATAGAACTCTGCCTGAAGAACTGAAGTGCTCAGGAAGCAATTGTTTCAATGACAAAATCTTCACAGCAGCAGGCATCAAATGTTCATATAATCAGTACAAAAAATAAGTGCAAAAGGCTTTATAACAAGTAGAAAACAAAAATAAAGGTATGCTGACGAATGCGAACAACTACCATGCAAGGTAATTATACAAATTACATTCCGACTATCCTTTCCACAAAGACATCAGGTTTTTACCGTATTCCTCCCTACTTATCTTTAGAGATTGGACATGCATGGAATGCAAAATGTTTTTATCTAGAAGTGCCAAATCCCTTAAAATACCAGACCTTTGATCTCTCTGACCTGAAGTGACAATAACAGAACTTAAGAGACAACAGCTAAATTAGCCATTAGTCATTAGCCACAGCACACTTGCGGTAACAAATGTATAAATGCATTGCAGTTCTGAATGATTCAAAAAATTATGCAAATGTGAGGCTTGGTTTGAGAGTGGAATCATACAGAATCAAGTTTTTTCAAAGATGGCAAATTAAATTCCTACTAAAAAAACATGCAAGAAAGTTGTGTTTTATAGTACTTATATCAGTTACTAATTATGAAGTTAAATAAAGTGCTGTGCATCTGTATTTAAAATGTCGCTCACGGATATTATTTAGTCTAATCCTTTAGATTTTCTGGAGAAAATTTCCCTGCAAGTACAGTATTTGATGAAGTTGGAGAGCATATGCAAAAACAGCACTTGGTCTTGACAGCTTTGGCACATGCGCCTGGCATTGTCCGTGACAATGAGGCATATGAGAACTGGATACACGTAGGCGTCACATGCCGCAACAGCACCCTTTCTGCACGCACTTGCTTCTGTGATTCCCAGTACCACCTGCCTCAGACTGCAAGGAAGGCAAACCTCCTCCATCGCTCTCTACTTGGCAAGGTATTTCAGGATCGTGCCAAGGGCTGTGATGAAGAAACTGGAGGCACAGGGCATCGGGAAGGGTAGGATCAAATGAACCACAACGCCCTCGACCTGAAGGCAGAGAGGAGGGGTCCGGTAGTCAGCAATTTTAAGCTGCTGGTCATCTACCAGAAGCTACCAAYGCTCAGTGAGTGAGATGATTTTCAGCATGATAAAAGAGATGGAGGGCTACATGCCAGGAACAGACATTCCTCTGGGAAAACAGCAGATCTGAAAACCTGGGAAAGCTATATTTAAGTGCAAACTGATAGGGCTCAGAGCCTGGGTGAACAAGAGACAACATCCACGAGTCACAAGAGAAAATAGACAACCTCCCATAAATAGTTCCACTTTTAGTTGAGTCTGACTGGTTTGTTATAGCCCTCGGGCTGCTCTCTGGCTCTGCATAAGGCGGGACATGCCTGAAGCTCTGTACGATTCCCAGACTTTGTGCCAATAGTCTTCACACGCAGGCAGCCTTCAGACCTCCTGACGTGTGGCCATGCAACCCGAAATCATAGGCAATGTTGCCAGTGTCACCTTCCCACACTCTGCTCCTTTCTCCTGTGAAGTAACTAAAAAACATAAACTGTTCAGTAAGGCTGGAAGCTTGACAGGGCTTTCTGCTCACGACCAGACCCCGCTTGCCCTCCCCCCCAGCTTTCTGGGGCCGCCCAGACTGACCATGAAACTGCTGGACTGTCAGAAGCTCCTTTTAACTCCCGTGCCATCTGCCTCCTGCACCTGAGGATGTCCACCAGCCAGCCAGCCGGGTGACCTCTGGGCAAAAAAGAAAGGGCAGATCAACGTGACAAAAATGAATGCAAGCCATGCCAATGAAAGCACCATTTAAATGGGTGAATTCTCCCACTGACTTTGGTGAGAGCAGGATCATACAAAAAAAATGAGGAACTGATACAAAGCACACTAGGGTTTTAATCATACCTCTCCCACTGGCCTGCCTGGAAAGCTCTCCCCAGACATGGTGGCTAAACCATGGCGTTTGTTTCCTGATGCAAATCCCTGATAGAAATACACTTCTGCCACCTAACAGAGAAACAGGGGCATGCTTCAGTAATGGAACCATAGGGAGGTGTAACTCCTAAAGCATGCAGTCTCATCACCCAGCCTGCCCGCCCCTGCTCAGCTCTGCTCCTTGCTCAGCTCTGCCCCCCTTCTCACATAGGAATTGGTTGTACCTGTGAAGGAGGTAGCATTGCCGACTGTAAGCCACTTCATTCCTTTCAAAAGTTGTCCCCRCACCTATAGACTAAATCTGGGTTTTAGTACAAGGTATCAGAAAGCATACATCAATCCTTTGACAGGTGAAGAAAGCAATGGGGAGGAGAAGGATCCCCTCTCAGAAGTGGTGCAGGACATGGACTTGTTCGCTCACTCGGATCCTGACCTTTCCCACCCYTGGCCAGCCCGCACCGATCTCCATTTACCCCAGGAGGGCAGCGGTGGGCCCTGCCCTTGCCAGGGGCTGAGCATCACTTGCCCACCCACCTGCTGCTTCCCCGGCAGGCTGGGCTCTGCTGCAGCAGTAGACTGCCATTAGGCTTTCAAAGAGCAGTTGGTATTTCAGGGCTCCTACCCCCTGGGTAGCATGACATCGCCTTGCCACAACCAACCTGTTTTCCCCCAACCACTTTTTTTTCTTCCCCCCCCCCCCCCGCCCCCCCGTGCTCAAGGAACTAAACTCCCTGGTGCAATTCCTAGGTGTACACAGCATGGTACAAGAAGAGGAGGTGGAAAGCGCTGCGATGCCGCTTTGAAGGAGCCAGTCCAGGATCAGTGGCTTGCACAGGTACTGTGCCCAGCCCCTGTAGCCCGGTGGGGCTACCGCAGGCCCTACGGCCGCAGGAGGGGGTCCCGGCTGCTCTGCCCCAGGCTCTGGCAGCAGTGCTGTTTCGCTGCCCCTGCACAGCCATCACCCGAAAAAATCCTTCCCCCACAGCAAYGCAGTGCTCTCATAGCCAGCCCTGACTGGGAGGCTGGGTACAGACCAGTCTCTTTTCTAGGCTCATTTTGATTTGCAATAGCCACTTATAATGTGGACACTGCCACTTAGCAAAACACACGAGAAGGAACCAACGTGGAATACTATTTCAGTCCTACAGGAGTTTATCATAATGTAAGTTAGTTGTCAAATTAAATCTACAGTCCGTCTGAGTGACTGAGGAATACATGTTTCTGTTATGGCTAGATTTAAGGTCAGTCATCTCACTAAACAGCATTTGCTTAGGCGGTATGGTTATGCTTGATGAGAAGTACTCCTTTTAGAAAGTTTTTCTGTTACTGGTAAAATTCATCTTTGGATGGTTCTCTTTCAAATCCTTTTAATAATATTTGTCCTGGAAATAAACAAGGTATTCCCAAAATATTTGTACTAGAATTTATTATCCCTGAATCTTTTTTCAAATAAAGGCTCAAATATAGAATGCAGCAGCCATCTGAAACATTACACATTTTTTTGTAAAATGTAGAAAAAAGGATCCAAGTGTTTTTCCAAAAGAAACCACCCAGTTCAACCTTGTTAATGCAAACCGGGCCTTTATTTTCCAGTCAAGAGTTAATAGTTGTATTTAATTTATGGCCAGGCTACTTTTGCAGCTCTAATATTCCCCAAAGAATACTCCGTGATTTAAAGGATCTGGTGGCATGGGAGAAAGGCTTTCCAAAGAGTTTACAATCTATGTCTCTTCTTCTGCAGAGGCTAACTGCTTATGCATAATTTCATTTTATCCATACAGATTTATGTCCCTTCCCATCACGTAATATTAAAATGCTTCTTACAACATTCCTGTGAGATAGGAAAAATATTGTAGTCCTGCTCTTGCACTAGAAACCCTGCAGTATCCTGTACTCTTTATGGGCCTTAATGGAATTTTTGCCTGAACTGCTTGTATTTTCAATTTCATTTTGTGCTGGTTTGAAGATCAATAGAGAGAGGTGACGTTGAGGCACAGTAATTTTAAGTGTATAACTACTGTGCAGATGCTACAACTTCAATTATACAAGCAGGCTTCTGTACCTGTCCAAAACTTCAGTGACAAACAGTCTGCTTACACAGTGGCAGCAAGATCAGGATCCGTGAACTTATGTCCATAAACATTGGCTGCAGCAGCAGAGCTAATTGGGTATAGCCTCAGAAGTGCTCCCATATGGATACCCTGCTAAGGGAAGTCAACTACCTTGTTAAGAATTAACTAGGTTATATTGTTCTACATGGATTTTCATAGATGAATCACAAGTCTTCAAATTGCTTTCTCCGACTCCTTTTTTTTAGCTGAACATATATAATGAGCTAAAAAATAAGATAAAAAAATACAGTCTTTTTTTATAACTCAATTTTTAGAATTGCCAAAGTAATGACCCATGGACCAGAGCAGGTCACTGTAAATGTTAATACAGAGGTGGTCAGGGATGATGATTCAGAAAGATGGTACCTGAYGTACTGGTTAACAAATAAATAGCAGTTGGCAACTTCTCGGTCAGTTCCAACGTCTCCCTCCAGAGATACCATCTCTGAGGTTTTGCCTGCAAAGGAAGTGGAACTACTTTAATTATGCCAGAATATATTTACTACCCGGGAAGCAGTCGTGCCAAGACTGTTAGTGACAAACAGTACATAAAAGGAAACAATGTACAATGCAAAGTATACACATGCTAGTTTGACAGTTAAGATTACCTTGGTATAATTTTTGTTAGAAAAAATMAAACAACATTCTGAGATAGTTAACATTACAATCTAGGCCCATTCCTGGCTACGGAGGCAAGTGTGTTAAGGACTTCCAGGTGAATATGAGGCATTGTCTCTAACTCTGGCTCTAAAGGACCCATAGAGGCTCCTTTTGCGGACTGTGGGTACCACCATGCACCTTACGATCTCCTGACACATTCTCTGCAGAGCCCAACCTAAAACAGGAGCACTCTGAAACTCTACTTAAACCCCTCTTTGAGACAACTTACCAAGAAAAGCAACAGAAACAGGCATAGGAAAAGAATCTCTAACCACAACTTTTGTTTTTAGAGCATTTTAATGATGGTTCTGAGATGCCCAATCCCACCCCATTCTTATCTCATATTTCATAACACTCTCAAGTTTGTTAATGTTTCAGCTGGAYACAGTCACCCTACCTTCTTTGTCATATGGGTCCTTTTTCTTGTGTTGATGGCTGAGCTCTCTYCCCAACAGTTTCATACAGAGCAGAAACCTTATCTCATCCATGATGTCTCCCTGTACTGTCTATTGCAAGGCATTAACTGCTTTCTCTTCCTAAAGAAATTTCACTCATGCATTTGTACCATACAATTCTTATCCTACCCAGTAATTCTTTTTTGTAGAAAAATATTTTGTTCAGAGGGGCTGGGCAGGCAGAGACATCACAAAAACTGGATCCAGTTGCTTTCAGTGCTTCTTTACTGATGTGTCAAATAACTTTTGGGGCAGGTCACCCGAATGAATGCAGTACAACAGGTTGGGCATGTCTCAGTCTGTTTTCTGTCACAGAACACTATAGGATTTGTTAACTGGCATAGATATAACCTGCACTGTCATAGTGCTATCAAAATACAGATGGTGGAAACCATGGCTACTAAGCTAGCTACATAAAAATTAAAACTACATTTAGCCAAGAAATCAGCTATTCTCACAGCAAAGCAAAGCATCCTGCAAAACAATCAGAAATAATCCAAAATATTATGATAAAAGATAGAAGTCATAGTAATTAAATAAACTGATTATTTCTGTTCTGAATATAGTAACAAAAGGATTTGGAAAGCATTACATAAATGGGATTTCTGAACTATGTTGACTCTTTCCAATTCCTCATTCAGAGGCAGCCTCTGGATGCAGGACGAGGAATAACTAGCCACAGCCAGTAAGCAGGAAGGAGACTACTAACACCTATGTAAACACAGGAATAAGAACTTTTACCTGTAGTTATTGGGTTGCCAGACTATAGCACTGGATGAAGGTGAGTGCTATCAGTTGCATTACCTTCCCTCAACTCAATAGACAGATGTCATTTGTTAATGGTATAGCTCCCAGACCATTTTAAAGGAAAACTTGGATCAAATTTCAGCAGTCTAACCTGCAGATCGTGAACTTTAATCGTGATTCCGGAATGGTCTTCCAATGAGTAATGCTCTAACAGGACTCTGGCTTTCAATAAACTAAGGTCAGACACAGGTGCTCATTTCTTAGAGGAAACTAACTGTACACATTTATAAACAAAATATTGCACTCCCTTGGTCTTTATTTGGACAAAAGAAGTTTGAAAAATCGCTTTCAATATCTAAAATGAAGCACCTGCTTAGATCTTTGCAGGGGTTTTGTTCTTCTGTCAATAGAKCTCTCGGTAAAATGCGTATGGCAGTAAACCCATGTATCCAGTCGGTGTCCTCGTATGTGTTGTGGCATTTGTAGTTCCTTCATTTTATCTTGGGATGTTTAGGAACAAAAATCTAAGCACAGAGAAAACACACAATCATCTAAGTTTTACAAGCAGACAGATCTGTAAGTTTGAGRTAAGCTTAAACATAAGAAAATGCCTTAAAAGCAAGAAAACACTTGTTTTTAAGACATTAGAAGAAACTTTTTTTACTGTAAGGATGGTCAAACACTGGCATGGGTTGCCCAGAGAGGTTGTGGAGCCTTCATCCTCGGAGATATTCAAAGCCCAACTAATCAAGCTCACGCTGCTCTGAGCTGGCAGGTGGACTAGACGATCTCCAGAGGGGCCTTCCAGCCTCTGCCATTCTGTGATGAATAAAACCAGTTAGTGGATCTGTATTGTCTATGTCAGGGAGCCCAAAACACGTAAGAAATTGTCTCAAATTCCTCATTTCTTCACAGAAAAATTCCTATAATGAAATAAACCCAGAGATACATTTCAGATCCAAGTAACGTGAAATTAATTGGTTTGTTTGTTACATATTACTTGACAATCAAAGACTGAGGGACGTAAGAGGGAAGCGGTGGGAATGTGCACTACAGCCAGGGCAGGGGAAAGACAGTGTCTCTGCCTCTTTCAGCAGCAGCTAACTGCTAGACCAGCTGGATCTGTTTCTTGGTATGCACATAAAAAGCAGAAGGTGGGAGYGTGACAGAAAACAGCAAGAGATGTAAGACAGGACAAGTGAAACTAGAATACATAAGCACATCAATCATTAAACATGGATTAGCTGGAAAGCAGAACTCATTAATGTGGTCCATACTTCCCACCAGTAACTCCACTCTCATATGAAAAAGTTTGCAACACATGATGAAATAGCAAGAGACAGGTGTCACAAATCCACCAAGTCACACGGTCAGGGAGTGATCTCTTGCCAAGAATGGCAAGAACCACTTCAGCAACCACTTAAAAATGAGGCTGATGAGGTCTGAAGGAAAGATCTTGTAGCATTTCCAATCCAGAAAGAAGGTCACAGTTGGGCAGATGGTGAAGGAGAAGCAGCAATCAAGGAAAATGAAGAAATCTGGAAAGTGCATTCTTCTCCTAAAATCATTAGAGAAAGGAAGGCACTTTTGTAATTGCACATTTAAGACCACCATTTCCAGAAGAGTGTGCACATTTTCTATGGTCTTCAGACAAAAGTTCCTCCGTGGCAGGAAGAAAGAATCAATTCTTTCAGGTAAGTTTCACGCAACCAAAAAATTCCCAGAAAAATGCACGTTAGTGTGCTTTAAGTCTTTGCCCTAAGATCCCAGAGATCTTAGCTGCAACGTTCTGCATTACGCTGCCTTCATTTTAGGGCTTYCAGGGCCCCTCATTTAGGAGGTGCTCTGGTGAACCTTGCTGCTGTAGTGTAAATTATGACTTGTCTGCTCTGTCCTTTTTTCCAGAGGCTACTGCCACCRTAGCAAAGCCAGCACAAGGGAAAATATTCCCAAACTGGAGGTGATCTAGTGCACAGATCAGTCTTTTAACACTTTCARAAATATCCTTCGGTAATAATGCTGTGCTGATGTAAAGTGTTACCACCTGCATATGTTCCTCCTGCTGAGAAGAACTGGCAAAAGGGAATGTGTGCCCACAGCCCTTTACTCCAGTGCAAAGCTACTGCCCTTTGCTCTGCCAGTGAAGGTGGCTTTGAGTTAAAATGCCAGACACTAACTGGAGCGGCTGAAGGGTGGGCACCTGGTCTCTTCTGATGGCTACATTAGGCCATCCTAACTCTGGGAGAACAACACTCAGGGTAATGCCGGGGGTGATGCTTTAAGTGACCATGGCAAGACTTGCAGGGCTCATCTGTCAGTCATAAGAGTAAACCTACYTCCATCAGCACTTTTAAGTGAATTGCAGGGCTTTGCACTGCATTGACATGCAGACCCTTGTTCCGCTCTATCAACACCGCAGTCAGGGCGGCTGGGCTCCCTGTACTACCACAGTTGTGATTGCCCAGAGCTTGCTGCTTGGATTGAACTAACCTAGCAGAAAATCTCTTCTTTTTCCTCATCAAAACCAAGAAAAATAGTTAAGCAATAAAATGTTGCAAGGATCTGTTTGGGAGTATGTTGTAATGCCCTGGAGAAGGAGGCAGAATTAGCTAACGTTGCTAGTGAYGCTTGGTTGCTGTGGCTATCAAGTCCAACAGAAATGAAACCACAGGTAAGATCAGATGCAGTCAGCAGATGAACAGCCCAGCAGCTGTTGAAAATGAACCTGTATAAAGACATATGTATAAACATTGACACAACTGTCTATACTATATAGTGGTAATCTTGGAACAAGCATCCCGAGAATGACAAGAATCCAGAAAATAGAGTCTACCTCCCTTTTTTTACCACACAGGCCCCAAAATGAGAACAATTCAAGACTTACCAAGTACGTTACATGCAGTTACTCCTGCTAACGTAAGAGACTGGTCTTACTTTACAGACTTTAAATTAGTCTGCAGCAAGAATCAGAGGGATTATTGATCATCCTACATACAGCATTATACAACAGACCAAGAACTTCACAGCCTTTTTACACCTTCTTCCTCAATATAAGATACTGATCACTGGGAATGATGGAAAATGGTTTAACTGAAGTAACAAATGATATGCTTCCATCACACACTAAAATGTAACTGGAAAAAAAAGCTGCTGAAAGTTTTTAAAAAGGATTAAACTATACTGAAATATCACCTAAATAATATTTCACCAATTTCACCTTCTTATTGATTTGATCCCCTTCCATTTGTGAAGCGAGACACAACTTTGAGTTAAACTATAGCTTGCTGTTTCCCAATAAGACTCTGTCATGGTTTAACCCCAACCAGCAACTAAGCCCCACCCAGCCGCTCGCTCACTCCCCCCCGCCAATGGAATGGGGGAGAGAATCAGAAGAGTAAAAGTGAGAAAACTCGTGGGCTGAGATAAAGACAGTTTAATAGGTAAACCAAAAGCCACGCACGCAAGCAAAGCAAAACAAGGAATTCATTCACTACTTTCCATGGGCAGGCAGGTGTTCAGCCATCTCCAGGAAAGCAGGGCTCCATCTCGCGTAACGGTTGCTTGGGAAGACAAACGCCATCACTCCGAAAGTCCCCCCCTTCCTTCTTCTTCCCCCAGCTTTATATGCTGAGCATGATGTCATATAGTACGGAATACCCCTTTGGCCAGTTGGGTCAACTGTCCTGGCTGTGCTCCCTCCCAGCTTCTTGTGTATCTCCAACCTTCTCAGTCAGTAGAGCACGGGAAACTGAAAAGTCCTTGACTAGTGTAAGCACTACTTAGCAACAACTAAAACATCGGTGTGTTATCAACATTCTTCTCACACTAAATCCAAAACACAGCACTATACCAGCTACCAGGAAGAAAATTCATTCTATCCCAGCAGAAACCAGGACAGACTCCCACCTTGTTCAGCACACATCATGMGGTGCTTGCTGGCTAACCAGCTGTTCAATACTTTGCAAAGTCTTCACAGCTCAAAGTGTGGCTCCATACCTTATTTATTTCATGTTATTTTCTGAATTCATTGATATTCTACTCAATGGGTTGTCTAACATGACCAGATTACGTGTCTATCTGAATTCTTCACAAACAAGAATGAATTTACTTCATAGCAGCCCATTTTGCAGATGGTGTATTTCTATTACCTCTATTTTACACAATGGGAAATTGAGGTATGGAAAGATTAATTTCTAATATCTCCAATAACTTGACTGCTCAGAGACTTATAATATGATTTTTTTCAGAGACTGCTTAAAATACATGTGATACATTGATTTCACCTGTGTTTGCAAAAGCTCTGCATTTCTACAAATCAGACTGAGGTTCTCAAGATGGATACCACAAAATAAGAAACATGCAAATGAGCGATTGGTTATGAAAAATCTATTTTAACTGACTGGCTCCTCATCAGACAGGAAATACGCAGTAGCAAAAGAAACACCCCTGGTTCATCAGGGCAGCATTCAACTGTCTGCATACAAAGCTCTTTTTTTATTCCAGTTTCTAGCGTTAGTCACTATACTTTTTCCAATTTCTTCAACAAATGAGGCAAGGATCATACAGATAATAATCTTTTTAGAAAAACAACTCATCCACAGAATGGAGTCCAATGGAAAGCAACATTATTTGAACTAAAGGCCAGAGTATAACGAGTGCATGTAAGAATGCCAAATTGCAAAGGCAATCACCAATAATTCATGAGGATTTAACAAGGAAGGTGTTAAAAACAAAGAAAAATACCTCCTCGATAAAATAAAACTCTTAAATCAAAATCATGGTCAGCTCCAGGGCTGAAACACATTATACCACCCTGCCACTTCACCTAAAATACAAACCAATAACTCCAACAGATTATCCTTTTCTTCATGGAGAAGTGTAGGAAGGGGTTGGGACATACTTGTTGACAGTAGATTTTATGGATATTTCTTGAGAGCAGGAAAGGTTCAAAAATCTTCTGTTCGATTCCAGATCTGCATGTGCTCTAACAAGCCATTATAAAAYGCAGGGAACAGTTTCACCAAAGGACTGAGATAAGTTCTCTGCAAAAGAAGTCTTGTAAGGAAAGGGCCGTGCCTGTAACAGAAGCATTTATAACCAAGAACTCCAGTTTTCTATATTGCTTTATCATAAAAACTGTTTTTTTTTGCCAGTGATTACTGTTCTTGTAAAAACTGTGATTATTTTTACTTTTCTTTTTTCTTTCTCACAATCCCAAATAGCTGCCACTAATTAATCCTGTAACTGACATAGCTGGGACCAACTTTTCACCAAGATCAGCACTGCATCCACAAAATCTGCATGAGCATTTATTGTACGTACAAACATGCTCGTAAATCAGCACATAAGCAGAATTACACAATTTGTATGCAAAGATGTGGGTTTCCAAGGGCTGCATTTTTTCATTACAACATTACAGGTAAAATGTACATTCAAACATGCACCCATTTTTACTAATTTGTACCTTCATGAAGAATAGGAACGAATGTACACTTAATATAGCATTTGAACCTGGCAGTACTACTTTTTAATGAACAGTTCTAGAAAGTGCGGTATGTTTTGCATTTACAGTTTAACTGTGGGAACAGTCAAAAAAGACAATATACGTACTTGCATTTCCTAGAAATTCACCGCCAGACCACACCTCTCTCCATAACTCCCTCTTGACTATCATATTTCTGTGTTTATACCATGTCCACATTTGTGATGCCAGATCACCTTATGTAGCATGTAATAAAATATCCTGTCTGAAATATTTCACCTTCTATTTCATATTGCATTGAAGGCCCATGAGTTGATATCGCTCTCTTGAGAGTTTATCCTTTATTTAGTATGTGTCATCACATGATATATGTGGACTGAAAGTTTAGAATCATTTTTCAGGTCAAATTATCAGGAACAAGGTGGCTAAGAACAACTGTATTTACCTGTATTAGAATTCGACCAGGATGTTCTGACAAACGCTAGTATTTTAAAATGCATCAGTCTGCACTTGATTTGTAATTCCCGCACTTTCAATACACTAGAACACAATGACACTACCCTGTCAAAAAAAAAAAAACAAAACACCCAAACAACAAAACCATGCTGTAGCAAATTAAACATTGCAACATGTACAACTGCTACATCTGTCCTGCTAAATAAAACAAAGCCAGGAGGTTAGTCTGAAAATCCTGCTCACTCATTCTGCTTAACTTTTAGCTGAACCCCTGGCACAGTTTAGGGTACAGCCAGCAGTAGAGACCATTCCCCCAGGAGCAGGGTTTGCCTTCCCTCCACCCTCTGGGGTCAGCCAAGGACACCTTAGCAGGCTCAACACCCGCAGATATCCTTCACACCCTCACCCTGTACCCTACCGCACGCCATACTCACCCTCACTTTCACCTTGTAAAAGCACTGTGACAGGCTGTCACACAGCCTTCGAAGTATTCAAAGTGCTTGGAACTGGAAAAAAAAAATCTACACAAAAAATACCCAAATTACTACGCTTTAGAGCAACAAAGTCACCACCGCTTTTGAGCAGCAAAGTCGACGAAGCTGGAGGGCTAACCTCCACCCAGGGTGCCACAGGCCCCCAGAGCGACGGTCCTACTGCTCCTACCAAACGAGGAGGTAGTAGGACCTCCTTCAGAGGACTATCGGCGATGTGCCTTTTAGGTATCGTTAGCCCAGGCGCAGTTCCCTTGGCAGGCACTTCTGTGGGGAACTGGCGTGAACTACAGAAACGAAAACCGGAGGGCGGCACCTCGTCCCGCCGAGGGGAGCTGCGGCACCCGCCGCTGTCGGGCGTGGGCCCCCGCCGGGCTGCCTTTCCCTGGGCTGCGGCCAAGCGCCCGGCAGCCTCGGCTGTGAGGGCCGGGCGGGGCCCTGCCCCCTGCCCGGGGACGCCCGTCACCCCCTGCCCTCCGCCCCGCCCCGCCGGTGACAACACACGCTGCYGTGGCTGTGACACCCGCCGTGGCCACCGAGGCCCAGGCCCGAGCGGCCTGCGAAAGACACGCAAAAAAAATATAGATATAAAAAAGCTCTTCAAAACTGAGTTGTGCAACCAACTTTAAGTTACGGCGTTTAAAGCAGCGCCCGGCAGCCCAGCGGAGCCCGCCAGGCCCGCTTCAGCTGGCTCACACCGCCCTCGCCTGCAGTCCCGCGCGCCTGCCCCCCCCCCTCGCTGCCTCCTGCCGCGGCCCGGCGGCTCCCGGCTCCCCTCGGCCGCGCCTCCGCCTGGGCACCGCGCCCTCCCCCGCAATGTAAGGCGG
>JASVER010000016.1:3668643-3739706 GCA_030449065.1 Oceanodroma leucorhoa
CCTGGCTCGGCTCGGCCCGGCCCGGCCCAGCGAGGAGCCTTGCCCCGGCCTGGGGCCCGCGCCCCTCGTCCTCCCCAGGCCGGGACGCGGCCCTTCCCCGCCTCTGGCGGGCGCCGGGGCCGGAACGGAAGAAGGGGGGGGCGGCGGGGGAGGTGCGCGGGGCCGGGGCCCTCGCCCGCCCCCCCCGCGCCCGCACTCTCCCCTCAGGGGCGGGCCCGCCCCGGCCCCGCGCACCTCCCGCACCGACCCCCCTTCTTCCGCCCCGCGCTCGAGCAAGTGTGGGTTTGTTCGTGCTCCGCAGGGCTTGGGGGCACGCTGAAGTGAGGCGGGCGGGGGGGCCGGGGAGAGCCGCGGCGCCGACGTGGATCATCGGGGGAACCGCTGTGAAGAAGGTGCACCGCTGAGGCTCGCACCACCGAAGAGGAAAGCAACGCAACTTTTTTTGCTCCACCCCCCTCCCCGCCGGCCCCCTGCTCCCCCCCAGCTCCCGCCTGCAGCTCGCTCTTCTTTGGCTGTTTGTTCTTCTGCTTGTTCCTCCCCCCCCCCCCCCCCCCCCCCCCCGCCGGCTCCCCGGCGATGCTGCCTGGTGAAATACCAACTGACAGGTGCGCTTGGGAAAACCTGTGTTGTCTACTGACATTTTACTTATTCCTGTCCAGTTGTTACCTGGAATATATCTTCCCTTGCTAATAAAAGGGGAAAAAAAACCCACCAACAAAGTCCAAATCTATCAATTATGGTTAACTAGGAGAAAAATATTCATGAGGAAAGATTTTTTGCTAATCACCACTGCATACCAGGCCTACGGAAGCGTCAATTGCAATATCCCCGGCGAGTGCCTGCACTGGGACCTCCCCTGCATCAGGAGGTGAAAGGGCAACTGCCCCATCGCCAGCCTTCCCTCCCCAGCAGCTCCCACTCTTGCCGCCTTTGCTCTCCATCTTCCAGAGGAGAAAATGGACATCCTCCATCCCACCAAACTTTGCCACCTTTGAGCCTGCCCCTGAGGGATGAGAGACAAATATTAGGTATGGCACAGGCTGGGGTTGCTGGACCGAGACAGCCTCCAGCAAACTGGAGGAGGCACGCAGAGGCCATCCATCTCTCCCATAAGCAGAACAGGAGCGTGTACCCTGCTTGGTTGTTAGACACCCTGGTTGTAGATGGCCTTCTCTAAGGGGTCTGGGCCTCAAATTTGCAGGTGCCTAACCTCTTCAGCCGTTAGTGCTCAGAGACCCCCAGTACGCTAGGTATGCTTGTGAAGGAAAATACTTCCTCACATACAATAAAAGTGAATTGTTAACGTTTTACACACATGAAGAACAGATGTGAAACTCACACCTTCTTCTTCCTTAATTTTATTCACACGCTGGAGCCCATGAATGAAAGAACAGCTCTTTGACTGGGACTTATCACGCTGTATCGTTGGCTTGAAATGGGCACCGTACCATAGCTAGCATTGCTCCCTGTTCAGTAGGGTTGTGCCTTTCAGCAAAATAGGGAAGTATCAACAGTTAGGTTATCTCATCTCATTCTCTATTCATGTCTAACATTATTTCTGAGAAACAGTAAAATGTTACTTTTTCCTGTTAAGACTTTGCGCCCTAACAATGTATGCGCTGTAAGGTAAGGTGTGACAGTGGAGCTGTCTTCCTCTGGCTCTTACTGGCTTCGGCTCAACTATTAGGAAGACTCTATATAATATGCTGGAAACGTGGAAGAAGACAGAGCTGGTATTGCTGTCTTACATATTAGAGAAACAAATATCATGGCTCCATGTGAAAATGACATTGCATTGGAAATAGATTAACTGTAATCACCACATACAGTATCCATTAAATGATACTGTTTCCTGCCTTCATCATATCTGTGACACTTTCCTAGAAATAGAAACACAACCATGTGTAGCTCTTTCCTTTTTCAAATCAATTCCAAGTATCTCCTATGGTTCAAAACTCTAGAGAACCCGTTTTGTTTTCAAGAAATTATAAAATACAACTCGGGCTGTTGGGCATTCAAAACATCCTTAATGTAGGTTAGATTAGAAAAGCAGCAGTTTAGCTTAGCTACGCAGTTCAGCCTCCAGAAAAAAGATATCTGGGTCTTAAACTAAGAGCTATACCTTTACTTCAAGAAGTTTCTCCCAAGACACGTGCCAGAGAGATGCCTACTCAAGTGTGCAAGTGTGTCCATAGTCTGGGTCCCTCACCTTGAGGTAGCAATCGTTCCACTGCCATTTCTCTAAAATTAAACCCGTGTTTCAAAAAAAAAAAAAAAGAAATCTCGTAAGATGAAATAGAGGCTCATACACACATCCAGGAAGTTCACTGTTACGTACCAAACATTATATTTTGTAATAGGGGATTTTTTTTCTCTTTTATATTTATGCAATGCTGTCTTACATTTTAGAAGGAGCAAGGTGTGCCTGGTTGCCAGTTCTCCTTTCTCCTCCTCAGAAAGGGCTGAGATACATGGCGGGGGGAGGCGGGTTGTGAAGCTTCTGCTGCTTTCAGTAGGAAACAAAGCCAAAGTAACAGCAACCCTAAAAGCTAAAGCAGCCCCTGTCATATTTTAACTACTTTCCCCTCAAAGCCAGCTACAGGGTTCGCCACATGAGGGAAGAGGAAAAAAAAAACAACCCATAGAATATGCTACGCACATCTCCGTAGGAGTTGTGCTGACTTTCAGAATGAAAAGGCAGCTTTCCTTAGCGAGCATGAAGATGTCCATTCTGCAGTTTCTGTTATTAGTATGCTAACATATTATCAAGCTACTTTTATCGTCTTCTTCCACTCATCCTGTATGGCATGAGTCTTTGCAACTATAGTGCGATCAGGCTTTTTCAAAAGTCTGTATAACTGTGACTAGGCGAGTTGATGGGCTGGCAAAATTTGAGTTCTTACACAACTGAAGGATAGAAAAAAACCCACAGTATTAAGCAATGAACACATGTTTGCAAGGAAGAGAATGATTTCTTCAGTTACTGGAAGTAATTTTTTAAGTGCCTCTAATTCACAATGCGACTTAAAAATAGTTTTAAAGGGTCTCAAGCTGGTATTTCAATAATTCTCAGTTTCCTCCTTGCAGCAACAGCCTTAAGTCAGGAGAGAAGGTCTATAATTACCTTTTCTTCATGCTTTCCCTCTCTTTCCCTGTGCCTCAAATTGGACTAAAGGTTTGAATATAAGCTTTGCATATCTACTAATGAAATCATCAAGATCTCTCAGAACTGCCAGAATAAATTTGATTTTTTCTTGCAGTAGAGAACCATCTCAGAATGTATGAAACTCATTTTTCATGGTTTTTATAGGAAAAATTATGGTAAGACTATCTCAATAGGCAACACATTTGATTTACTGTGGCAACAAATATTAGCAGGATTTCTTTTTAGGCATTGTTTAATCTCCTTTCACCAACTCAGAGTTTAGTCCATCAGCTTTTAAACTAAGCTTTGACAATGCAAGAAACTATTTAGAGCTGCTGATTCAAAGTACAACACTCTGCACTTTCAGTTCTTATTGAATCTTTTATTCCATTTGTAGACATACATATGTGCAAAAAAAGAAACCAACAAAAAAAACATGTACACATTTTTATCAAAAGCATTGATGAGTGCTAAGAATATGCAGATGAAATGAAATACATATTTTATTCTTCATTGATTTATGCCCACATGCCGACCCTCAGAGGTTTAGGGTATTTCTCTACAAATGCACTGTTCCATTGACTTGAATGGCAGTACCTAGGGAGCAAACGACTTTGTCGTCTTGAGTAGCACCAAAGCAGCAGTCATGGTGCCAGCTCAATGMCCTCCTTTCTCCCACTTCAAGTTTGAACATTGGGTTGTTGGAGAGGTCCTCAGGCAAGCATAAAACTGATATCATCAGGACATCACTGAATATCAAAATATCTTCTAGTTTAGAAGATCAGTGTTCCTCACTCTTCCATGTTATCACAGACAGGTGCTTCAGCGGAAGAGACTTTCAGTTTATGAGAAGAGTTATCCATTTAGCTTCTATTTGTGTAAAAAAGCCTGTCTGGCTAAGAAGTTTTTCCCACTAGGATATGAAAGCTTGGAAGTTCAATTTATTTTGCTGTTTTGTTATATCAATATAAATAGTAAGAAATGTTTGGGTGTTTTTTCACATATAAAATTAGTGTGCAAAAGATCAAAAGGGAGAAGTTTCATTGTGACTGGTGCAGGAAGATGGCTATCCACATCTCYGGAGGAAAACTCCCAAATACAAAATATTTGAAATGTTTCAATATATTTAAAATAGGTACAAATAGGATCAGCGCTTAAAAAAAAGTCACTAACTTCTGAAAAAATGTCCTGCATTAATTCAAAGGATAGCAATAGATCACAGTGTATCAGGAAGCCACCTAGAAATATTATAGTTGGAAAACCTCCAGAAGCAGGAGCTATAATCACTCACCAGACTTTATGAATACATGTTTCATTGACAATGCTCAGTGGTTTCCAGGGCTGCAAATTTTCTATCCCCTCCTCATATACCAAACCTACTGCAGGCAACCTCCCCTTACACAAAAGGGGAGATTACTTTTAAGCTTGAAAAGAGCACTGAAATTAAATGCAGTTAAATAAAAGAGCACTGACATTAAAATGTTGTTTTCTTTCTTCTTCAGGTGTACTGAAGAAATATGTCTTTTTTCTTTCCCAGGTGGAGAGTCCCTAATAATGGGAGAAAAGTTGTAGGTTTTGTACACCAGTAAAATTACATGTTAATAAATTTAATCCTTCATGTTATTTAAAATAGATGTTAAAAAATCCATATTCAATCAATGCTTATAAAAAAATAAAAGTTTATTGACAGGGTAATCCTTCCACTAAAACTGCTTGTGTGTATGTGCCAGCACAGGAGACTCTCAAATGCTTTCTCGACCCCCCAGCTGTTGTCTTCTTATAGGTGCTTCTGCAGAAGGCCACTGCATGCACCTCTTCTGGCTGAAGTGTTAATTGGCAGAAAAAATGTATGAGAAGCATAAAAGCATGGCAGTTTTGAAATTGAGAGTAGAGACAGTGGCTCAAGTTAAAAGTCAGTGAGATGCCTCAGTGTTGCAGTGCTTCTGGCCACCTTGACAAAGTTGCGGGTACTCAAAATGGAGAAAAGCAATCACTTGCACACAAACAGAGCAAAGCGTGCGTATTATCATTCAAGGTGCAGTTACTTCTGTTAAGGTTCATGACAGGTGGAAATCAAGTTGAAATAGAAACTAGTTCTGTGTCCTGCTTCTGCTAACAGGCTCAGTATTTTGTCAAATGAACAGAGCAAAAATCTGTTCAAGTATTTGCATCAAGCAGGCTCCAAACTAGTTAAAATTGAAACCTCCTGATTCTGTGGTGTATTGTGTCACCCCAGGCAGTAAGGCTGCACCGCCTGCAGACTCACTTTGACAAATAAGAATAAAGTTACTTCTTGAAATTTCTCATCTTCCCTAGGCTGACTTATCAGCCCATCATTCATTCCTTTTTTGCCTATCTGAAACAAGTATCACTGCAGAGATCTTCTTGAACCTCTAGTAACAGCAACAGAGTACATTTCAATTAAAAATAGATTAAAAATAGTTTTATCAACATTTCTAGGAGCTCTCAAATAGAACAGCCTTCAGCACATTTAGGAAAAAGGCAATGAACAAAAACAACTGCAAAATAGCCCCCCCCCACCAATTTCTAGGGGTTGTCATTACAGAAAAGTCACTGGAAAGAATGCCTGATTTTGAAGATACTCGAGTCGGTCTGTGATAGCTTCAGTGGGATAGTCGCCTTCTGCAACAGGATAAGCAGCAGCAGAGGATTGTTCTGAGGGGATGTTTTCTTCTGTATTCCAAAGCTTTTTTCACTTGGTCTTTAGCTTCTCCTACATAGTCCTCAACATTTTGCATATTTATCTCAATGACATCGAAGGTGTCCGCCTGTTCCTCCACTAGCAGAGCCACTTGCAGAAAGAGATCGTGAACGTCCTTAATGCGACCTTCTAACTTCACCAGCTCCTTATGACGTGTCTCTATCTCATTCAAGGCTGAGCGAGCCCCCTTAACATCTGACAAGAGATTCTCAGAGAAGACATCCCACTTGCCTTGCTCAATCATCTCCTCAATCTGGTTGCCAGAAACATCTTTTCCCATGATCTCTAGCTGCCGCTGAATTCGAATCTTGCAGTTCTCCCGTTGGTTCACCTCTGTTGCATTGTATTCAAACATAGCTTCCTGAAATGCATGCATAAGGTCAACGTAGTGGTTCTTCGCTACCCTGGCAATGACAGACGTAACCCCATATTTTGTTTTTGCATCTTCGCTGAAATCTCTCATTATCTGGAGTTTCCTGTGGATGCTTTCTCCGCGGGCCTTGATGTCTCTGGCAATACAATTGGTATCTCGTTTGATGCTACTAAGACGGCGCATGGAAGTAAGGAAGCGGCTGTTTTGCTTTCTGAGCCGCTTGACATCCTCTTTTAGGTGGTCATTTTCTGTCCGGATGTTCTGTATGTCTTTATGAAGAATTTCCAAGGCATAATCAGTCTCATAAAGGAGAACATCACGGGGTGAATTTTCATCATCCTCACTATCAGAAAACTGTTGGTTGTGTAACCTGGCAAATTCACGCAGCTCGTTTAGYCGGTCTTTCATCCTGCCTGTAAAACAGAGGAACAGGAGGAAAGAAGTTTAAAGTAAATAAAATATTGGTTTACAAGGGTTGAAAGTTCATAACTAATAACTACATCATAGTTATAACTACTTCATAGATAACCTAACTACATCAAAGATAACCCAAAATATCAGATTTAAAATCTGTTCACAGTATTTTATACAGTGATGGATCTCAGATCCAAAACTCTGGTGCTAGAACACTCTTCTAGAAACTACAAAGCTTAGAAACTAAAAAAGTGCAAGAGAGAAGACAACAAATCCTGAAGACAAATCCAAAAGAATAATAAGACAATCCCCAACCCCCCAAAACTGCCAGCCTTTCATTTGGAGGAAAAAACCAAACTCTTGAGCAAATGATAGGAAGCCTTCAGCTATCGGTATGTGTAGACGTATTAACAACTGAATGCTTCCCACCACTGCTCACTAGAGAAATCTCCTCTAGATCTTGACCCTTCATTACATCAACTGCCCCAAATGTCACAGCTTTTCTGTCATTCTAAGCTTGCTTTTCCTGGGAGAAGAGTAGGAAGCCTCTCAGAAACAGAAATGGCATTTACCAATACAGTTGGGAAAGAAAAGTTTCAAGAAAGAAAAAAAAAAAAAAAAAAAATTAAAAAAAAAAAAAAAAAAAAAAAGAAAAGGCAAGTGTAGGGTCTCCAGATGCTATCACTGACCATAGTGTACCAGGCATCAAACAAAACAACACAGCGATGGCAGCATTTTGTAAGTAAAATCAACCCTCCTTTTTTGTACGATGGAAACATCCTACTGAAGGAATAAAGTAACACCGTTCTTACAGATCAGAATGTGTTTTCTATGTGTTTGCCTSAGATGTACTTAACTACAAATTTCATTAAAAAGCCACAGAATGAGTAATCTGTACAGACCAGTTACGTGGTAACAAAACATAAGTCTCCTTTAAGTACGTTGTTTACTTGAAACTCTAGACCTAACGTATTTGCAGAAAGTGAAATCTGAAAGCTTCAGCAAGAACCCTGCACCAAGTGTTACAGCAAGCAGGAAGCTGAAAATTTCCCATCACAAAAGCTGTACATCCCATGACCTCATTTAAATTAATAAGAAAGAAAACCAAGTTAAGAAGCAGCACCAAGCAGGACATCTCCAGGTCTCTGTGTTTTGTTTTTCCAGGAATTAAAGTATCTTCACGGCATTTAGAAACATGCTATCCACTATGAACGACACATCCCTTCATAGGATCATCAGTTATTCCCAGGTTAAGAAAAGCCACATGTGTACATACCCAGTATAATAGGCCCAGATCTAATGTGAATTAAAACTGCAAGTTTATAATCCATTTTATGGAACTGTTAGATGCATTAAAGGTGTTAGGGAGGAGATGGGAAAGATTCCATCACAGACAGAGCCTCTTGGGCTCGTATAGTTCATTGGGGGTATATGCTAGTCTTGAGAAGAGTCCTGATTAGGATCACAGTTACACTGAAGCAAAAGAGTGAATTTCAACTTAAACCAATTATTTTACAAGCAATTTAAACTAAGAAAGTCCACTAATATCCTGAGAGAAGAGCTTTCATTACGAAATCCACACGTGTAAGATAATTGTTTGAATTTAACACATAAGCCACATAGACTCGACTCAATCATATAGAGAAAGCTTTAGGAAATGAAAGGTTTTCCACCTCCTCCTTCAGCAATAATAAAATCAAGAGTTTCACCTCATGCCATAACATCAAGATGAAAAATCCCCATCTAAAAGGAAAAAAAAAAAATGTGTGGTGCAGCTTAAAAGTCAGGTTTACTTGGCTTTAAAACTGTATGGCCAAGTTTACCTAGAGGCACTGAGACAGTGAGAACATCTACCCCCCCCGTCTGGAAATGGTGGACCATTTTCTAGACAGCATGGTGGAAAGGGAACAAAGGCATCTAGCAATCTCAGGATTATTTAGATCTCTTCTAATCACTAACTGTTTCTGTTTCACCTGGTGGCTCTGAAAACCAGTCACATTGCTTGTCTGACCGCATTTCTGACTCTTACTGGCTTCCCTAGAGTTGGTGATCCTCCCACTTCTAGTCTGATCCTTGAACTGCCAAGTATTGTGTTCAGCAGTTCATTCTTTTTGTGTTTAGCATCTACGTTTGGAAACAGCAAACAATGTTTTTTATGACTTTAAAATGACAATCCACAGCAGCAAGGTGCCATTCACGTAGACTAAATCATGTGTGTGCAGGACTATGTTGCCTTTGTGCTTACCGTTCCTTGAACTTGAGAAAAACTAAATTTCATCAGCCTTCCACAGAGAGCAGACTGACAACCGGCTCAACAATAATTACATTTTATTTTTTGTGCTTGACAAAGTAAACACAAACAGAAAACCACACTGAGTAAGAGCTCCTGCATAATAAACTCATAATTTTGTGGGAGTAGGTCTACCCTTCCTTCCCCCTACCCTCAAAAGTGTAACTTGCAGTTTGCCTTTCTCACCCACAACTATTTTAAGGTGTTAGATAAAATAAAAATAGGAAGAAATGGAGAAGCAAATACACGGTAATTCACAACATGAAAAGACAAATGCTGTAATAAGTTCATGTGTATACAAATTCTGCAGCACTCTGTAAAAATATCACTAATTTTTTTCAATACAACATGAAAGGTTAAAAAGTCAAGCATTAAAAGAAGAGTAAGGAGCTGTCACATGTGGTCTCAGATTGCACCACAAGGTTGCCTACACACAGGAAGATCATGCAGTTAAACACTGGCCTATGTCCTATCACTTCCACCAAGTCACTGCGTACAGTCTGTATGTGCTGAATAAAAGTGGTACAACGTAAAACTTAATATTCATCATTCAGTTCATGGACAGATCTCTCATTTACTATGTTACTACGGTTCATTTCTTCAGGGATTTCTCCTGTGAAATCCCTGGAAAGCTCCATAAACTCGTAACAGTCTTCTGTGGGAGGGCAGATCTAACAAACAGCCCCATCCACAGACACAGGTTTCAGCCCGGAGTGATTAAGGACAACACTGTCATTCTTGATGAGTTATGATGCCCACTTGAGACAGCTGAAGCACAGTTCTTTGTACCTGGTATGTTCAGAAGTCAGCTCCTTCTGACTTAGGCCACTGCTGCAAGCCTCGGGCACTTTGCTGAGTAAGATCATGAAGTAACAAGCTGGACATCAGTGAATGAACACATGGATCGAGGCCACTTGTGAGAAGCTCGTCTCCAATGGTATGTACAGCATCACCCACGATCTCCTTGATCCAGTAGATCCAGTAGAATCCAATTCTAAATGTGAACAGAGGGATCAAATTACTGTTGCACTGACAATCTTCAACCTGGGGTTTCCCAGTTTCTGAGTGCTTAGCTCTAAAAGCCTACATTATTTGAAACTAAATACCAAAACTTACTTTTCAGGTGGTCAATATCAGGATCTTTTAACTCTGCACTGAGGACCTGTACCCATCAAGGTAATGGCTCCACAGCTAAAGTGATCGCACTTTTGTCCTAACAAATGGATGCCATCTCTTCAAGCCTGACTTCAGAGTCCTGCAAAATCAGGGACTTTTTGACATCTTTTATTCTCTCTGAGTCCTGTCTTTTTCTCTCTGTTTCTAAAATGCATCACCTAGCCTGCTTCCCACTTCATCTTCACATTTTCAAGATGTTTTTCCTTATCTACATACAGTGYCTGGACAGGATGGAGGACAGGAAGAGAATGACTTTCTGCCTGTATTTCAGCATCATATTAGGCCACAAACACCACAAATTGTAGAGGACACCTATTCAGCTTTATGCCAGAGCATGCTCAATTACTCTGTAGGTTAGCATTTGCAATATTTGGCCAAAGAGATCTGTGAGATTCAAGAAGATGTTTAGATTTCAGCTTTCTTGAGCACTTTTTACTCAAGGAACACAGTAAATTTATTTGGGGCATTTGCGAACTGCTGCTTTGAGAAATTCACAATTTGGCAACATTTTAGGAGTTTTACATAAGGAAAACAGCAGGCTCAAATGCAACACCACCACAGAGGTCTTTCTCCATTTCAAATTCCCGTTTCAAACAAAGGGGAACCAGATCTTCCCAAGAGAGGACAATAACTTCCAAGCATTCCTTTGATAGTGTCAGGGACAGAACTGACACTAAAGAGCTGAAACAAATGAACAAACAAGCATGGGAGAGCAGGGGTGAACAGCCATTTGAAAAATTTCAGTGTAACGGATCACTATTTAGAAAAGTTGACCTCCTTTATCAGATGCTGTTGTTACTCAGGAAAGTTTACATCTACTTACATGTTGATAGTGTTGTTTGTTTTTAAAACAGCAACATATTAATACATAGTACATTACTATGAGGTTCAACAAGGCCAAGTGCCGGGTCCTGCACTTGGGTCACAACAACCCCAGGCAAGGCTACAGGCTTGGGGAAGAGTGGCTGGAAAGCTGCCCGGCGGAAAAGGACCTGGGGGTGCTGGGCTGAACATGAGCCGGCAGTGTGCCCAGGTGGCCAAGAAGGCCAACGGCATCCTGGCCTGTATCAGGAATAGTGTGGCCAGCAGGAGTAGGGAGGTGATCGTGCCCCTGTACTGGGCACTGGTGAGGCCGCACCTCGAATACTGTGTTCAGTTTTGGGCCCCTCACTACAAGGAGGACATTGAGGTGCTGGAGCGTGTCCAGAGAAGGGCGACGAGGCTGGTGAAGGGTCTGGAGCACAGGTCTTATGAGGAGCGGCTGAGGGAGCTGGGGTTGTTTAGCCTGGAGAAGAGGAGGCTGAGGGGAGACCTTACCGCTGTCTACAACTACCTGAAAGGAGGTTGTAGCAAGGTGGGTGTTGGTCTCTTCTCCCAAGTAACAAACAATAGGACAAGAGGAAATGGCCTCAAGTTGCGCGAGGGGAGGTTTAGATTGGATATTAGGAAAAATTTCTTCACCGAAGAGGTTGTCAAGTGCTGGAACAGGCTGCCCAGGGAAGTGGTGGAGTCACCATCACTGGAGGTATTTAAAAGACRTGTAGATGTGGCGCTTCAGGACATGGTTTAGTGGGCATGGTGGTGTTGGGTCGACGGTTGGACTTGATGATCTTAGAGGTCTTTTGCAACCTTAATGATTCTATGATTCTATGACTAGTTGTTAGGGATAGCCTCAGCACTCATTCTTTAAAATGAGCAGCAATCTCTCCCTTAATATAGGGCCTGGTGCAGCAGTAGAACTTAGGCTCCCTATAAAGCAGCTTTGCAAGGAAAGGACCTTGGTGTGCTGGTGGACATCAAGTTGAACATGAGTCAGCAATGCGCCCTTGTGGCAAAGAYGGCCAACAGCATCCTGGGCTGGAGTAGCAAAAGTGGTCGAGGCAAGTGACCCCTCCCATCTGACAGTTGAGAGTCCACGTCTGGAGTGCTGTCTTGGTGCTGGGGCTCCCCAGCGCGAGAGACATGGACACACTGGGGTGAGTCCAGGGGAGGCCACCAAGATGGTCAGAGGTGCTGGAGCACTTGACATATGAGGAGAGGCTGAGAGGGCTGGGAATGTTCAGCCTGTAAAACAGGAAGCTCAAGGGAGAGCTTGTTGCTGTCACCAACTGCGTAATGCGAGGATAGACCCTTCATGGAGATGTACAGCAACAGCACAAGAGGCAACAGACCCAAGTTGAAACTAGGGAAAAGCCAGCCAGATAGTAGAGGGGAAAAAAAGGAAAAAAAAACCACTTTCAGAAACACCGGAAAAGGTGTCCAGAGAAGTTTTGGAATCCRCATCCTTGACGATATTCAAAACTCAACTGGACATGGCCTTCAGCAACCTGAACTACCTGTCTGTGTTTTGAGGGGGGCTGGATTAGACGACCTCCAAAGGTCCAGTCTAAATTGTTCTAGTACTCAGCCTTAGGTCAAAAGTTTGCTAATTTGAACGAGTGCTCAATATATTCAACTTTATGCACAGGTTTATTTAAGATACATCTAACACATTAGAATATCAAGACACCAACTACTCTGTACTCTGGAGTAAAGGCCCCAAGAGTATAAATACCTTAATTCTAAGAGTGTGTGTTTTAGTAGATTAGTTGTCAGTTTGATTTTCTTTTAAAATATGTGTATATGCAAACTGGAACATGTACTTCCATGTTTGCATTTTTGGGCTAGATAAATCTGTCCTTGTAAAAATTCCTTCTGTTCAGTTCCTTCTGCTGTCCATCATGGTGTGTAGACCCAAACACACACTCACACACACAGGAAACACAGGCCAGCTAATGACTGCAGAGGTTACAACTTTGAAGCCAGGTACCCACCAAGTACAGTCAGCTGAGGACACGTTCGGTACTCATCTCTTCATGTTAGCATGCTACTTCTTGGTATTAATCACCACAATGACTAGCTTTCCCATGATGCATGAGAAAGATGCAAGCTGTCCTGTTGCACTAAGAGCCCCACACAACTCTGCATGACATGGGACTTCAGACAGGAAAGGAAATCCACTCTGAAAATCAAAAACTGTGCATACACATAAACCCCCTTTCTGTTAGCCCCATATACATACAAATAGGAGTCCTGCATAGTGTATTTCCATTGCTGTGCTGATGTTCTGCAGCCTGCTATCTACGTAGAAATAACTTAAGGATGAAAAGTTGTTTCTGTAGAAACAAACGAGTTGCACATCTGTATTTATTTCAGCTTTAACATTTGTATATCCACATCATTGAGTCTGGGGACAAACGGTGAAATAAAGCAGCAGTTTCAGCACAGTATCCATATTTCATCACCAGCAGCTGGGAAGAAAGCCAGTGTACATTTTTCTTTTTACAGCATTCATAAAAGACAGCTGCTAGTTAATACCAGCTTGTGGATTACCAAAAGTCTAGTCAGTAATCTTTTCAGCCTTGAGTAGGACCTTACAAGTCGAAGCCTTTACTTCAGCTGAAGTGGCCTATTTGAGGAACAACAGATACTTCAAAACAAGCCAGTTAAAAATAATTTCTATCGGCAGTTCTTCTCTCCCTCAGAAGGTAAAAGTCCTTTTGTGCTCCACTACGAACCCACGTGGCTCATCCTGTCTCTAAATGACATGTCCTCTTGGTTGCATGACACACAATAGATGTGACCCAAGAAACAAGTGGTGAACAATTAGGAAATAACCTGCTCCTAAGCAGAATTACTTCATAGCCATGTGTGCATCAGCACATTCCAGTAACTTCCCATACTGCTTGTAGAGGATGCAGTATTGATGGAAATCTACTCAGAAGGACTGGCTGAGTCGAACACACTCCATTACAAGGCAAATAGTGTGCCGCTGTTGCACAAAAATGCAAGTCGTATAGGTGAAAGAAGTGTTAAACGCAGCTGAAGCTTTTCATTTAAGAGTTGGAGTCTCACATTTAATCATAATTTTCTAGTATCCTTCTGTTTTGGAAACAGCTGTCTTAGACCAGATTTAATAATTTTGCCTGGTATCTGTTGTCCAATAATGGATTTGACAATATTAATTAACTTGGAAAACAGACTGTTGTTTACAGTAGGTTTTCCTCTTTCCAAAAGATCTTCTAATTGACCCATAGCAGAGTGCTAGTCATCTTTTCAGACCAAATTCCCTGTCTCCCCCAATCATGTCCATCACTGGTGGAACAGCAGGCTTGAATTTCTCAAATCACTCCTCTTTTTTCTTGCTTCTCATCTAGAAGAGCTCGAGGAAACACCAAAAATCATTATTGAATGATTAGGACAGTTTGCCTTCTGGAGCTGTTTTAAGATCATATCTGTATATTAACTCTAATATTAACAACTATGACAGAGATCAGCATTTCAAAATCTTTTTGTGGCCTCACTGAAAGGAAGTTTTCTTCTCTGGAGTTTTCTTGGATTGGGCAATGTTTAAAAATAGACAAAATGTATTCAGGATTGAAAATACATCAGTTAACACAGAACACCAGTTATAAAGCTACAGAAATCCAGCAAGAAGCTGCAAATGTATCTGAAGACTATTAGTCACTACCCACTCCATATTGTAGTCAAAGCCTGCATAGAGCAGAACGCCTCCTTTATGCTTTCAGTCACCCTAGAGAAAAGCGTATGCAGTTGCAAATGTCTCAGGGCAGTTTTTTTTCCAAAAGCTTGCATGAAGTGTCAACTTCTCTGTGTGTACCAGAACAAGTTATTTATTACAAGCCRACATATTCAGAGAAGTAGGGATGGCTCCATTCTTTGTAGGCTATTTCTGCAGTTGTCAGAACCTCCAAGTCTCCAGTGGTTCCTTTCCTACCATAAAGGCTAGGAAAGGCCTAGGGCGAAAAAATTAACATTCAAATAGTTTGTTGCCTCTAACTCAAAGTAATGAGGCAATAATTGCTTGAATACTGATAGCTTGGGAGGTTCTTCTTTGACTTATCCCAGTTTGTTTACCAGTATTCAATCTCTYCAACACAAAGTAACTCTCCATTTTTGTATGACAGCATATTATAAATTCAAGGATCTAGGGTGCATCTCATAGTTCCCAGAGGTATTCAACAAGGTCAACCATCTTGGTGTTTTCCATAGAGTGGTTATCAGGTTTTCCAGACATCAGTATCAAAAGTAGGAGAAGCTGCTGGCATGCATTAAATGCACACATAATATGCATTTCATTTTTCACATATTTATGATGAGACTGACAAAAAAATCTGAAGTTTTAACTTGTTACTACACAATACCACATGCTAAGTAAATGTTATTCTTGCATTGGAGAGGACAGCTTGTTGTATATAGGTTGACTGCTATTATTTACTGGGTTGTCTAAATTTTGACTGGAGAGCTGTGGATCAGCACGGACAAATTTTCAATCCTGAATAGACAATAAAATGTATTCTCAGTACCTCCTCTTGACATTTTTCTCACAAGTCAGACTAATRAGCAATTGTAACTAGATCTGGTTTTGTTTGGCTGGGGGGGGGTGCTGTACCAGGGCTGTAGACAAAAACAGTTTCTCCATCTTCACTACATGGCCCACTGAAAAGTGTTAGTCTTCACATGCATTGTTTGAACTCCCTCCCAAAATTGGGAACTCTCCCCAGCAGCCATCATGCTTCTGTATACAAATGGAAGTTAAGGACAGGAAAGGCTAATGCACACACCAAATTTAGCCACTTCCTTTTCCTAAGGATGCAAAATATATAGTTAGCAACTGCAGATATCGAAAAGGATGCTAGAAACAAAATATATAGTTAGCAACTGCAGATATTGAAAACTGCTAAATCTTTGGAATCCTTGAGACCTGTGAGCTGGCTCTGATCGGTTTTCACATGCACAGCTTGCTAAAAACAGAGCGCCACTACAAAGCATAGATGAACATGCATGGGATTGTATTTTACCCAAGGAGGAGAAAAACAATCCCACCATTGCTCTCCATTCAGTGCTTTTCAGTGCATCCAGTGCCCTGTAGGCTGACTCTGCAGCGTGCCCGTCTTTCCTGCCATAGGCAACACTAAGGTCTCAGGTAAAATTGGCCTGGGTGGAGACAAGGGGAGCATGAGCTGTACCTCCCCGGGCTTGGCAAATAGTTAGGACAGAACCATACCACTAACGTAAACAGTGAGACAGCCATCCATGCATTTCTTGGCAATTACTACAGCTCGGCATCGTTATGAGTCATTGCGCAAGGAAATCAGACGACGCGCTCACAGGCAGTGCTGTCACTACAGGGCCGTGAGTATATACATTATCTAATTAATCACCTYGGCTTCCCTCAAACACATTGGCTCAGCGAAATAGCTATGTACCTACCACATTTATATAACTACTATTGCTACCACACAGTGGTATTTGTAAGTGGTATAATATTTATAGGTATTTATAAGTGATTAAGACATTACGTTGGCATCCGARTAGAAATGTGAGGTTGCATGTGATCATCAGTCAGAAGCAACATGTTCTACAGACATTTTTAAATTAGCACAACAGCATTACTTTTTAAAATAATGTATATTTAAAGCTTGAAATACAGTGTTACAATCTGAGATCAAGTACTCTTTACTTTAAAAAGACTCTTTAAGGTTAAATACAGGGTGTTTTATTGGTATTTGTTCATGTAGGCTTGTACACATGAGGCTCAGTTCTGGATCCTAGTGCAAAATCTGCACAACTGTATATGGACCAAAATAGTTTCAGTCAGGAAATAACCCCCACAGCCACACATGCATACCCACAGCCTCAGCCCCAGGACATGTCAGGCACTGGCAGGCTTTATGGCAATTACTCTACACTACTTAGGAGCCTATGGGTGTTTACAGGCCCGTTCAAAGTACCAGTGCAGTTGAGACAAGCTATAGATGTACTTAGGGATACACTGGCCAGTGGTACCTAGAGAACCTGTTCCTGACTGGACATATGCAAAGCTCAAGCAAGCTTTATTCTTGCTTTCAAAAAGAAGTGATTTGTCACTAACACAAATAMGGCACAGAGGAAGGGCATAGCAGGAAAAGCTGGAGCATCCAGTACTTTCTTGGCTTTTGTGACCGTGAGTTTGTCAAAAATAATCTTGGCAATTAATGKGTTAACTGTCATAGTAGATAAAGCAAAAGCTGCACGCATGATAAGCCTTCTGAAGTCAAGATATGGGACATCATTCCTTCTGTGATAAACTACAGAAATGAGAAGTGCCAAACACTTTGTGTGATAGGCTAGATGAGGTATCAAGACACTCGACACAATCAGCAAAAGCTATCAAAACAGATGGAGAACTGCTCCCCTCATGCTGAGCCTCCCTGCTCCCCMAGAGGGGGTTCCCAGGAGCCAGCCCGAGGCAGGAGCAGCGCTGCCGCTCCCTGGGAATGATGTTCCTCCCCAGAGATGGCTCACGTGGGGGCCACATCTTGGGGGGCACCCCAAAATGCAAGTGTAACCAGAAATGGCTTCTCTGCAAAACTACATAAAAGTGGTAACCCCGCATTTGGTGCTGAGATGAGTTTATTGGATCAAATTAWCATTGCCTCAGTAATTTCTGTACCGTGCTTTGTCATCCCTGCACTACAGGGATGACCAAAGAGTCAAAGAAAATTTATGGGCCAGATAAAAGATAATGGAAAGTGTATCTGGTCCAGCACCTTCATACTTGACACAGCAGTTGTCTTCTCACCATCMGAACTGGCTTTGAATATGCCAACATTATGGTGGGTTTCTGTCACACTCGGAGGTTATCCATATTTTCCATTAGCAACTTGGAGAGTGGAAACAAACATGAAGCTGTACAGTCTCCAGGTGACACTGAACTGGAAGGGAGTGGAAGCGAGCGTTTGGTGGTGGAGGGGAGGTGAAATGACGAGAATTTAAGATGATCTTGGCAAGTAAGAGAAGTACTAGCAAAAATAAAAGGAAATTCAATAGAGAGGAGCCTGGTATGGTACATTTAGATGAAATTATTCACACAGAAAGTAGAGAACACCTAGTTTGGTAGCAGGAAAGCATTGGTGGGGTTATAGCAGACTGCAAGCTAAAAACCAAGTTCACAATATAATGCCATTGAGAAAAAAAACATGTCTTATATGAGAGATGGCATGGGAAGGACTGGGTTTACTCTGCTTGGCATAGGTAAGGCCTCAGTTGGAATAGTATATCCTGCACCAGTTATCACACTAGGGAAGTTGGAGCATACTGGGCATCGTCTCCAAACGGTTTAGAAAGTACAACCCTGGAGGAAGAGGAGTTGAAGGAATTACRTTCATTTCATGCAGAAGACCAGGGAGAGAGACACAGCACTCCAATGTATAAAAGGAGTTTATAAAAAGAGAAATGATCRGTTTGTTCCCTGTGTTGACATTGGAAACACAGGAAGTAATCCATTTGTTTGACACATGAGATCTATGTTGAACTAGCTGTGACTAGCTGAAAATCGGACCATTTCTCTGCGGGAGCACTGTGGGACCCTCTTCCTCAGAGGATAGAGRGAGGCTACAGAAACCTCTCCCAGGTCTGGTTTAGGTGCAGTGCTGCAACGCACCGAATGGATTAGGTAACATCTTTCAGTCTCCCCATGGCCCTGCATTTCCATGAGTTGTTCAGTGCCCTCGCTCCCAGTCTCACTGTGTGTCCAGAACAGTGTACATGCTCGCACAGGCAAGCACAGGCCCACTGTCCATGCTGGGGAGCAATTTGGGTGACTCTTTTCACCCAGCAGATTCTCTTCCCTCTCTATTATTTCTGTACCGGCAGCAACTACCATTTCGCCATTTGAAGCAGGTCTTGGTTACTGTTATAACGGAAGGTGTCAGACATGGAGCCTAACCCCACAGCACCGAAAATGCCCAAGACTGTGATATAATATGCAGTTGTGTTCCATAGCATCATGTTTATCTGCAGTGCCCAGAAGATACTGTTATCACATTATCTCCATTTTAATGTCTCAAGAGATCTTATGTACYGTGCTTAGTTTCTTCATTAAGATCTCTTATGACAACAGAGGTTACCTTGCAGTTTTWGTCTCAGCGAAAACACCAGGTACATTTGCCATGTGACTTAACATACAATTTCAGTTTCAGAGCAGTGGTCATACAAGGCAGTCAGTGAAAAAAATAAGGTGAGAAAAAGGTCATCAGAGGTGTTGGGCATCTAAACCGTCCTTTCTTAAGGATGACCTTTAGTCTGTTCGTCTGTTAGACCTCTGGTCTGTTTTGAATAAAAAAAAGTTACGTTCATCTTGTAGTCTCATCACTTCCATATAAAACTATTTAAATAGTGAGTAACACCATTGGTAAGAAAGCAGCATCCTTCAAATTGTGTTCTCATCTTAAAAAGTCATATATTGCCATTTTGATCCCTGACAGCTTAAAAAACGGTTCCTAAAATACCATCTAAAGAMCAGGAACAAGAAGTGTGAATGTCCRTTTTAGGCCAGTGTTACTCTTCTAGTCACTTCCTTTCTYGGTATCRCACAGTTACATGCAGTTATCTCAGACATACACGAGTATTAATTCTTCTTGGCAGGAAAGGAAATGAATATCAATWAATAGGAAGCAATCAAAGAACACTAACTTTTGCATCCACTCGCGGATCTGGCCATGATGATGCCCAAGAAAGTAGTAAAAGCTATTATATTTTGCATATAAACCCCATTTTCTACGAAATCTGCTCTGGAGCTATTCATAACCACATATGAGCATATTCATAACCACATATGAGCACTATGAATGAAATGTTAATACTCGTTAAGCCAGACAAACAAGGCAGCTAGAAATGCAGACACCCGTTGGGACTGGACGAGGAGACTCATATTGGAAAAAGCCTCTGGTTTTTCCTCATCCTGCAAAAAACCCGGCCACCCCTTTTGCCCCTTTTGCGGGACCAGAGCTACCCGAGGGCAGCTAAGGCACCTCCGGACCCAAAAGCCCAGACCCCACCCCTGCCGTCCCTTCTGCCCCCGGCCTTCAGACYTCCCTCCTCGACTGAAACGGGGCAGTTTCGTTTGACTCTCACGCAGAACGCAGCTGCCGAGCGCTCCGCAAGCCCCGCGGCCGGCTGGGCTGGCTGCCGCGCACCGGGACTCCCCCCGACAGCAGGGGAAGGGACGGGCTGACCGCCACCGCCGGAGCCCAGCACCCGGCCCGGCCCAGAGCTCCCCTCTGTCCCGAAGCAGCTCCGGGCCGACTCGGCCCCCGGKGACTCCGGCTGACGCTGAGCGGGGCTCGGGGATGCGGCAGGGCTTCCGTCCCGGGAGCCGACGGCGACATGCGCGGGGTAAAGGAGCCCAGCCCGGCCGGTTCCCCGAGGAAAGCGCCGYCTCGTCCTCCCCCATCCCGGCAGGTACTCACCCCCGCGGAGGACAGCCCGTCCCGTCCCGTCCCGTCCCGGTCCTCCCGCGCTGCTCCCCGAGGTGCCGCTGCCGCCGCACCGCCCGCCCCGTCGAGGCAAGCGCTAGTCCCCGCCRCGCGTCCCGCCCCCTCCGCTCGGCTCACTCGCCTATTGGCTGCGAGAGGAGGAGTGATTTGCATAGCGGCGCCCCGCCCCTGGCGGGCTGTCAATCGCGGCCGTCGAGGGGCGGATGGCGGGGCGCCTGCACAGGCTGTGCGCTGTGCCCCCTTCCTCCTCCGCCGCCGCCTCCTCCTCCTCCTCCTCCTCCTCCTCCTCCGCCGCCTCCTCCTTCTCTTCCTCCTCCTCCTCCGTCCCCTCGGGGCGGCGCTCGGCTCACACCGCTTCCTAGCGGGGGGAAAGCCCGCCCCGTGGGTGCTGGGAAGCGTGGGTGGGCTGAGGTTGCCCGTTTCGTTGCCGCCGTCCCYACGGACTCCCCTGGCCTTTCTTGCCTTCGCCTCCCCGCCGGAAAGCGGGGGCTTTCCGACCCCCGCCGCCTGGCTGCGAGGGGGGTGAGGGGCGGTCTGGGGGGGCGGTGAGGCCCGGACAGGGAGCTAGAACCGAGGGGGCGTACGGGCGGCTGAGGAGAGAGCTGGGGCCGGGCGCCGCCGCGAGCGGGGCAGGGGCACGTCCCCACTTCGTCCCGGCCCCCTCCCCGCTGTTCGGTGCAGCAACGTCCCTCCCGTCCTGCTGGATTGAGACGTTCGGGATGGACCAGGGCGTCAAAAGAGCTTCTGGGAAAGCAATTCAAACAAATTGCTGTTGCTCAGTGTGGGCAAGAGAAGGTGTGCTCTTTGTGCGGTGCTTCAGGGTAARGGTAAAATTTAGCCCATTTTTGGGTGATGACTTCGATTCTGATAACTTTAACCATACCTGGGAACAAAGACCACCTTCCCCATCATTCTAAGTTAAAAAAAAAAACAAAAAAAAAAACCAACAAACTTTGGTCACACAATTTTTAATACACACTAACAATACACATTAATAAGCCACATAAGTAGTTCTAAAGGTTGTTCAAGTGTTTCTGAGATAGGAAGTTTTTGGTTTTCTTGAACACCTTGGGCATTTATTTGGGTGTACTTTTTTCTCCTTTTCACCACAAAAATTGGAGATAATTTGAATCTGGAAATTTTAAAAGATAGAAGTTACTTTTTTATTGGTGCCAAGTAGTAGCTGAAAGAGCAAYTGTGCTTTCCTGAGCCATTGTCAGTTACAATAAGGCTCCAAAATTTCTCTTACATTGCATCAATCCCATCCTGGGCGTGCCGAGAGAAAATTCTGTCATGATGGAGACAGTTGCAGAGACGTAGGAAGCTTCCTCCCTCCTTATTTTCTATGCTGTTGTTGTGTCAGGAAAAAAACTTAAGCAATAGGTAAATACTTGAGGTTTTATGGTTAACAGTCAGTTAAAAGTATATTAGACAAAGTGGCTCTTTCTCCTTGAAAACTCCAAGACTGTACTGCAGGGTTCTTCCATGTGGAGTCTTTGCTGGGATTTTTCTCTTAGACCTTGATGCTGGGACTGAATTTAGGTTGGTGGGTCCCATYGGTCCTCTAAAACTACCTGAAGGCATTGAATTATGAGTGGGTTTTCTCTTCTTTTCCAAGTTGTGGCTGCTGCTTTGTGAGACCAGCTGCAGCATGCCCAACCTGCAGCAGGTGGCTTTCTCTTTGCCACTGGACCGCAGAAAGCAAATGGGCCTTTAGTGTTGTTAATGCAAGCAGAGCTGAAAATAAAGCTGCGTGTTAATGTAACTTCATGAGTAATCAAAGATACATTCTGCTTCGTGTGGCATGGAATAACAATTACAAATTAACCTGCTGTTGTTGCAGCACAGGCAAAGGTATGGGTCCATTGATTGATGTGTCTGATGACCGACCTGGTCAAGAGCAAAATGCCCATCTAGAAACATCTGGTATCTTCCCTATAATTTGTGAGGAGGGTATGGAACACCAAATAAATGAGCAGCAAGTCTCCTCTGCTTTGGGAGAGACTTTAGTTACAATTTCAGTAGCTGAGTAGCAGGCAAGGTAGCAATATAGTTAAATTATTAACCTTCTAAGAAAGGAAATGGAGAGTGAGAAGACTTCATTATTTCTATAAATTTTGTCACCGAGATTAGACGAGGTTAAAGAAGRTTGAAAACTTTCAGAGACAGCTAGCTAATTAAGCTACACGAATAGGTAGCTAAAAGAAATTCACCACTGACAAACAAGGACCCTGAAGTGCTTGAGCATATTATGTTGCTAGATCCTACAAAGGGTGCCCGTTTGCATGGTGTTACGAGAAACAAAACCAGATAAGACATATGAAAAGATTGTCATGTCATCATGAAAGACACTTGTTTTGGATTATTATACTCATTTCAGTCACTTTTGAAATAACGTGAATGGTGTAGATTGATAGTGAAAATGATTAGACAGAGAAAAGTGATTTGCCCATAAAAGAGATTTAGAATTTTCAGTCTTGTCATTTTATCCTCCCCTGAGTCCTGAGCAGCCTTACATACAAAGCTACAAAAGTAACAAAGTAATTTTTTTTCACTTTGTACTATCTCATTATATGACAGACATTTAATGAAAAGTTGTTATTTACCAGTGAAAAGAAATACTCCGTTTACATAGATAAAGGCAGAATTCATTAGTGTAGGGATCACTGATGCCAATAATTTTTTTAAAGGAGTTTGGGTAACATAATGGACAATACATCTGGAGGCAGGAAGCCTCCCTTTTAGTTCTTTTTTCTCTGAAGACCTGTTTTTTTTCCTTAAAGACTTCTAATCCTGACCTTGATCTTGAGTGATGGCTTTGGATGAGCCACACTTTACTTCCAGTTCCCTCATCTCTAGAAAGGGGAAAGTGTAATTACTCTCAGTGCTCATAAATGTGTAATGAAAAGTAATATATAAACAATTTGGAGTCTCATGTACGTTAAAGTACCTTGAGGATGTCTAGTAGTTCAAGGCCAATCCACAGAGCAGAAGGACTGTCCACACCAGGGAGAGCCCTCGTCTCTCTGCTCTGGTGCCTGATGCTTCTCACCAAGTCGCCTACCAGGATAATCATGGAATAGCCTAATCAAGTTTCTTACAAAGCCCAAGAAAATAGAAATCACGTAGATGCAGATGCCTCTCTGTTACCACTTACCAACATCTCAGGGCATCTGGGAGTTCTGGGGATCTCAATTTTGGGGAACAGCAGTTTCATCAGGCCACTTATATTTACGCTTCCAATTCCCCACGCTAATATACTATGTAGAAATACCCCTATGTTTATTTCAAGTTTACCCATGCGTACAGAACAGTTTGCTCCTATAACACCTGTACTAATTTCAAGTACTGARTTACAGTGCTGTCGATCTATAATAACTGACAGTTGTGAAACTTTTAGCTAAAAATAGAGCAAGTTGCTACCAGTCCAGTTCTGTAACACAGAGCCAGCTCTCAGACACATATAAAATCCATGTACACTTTTCTGGATGTGCAGCACAAACGAGCCTCTTTTAAGCTAGAATCTGGTCTGATGTAATCTAGCACACACTGATTCAATGAAATTACTGTTTCATGGTCCTGGACAAATAACTTTATATTAATATCAACTATTTTCTTTTTAACCTCATGGATCATTTAGTGCTCCTGAAATTAAATGTTTTATCAATTGCCAAGGTGAGTGGAGGGAGACAATGAGAGACCGATGCTAGGAAATTCTTTCACTGTATTAATTTACCAGGGAAACTGAGTCTTCAGCTGCAGTACTTCCACCTTGAGTGAGGTCCCTCAAACACTCCTGCTCTGAGTCTTTCACGTTTGTATCTTTGTAGCTTCTGACAAAAGCTACTGACATTACAGAACAGCTTCTTCACTAAACGTTGCTGATGTAAAGAGATCCTCTTTGGATGTATGAGGAACTGCTGAAAAGAAACTGTCTTCAGCTGCAGTACTTCCACCTTGAGTGAGGTCCCTCAAACACTCCTGCTCTGAGTCTTTCACATTTGTAGCCTTGTAGCCTCTGACAAAAGCTACTGACATTACAGAACAGCTTCTTCACTAAACGTTGCTGATGTAAAGAGATCCTCTTTGGTTGCATGAGGAACTGCTGAAAAGAGTTCAGAAGCCAAGTGTCTCCACAGCTAGCTAAAACCACTTTAATTCTTTGTTGAAGCCCATGGAGTTATGCGGATTTACAAGGGATAACATAGTGCTCTATGTATTGAGTCCTGCAGATATTTTTCTTTCTGCTTTCCTTTTCTTTCCTTCATTAGGAACGAAGAAGGCTGTTAGAAAAGGATGGAGTGCTGATAGCTGTACAGAAGTAATTGCTGTGGAGTCAGAGGATGCCGGTGCTAGGGCTGTCTCTCTTGTTTACTTAGGAAAGGATTTAACATTCTTCTCCAATTATGCCTGAAAGGCATGCGAAGCCAGCCCTGGGTGTAATGCCCCTGAATTCCTTGTGAACCACAACTTGGCACCCATGTGCAGCTTTGAAGGTTCATTACCCATACATGAGTTCTTAAAGAGCTGCAAATCTAGTTACCGTTGTATTAAATGCCAGATTGGATGGATGGAAAATAGCCCTGGGACTACTGTTGACTCAGGATATGATGGCAGGTGCCGGCATGTTTTATTAAGCTAGTAACCAATAAATGAACAAATTCAAAATATTTTCACACAATGGACATAAACAAGCATAGTTAACTGGAGCCGATGGAACAATACTGATTTCTGGGAGCTGAAGGCTTGGTTGATTATCAAGTAAGCCACTGGATTTCTCTGCTGCTGTCACAGCTTTTGAATGCAAGAGTACAGCCCATATGTATAACATGGCAAGGATCCTGTCATATCAGCTGGCCTAATGAAAAGTATTACCTAACCTTATTTCTACACTTCAGTAAAAATCTATATTCTAACTCCTGTTATCAGACAGGAGTGAGGTATCTCTTCTGTACATTTGCATGCCCATAGATTAAGAGCACTTAGGTTCTGCACTACASGGAGTGCTTTGTAACCTGGCAGAGCAGAGACAAGGGCATCTTTGTGACACTCAAGAGGGATCAAAAACGGGGGCCAGGAAGACACATAGCAGGAGCTCAAATTTGGGTGTAGTCGCAGTAACAGCAGATTCTAGGGGCAAGTTCATCTTGCCAAAAACTACATGCCCTGTTTTTCCCTCATCACTACTCTCTGAGCAGAAAATGGCCAGGCTGCGTATCAGCTGTGAAGGGAGAAGTACCCAAGGGGTAAGAACATCCAGGGGTTAAAAGCCTTAGAAGGCTTAGAAGGGTGTGGTGAAGAAGAAATAGACCTTCACAAAGAGAGCCATTGGAAAATGAGAACATTTCCACAGCTTTTTGAGGCATCCTTTTCAAATCATTAGTCATTCAGAGAGAAGGTGTTGTTTTCTGAAACACACCGTTTCAATGAAATAGAACAATTCTATCCTAGAATCCTGTGAGCATAAATTTTAACACAGCCCTGTTGATGGATCACCTTATTCATGCTGCCAGTGCTTTTTGACAAGCAATATAACAATATTCATCCAGAGAGCAGTGGGGAGCCTGCACAAACTGCACGGCGTGTTCCTTTAACATGTGGGCTACCTGCCTCCGAAGGCACGCTGCACAAATGGAAACCTTCCAGGTGGCTTCGTGGCTAGATCTAAATGCTTTGTAGTAGACCTACCCAAGGGTAGCATAGTAGTGATGTGTTACAGATCTAAGAAGAAAAAGAATAGCTTTTTGTTAGCTGAAGGTGAGGGAAGAATCATTCGGGATCATTTAGCTTGGAATACACAGCCAGGGAGCAATACATTTCACAGCCCAGTCATGACCAATTGGTGCCTGGAGTCCTCTGCGCATGGCAAGGCAGATGGTATATAGGCAAGTTACACATGACACAGTAACAGCACGACAGATTTCCATGGAATGAAACAAAGTCATTGTTAATGTTTGTATTTCACAGGGCAGTGTTTCAGCTAGAAAAAGCCAAAAATTAATGGTATATGTCAAGGTAGAGAAGTATTTGTCAAACAACTTGCAAAACTTATCTGAGAAAAGTGAAGGCTTGTATTTTATTTTTCAAACCTGTCTGTCGACTGTGACAAGTATCCCAGGATTCTGAGAGGCACCTGCTATCAGCCACACTTCAAGACTCATAGTTAAGAAATGCAAAGGTAGAAAGTACTGGGGGCACTGAATAGCTTTACCGTAATGCCATGGGAGCCCACAGGTTTTCTCTTACTCACTTTCATGTATAGCTGCTTCCTGTGTGGGGATACTCCCCTCATACCCCAGTCATGGAGTATCCCTACACATGAAGCATCTCTACATGAAAGTGAGTAAGGCAGAACGGCAACTTAGTACCTGCACTGTTTTTATAAAGCTACCAGCTTTTGATGGATGCAGCTGCCTTGGTGGTTGGTGACAGAAGGATCAAACCTGACCAAATCTGCTGTCGTCCTGGGTGAGTCCCAGCCGCCGCCAGCCCTGCCCGGCTGGCTCTGCGCTCGGAGGGTGGCGGGTGAGAGAGGCTCTGCAGCAGCCAAGGGGTACAGCCATATTCCCATGTGAAGCAACTGTTAACTTCCAATTAATTGACTGTGCATCCATCAGGATGGAGCTGGGCATTGGCACTGTTACACAGATCCCTTAACTTCTGGATCTTTGCAAGCATCGGACGCTGGCCTTTCCATTTGCTCAGTTCATAGCTAACTGAGCAAACCGATGGGGAAGTCCCAACAGCTGAACAAAAACCAGAGCACACAGCCTCTATTCCAATTTATCAACCTAGAGAATTRTTTGGTCTGAAAAATGTGGTTTTTATATATTTATATACTTAACAAGTAGCATCTCTGTGTAGGCTGTGTGTTACTATGGCAGATAAGGAGGACTGTGCTGTGCATACATACTCAGTTCTTATTTCCTCCTTGTACTTTCAGCTTCAGCAATGCAATCTGTCTTGGCTGTGCCTCTTTTTTAAGCTGGATAAATATCTGCTAGGAATAATTCAGGTATGGCTGATTTTAAATTGAGGCGGGGAATGGATTAGATGTCTTCTCAAACCTTATTTTAGCCTCATTTTCTAAATCTTATTAAAATGTGTTAAGATGTACTTAAATATTTATTAAAATACAAAATATTAAAATGCACTAAAACGTCAGTCTACAGCTTCAGATGGGGTAAGTCAGTTCTCCAAAATTCAAGTCAAAGGTTGAAAGTGTATATTTCTTATTAAGCTAATAAACAGTTACAATGACATGGCGAGATTTTGAGAGATTGCAGAAAATCTACTATGAATGTCATATTAAAAATATTGTAAGGTAGATCAGGTAGCTGTACTTTTAATCCTGAGAAGTGAATTCACACTTCCTTTTACTGAAAGAAAATTGTTTCTGGAAAGATACGTCATCTAATATACGTTTGTACCATGCCTGATAAAATAAGCCTTGCTTCTTTGCCAAGGTCAGCAGACAGTAACCTGAGAGAAACACTACATAGATGGGGCATAAGCATAGAAAAGAATGTTACACACCCTTACACTACATGGCCTTGAACCATTGGTTTTACTGCAAACCTGGTATACCATAATGGCAGTGTCACACATGTATCGGTAGGAAGGACGTTAAATACAATTTCCGTCTTAGAGAATAAATTTTTACAACATGATAAATAAAAGAAAACCCAACTAACATATAATTATGCAAGAGAAGATCCTACATAAATAATAATTTAAAATAGTGATCACATTTAATATTAACTCTACAGCATATACAATTTCTGTAAATACCAATTTGGTGTAGATTAAAAATCAAGTATAACAACAAAATAATTCAACAACAGATGAACAAAATTAATCTCCTGAAATATTCAACAGCAAATTTGTTTAAAGTTCACCAATAATCAGTACTCAGAATACATCTAGAGAAGCGATCCTATACTTCATTCCCATTCCAAATAACACACCGAATACCTGCATATCAAATTTCATATGCTTGCTACCTGAAGATGACAGGAGATAGACACGTCAATTTGGGATGAAAAATATTTCTGTTATATGACATGGCAAGAAAATTTTCCAAGTGATGTTTGAAATCTTGCCATATCTGCAGCTTTAGTGACAGTTAAATTAATTGCATGTAAGATAATCCTTCTTTACAGAGACTTATTCTCCCCCTTCATTCCTCAAGGGGGTCAGGTCACCTGCTCAATTGATGCTGCGCAGTCGCCTCCTTTAAACCCTATAGCAAGCATGGGGGCCCAAAAGACACACTGAGATGACAGATTCCCTACATTTCCATCTCCAGCCACCTTGGAATACACAAGGAATAACCTTTCTTAAGGTTATTCCATTACCTATACGGCTCTATTCCTCGTCTCCCTCTGGCTGGATTCTCCACATAGGATTTAGCCCCTTATCAGTCACAGAGAAGATCATAGTTACTCTTGCAATTCAAAATCACAGCCAATTTGTGGGGCTACTCTGGTCAGTGAGAATGTGTGGACATGAGGTTTGGAAACTTCAGTAATGTTCTCTCTGCTGCCTTACACTTTGCTTACTCTTGGGAAAGAGCGAGCAGATAAATAACCCTCCCTGTTGCTGTAGAGCTACATGACCCAGAAAGTACATTATAGGTATAGGAAGAGTTCTTGCTCCCTTTCCTTTCCTTTTGTAAGAAAGTCAACAGTTTTGGGATTCTTAGTATGAGGAGGATGTAGATGAACTTGAGCGAGTCCAGCAGAGAGTTACGAAGATGGTCAGAGGGTTGGAGTGCATGACCTGTGAGGAGAGGCTGAAGGAACTGGGCTTGTTTAGCCCAGAGAAGAAAAGATTTAGGGGTCCTAACAGCAGCCTTAAAGTACTGAAGAGAAGATTACTGATACAACCCGAGTATATGGCAGGAGAATGAGAAACAATGCTCATAAATTGAGACAGGGCAGGTTCCAATAGATTATAAAGGAAAATTCCACACCATGAGGGCAATGAAGCGTTGGAACAGGAGATTGCCTGGAGAAGCTGTGGAATCTCTGTTCTTGGAGATTTTCAAGAGCTGGCTGGAGAAAGCCCAGAGATACCTGGTCAGGAATCAGGTTGACTCTGCTTTGAGCAGGAGATTGGACAAAATAAGTCCCTGAGGTCTCTCCCAATCTGTGATTCTAATGTGGTCCAAAATCAACAGCTGTGGAGGCCAGATCTTGGCGCTGAAAGATGCCTCTAAATAGGAAGCCCTCAAATCCCACATCCCACAGTGCAAGAGCAGCCAGACTCACCATCTAGTGCCTGTGACYGCAGGAGCAGTGTCTAAGATAGGCTCGTTAGCTGCTACAGCAAAGCCAGCTCTTCATTAGCCAACAGTCTCACTGCAACACAACCTACATTTCATTTTAATCTTGGTTACCAATCTACTGAGTTTATTTTCCAGAGATTTGTTGTTTCTAATGATACATATCTGCAGTTCAACCGTTTGTAGCTTGCTTTGAAAACAACTCTGTCTTCATTCAGGTGTCTGGGTAGAGCAATCTACCTACAGTCTACCTGGCAGTGCAAGACATAAAACACGCTCGCCTGGCACCAGCTGGTGGCCTGACAGCGTACGTTGCCAAACTGATACTGGATTATTAGGTGCTGAGGTGTATCCAGGCTGTTTGTGACTTGGTCAAAGAATTTTAGCAGGCAGTTTAACAGCTTAACAAGTGTTTGCAGTATATTACAAGTCATAAGACAGATTGATTAGATGCAAACAAGCACTCTCCAAGTTCTCTTACACACCCAGTAATATGCCCATCTGCCTTCAAACCTGTACTGCATGGAAATTTTCAGAGTCTTATTCCCTGAAGATGAAAGGAGATAGATGTGCCAGTTGTTGAAGGACAACACTTCACTTGCAAGATGATTTTTCCAAGTAATGTTAGAAACCCTGCCATACACGTGGCTTTGGTGACAATTAAATTAAGTTGATGGACTAAGCGAGGTTTTCAATTTATGTGGCAATAATAATACTGCATTACATTTATAAACTATGTTCCACTTCAGGCTCTCTAAACCAATTTGCAAGCAATTACTTTAAAAATACTGCTATGTGTATTGCTACCCATGTATTATAGATGGGAAAGAAATCACAGAAAGTGTCAAAATGCCTACAGGTGTACAGGAAGCCTTCATCTAACTAGAAGTTGCATCCAAATCCCCTGAGTGCTAGTCCTCTCCTTTCATGAGAAGCTTACATGTCTTTTCATGTCTCTGCCTTTTTCTTACAGATATTTTGTTTCTCTTAAGGCTTATGCCTCTATACAGCCAWCTTTCTACTTCTCTCCCTTAAATAATTTCTTAGGTGTGAATGCTATACAGTTGGCATAGAAAATATTGTTTGCTACTTAATGAGAAGTCTATGCCAGTTAAAATTAATTCTGCTTTCAGTGAAGTCAATGGAAGTTTGACCATGGCATCAAGTGAGACAGGCCCAATATTAAAAAATACAGGAAGCGTGAGATGGAGGATAGGCAGTGGGCTGTTTTGATACTGGTATAGAGGAGAATCAAAACATAACGATCGTGTCCAGATGAGTGAATAGACCATATGTGTCCTCTAGCCAATGCCCTTAAGACAAGAACCAAAAAGCAAAATGAAATTAATTACATAAATGCTCTGGCAGCTGGCTTTGGCAGTTACAACATGTATTTTTGATGAAATGCTTCCCAGATCCTAGAGACAAGCCCAAACTATCCCCCAGAATTCAGATACTTACACAACTGCAAATCACAACCAGACCTGCGATTGTCCCAGCTTCCTAATGGGCTGATCCAAAAATCACAACTCTGATACCCCAAACCTGGGGAAGTAGGGGTTCAAACCCAGATACYGGCGTAGCAATCCAAACCCAGTACTACCACACATCTATAAGACATGCTTTGCACTAGTGTACCTTCATTAGTGTACCTTTCTTAGAAAAAAACTGTGACCAAGGTCTGTCTTATCCCAAAGTTTGTTTCTTTCACAAGCCATTAATAACATTCAGGAGAAAAGTGTAAAAAAGAGGTTGAAGGTGACCTTTGTCTTGAGACAGCCCCTTGATAACCGATAGCTGTGGGATTTCTGAGATGGAGGTTGTATTCAAGCATTCAAGCAGCTGAAGAGATGTCATCAGAGTCAATGCACAAGTTGTTGTTTCTATGGAGCATATTGGTAGAAGTACTTTAAAAGTGTATTCAGATGCATCACCACCCATACCGCCCTGGCTCATCCTGGGCAAAGTTTCATTTTGGTTTGGGTAAGAAAGTGAAAATTTTCAGATTTGCTATAGAAGTGGTAGAACTCGTTGGAGATAAACATATGACTATCTCTGCATACAAATTAAAATGCAGCTCTCAGCGGAGCTCCATGGCGTACAGTGTGAAAAGGGCGAGAAATGTGTCAGTGAGTGTGGGCTCAGCTCAAACTCTGCTCAGGAACGTAGGAGGAAACAGAAACTTAACTGACAATAAAATTTTCCAAAGGGCTAATTTAGACAAAGCAAACCGTTACAGTCATAAACAAGTCTCATCTAGAGATGATGTGCTGAGCTGAGTCAGTGAAAAATCTTCAGGGAGAGCTGGAGGYGCAGCTGGGCGATGGCACAGTGCAGCGCCAGCAAGGAGCCTGCTCTGCCACCAGTTCAGCGTGGGGCTTCTGGCAAGGGATTTCATTGCTACTTGTGTCAACGTCCTTGTCTATGCGATTAGGCTAGTATTTTCCTTTCTTGGTATGGCCATCAAGAGTTGGTGCTTGTAGGATACTACACAGTTCTCAGACGAAAGACTACTGCACTTCCTAATATGTTTTATAAAGGAAACAATGACATCCATAAAGTAGATGACTGCCCTCAACACTATTTTTTCTCTAGATTTATGGCTAGCTTTTTCTTAAAGCACAGTCACATGCTTCTGTTTCTTTGGCTGATAGAGCATTGGACAAACTAGTCCCTCATAATGCAAAGTTTTTTCTAATTCCTCTTGAGCATCAGATCTCTTGAGCTAAAAGGCCAATTTTTTCTCCCACAAACAGCAGTCAAAACAACATACCTACATCTGCAGGAAGATTTTGGCTTATGATTTCTATGCCACTGTTTTGGAATTCTACACATACACAAAAGATCCACCTTCTTTCCTACCCCTAACTTGCCATTGAAAATAGTTTATTGCTAAATCCTTTAAATAGGGTAATAATAGTCCCTTAAAAAAAAATGAAAAGCACCGATGCTGGGTTTTTGACTTAAGATCCATGTGGGTATCTGTTAGGATAGTAATGGTGACCGGTTTTAGTAGTGAGGGAAAACACAGATATTTTTTTTTCCCTGTGTGAAGAAAGAAACACTTGGCCAGATCCCAGGGGTTATGGGAGAGAGAACTGAACAGCAGAGTGTTTCAGAAGCAGACATTCCATGGGTACCACTGAAATGATTCAAACTGTAATTAACTATCCCTGCTATCCCAAAATACAGGTGCATGGGCATTTGGGAATGAGTATCAAATTGCAAATTGAGTCACTCGACAAGCTTGTTTTACACTTCCAATTATGCAAGCAATTTTGTGACTCAGCTTCTACACAAGTCTCTTCTCCACTGACAAGACAAATCAGTTCTGCAGCTGAGTCAGTCAGAGCAGCCCTTTCCACAGTGATAAATTCAGCAGGCAGCTGGAAAAGATTGTGGAACTCTTATTCTGTGTGCAGTTAACTATGTGAGATAGAGTAAATACATTTTAAAGGAGAATAATCTTCAGCTCATCTTCACACAAGGAACTAATTAAATGGGGGAAAGACAAGCTGTCATGGGATTACACTAATCGGTGTTCATGATCCTTTAACTAAAAGAGATTAGATTTTTCTTTCCGATAGCGTTTTCTGTTGCTACTGTTGTGTGTTCATCCCTTGCTTATAAAAATCATCCAGCAACTTGCTGTAATTGCAATTGTAGTTGAGAATGAATTTCTTTAATTGACTTTTCGTTCAAGGGTTGCAAATAATTTCCTACATTTTAGAGTGTGACAAGGGTGGAGGTGTCATGGCCGTTACAGGTAGTCACAGACTCATGTGCGCTTTGGCATGGGAATCTCTGCCCCAGCCTGTTCTTGGGATGCCAACTTTTTTTGCTGGCACATCTGGAACCAACAATAATCTTTCCTTACCCTTCAGGCTTGATCCTTTTGAGGTGCCAAGTATGAATGACTGTTGCCAGTGGTCTTAGCACTTGAAATACCTAACCCGTAACACCTGCTGACAGAACATCTAGGCTGCATTTGGAGCTGAAAGTGAAGAACCCACTGGATATATTGCACTTCCCTCTCTCTGCCTGTAAGAAATATATCCCATTAGTCCTGTTCAAAACCAGGTATCTTTACGCCCATGCCCAGAGATAAACCGCACCAATAACCACGTTAGTTGGTATTAGAAAAATCCCACTGTGAGGCCATGAATGAGGCCCCGCTGGGAGAACTGCAGTACAAACACTGTAAGAGAACRCCTTAGCCAAGAGGAGCTTGTCATTAAGTTACACGAGGCTGAAAAAAGATAGGGAAAAGGGAACAGAGAGTTATGGCTTGCAAATGTTTTCATTTCATACTGAAGGCTTTTCCAAAACGTCAAAAATGGGTTTCCATACACAGCTGTATGTGAATACCGAATTGTCTATCCTTCACAACAGCGATTCTGAGAGATGCATCAGCATCTTCTACACAATCTACACACATCCTGTTGGGGCTCTAGATCACAACCCCAGCGCCGACAGTTTTCACAACGACTGGTGCTTTTCTTAAAGCCTCTGTCYCTGCAACCATTTGAGCATGTGAACAATTCAGCTTTAATTTTCTAAAACTAAGTACCTTCAAACATCATACAATAAATACTTTCAAACATTCATGGAGAAAAACAAATACAAACTAAGTGAAATACAGAATCTCAAAATGCAAAAAGAAAAAAAAAAGAAAGCAAATAATATATGTTACTTAAAAACAACAGCAAAAAAATCACCATTTTAAAAGCTTACTTAAAAATTTCCACGTTCAGGTGATTTCTGAGTGCCTAGGTTTGACCACCAGTTTGTCTGGATTTTGTCCAGTTCAAGGTTTCTCAGTCTGCATGGTGCTGAGGAGGTGGGGAGAAATATGGCAATCTAAAACAGATAACATCTTTCTGCTGTACTCCTTGCATATGTTTGCTTTCCAAAATCAACAATTCTCTTTCAAGCTCTCAAATCACATGCCAAAATGCATAGATGGGATGGCTATCACCATGCATTACTAACGTTGCCCAATCCTGACTATAAATACCTTGCTTCCAGGGGCTTATTCCTTGCCAAGTCTCAACACTCTGGGTTTACTTTTTTATTTTGAGGATCTGGTGAATTTAACAGTTTTCAGCTTGTGACAAACAAGACATTTCCAAGAATGAAACCAGCAAGCAAGAAGACATTTATCTTGATTTATCAAGAGCTGTGCTTTGAACATATAAATTTCTCTATGGTGCCTGGTGTTGTGAAAAATTATGTTCTATCTGCCTTAAATGTAATAAACAACAATACTTTGATAAAACTGAAAGTGAGATACATTCATAGCCTTATTAATGAAAGCTTTACTTTTACAGTAAATGCAAGAGGCTTATGTACATTTCTTATTTCAGATGAGGAAGTTCCCAACCCAAGTTGAGAAACAAGCAGTTAACTGGCAGTTACTGGTTTGCCTTTTCCTAGAGATGCACGGAAGRAGCAGTTACAGTCTTCCTTCTGTAATGATGCTAACTTCCTAAATATCCATTGCTGCCCCCTCTCTCCGTTGCTGTCTGCCCCACGAGCAACCCACAGCCTGAAATTTCATAACATGAATTAGTACAACACACAGCAAATAGACGAGTTGATGACTCCCTGATATCAGTGGCTCCATACTTTTCCTCCTATTATTTTTTACTTTTATGAACTGACTCACTGTGTGTTAATAGATGAGTTTTGCCCTTGTGCAGAATACAGACGATAGATTTTTGTCGAGTTGAAGATGATGACACCAATGTCCTCTGTGCTTACTGCAGAGCAGGAGGTGAAATGATGAATACTTTTGCACGTGTGTGTAGGGGGGAAGTTGGAGGGGGAAAAGGCTGGTTACAGAGAGGCTTCCTTGTACAGAACATTTTTAAGTACCGTTCTGAAGAAATCAGTATTTTTAAAACATTACGTGGCAGATAAAAAAAGAAACAGCTGCMTTAAGCAACTTCAGGAGTCAGACTTAAAAAAAGAAAAGTCACCTCCTCTGTCCTTACTCTTTCCTGCACAAAGAAAGAAGACAGTGACATGATATACAGAGCTACTCAATGGTCAAATCAATTTCTTCTAATTTAAGCTCRTGTACACTTCTGGTATCTTCTTTAGGGCCTATTTAAAGATGTATCTTTCATCATTGCTACCTTCGCATACCTTATGGAACACAATTAATAGCTGTATTAGCTGCAACAGTTTATCTGGGGTGAATAAAGGGAAGACACCCAAAGAAAAGTGTGGGCAGAATACAGCTGCATCTTGGATAGTCCCGTAGTCTTCCCTAGTTTTCTTGCGTTTACTATTATTACTTCATTTTATTTCAAAATGCATGACAAGAACAAACCTTTCCCATTACAAAAATGTATATGGACACAAGCAATTTCAATTCACCTGGCAGACTATTATTAGCTCTATTTTTAGCCCGAAGCAGTAACTAATCACATTAGTGGAGGGGCTTTTATTTTCAAAGTGATGGCTTTGGAATAGAGAACTTCCTTCTAAACAGCAAGTGAGAGCTGCCTCTCCCAGACCTCTGCTCTTGGTAGAGGTGCTCCGTCTTCTCCCTCTGCACCACATTTCTCAGATCACCACATTATTCCAGAGTCTCATCTGTAAGCGCTGTGCTAGTGACCCCTACTGTGGTTCTACTTTTAGGGTGCTCCTACACCACGCTAGGAAATTCTCACTGGCATCTAAATTAAGCTAATTAAATTGCGGTGCATACCTAAGGCACATAGCTGTTACTCAGACGTATACAGAAGGAGGAGTAATGCGTCATGGTAATATTCACAAGCAAGTGATGCACTGTGAAGTTACTAGACCAAATCTTTGCGCTCCCTAAGCGGCTCCTAGGCAAGGGACCATTAGTGCGGGTCACAGATCTACTCAGTTTGATAGAGAAGGGTCTAACACAGGGTCAGTTAACCTGATCAGGACCTTTATGTTTTCACTCCAYCATGCAACAATAGTGTACTACAGAATACATTATTTTAGAAATGCTTTAAGCAGTTTTAATAAAGCTTAGTGCATAACTTTGGCAGCATATGATGCAACAAAAAACAAAACAAAAATATCCTAAAAACGTTGAAACTGACATTAAAAAGAGTTGATTTTCAGTCCAACATTTTATTTCCCACAAGCTGCAAATCACTCAGTGCAACAGCCTCCTGTCCTAAGTTTTGATACACCATAACATATCAAAGCCTAAGCGTGGCACTGCCCAATACTAAATGATGCCTGTCCTGAACCTCAGGCCAAGATAATTTCTCAGCAGTGAATTTCTCCAGTCGCAGTCTGATTTAAAAGAATATGATTCCCTTTTCCAGATAGGAACATTGACACACAGCAGCTTGAAGTGAATTATATCAATGGTACGATACACAGAACTGTTTCTTTTCCTACTTTTTATTCCATGTTCTTCTTATCTGCCAGCTTTGGCAAAGAATCAGYCGCACAACCCTGAAAGAAGCTTTCAGATGCTGGAGTATTTACACACTATAAAATCAAAGCAGTAGCAAAACATAGTTTCTAGTAGTGGAAGAAAGTTTAAAACTTAACCATGCTTGCAGGGACYGTATTTCCTCTGTCTCAGAAGCAGCCCCAAAGGCTGCAGGCGGTTGCAGTGGGAAGGCATATTCTTACACTGGAGCAGAATCACAATTCTGACTGCAAGGAAAAGAAATTAGAGGAGCTTATGCAAAACAAGGTGGAGAAAAAGACTTGCTTATGAAAAAAGTTTTTCACAGAATCTCTGAGAAAAGCAGTAAAAAGATCTTCCACCTGTTACAGGGCCAAAATAAGGGCTTGCGGAGGCTATTAATGTTGGTAGGCTRTAACAGCATTTGAGAAACTGCATACATTACAAAAAGGCTTTTGCAGTGCATGTGATGACAYGGGAAATCTGAGGAAAAAAAAAGACCATGCAATTAAAGAAAGGTAATCTTTGTGGCCTAAAGTTGCTAAGTGGTAATGTGACCTCTGCAMATAATGATTTAAGAACCCTGTTACAGCAGAAGCAACATATTTTAAAAGAAATGCATGCTTTTAATGAAAAAAGGTAATTTCCCACATAAAGACATTAATTTCTTATCATTATTTAATTTCTAGCACCATTCTTTCCAGGCTAATGCAATCTCAAACATTTTTTTTTCTTTGAAATTGCATTTGTAGGATAAATCAATATCGTGAAGAATAGAGGAATTTCTGGGGGAAAAAAAAAGGCACACCGCTCCATTTTATCATCTTTCTGGGTATGTTTTGGATTGATCTATCAAAATCGCTGCATCCCCTTGTTTGTGGGGTATTTATGTCTTCACTCTTCTACCCGAAGAGTCAGTAGGAGATTTAAAAACTCGGTTATACCTTGTAGTGGACAGCCACTGTCACTCTGTCTTTGTTGGTCCAGCGGCCTCCTCTACCCTCTTTCTCTACATTTTGGAGGAGCAACCAACTACTCCCGTTTTATGGAAGAAGAATTCATGCAGGTCCAACCCTGACATCCAGTGGCCACTGCGTTCATGACATGCTGCTGGTGTCTCGACCATTTGAAACTTGGCTTGAAGTGGTACGGCTTTACTCTCCAAATAGGTTATTTCAGCACTTAAATCAACACATTTATGTGATTTCCATAAGGAAGCGTCGGTTGTTTCAGGCAGTAATTACTTATCAACGTGACTTCAGAGACCAAGACAAATACAAAATATTCTGAGAATTATATTTAATGGTATTCAGTACAAAAACCTTGAAATATCCTAAAATGCTAAATTATTCAGGAATCCTAATCGCACAAGCATATTACCACTGAGTGATAATTCTCTCTAGATATATCTACATCTGTGCACACATGCATACTTACATACATTCTCTCCCTCCCCCCAGTCACTTAGTATTCCTAAACTTGAAAGTGCCTAAGTGCAGGCATCCATTTTGCATGGACCTAACAAGAAAAACAATGCCCAACAACAGATTTTATTTTTGTGTGGAAGAAGAAATGAAGATAAAGTGAATATAGTTGAATATAATTCCTCAAAGCTAGAAGCTGAAACTGTATTTTTCAAGTGAAAGTTGAAGTTAGGCAATTACTTGTAAATATTTGTTACTTGCCTGTTGGCTGGTAATTTTACTACCTATTTTTTATTCCTAGTATTGGTAAGCTTGTCTGGTACTCTCAGAGGAGTTTTTGATCAAAGCCAATAGAGAGTGAAGTTTTGGTGCATATTTTCCCAGAGCTCTGGATGCCTGAGTACAGTGTTTGAATCTGGCCCACTACCAAGCTTGCTGAAAATTTCAGGTTTACCCTTCCCTTTCATGGGAAACTAGTGAAAACTAGTTTGAACTAGAACTTTAACACCTGTTTGGTTTAATGCAGCTATTACTCCTAGAAACTCCTGCAACAGCCGCAACAGATGGATAAGCTTCTGGGCATCCCTTYTGTTCCAAAGACTGATTGATTATTTTAATCAATACATCTCCTGGCTTAGAGTTTCCAAGATGGTAACTTCAAAACAGCTCTGAGATCAGCCCTRCGTGTCACTGTGTTGGCACTGAACATCTGTCAAAAGTTAGCATCCTTCATATTGTCCCGCTCTTTATAAAGATACCATTTGAAAAAGAAATGAAAGCTTTCCCATGTTCAGAATATGTCTTTCTTTGTCTTTCTGTATACCAGCATATATAGMAACTCCTGAGGAATTGGGTTTGTTTGTTTGTTTTTTCTCTCTTGGTCTCTCTCTGGAAGCAACCACAGAATGCAATTGCTGTATCCAGCTGGGTAAAACTGCTTCCTGCTAAGTAAGCCTTGATAACAATGACTCAACAGATCCTCGTAAAAATAATAAAAAAAAATTACAGTCATTTAGTTCTTTGCACTAAAGGGTAAAGACACTTCAGGACATTGTTCTGACATTGCTTTCTGTGGCCTTGGTTTTATAAGATGCTCGCTTTTAAACAAGGGGCTTAGAATCATCTGGGTTTTCACAGAACGTTTCTGTGGATACTTTTGACTACAGGGCGTTTACAAGGACAGGAAGAAATATCTCAGTGTCCTATTGGAAAATTTCTGGCAATGTGTCTTTCTTATTTTAAAACAAGTAATTAAAAACACTACTGTCATATGAAAGCATGAATCATTTCATGCATTTTAAACTTAACATTATGTAAGCCCTTGAAGAGAGCTGGAGAAGAAAGACTACTTATTTCGTGGATGATAAAATTTATTTCGAGCTCCACTTTGACCAAAGAAGATAGGCAATGCAATTTATAATTTCAGTGTTTTTTATATCTGCTTGTGAGTTTAACATTCACCTAAAATACTACCTGCACTGTCAAAAAATAGTTTTCAACAGTAATACTTAATTTTGACTTAAATCCCTTGACCCTGCTCAGCTGCAAAGCCTACCTGGGGAAAAGTAACCAAGAGCTCTGCACCTTACAAAGGAACAGGGATGGCACCTACAGTACTTTTCCTCAGCTGCATGTAACAGATGTAACCTTACCAAACTACTTATTTTGGGAGGACCCGCAAGCTCTGTGCACTTTTTTAGTCTTTCTCCATATGGGCTTCTTGTACGAGAGCTACCACAGGAAGTTCTGCATTGCCCTCTAACCCAGCAAAGGGCTAACAAAAAGGAGTGTTGGGTTGCTCTTGGCATCTCCTGGCTATTTTTCTGGGAGCTTTTTCTTTCTTCAGAGCCAGACTTCCTGCGTCACTTGTTTAGGAAGCAAAACTGAGATGCAGTTTATACAGAGACAGCGTCAGGAGCTGGGATAAGCTGTGCCCTGAAGGGTGAGCCTCAGGGTTTTGCTTTCCTGTGAGGTCTCCGGGCAAATGGAGACTTTCTGATGTTGTTCCCCATGACCCATTATATAGGTATTTTGTAGCCAGATTTGGTAGTGCATGCCCCTTTCATTCTGGTGAATTAAGCACTAGCTACAGTATCAAAGCCGTATCTTTGCTTTACAAATTAACTTGAGGCTTGAGGCTCAGTTACGCATCCGGCTTGAGGCTCAGCCTTGTACCTATCTGGAGAAGGCGAGATCCTGAGCTGGTCACTAATCCTCAAGTACGTGCTTTAAAATAACGATGTGTCACAGATGCCGGCCTGGAGTCGTAACTGTCATTYGGCTTACTCTTGGATTAGTCAATTAAAGTAATTAAACCAGTAGTAAATGATTTTATTACAGATCATATTAACATTTAATCATGCCAGGGCCCGCCCCTCAGCCCTCCTCGCCCCCCGGGCAGGGACCGCTGCCGTGGCAGGCCGCCTCCGCCCCGCGCCGCCCCGCCTGCCTGCAAACCGGCCAGGCCGCAGGGCCTGGGGCGGGCCGGCAGCCCCGCCGCCCCGCCGGGCCGGGGAGAAGACCACACCTCCCGTCATGCCCTTCCGGGCGCGCTCCCAGCGCGCACCGCGGCAGGCAAGCACTGACCTCCTGGAGGGTTTTTTTTTAATTTCCGTTGGAAGCGGGCCGCGCAGCCGTACGTAACCGGCACCGGCCCACGGGCCTGGCGGGGGGAACGGCTGCTGCGCCCCGGCCGGAGGGGCGGGAAAGCTCCCTGGCGTGAGGGGACGTCACTTCCGCTCGCCATTTCGCGCAGCGCCTTCCCGCCGGGCCGCCCGCGCCGCCGCCGCCATGACGGACCGCTACACCATCCACAGCCAGCTGGAGCACCTGCAGTCCAAGTACATCGGGACGGGCCACGCCGACACCACCAAGTGGGAGTGGCTGGTGAACCAGCACCGGGACTCGTACTGCTCCTACATGGGCCACTTCGACCTGCTCAACTACTTCGCCATCGCCGAGAACGAGAGCAAGGCGCGCGTCCGCTTCAACCTCATGGAGAAGATGCTGCAGCCCTGCGGGCCGCCCGCCGACAAGCCCGACGAGTCCTAGGCCGCCCCGCCCGGCCCCCGGCCCCCGGCCCCGGCCCCGGGACGGCGTTCCGTAGGGGCGGGTTGGCCGGAGCGAGCGGCGGCAGCGCAGAGGCCGCCCCGCCGAGCGGGGCGCGGTGGCGGCCCAGCTGGGCTCCGCTGAGGTCGCCTGCCTGCCTGCCAGCCGAGCCCGAGCCCGGCGCCGCTGGGCTGCCGTTCCGCCCGCGGGAAGGGCCAGCGAGCCGCCCCTCTGAGCACCGGGAGCGCCGGCGTCTGCGGCCCTCCGCCCGCGGGGCCCCTCCGCCTCCTTCGTGTGGTGTTCCCTGGAAGGACTCTGCCGGGGAGAAGCCTTGTGAAATGCCTGCTTCTGGGCAGCTTCGGCTCTTCKGACTGTGCAACCGTTCGGATTTTTTAAAATGAAAAATAATAAAAGTTCCTGGGCATTTCTAATGTTTTGTTTGGTAATCTGATAATAAGAGCTGCTCTTTGTTCTAAAAGAAGCTCAGTATTAGGCGTTTCAATACAAYCATCTGAGGTGCGAGTCTCAGATACTTTACAGACAGCATTTTCCCAGCGCTTGCTTACCAAAAGTATGTTTTGAGGAGGGAGAGAGMGGAAGCTTGTTGACACTTAAAGGGTCAACATCTGTTAGAATTTATCGCGTGGGGTGATTTGTGATGCAGCACAAGTCAATTGCTCTGGTGTTTTAAAATTCCAAAATGGCTTTTCTTTAAATGCCCTTTTTTTTGCCTCATCTTCCTCTCACCTGTACTTTGAATTTTCCAAATCTTGATTCTCTCTGTTCCAGCTTAACTACTTTTTTTTTGTTGTTACTAATGCTTTCTAGTCATTGAGTTATTAATTTTTTTCTATGGTACTACACTAAAGTGTATTAATGTGGGGTCAGACACTGTTAATATGGTATAGGTGGTGTGGAGGCTAGGGAAAAGCTAAACCGTTTTGCCAGATGACTTCTCCAAATTTCTCTTTCTTTCCCAAGAGGAACATAAGGGTTACTCACTGCTACTTTGAAGTAAAATAAAATGCCTTGGGGTGACACAATCTTAGACTGCAAACTGAACTGCTATTGATTTTGATTTGTCATGCAAAATAGACTTYCTATTCACTTGTCATAGTAAAGATAAATTTTGAGTTCTAATGAATGGGAAGGCCTCAGGGTAAAACTTGGARATATGTTGCTTGGAGAAATTCAGTGCTCTCATTTCTGACATGGAGCACTGTAACTGTGGGTGGGGTTTTTTAGTGGTGTTTTTTTGGTTTTTTTTTTGTTTTGTTTTTTTTTTTTACATTGGAGAGGAGAGTTCAGTGTTTTCTGATCCTATTAAGACTATGCAAGCTTATCAATGATTTTTTTTCTTAAATCAGTGATCTCAAAACCCTTGAGTGATAAACTCACTCTTTTTTGAGTCTTATAAAACTGAGCTATTCATAATACTGTAATAAAGTAAGAAAAAGAGTGCAAGCTCCTGAAGCCACGTTCAAGTCAGTACATCCATCTTCTGAAGCATTCAAAGATGGCATTTTTCCAGTTTTGTTGCACATATTGAGATGAGGGCAAGGGTGGAGTGGTCCTAAATAAATGTTACCTGCAAGTTTTGTGGGGAACTACTGCAGTTKCCAATAAATGAGGGGGATTTGTAGAAAACTGCAAGCTGGTGCAGGTAACTTGAAGAGCATCTGTCCTCATGTACTGAGGAACRTGGCTGAAAGATTTTTCTGAACTGAGTTCAGGCACTTACTAGTAGGCATGTAATGCAGTCTTGCAAACAAGCAAAATTTGTATCTAAATCAAGTTTCCTGTTACTATTACTCTTAATAAAAGTCTGTTCTATGACCAAATCTTAGAAACTTGCCCTTTCCCTGCACAAACAGGCTCCATGCTTAGTGAAGAAGGGTGGCATGGGAGAGTCCCACTGGGAAAGCTGCTGTTCTGTTTCTCTTGCCTTACATACACCTAATTATTGCGTTGCCCCATGAGTAGTTCCATGAGGTGCCTTGCCTGCTGGCAGCCAACAGGCAGCGATACTGTGGTTCACTCGCTGATGAGAAGGGAGCTTGAGCCTTGGGAATTGAAGAGGTGAAGTGAGAATACAGGTGCTTTTGTAATGGGTTGGAAACCARAATTGAAATGTTTTGTGAAGACAAGTCTCGGTTCTCTTACATGGAAGGAAAAACAAAGTATGCAACTTAATCCACTCCTGCATAAATTAGAACTTAAAAAAAATTCAAGCAAGATTTCTTTGAATATCATCTGCTAGCAATTAGCTCTATCCATGGATATTCTCCCTATGCGTAGTGTTTTAAAATGTGAGGAACAAGTATATGACACGTAAGTAAAGATTAATAGGCCAACTCTTCATTATAAAGGCCGAACAGCCTCCAGGGACAGGTCAGAGTTATGTGGTGAGTTATCTTGCTGGTTCTGCTGGGTATACCTGCTCGAATCCTCTGTTTTAGTGTGGCTGGAAAAGGTTTTGAGAGTGTCTGTATTAAGTAGTGATTGTGAAATATTACAAACACTTCCTTAAGTACAGAAAACCGAAGGGAAGCTAGAATTCGTAAGAATTCAAAACAAACTTGAGGATAATTGGGAGTCACTAAAGAGTGTTTCTGGACTATGGTAAAGCATTTTTAAAAACAATGAAGGCAGTGAGCTCTTTTACATTTTAGTACTGGAAAGGGTAAAGCATCCTAAGAATAGAGTTAGTTACGTGTCCCACTGGGCTGCATCTGTTTTTTACCTCTATCCTGACTGAAAGATGAAGGGTACTGTTCATTTATAAATTGGCTTGATATTTGCATTATGTTCTTTTTACATCCAAGCAGTACGGCTTTAACTGGGCTTCCTCCTGTGATGTCTGGCTCATTTTCCTGAGTTTCTGTGGCTTAATTTCACATAGTGTGAAGTGTGAGAAATACAAACTATTTCCAAAATGATGTGCATTGTATTTGGTAAGAAGGAATTTCACCTGCTTTTGTTCTGTTAGTTAACATATCTTTGTAAATTCTCTGTAGAGTAGAACATAATGCACTTTGAATTAAAAAATCTAATAGACACTGTATTTAGCATTTAATGACTGTTCAGCTAAAAATAGAATACTAGAAGATGTTATCTAAGATTTATGAATACAGTGAGAAGTATGAGGATGGCAAGTGAAAGGAGAAAGGTTTGCTTCTGGTGCCTTGATTATAGATGATTCAAGAGAAGAAGAACCAACCTTGACTCTTCTAGAAAAGGCATGCAAAGCTTCCTGCTAAGATCGTTTATTTTACTTATAAATGGGATATACTTAATCCACAAAATATTACCATAGATGTGCACTACCACCTTCATTTTTAATTACGTTTGTTACCATTGTCTTGGCAATGTGTCTGCTTTTTACACCAGGTAGCATAAGTGTGAGGTTTACTAATTATTTTATAAATTAAGAAACCTTGGCAGTTTACTCAATTTCTATATTCCAGTTACTTTTCATTATAAGTGATTTTTTCTTTTTCTGCTACACCAGAGGGCAGCAAATGACACTACTATTTAACTGAAGGCACAGATAACTGATAGAATTGCATGCTATCTTGCAAAGTTCCTTTGAAAAAGCAGATGGGTACTTAAAAAAAATTGCTAAAACTTTCCAATAGGCAGAAATACTTAGCTTTTTCCTACRGGACGCTTCTAATGTTCAAAACATATATTATACCTTTTATTCACCATGGGTGAATAGAGCAGCATGGGAGCCCTAGCAAAATACCATAGCTCCATAGTTCTGAATAAATTAATTTTTTTATTTTCTGATTTATCAGAATGATAGCAGTACATTAGCTAACATTTGCACAGTGAAACAATTGCACTAGTGAGTTGTTTTCTGCAAACTGTAAAACTTGGGCCACTTCTTTCACTTTAGTCRTATTCAGCATAAAACTCAATTGTTTTTTAGGATCATTTACATATATTAAACATTCGTGGCTGATAACATTTGTAGTCTGGTTTAGCATCAGGATTTTACTTCAGCACATCAGATAATTCCTTTTTAAAGTTGAGGTGGTTTCAGAATCCTCATCAGAGCTCTGTTGGTTCTGTGCTGTTGCACCACTAATTCCATGGTTTTTCTAAAGCAAAATGAAAAAGAAAAAAAGCCAAGAGACATATTTGGTTTCATAGTACACAAAGGGGACTTAAATGTGCATTTACAACTTTTCTATTTTTTTCTGGGTCATAAAAATTTAGCCATGCAATATTTTGTTTTAATACTATTATTATAATACATTCATAAATCTATGGTCTTGTGACTTACTAAAAATGCATGCTTTCCACGGCCCTGTGGCTAGTTCTATTGCCCAAAAGAACTTTAATGCATTTAAAACTGATCAAACTGTGGCACATTTCAGTAAGTTAGACATCCTTGTTTGAAAATTCCATTAATGTGCCTTTATTCCTTGTGTATTTGCTATTCTCCTCCTATATTCTTCTTTTTGTTAATTTCAATCACATTTGATTTGAAAAAACCCTATGAGTGTAATACAGTATAGGATATTCCTTGGTGCCCTTTGAAACTGAGCCATCAGTCTATGCTATCATGAAATGTAGGGATGCTAGCATACCTGAATGTTTCTGACTGCTCTAAAAATACAACTAGAATAAGGCTTTTCTTGGGTTCAAAACTGTAACCTTTTGCTTTTCATGCCGACTTGGTAATTACTTTTTATTGCAATAGCACACAAGATACACTGGACCTTTTTTTCCCCCTCATTAACACATACCAGAACAGTCTCTGTCACAAATAGTTCGTAACTGGAMTTTATTTTGAAACCCACCTGAAACAGCTGGAATAGTCCACATCAGATAGGTCTACTCAGGCTCCTTGGTTTTTGTGAAAAAGAAGTTTAGTCCAAAGAACTGATACTCTGATCATGGATGAATGACAGTTCAAACTTCATGTTAGTTACAAAAAAAAATATTATTCCRTTTTGAGGTGATTGATGTGAAATTAGAATTTTAAAACAGATAAATCACAACAACATTTACTCAGGTTCAAATGAGGCGTAGTTGCCCCATGGGTTCTTCTGCGGCACAGCTGGCTTAGAAGTTCTTCACAATCTGATGCCTCTTGGGTAATGCTGATACTGGTGCTTGTGGGGCTGCAATGTAAATCACATTGCTGAAATTATGTTGAGATTAAACTTGCAAAGTTAGGAGTTGTAAACCTCCTACAAGGTTACGTTTAACGCCTGACTGCCTGACTTCTCTGATCGGGTTTACAGCTTGACCACACATGGCACTGGCATAACTGAATAGTGAACTGCCATGAACAGATGGAGAATAAGCAATTGGAAGCAAAATAATTTTTAAATTGCTTTAAATTGCTAAGGAAGAAAACCAAACATGTTTTATATTCTGAGCCTGAAGAATCAGACCACTATGATTAAACATTGATCACAAYGCACAACAGGGCGGACGTCAGATGGCATAGGCAACCAAGTCTTGCATTTCCTTGTGTTTAAGTAGAATCTAAGCATTGTTCTTTTAATATAATATTACAAAAAAATCTGCTTTCTATTTTTTTAAAAGGGAAATTAATCCTAATATTTACCAGTCCAGCAATTTTCCCATCATGTATCAGCAGCTATGCTTGAACCTCAAATTTTTAGTATGCGTCACGGACTTATTTTGCTTACTGTCTGAGCTACAGAATGAATGGAAAGCCAAAGGCTGTGGAATGTTTTTGTTAAATGTAGTTTTCCAAGAACAAACAGTGAACTTCCAATGTCATGTTCAGGACCTAGTTAAAATTAGTTAAATTTGAAGCACATTTCTTCACATACTAGCTTTTCCAGTGATAGCATGGACCTAATGTTTAAATATTCATCTTAACATTATTACTCTGACAAAATCTGCTGGAGGAACAAGAAACATTAGGAAAATGGTGACTTTAACAGTTGCTGTCTTACTAGCTGGAATGAGAACTCATGGAATAAAATAAAGCCACCTCTTTCACTGTATGCCAGTCCATGTTTGCTGGGGAAGAGAAACTAATGTGAACAGGGAAAAATCTGATCTATCAAAGTGCCATAGTCGGTACCTTTCAAACTGAGGAAAATAAGGATACTTTGTTTTGATGTGAAAAGGATCAAAGCAGTTGCCAAGGTTATGGGGATGCTCTCAATGTCTCTCTCATGTCTTTCTAGAGCAGGGCATGTGACAGTATTACTTTTTAAGAGAAACAGGCTTTCATGGATTGTGTTGAATGACATAGCTGTCCTTCAGCTGTATCACTGCCAAGACAACATTGCATGTAAACATTCAGGCTTTTAACTGTTACTTCTCTGTTCTCAATTTTGAAGAACAACCGTGGCATGAAACTCATCAAACAAGTTTAAAAAGATTGAGGATGTAAGTATATGTAGCACCCACTCCTCCTTGCCTCTTAGTTTTGCAAAAATAGTCTTCATATTAGTAAGTGTCTGAAAGCTCTTATTCAATGTATGGAGTAGCAAACCCCATGAGAACTAGAARAGAACATGTTTCTTTAGTATTCCTTTCCTCTTTCCGGTACGTCTGTGAAGCAAGTCTGGTGAAAACCAGACTAAGCTCTTTCMTGCTATCTTAGCACGATAGCGTGATTTCCTGACACACGCTTGTGATTGCAGATAAGGCTGATGGTTAGCCCTGGGCTGAGCTGAGGCTGGTACAGGATTTTCTGAACTTTGCAGCACTCTTATTTTATGTCCTATTTGGTATAAATAAATACTGAAGGAACAAATGTATGGTGCTGATGAATGGAGAATAGTAAAGACTCATGCTTTCTGTTTACTGCTGTCAGGGTACTACTAGTATAACTGACTTCACACTTGGACATCTTGAGTGGCATGTGTGCAGATTCAGTACTTCATATATTAAAAGGCTGAGGGTGCCTTTTGCATTTTTAGACCACTGTTTGTGTTGGTTTAAGAGATGACCATAATGAGAACACTAAGCTCACTGCTTCACCTACACCTCTCGATACTGCCTTTGGGGTGCCCTTCAAAACATGGGGCTGGACCCTGCAGGGTATCACTGGGTCAGACCTGGTCGAGCAGGGCCTCCATGGGCTGCCCCAAGACCGTGACAGACCCGGCTGGGAAAGTGGCTTGCGCCCACACCAGTAAGGAGGTGCAACAGGCCTTCGTAYAAGTGGCAGTAAAGCCTCTTGTTTAAAGAGCTATACGCTGCTTTTCATTGCTTGTTAAAATGTTTTCCTTCTAAGCAATCGGTCCTGAAGCAGCTATTTGCAGACAAATCTGTAAGCAATTTAACTTGTTGCACTGCAGAGCTAACTGCARCTGTCCTGGGATGACCCTGGGAAGCTGGAGTGAGTGAGCGCCTTGGCAAACAGCTCCCCCAGCGCTCCGCTTTGTGATTTTATTCCTGGTATTTTGACTGGTTGTTTATGATGAGGCTTTAAGGGAAAGAGGTGATCCATATGCTCATCAAGCAAGCCACAGAATGCAACTAGGCCCGTGGGATCTCAGCAGCAGCATAGGATGACTATCTCGGTGGAAAGACAAGACTTGGGGCAGTGCAGGGCCACAGGCTGGCCCTACGAGCCTTTGGTCACTTGCAGGCTAGGACTTACCAACCTGAGCAGGGCACTTGGGTATTCAGTCTATTAGTCATCCAGATCTAGATCTTATCCAGCTTTTGTCATCCTAGTTGGAGCTTCCCACTGAATCACAGAGCGAGCTTCRGGTACTCGGCATCTCTCTGGATCAGTCCTTTAGTTGACTTCACATCTCTGCTGATGAAGTATTGTACCCTGCTTTTGAGTCAGGTGAAGGAACAAGGATATGTATCTTTTTTTTAAAAAAAGCAGATCCATATTGTAACTATCTTTACCACAGCCTAAACATGGTGAATCCAGATGTCCAGTGTCACAGTAGCTTGGTGTTAACTAACTGGTCATCTCATCACAGTGCCTTATGGACCACAGGGATTGTTTTGGTCAGTAAGCAGAGATGAAGCACTCCAAGCTTTGGCACTTTGGCATAGTGAAGAACTCATGTTAGAGATAAAATGTTCCCCTCCCTGTGAAACTGTTCGGGATTAGGGGCAATCCCTTCTCTGCTTTCACTCTTACAGTCTGCCATCTGTGCACCATCCCTGTGTAGGTGCTTTGCAAGCAAGGGATAAGCCCCCAAAGGGCTTTCAATCTATTCAGAAGAAATGTATATGTGAAACCCAGTGGAAAAGAGGGTCCCCTAGGAGAGCTGATGGAACAAGGGCCAGGGACATCTCTTTCCAGCTGCATGAACTTCATACCACAATCTTGTGGCTGAGGGCTCCAGAACACGGGCTTCATCCTGCCAAGGGTATCACTCTGAGCTGCTGTTTCCTTCTCAGATATGGAGCACAGTGCAGATGAGGCAAAGAAAACCCAAACTTAAAACTCTGAAAACGAATTGAAGCATCACTCCCCAACACATGCAGCTCACCAGTGAGACTGCCAACACCAGCAGAGAAAGTGGGCTGGAGTCAGCGATGTATGAGGGCTGTGTTAAGGCACTATCTTTTGGGCATGATATATGTTTACTAGGAAATGAGGAGGTGAGAGGCAGTAGGGTTGAGGTATTAGAGTGCTTAATAATTCTTAGAGGAAGAGATTTCACTGATGCTGCCCATATGGCCGTAAACTATAAGCCTTTTGCTGAAAGCTTATCTCCCACCACCACTTCTCCAAGGACACTACCAGAAACGCTAATGTCATGAACGAGGAACAGAGCATTTTTCTTGGCAAAGCTGAGCAGAGAACTTCAGGACTTGTCTACACAAAGAAAATAAGGGAGGATGTGAATGCAAAGTAAAATGCCTTTTCCTAGCTATCACTCTGTGGGGATGCTTTTTTCCTGCAATAAAGATATCTTAAACTGAAGATAAGGACTCAGGAATAAGTTACTTGTGATAAATTAACTGTGAGGACACATCAGCTGCTCTTTAGCTAGTGCCCATTGCACATCCTTACTTCGGTGTGAAGTACGACATCTTCTGCCTCTTTCCTTGGAGGCACCCTCCTTGCATCACTGGGGCACTGCAGGAAAAACAAAAACAGGGCAGAAAAAAAMCCCTCAGCCAGCTGCCACAAAATAGTTAACTAGTGTGCTGCAACTCCAAACCCTGATTTCCCTTGCCGTAACTTGCATGTCTTTGGTGTGAGCCATTTAGGAAACCAACTGGTAATTCAGGATAAGTCTCTCCTGCTGACGGGTAAGAGTGCCTCGGCAGACCGGGAAGCAGAGGGTTTCAGAGAATTTACCAGGGCCCTGTGACTGGGTCCTAAAGACATAGGGGCTGGTAGCCAAACCAGCAGGGCAATCCTTGCTTACAGGCATCTCCCATTTCTCCCCGGTGGGCAGGTGAGAAGATGGCTCAGGGGACCCAGGGTTACATACCCACAAAATAATACTTCTCTTCATGTGTGTCACAGCTTCATCTGATTGGTTTTGGGGSTGTTTGGTGGGTCATATAAAGAATTTTTCTTAGGAAAGCAGTAGCTGCTGGTCACAACCAGAATGTGCCAGTTTGGTTGCTTGCCAGGYAGATGGATCTGTGGGCTGCCTTTGCCTCTGCAGCATGGGGCAGGGGTGCTGTGGGGCGTTTCTGGGGGCACACTGCAGCTCCCGCATGCACCGCCAGCATTCAGCTTATCCCACCAAGGCAGGCACCCATCTGAGGCACCTGAAAGCCAGTGATCGACCCTGTAAACCATTGATATCGTTGGGAAGGGATTCACACCTCGGAGGGGAGCTACAGCCTTTGGTGGCCTGTTCCTTTTCCCTGCCAGTCGAGCCCTCTCTGACTTGCCTCCCACTGAGCTACCACGGCGGGGTGCAGGGTGAATCGAAGGAGTAACTGGGGTTTTCTGCTTGGTTTGGAGACTAGCCTCATGTAATCCTGCAGTTCTGCTTGCAGCTTTTCTTTTGTTACCTGCCAGGTTTTAATCAGATAGCTGTGTCCTATCCGTGTTAGTGCACAGGGGGATTAAAGAAAAGGGACTGTTGCTGCTGCAGTAAAGGAGACAGCATTGCAGCTGAATTCCCAGGGAGCAGAGCCAAAGTGCCACTATTTTCCCCCAAACTGGGGAACTAATGAGTTCCAGGCCTCTCTGTGACCTCCTTCACATACCACTTTTAATCACCGTATCCCTGATGTCAATGGGTCTCCGAGCAAGGGGTCAGCGCTGAGCTTGACTGTTGGCCTTGGTGTAGCCTCAGTGCAGACCACTKCATCCCCCTCCTTACTCAGTCTTCTGTTTGTCCTTTCCATCCCATTTGTCCCCTGTAAGCAGCCGGTTACACTGTGACACACCACCCACAGCAATAGCACTATTTTGCTACTGCTTGACACCCCAGCCACGCAACACTTCTTCCTGGTGCTRATACCTCGGTTTCTTCTTTTAATAATGTTGGAGGAAAAAAAAMCAATCTTACTTTGGCAAAACCCTAAAGCCTGTGAATAATTGCTCTACTTTGGGCTGTCAGTGAGCAACTGGCTTGTGTCAGCTGCCCAGAGGAATAATTTGGGGAAAACTGCAGCTCCAATTTAATTCTATATATACACATTTTGATACACATGCATGAGAACCACAGACCCGGGCTGGAGACCTTCCAGAACTGAATTCTCCCCCATAGTCACTGTGGCTAGAGTAAACAGTGACATGCCATCCACGGAATTTGTAAAAGCAGTTTAGACAGGGAGCAGTAACTCTGAGCAGCTTTTCCATGGTGCCAGGGTCCAGGCGGTGTTAAACCCACACGCCCGTTGCGAGGTCGGGCACTGGCGTGATGCGCTGCAGCCCGTAGTCACCTGCTCATGTGCTGCTTCCCACGGGGACCTGCCTCTCGCCACACCGGGCAGCTGGCGGCTGCTTCACTGGTGAGGAGCRCGGCTGCAAGTGGATGAAGGCCAGGTGCTTTTCCAGCTGTGGGTGCCCATGCCGGGATGCAAAGGGCTGGCTTCTTTTGGGAGACGTAGTTGGATGAATGGTGTACAGCTCTAATTGCTTTTTCTGCTTGTGGTGCCCCTGGAGAGCATCCCAAATCCTACAGTCAGGCCCCCAGGAGCGCAGCTGATACTCCATACCAGGCTTGGTATTTATAGCATCAAGCAGCATCTGCTTGCATGTAGGCCAGTCCCACGGGGCTGTGTCATTTCCTGGACTGCAGGAGCATCCTTCAGCTCCCCACAGCGCTCTGACTTGTTYGCCCACCCCTTCCAGCCTCTCCAACAAGGGAAGCACCATTTTACAGAGTCACCTCCTTCCCCATGCTGGTAGGTACGGTGCAGCATGGGAAAGATGGCCTGTTTCTGGGAATTGAACAGTCAGAAGGTATCAATGGGGAAATGACTGAAGCTGATTAGGTGGAAGGGAAGTTTTTACCTCAGCATGGATTTCCTGGGTCAGGGAGAGGGAGCACTATGAGAAGGAGAGGAGTAGTGAGGATGAGGCCCCTTTCGGTGAGGACAGCCAACATAGCTTCACTAAGGGCAAATCGTGCCTGACAAATTTGGTGGCCTTCTACGATGGGGTTACAGCGTAGGTGGATAAGGGAAGAGCAACTGATGTCATCTACCTGGACTTGTGCAAAGCATTTGACACTGTCCCGCACAACATCCTTGTCTCTAAATTGGAGAGGAATGGATTTGATGGATGGACCACTCAGTGGATAAGGAATTGGCTGGATGGCCACACTCAAAGAGTTGAGGTCAACGGCTCGATGTCCAAGTAGAGACCAGTGACGAGTGGCGTTCCTCAGGGGTTGGTATTGGGACAGGCGCTGTTTAACATCTTTGTCGGCAACATGGACAGTGGGATCGAGTGCACCCTCAGCAAGTTTTCTGACGACACCAAGCTGTGTGGTGCGGTCAACACGCTGGCGGGAAGGGATGCCATCCAGATGGACCTTGACAGGCTTGAGAGGTGGGCCCGTGTGAACCTCATGCAGTTCAACAAGGCCAAGCGCAAGGTCCCAAGCACAAATACAGGCTGGGCGGAGAATGGATTGAGAGCAGCCCTGAGGAGAAGGACTTGGAGGTGTTGGTTGATGAGAAGCTCAACTTGACCCCGCAATGTGCGCTTGCAGCCCAGAAAGACAACTGTATCCTGGGATGCATCAACAGAAGCATGACCAGCAGGTCGAGGGAGGTGATTTTCCCCCTCTACTCCGCTCTCCTAAGACCCCACCTGGAGTACTGTGTTCAGCTCTGGGGCCCSCAACRTAAMAAGGACATGGACCTGTTGGARCGAGTCAAGAGGAGGGCCACGAAGATGATCAGAGGGCTGGAGCACCTCTCCTGTGAAGATAGGCTGAGAGAGTTGGGATTGTTCAGCCTGGAGAAGAGAAGGCTCTGGGAAGACCTTATAGCAGCCTTCCAGTAGCTGAAGGGGCCCTAGAAGAAAGCTGGAGAGGGACTTTTTACAAGGGCATGTAGCAATAGGACAAGGGGTAATGGCTTTAAACTGATAGAGGGTAGATTTGGATTAGATATTAGGAAGAAATTMTTTATTGTGAGGGTGGTGGGGCACTGGAACAGGTTGCCCAGAGAAGCTGTGGATGCCCCATCCCTGGCAGTGTTCAAGGCCAGGTTGGATGGGGCTTTGAGCAAGCTGGTCTAGTGGNCTGGGCTGCATCAAAAGAAGCATGACCAGCAGGTCGGGGGAAGTGATTCTCTCCCTTTACTCCACTCTCGTGAGCCCTCACCTGCAGTACTGCTTTAAGCTCTGGGGCCCCCAACATAAGAAGGACGTGGACCTGTTAGAGTGAGTCCAGAGGAGGCCCACAAAGATGATCAGAGGGCTGGAGCACCTCTCCTGTGAAGATAGGCTGAGAGAATTGGGGTTGTTTAGCCTGGAGAAGGGAAGACTCTGGGGAGACCTTGTTGCAGCCTTCCAGTACCTGAAGGGGCCCTAGAAGAAAGCTGGAGAGGGACTTTTTACAAGGGCATGTAGCAATAGGACAAGGGGTAATGGCTTTAAACTGAAAGAGGATAGATTTGGATTAGATATTAGGAAGAAATTCTTTATTGTGAGGGTGGTGGGGTACTGGAACAGGTTGCCCAGAGAAGCTGTGGATGCCCCATCCCTGGCAGTGTTCAAGGCCAGGTTGGATGGGGCTTTGAGCAAGCTGGTCTAGTGGAAGGTGTCCCTGCCTATGGCAGGGGGTTTGGAACTAGATGATTTTTAAGGTCGCTTCCAACCCAAACCATTCTATGATTCTATGATTCTGTGATTCTATGATTTTAGCCCTGGGCACCGGGTAGTGCAGACAGCAGTCAGTATGGTGTAATGGAGGACAGGCTGCATGGTCTAACCTCAACATCCCACAGGGTGGCTGGATCCAGCCCTTCTCCTACCTTTCAAGAAACACATCCAAATTGCTCCTTAAAACTGTCTGGGTTTTATTATTTTCCCTCTTATGGCACAGGGAGAGAGAGCCTCGGGGTTTTTAGGAGCAGCAGCAGTAAGAAAATCTCATGATGAGCTGATACTCCRTTTGTGTATGTGCATGTGTATATGTGCATGTGTATTATACACAGACTGGGACAGCAGTTGGATAACGTATTTTTAAGTGCTACTCCTTCCAAGTATCATCTTGGCACACTCTAGATACCTATTTTCACTTGCAAACCAAAGGAAGACTGATTCATCTTGAAAATCTGTTTTCTAGACACTATAGAGTTGCGGCTTATGAAAACACACTCTTCCCAAGGACGTTGCTTTGTTTATTGTTTCATATTGCAGAGACGTGTTGTGGATGTGAAAAGCCTACAAACAAACCCCTCACCTTCTTGTAAGAGCACTGCAACTGCTTGTCAGATGTGTCAGAAACAAGTACATGCCAGAAACAAAACTCAAAAAGGGCAGGAGTCTGCACCACAGACTCCTGAGAGCTCGAGCATTCTGAAGCAACAGCAGCTCTTGCCCTTCTGTTTTTACCCTGCTTTTCAAACTAGTTGATTTAACATAATGAGATTGTTGTACCTACTGGGAAGGCTACTCAACATTGTGATTTCTCCTTTGTTGCCATGTATACCTGGAGAAGGACCCTGTAACATCCACGTCTGCTTATTTTCAGCTTCAAATCCCTCCTTAAAATATTTTTTAGTTATAGTACTTCCAAAAGACTTGACAGTGGTTAGATCCTGAGTGAGATGGCCACCTCTTGGACTGTCTYCCTGTTTCTTCATGCTCTTCCACATCTTTCTAGAGTCATCCCATGCCCCAGCCTGTGGTTAGACCTTTGATGGTTATGGGGCTGGTTTTGGTTTGTGTGTGCTCACTGCCACTACTGAGGAGAGAGGAAACTGCTTAAAATGGCAAGATTAAGTTATTTGGGTAGTTGGTTAGATGGGSTTTGAGCTATTGGTTCAAGGGCGTTATCTGTGTGTCTTTCCTCATTCAAATGGTCCCTGCTTCGTACCACCCAGTTGCTGAGGAACTCATCTAGTGGTGGGCAGGATTTAATGCACAGAGGYGTGACGAGCTGGCCTGCCACCAGCTGCAGTGGCATTACCAAGTGAATTGCAAAAGCATGGCAGCTGGAAGCCCTGGTCCCCAGTGCAGGAGCAGGGTGACAGCCCCTGCGCAGGGGCCTGGGTGYGCACGCAGAGGGGCCTCCCACAGCTGCTGGCCTACCAAAACCCACCTTGGCAGCAGTGGGGCCCGGGCCAGACCCCAGGCATCTCCTCAGCTGCTCATCCCTGCACATCTGCTGGCTTCTGCTGCACCTGGGTGGGTGGCACAAAACTCTCACCCCAGTCCCTCTCTCCCTCCTACCCTGCTCCCATTTTTGGCCTCTCCAGGGGCCAACAGGCAGCCAAGAGACCTCTCCTCTGGCCCTCCACTGCCAAGCTGCCCATGCACATACCGTGGCTGAATTCAGGCACTGTGCTATTAATGGAAAGCTGACAATGTGGCTGAGCGTAGAAGGTGTCAGTGCTATAGCCCTGGCAAAAGGTAATGTGTCRTAAAAGGTCTTTTGTGGGCTCTGCCAAGGTAATACCTGAGTGCGTTAGGACATCCTTCTTCTCTTGTGGAAACCAGTTTGTTACTTAATATGTTCCACTCAAGGACAGCAATAAAAGAGGTTTCTCCTGCTTTTCTTCTTTCTTCTCTCTCCTCCTCCTCCTTCCCTTCCTCTTCATCCTCCCTCCTCCTCCTCTCCTTCCCCTTCTTTCTCCTTCTCATTCTCATCCTCATCCTCTTCCTTCTTTTCTCCTTCTGCTCCCTCTTCATCTTCTTTCTTCTGCTCCTTCTTCTTCTCCTCCTCATTCTTTTCCTGCTCTTTATTCTCCTTTTTTAATCTTATTGACCCTGACAAATGTCAAAGCAATCTCTGTGATCTTCATGTGAAGGAAGCCTCCCTCCTTTTGCACCCTCCATACCTGACCACTCACCACCACTGCCACCACTTCTCTGCTGCAGGGAGTTGAGACATCCCCTCAGACAACCAGCAGGCCTGTAGCCATCGATCTCTCCTCTGCACCAGGATCTGCACCATCTGCTGCCTGAAAAGAGGGCTGCCCCACTCACGATTACCACTTTTTCCCTCCATTCCCACCTTTCTTCCCCGCACATGTACACAGCCTCTTTCCGAGAACTGTGGAGTAAAGTTAGCTCACTGGTGTTTCCAGCTCCCTGCTCTGAAAACAGCCCCRTACAGGGCTCCAAGCCCATGGCACAGCTTTGGGCGAGCGAAGTGGCAAGGGGAGGCTGTGCTGAGCAGCAGCGTGCCCTCTCCCCCATGCCCTTACCTCCTCACGTGAGCAGGGTGCAGGAGGGTTCACCCCGGCAGCCCTTGATCTTCTCCTGGTACCTCCTGGCTGCTGGCACACCCTGGGAAGGGGAAGCTGTGGCTGGAGGAAGAGGCAGCCGGGGCTCCCCGGCTGTAGGATGGGTGTAGACTGGTTCAGGTACTCTCAGCAGCCTGGGCAAGAGAGGAGARGCCCAGGCTGATGGTCCAGGTCAAGATGTTCAGCCGCCTGTTTGAGCACTTCATCCTGCTGCCCATATCTCTGTGCCATCCATACCTGGTGCTCTGGTTTGGCCTCCATGCTTCAATTATCTACATCTTTGCTGAACAGCATCTAAGGGAGGAAGTCAGTGACGCAGACTTTGCCGACAAGCCGGGGACCCCCATGTCTCTGCACCTGCTCCAGTGTGCAGAAAAGAGAAGATGTGGTTGGCCATGAGCAACACAAAACTTCAAGGCTCTGGGGTGTTGCCTGGGGAGCATCCCCTGTCCTCAGGGAGCATCCCCTGTCCTCAGAGAAACTTTAACATTTCAACATGTGTTTTTGTTCACTTCAATGAAATGAAAAAACAAAATACTGAAAGGTTTTGTGCAACAAGGTATTCCAAATTGTTTTGGTTAGGGATAGTTGAAACATAAAGTTTATTTTATAGTATGACAGTGTACACCAAGTGAAGAAAATGGAATCCAACATAATAAACCCACTTGAAATAAAACACTACGATGCCTTTTAAAACTATTTTGTTGACACTTTGATGATGATCAGTGCATTCTCCKGAAATATTTCAAGTGTAGTTAAGGCATTTTTCTACTTCAATACTRTTGTCTTGAAAACTTTTCACCGTTTTTACTTGACCTAGAGCGTTGTCTCTTCCTGCAATTTAGCCATTCACCAGAAGGTGGGGCTTAATATCTTGTAAGTGAACTAGAATTGAAAGAGAATTTTTACAAAGAAGTCCTTTGGATTCGAGGGCTTGAAATGTGTCTTCTCTCCTCCCTGTTTTGCAGAGGAAGTCCTTCTGGATCAGCATGACAGCTCCCCAGGCCATAAAACCTCAAACTCGGGAGTCTTAATGGTCCCAGCCTGTCTGGTCCCAGCACAATCTAATTAAGCCAAAATATCATCACCTAAGACACATCAAAGTCCAGCATCCTTGTACCAAGAGCAAGAATCATTGTGTCCCTGGAGATGCTACTGACTTTCTTTGGGATTACTGGGAAACTAATGAATGGGAGAGAGAGGAGCGTTCGCCTCATGTTTCTGCCCCAGTCCCAGCAGGCACCGAGCACGGTCCCTGTGCATCTGCGGGCCAGAAGCTGGTCAGCTTGATTCCTGCATGGTGGGTCACGATGCTATGCTCCATGTGCCTCTTGGCAATCTTGGTTTCACACAAGCTTCAAGAAAGCTCTCTCTGGCACCCAAACCACTGCTGCCTTGCAGTGGAGAGTGCTTCTGTACCGAGGTGTTAACTCATCAACTGCAATCGTTACGCTGCAGTAGCAGGAAGCCTTTTGGATAGCATGGACCCAAACCCCACAGTGCCTCAGGTCAAGTGGCTCAGGTATTGAACCCAAATGAATTCTCTGTGACTCCGTGACAGAGCAACAGGATGAGGGTGTCTGCAGTGACCCGTGTTACTAGGATGCTGCACAGCAATGGGCTGCATGAAAAGGAGCTTTCTCATGGCTTTCTGCTTAGATACAAAATGTTGCTTAAGTCCACTCCGAGTCATGCTAGGTCATGTTTAGATAGATAACTGGAAGCTGGCTAGCTTTGGCTAGCTGCTTTATGGACGTGCTCAGGACTAAGACTTCGTACTTGGCTAAAAACGTAGCATCTTCCTCAACTTTCCTCAGCTGTAGTTTGGGAGGAAGGATAGCTGCCTTCTCTGCATGACAGGGAGTGTTTGACTCAGAACAGCCCTTGTTCACGGTCCTCTTTTACGGGCCAGAAAGTTGCATTTCAGATATTTTGGTGCAAGTTCATTTAGATCCTTTTCCTGGAGGATGTGGGTGGGATGACGTGGTGACACCTTCCCCATGTGTGAACTTTCTACTGAAATTGGGTGACAAGAGCGGCTGCTTTCTGTAGTGGCAACTCACATTACAGCCAAAGAAATGTCTTTTTTGAGTCACACCAAAGTTTCACGTAGATCAGTGTCCTGTCTTTGGCAATGGCCAAAAGCTGATGCCTAGGGAAGAGGATAAGAACAGAGCAAATGTATAGTGGTTGTTCCCTACAGTACTCGTCCGACCAGCAGTGATTTCCTGCTGAGGGATTCATTAAACTAGAGATGATGCCTTTACATTTGATTGTCCTTTTAGAGACTTCAGTCAGTTCTAGTGGGCAGTTTTCCTAGCCCCTGTTTGTCCTAAGGCTAAATTCCCACCACCTCAATTTAGAGATGCTTCGAAAAATGTTAGGCTGTAATGGACCCATTGGAAATCACTTCAGTGTTGAATGCAACAGATTCCTTTGGTTAGCCATCTAGGTGCTGGCAACATTGATAGTGAAGACCCAGTTCTTTCAGTTTTACACCATTCCAGTGAATGGTACAAAACCATTTGCTCAAGATATCAAAACCCAAGAGGGGTTGCCAAAAATTTGACCTATGGAATGAGTGGTTCAGTGTCCTCTCATGAAAAAGACATGAGAAATAATTTTCTGCATCTTTTATTTCAAAACAATAGTCTTATCTCCATTTCAATTAGTGTGTGGTTTATKAACAGTGAAAATAAGTCCCTCTGCATATTCAAAACATTCCTCTCTTCTGCATCCTGAAAAGCAATCAATAGGCTCATAGCAATATTGGCACTTAGCAGAAGTTAACCACAACTAAGAGTGAGGTTAACACGGCAAACCCACTTGCTCAGGAAGTTCTTGAGACAAATCTGAAACACAGTGTTCCTGTCTGGCAGCAGAGAACAAATTAAGCATTTTTCTTAGCTCTTAAAATGCATTTAAATGCCAGCATTCTCATGGGGAAAATTGGTTTCTGAAAAGAATGTGCATCAAAATTATCTTTGTACCCACTTCCCTAGAAAAGAGTTGATTGTTCTTTATTTTCATAACCTCTGTGCCAAGTATCCCAAATATAAGGAAATACTGAGTTCTGCATCTTACTTGCAGCAGCGGTTTCCTTCAGGCAGCCTCTTCTGCAGAAAATTGATGCCAGTTCCCCTTGCAGTATGTTTGCATGGGGCACTGCCCCCAAGTGCAGCCCTGACTCTGAGGCGCAGCATCTATAGACCTTGTTAATTCTAGTGCCACCAGAGCTCAACAGAGGTTGAGGTSTTGTTCTTCAGGCTGTTATACAGCAGAAGGAAAGAGAGGAACCCTGCCAAGAAGTGCCCMCAGGCAGAGAAAGGAAAGACATACAACAGCCAGGCACCAGAGACTGCTGAGAAATGACCATGATGGGGTGAGGGTTTTTCAAAGGTGGGTGCCTGTGGAGGTAATCTAGATGATTACCTGGAAGTATAAATGCAAAGGGAATTAGTTAAATCTCATCTCCATCTATCTGCATGGGTGTTCTCATTCAAAGTGAAGATGACTCAGTTGACGTTATTAAGCTAGTTTCACTTCACAATTTTCATGAATTCCAGTGAATTTTTCTGAGTCCCAATGTGGACAGGCCATGGTACAACTCCGTTTTCCAAGGTGGGGCTAGAGGAAGGAAGGACAGAAGGAAGTGGAGTCATTCTGCTTAGACAGGGTCAGAAACGAGAGAGCTGAGTGCCTTGTTAAAGACATGAGGTTTGAGCAGATACCAGCCCTTCACAGAAATTTGTCACAAGCAGAAGGTCTATTTGGGAGAAACCAAGGCAATGTCAAAGGCTGAAGGATGATAGAGGCTGAGAGTGGTCACCTAGGGAAGGTCTGAAAGGTGAAAAGAGAAGCTTCTGATGAGGTGGAGCCAGTGGGTGCTACAAAGCAAGAGGGCAAAAATAGAGAGTTAAGAAAATAGAGTAATGCTCTGAAAGGAGTGGGTGCAAAAGCAGACAAATCTGGAAAGGAGGAGGACTGTGAAATGATGCGAGAAGAAACAACAGATTTTAGACAGGCTGCGTCATATCCAGACGAGGGAGCAAGTGAAAGATGATATCCAGGAAAAGAACTGAGGGGACTTAGAGGAAGATGGTATTGACCTGTGAGACACAGAGAGCAGTGCTAAAGCAGATATAAATATCGCAGTCAAGCAGACCAACGAGGGAGCAGTCCACGGCAAAGGCGAGATCCATTTCAGTAAATATGAGACATAGACCACAGCTGCAGGGCARATCAAGGGAAAAGAGGAAAGATGCCAGGTAATCAAATGGGCGCCAGTGTGGAGGTGAGAGTTGGCGAGGCTGTGGTTGGGAGGTAATGATGTAAGGGAAAGTTAAAGTCCAAGGGAGGTCATCCAAGACTTATCATGGGACAGCAATGATGGGGCAGGAAGAAGAGTTGGATGAAGTGGTGATGATGGGAAGAGGGTGAGTAAGAGCAGGGAGTGCTGGAATTAGTAATAATGAGAAGAAAAGCCCAGCAGCTTCTCTCCACTTCCTCTCCCTGGAATAGAGGACTGGACCTAGTTGCTAAGAAAGGTGTGGGAGAGAAAAGGAAGGAGTAAGAGGGCCATAAGGATGAAGAAWTGGTGAGATGATATCTGAGGATGAGGGATGAAAGGTAAAAAGGGAGGAAATATGACTAGGTAAAGGAAAATTGAGGGAGGACAAAGCAACAGTGCTGGAGAGGACAGAGAGGTGGGTGCAGTTGGAAAAGACCTTTTGAAAAGACTACTTGGACTCCAGGCTGCTTGCAATTCCTAACAGAAAGGGAGAGAAATGCAGGTCCCTGAGATTCAGAGGTGYCTCCTGCAGCCGCAGCATGTTCAAACCATCACTAGCTCTTCCTCTGCCAGGCTAAGCTCCATTTCCCTTTGTGGCACCTCGATCCCAACAGTCAATAATTCACACTCCCAGGCCAGGTGTCTCAAAAAAAAGTACCTTGTCTCTGAAGCAGAGGAAGAACTTCATCAATGCAAAGCTGAAGGATAAAACACCCTGAATGACACAAATACCGCAGAAGAGCTTTGCCAGGGCRGCCCTATGCTGTATTTCCAAACTGGTGCTTCAAGTATTTAGAGCCATCATACGTTGGAAAAATCTTTCTCCTGAGGCAGCAGCAGCAGAGCTGTGCCCCTCAGARCGTGGTGGTCTCATGTTCAGCAAAGCATCCTCCTTGTTCCTGGGTCATGGGCAGAGCTGGAGCGCGTTGGTAGCATCTTCCAGCCCCATCCGGCAGCCCCAGCTGTGCCCGGGGGGCACGCTGCCCTCCGAGCTGCCCCCCATGAGATCAACTGGGCAATGCTGTGCCACTTTGGGGCCATCCGTCTGAGCCTATGGGTCCGATGGAGATGCTAATTGCACGTTCAGGGAAACCTTCTTTGGGCGACGACTCGTAAGAGCCAAATATCAGCAGCGCCTGCTGCCGAGCACTGTAGCAGAAATATCCAGCTCTTGTAGGGTGGCAGCCAGGGCTTGGGGCGGGGATCTGCCCTTCCTCATGGCCCTGGTGACAGGCAGACCATTCATGAAGAAATCAGGCACAACCYTCCAATGTTTTGGGGGTCGTCTTGTGCAACAGCAGTATTGTTTCCAGTCTCCAGGCTGACATGAAGATTTAGGCAATCGGGTTGCTTGGCAGGAGGGCTCTTTCTGAAGAGGAAAGGGAAGCGCAAACATCTCAGTGCTGCAGGAGACTTGCTTGAAATGTGTGAGGAACTGGGGGGCTCTGGCTAAGTCCCGTAAGCAAAATGAGCAGGAGGGAGGAGGCCTTGGCCAGGATCCCCCTTTAAAGCTAGCRTTAAATACCTTGCGCTGTGCATGGGTCAGAGTGTTTAATAGGTCTGAGTGATAATTTGTCTTTATGCTCATCGTGTAGCATTTTGTAAAGCTCTTTGGGAAACCTTGACTTGAAAATATGTATAACATCAATTTTTGTGGRGGAGGGGAAATCATATTTTTGGGAAGAGCTCTTGACCTCAAAAAAGTTCATTTGTTCTTCTTGTCTATCTAATTAATGAAAAGTCATGTCTGGTCAACACTTTTGCAATTATCTGTTTAAGATCTGCAACCACAAATAACTCCAAATATTTTAAGTCTTTGTGAATCACCCTAAAGGTTGAAAATCTTTTATCTTTCTTCCAAATGTCAGTAGATACACCCACAGTTAATTCCAGGTATTAAATACCACAGGTTCAAAGTCTCCTAACTGCAGATCACCATCTGCACTTTACCATGTTTTCGGGGTACTGGTACTGAGGGATAACGTGACCTCARCGATGTGACTGGCAGCAAATTCATGGGGTCACGCTGTGTAGCAACTGGAAGAATTAGTCTTGACTAGTGAGATGCCTCTCTGCCTTGTAGCTGACAAAATCAAACACTAGTCTGAAATTCATTGCACTGGGTGCCTGCCAGAAAATGCAATGCAATGCAGTTTATTTGAATTCCAAGTGTTCTGAGTAGGGCTGAAGCTGGAGTAAACAATATCCCTAAAAAAACACTGTGAGAGCAAAGCAGTTGCAGTCATTAAGGAAAAAGTAACCCCAAGCCATTGATCAATCTTAATTTTTTTCTTGCCAAATAGAGACATAACAATAGCCTGCTTTTTTAGCAGAAGGACCTCAGAGAAGGAATATACTCTCTTCTGTRAAAAACAGAGTTGCCTTCTCACTCCCAAACTTCCAGGAACATGAGTTTCTTGGAGGTGCCTGTCGGGAGCGGGCTGATGCTTGCTCCCTGGTGGGAGAGAGGGGAGTGTGAGGGAAGATGAGCTTGGATAAATCTCTAAATCAGCAGCGTTTATATGGGTCCAGCAGACATTTATTAGAGTTGGGAGTTGAATCCTCAGAGGCTCTTATCTTCACGAAGCACGCCTGCTCCTCTCACAATCCCTGCAAGTGCTGAGCCTGGTGACAGCCCTTTCCTCGCAGGACCAGAGYGCCCTSTCCCCAGCCCTGTCCCCATTCCTGTCCCCGTCCCTGGGCTAGCAGCGCAGGAGCTTCCCTGCAATTGCCCCTCTGAGCTGCTGGCCATGGTGTCACCAGGCAAAGAGGAGCAATGAGTAAGGGCAGCCCCTCCTGTGTCCTCAATGCTCCCCATCTCTGGCAGAGTGCTGTAGGAGTTAAGGGGYGGAGGGTGAAAACGGGGGGCTAGAAGTCCTAAACTCTTCATCATGTAGCCAGGCTGTGCTGCAGGGCCCATCCACGCAGCTCAGATGCCCTCTACCCCTTGGAGYGATGATGGAAATCAGCTTATTTTGGCAAAGCAGCGTAAGTCAGGGGTTCATTCAGATCCCCAAGCTCTGCTCCGCTTGAGGCTTTTCTCCAGTGCAGTGTCTCAACATTACCACCAGCTGCAATGTGGAGAAACAAAAGCCATACAGGAACTGCAGCTTTGAAACTCCAGGTGCCTCTCCAGTTCAGTGATCTTCTGTTGTGGGGGGCTTACTGCAAGGCGATGAGGTATTTTTTTCTGTTCTAGCAGCAGCCACGATTGTGTTTAATTTGGAATAACCCATGGTAAGAGTGGCCAAGCTGACACACCTTTTGTTAGACTGCTGCTTGCCAAGCTGAAGTTTTCAGGACTCAATACTTCTTTGTGCYGACTGTGAGCTTTAGCAGTTGAAATGGTCTTGAACCTGGTCAGCCAAGGTTTCTTCTCTCATGGAGCCTATCATTGAAGTTCATGTCAGTTAGTCTTTCTCCTGATAGTCCCCAGGGTGTGAACACTGATGTCCAGGCATCACACTGGCAGAGGTCCCATACTTCTGGGGACTGTGAGCTTCTGGCAGTCAACAGCACMCAGGTTTGACAAGCTTCAGGGCTTGCTTCATTTACCCACCTTGCTTTTCACTGAGTTGTCAGACCCAGAGCTGGGCTCAGATTTTGTGGCACCATGCCAGAGCACAGGGAACTTGTTCTCATGGCTTTAAATGTAAATTTTGCAGACTTTCATAAGCAGAACTTGTATTCTGCTAYTTTGTTGCTGACTAGTTGCAGTGCTGAAAGGTGTCTGGTGAAGCAGCAAAGGCTATGACTCTATGTGGCTGAATTACATCAACTCAGTCTTGCCAAGAGATGAGGAATGGGGAATCATGCCATCGTATTCTTACACTCACTGCTCTGACGAAATCACATTGTAGAGTAACAGTGCTATTTCCATATCCATAAACACTCAAAGGAAAACATTCATTTGCTCTAGAAGCTGATGCTGTTTAATGGAGAGGAGAAGCGATCTCTTACTGCCACCCACTCATCATGTCAGATAATTAGTCTTTATATAGGCAGATTACTGGAAAGAGAAGATGGAGAATCAGGATTTGGAGGTGGATGCTACCATTGTAGCAATAACTGAGACACTCCTCCTGAGGCAGACTGGTAAAAAAGTGAGAAAAATGACCAAATGAATGAATCTTAGAATAAATAGACTAATATAACTAACATTTGGAGGCAGCAGGCTGGGGTGCCGTTCCTTCCCAAGACTGCAGCCCCACAAACCCCCAGCTCCCAGCGCACTCTCAGTGTAAAACCATTGGCCTAAATGAAGCCATGGTGCTTTGCAACTGCTCTGCTCRTGCTGCTCTGCTTCATGCGGTCGGCTCAGCCTTCACCAAAGCCCTCCTGGCTGGGTGGCCTGACCAGCTGTCTCAACAGCCATTTTCACAGGGTATGCTCTCTGGACCAAGGCGCGCTTGCACGGCATGTGCAGGCAGAACAGTGTCTGCTCAGGGAAGAAGGTGACAGCTCATGTCGTGGCATTTGGTGCCACAGGGCTGGAAACCAAACTGCCTTGCCTTGGCTTTGTGGGAAGGAGGAGTTATTAAAATGGAGCACAACAGAAGTAGTGCCAGGCATTTTGCCCCTAAAAGTCAAAACATCGGCATTTCTGTGAGGAGGATGGCATGGAAAAGATACAGTTTCAGACATAAACGACTCAAGAAGCAAGGAACGCCAGCTCTACAGCTGCCTGAAAAACCTTAGTTGCTCCTTGTTTGTGTGCCGTGCAGGCACTCGTTAATGACATAATCTCCTCGCCTTTCATTTTTGTTTAAATGAGTCTACCAGATGGGCACACAAGAATTCAGACTGCATTGACATTCATCTGGTAATTTCATTTAACTCTAACTTAAACAACTTTTCAATTTCTTCTGACAGTTTTTTTTTTAACCTTTACCTAGAAGCTGAATTGGGTAAATACCCCAAATAGCTTCATGAACATGAGCCTGAATCATTTTATTATTAAAACAGTGGAAATCTTTATTTTGGTTTCAGTGGGGGGTTATCAAAGCATATAAACAGAAGTAATTAACAAATTCAGTAAAGAAACTGTTTGCAAGCAAGTGATCGCCAGAAGAAGAGGCAAAATTCAGCAAATAAGTTATTGACTACTAGTGATTTGTCCATAACAAGTACATATTCTACCTTGTCTTCTTTTTAAAAAATGAACATTTATGTGATTCAGCTATTTGTGCTTCTACCAGCCTGTGCATATGCTCACGCTGAAACAGGACAATCTGCGGGGAAGAGGGGCGGTTACCAGGTGCTCGTAGGAGTTTTACATGGCTGGAAGGCATTTCCTGGCTGTCTTTCAGCCTCTTCTGTTAGTGGCCTTCAACAGAATTGTACACTTCAAGTCAAAAGCATTACATGATTAACATGCTTAAAACTGTTTCTGTTCATCTTGAAGTAAAAGAGATGCTTAGGCTTATATGTATAAATAATCCTTGCACTTTGTGCAGATTTAATGTTAAACAGATGCAAAATGTTTACAGGACAGGGTCTCAAATAATTTAAACAAAGTTGTGCTGAGCAATGATCACCGTTAGAATAAGTGGTCAGAAACTCCCTTAGCAGTGTTTAGTGCAGCATTCCTACTTTCTTGCACATAAATAAAGCAAATATCACCGGGATTAGTGAAAGGCTGTTATGTTTTCACTTGCATCCAAAGCTGTGACTGCAGCTTGTGTGGAAGCTAGCGCTCTCTTAGCCACCCGCCACAGCATCCGTTCAACTGCTGGGTGCTGAACCACGCCTGAATCGCAGCCCATGCTGCCACATCGATACCCGTGCTCACGCTGGGGCCRAATGCTGCTTGCTTATGTCCAAGTGAGCTGCAGACAGCGCTCTGGATTGCAGAGGAGAGAAACTCTCTGTACAGAACCCTTGAGGTTGCCTATAAGTATCTGGGCAATTTGGCTTACTAAAATTCTTCTTTTACATGCCACTGTCTGTCTGTCTCTTCTATTTATAAACCTGCCTCTACAAACTGGTGGGATTACCGTTTCTACCCCAGAGTGCAGCTGTCTTTCCTTTGCGTTAACGACAAACGTTCTAAAAGTCAAGAGTGAATAAGTTTGTTTGCCAAATGCAACACCCGCACCCCCACCCCCCCCCCCCCCGCGAGCCGGCGGAGCGAGCTCCTGACGAGCGGGCAGCTCTGGCTCAGCGTGGGCAGGGACCCGGGTGACGGCGGCCCAACCCCCTCGCGTACAAAAGCAGCCCCCAGGGAGCGCGAGCGATCAGGAGCGATCACGACGGGCAAACAGGGCGTGGCGCACGAGCAGGGCGTGGCGCACGAGCAGGGCGTGGCGCACGAGCAGGGCGTGGCGCGGCAGGTTGCGCGGGCAGTTCGTGCAGGGCGGGCGCCGTCCCCCTCCCGGCTTTAGAGGTAACTTAACCAGCGGTCATCGCCCTCCCAGAAGAGGCCCCAGCGATGGTTCCCACCCGGCCGAAAGCCGTGGCCAGGAGGCGTGTGGCGACCCAGCCGCAGCCCCCACACAAGCACGCAGCTGTCCGGGTCTGCGGCTGCAGGGAGCGCCTGGGCCTGTCACTGGTGCCGGAGGGCAGCGGGGACAGCACCTGTGCGCGGTGTGACCGGGGGGATGGKCTGCTCAGCCTGGGGGCAGAGCTGAAGGAGGGAGTGGAAAGGTTAAGGAGCATTAGGGGGTGTGAGAGGGAGATAGATTGGTGGAGCCACACGCTSCCATCCCRGAGGCAAAGGCAGCAGGTGGAGGCTCCACAAGMAGCAGAGGATCCCCTTCCCTCTTGCCAGCAGGCAGAAGGAGGGGACCAAAGAGACTGGGGGGGGGAGAATGGAAACGGGTCCCTGCTCGGGACACCAAGCAAATCCCCTCCCMGCCTCCCTCACCTTCCCGGTTGCCCTTACACAACAGATATGGGCTCTGGGACTTGAGGGCCAGGCAAATGAGGATGCAGATGAAGGTCCATCCAGGGGGGTACCTAGGTTGAGTTGGTCAGCCCCACGCATTATGACTGCCTCTGTTAAGAAAAAAAGGAGGGTAATTGTCATAGGTGATTCCCTTCTGAGGGGAACAGAGGGCCCGATCTGCCGACCGGACCTGTCCCACAGGGAAGTCTGTTCCTCCCTGAGGCCCGGGTTAGGGACATTACTAGGAGACTCCCTGGTCTGGTGCGGCCCTCTGACTATTACCTGCTGTTGGTTATGCAGGTTGGCAGTSATGAGSTTGCGGAGAGAAGTCCCAAAGTGATCAAAAGGGACTTAAGGGCACTGGGCAGGTTGGTTGCAGGATCAGGAGCACAGAGAGTGTTCTCCTCAATCCCTTCRGTGGCAGGGAATAATGTAAGAAACAGGAAAATACACCTGATTAACACATGGCTCAGAGGCTGGTGCCATCGGTGGAATTTCGGCTTTTTTGATCATGGGGAGGCTTACACGGCACCGGGCCTGCTGGCAAAGGATGGAGTTCAGCTGTCTCAAAGGGGGAAAAGGATTCTAGCCCATGAGTTGGCGGGGCTCATCGAGAGGGCTTTAAACTAGGTTCAAAGGGGGAAGGGGGTAAAGCCAGGCTCGCTAGAGATGAGCCTAGGGGTGGCATGCCGATGTCGGGGGTGAGGTCRATAGCCCAGCTCAAGTGCATCTACACCAATGCACACAGCATGGGCAGCAAACAGGAGGAGCTGGAAGCCATTGTGTGGCAGGATAGCTATGACTTAGTCACCATTACAGAAACATGGTGGGATGACTCTCGTGACTGGAGTGCTGCGATGGATGGCTATAAGCTCTTCGGAAGGGATAGGCGAGGAAGGAGAGGCGGTGGGGTGGCTCTGTATGTTAGGGGGTGTTTCGATTGTACAGAGCTCGACGACTGTGATGATCGGGTCAAGTGCTTATGGGTAAGGATGAGGAGGAAGGTCAACAARGCAGATATCCTGCTGGGAGTCTGTTATAGACCACTCAACCAGGATGAAGAGGCAAATGAAGCATTCTACAAGCGGCTGGCAGAAGTCTCACGATCCCTAGCCCTTGTCCTTGTGGGGGACTTCAACTTACCCGATGTCTGCTGGAAATACAACACGGAAGAGAGAAAACAGTGTAGGAGGTTCCTGGAGTGTGTGGAAGATAGCTTCCTGACGCATCTGGTAAGTGAGCCTACCAGAGGAGGTGCCTCGCTTGACCTGCTGTTTACCAACAGAGAAGGACTGGTGGGAGATGTGGTGGTCGGAGGCCGTCTTGGGCTTAGTGACCATGAAATGATAGAATTCTCGATTCTTGGTGAAGTAAGGAGGGYGGTCAGCAAAACTACTACCATGGACTTCCAGAGGGCAGACTTTGGCCTGTTCAGGACACTGGTTGAGAGAGTCCCTTGGGAGGCAGTCCTGAAGGGCAAAGGRGCCCAGGAAGGCTGGAATTTCTTCAGGGAGGAAGTCTTAAAGGCGCAGGAGCAGACTGTCCCCATGTGCCGCAAGAAGAGCTGGCGGGGAAGACAACCAGCCTGGCTGAACAGGGACCTTCTGCTGGGACTCAGGGAAAAACAAGAGTCTACTGCTGCTGGAAGAAGGGGTGGGTGACTCAAGAAGAGTACAGTGATCTCGTTAGGTCATGCAGAGAGAAAGTTAGAATGGCAAGAGCCCAGCTAGAACTCARTCTGGCCACTGTCATAAGAGACAACAAAAAATGTTTTTACAACTATATTAACGACAAAAAGAGAGCCAAGGAGAATCTCCATCCGCTACTGGATGCCGGGGGGAACATTGCCACCAAGGATGAGGAAAAGCCTGAGGTACTTAATGCCTTCTTTGCCTCAGTCTTTAATAGTCAGACCGGTGATCCTCAGGATATTCAGCCCCCTGAGCTGGAAGACGGGGACGGAGAGCAGAATACACCCCCCATAATCAAAGAGGAAGCAGTTAACACCTGCTATGCCACCTGGAAGCTCACAAGTCTATGGGGCCGGATGGGATCCACCCGAGAGTGCTGAGGGAGCTGGCGGAGGAGCTTGCCAAGCCRCTCTCCATCATTTATCAGAGGTCCTCGTTAACAGGGGAGGTCCTGGGTGACTGGAGGTTTGCCARCGTGACGCCCATCTACAAGAAGGGCCGGAGGGAGGATTTGGGGAACTACAGGCCTGTCAGCCTGACCTCRGTGCCAGGGAAGATCACGGAGCAGTTCATCTTGAGGGTGCTCACAAGGCAGGTGCAGGATAACCAGGGGGTCGGGCCCAGCCAGCACAGGTTCATGAAGGGCAGGTCCTGCTTGACCAACCTGATCTCCTTCTATGAGCAGGTGACCCGCCTAGTGGATGAGGGGAAGGCTGTGGATGTGGTCTGCCTGGACTTTGGTAAAGCCTTTGACACTGTCTCCCACAG
>JASVER010000016.1:3740291-3969884 GCA_030449065.1 Oceanodroma leucorhoa
GAAGGACATTGAGGTGCTGGAGTGTGTCCAGAGAAGGGCGACGAAGCTGGTGAAGGGTCTGGAGCACAGGTCTTATGAGGAGCGGCTGAGGGGGCTGGGGTTGTTTAGCCTGGAGAAGAGGAGGCTGAGGGGAGACCTTATCGCTCTCTACAACTACCTGAAAGGTTGTAGCAAGGTGGGTGTTGGTCTCTTCTCCCAAGTAACTAGCGATAGGACAAGAGGAAATGGCTCAAGTTGCACCAGGGGAGGTTTAGATTGGATATTAGGAAAAATTTCTTCACCAAAAGTGTAGTCAAGCATTGGAACAGGCTGCCCAGGGAAGTGGTGGAGTCACCATCCCTGAGGGTATTTAAAAGACATGTAGATGTGGCGCTTCAGGACATGGTTTAGTGGGCATGGTGGTGTTGGGTCAACGGTTGGACTTGATGATCTTAGAGGTCCTTTCCAACCTTAATGATTCTATGATTCTAAGCTGTTTCATTAGCTGGTATAATTAGCAGAGCTCAAAAGAGGATGAAAGGAATCATAGAATCATAGAATCATAGAATCATTAAGGTTGGAAAAGACCTCTAAGATCATCGAGTCCAACCATCAACCCAGTACAAATGCCCAAGGAGATGAGACAAGGAGCTGTGCTAGATTGTGCCAGCTGAGGACCTGCTCCAATGAGTTTTTTAGAAATCCAGAAAGCAAGCTGCTGGTGTGCTGCACCTTCTCTGCTTGGGGATTCTCCAGYGTACAGTGATTTTTTTGTCTGGCCTCATGTGGCTCGAAAGAGAAGCATTTGCATAAACAAGAGAGAAAGTATCAGCAATCCCACATATCTCTTGTCTTGGTTTGGAATATAATTTAATCTTAGATGTTACACTAATATCAGCTGGGCTAATTACAGAAAATGCCTTTCCTGAAAAAAAACCAAATTCCACATTACCATAGGAACAAGTCCATACTCATTGAAACATGGCATCTTGGTTGATTCCCGAGTTATCCACATTCTTGAAGGAATTCTGCCTTTTAAATGAAAAACCTCTAAGGCTTCACAGCACGTGCAGGTGAGCAGGGTGGGTAGTTTCACCCAGGCAGATGGCTGCACTCCTGCATATTCAATCCTCTGTCTCCCCTGGATGCACCTGCACTGGGTGAGCTGTGAAGAAACAACTGAGGGAAACATAAAACCTTTTAGATTTGTGAACTCTGCAATGATTCACCCTTTCCRATACACCTATATACCATTTTTTCTCCAGCTGGAAATTGCAGTGTTTTGCCCTTTTCAGAGCTATTATTTAAAAAGCAGTGAGCGGGCTTSAGCCTGCTGAGTGATGTCAGCTCCCATGGAGGGTCCCCTGTGTTGCCTCTGCCACCCATGACCAGCCTCGGGGGATGGGGGGGCATGTGGGTGCTGGAGGGGCACGCTGAGGCTGTGCCTTCTGCCTTGCCAGGTAATATTTGCTCCACAGAGCAGGCTCAGATGTGTCAGGGACTTCTGGCACAGCTACATTGTCCAGTATCTACATCCACTGAATCATAGAATCATAGAGTAGTTTGGGTTGGAAGGGACCTTTAAAGGCCATCTAGTCCAACCCCCCTGCCTTGGGCAGGGACATCTTCAACTAGATCAGGTTGCTCAGAGCCCCGTCCAACCTGACCTTGAATGTTTCCAGGGATGGGGCATCTACCACCTCTCTGGGCAMCCTGTTCCAGTGTTTCACCACCCTCACTGTGAAAAATTTCTTCCTTATATCTAGTCTAAATCTACCCTCTTTTAGTTTAAAACCATTAAAAGTGAGTAGATAGMCCTGTCATCTAGAAACTTCTTCTTTTTAATATGCTGCTTTGTTTTTAAAAGTCTCTTCCAGGCTGTAGCCGTCAGGTTCTGGGAGGAAATATTCCAGGAGTAGTGAAAGACAGTCTTCTGGASACCTCTACAGCTAAGGGCTGGGACCGGCTTTCCTTGCTTGTCACAGCGTGCCTATGCCGTCATGTAGTTTGGCTCCCTGCTTCAGTTCTGGGCTACGGTCCCCACCTTGCACATGGCTGCTTGAATCTCAGCCTGCTCCCAGGSTCCCAGCTGGGGTGCAGTGATCACCTTGCTCTGAAACAAAACCCAGGTGCAGTTATGCAGGGGGCTGCCCCATACCCAGTATGGATGAGCGGGCGCCAGGTTTGGCTCCCTGTGCTCCACAGAGCCCTCCAACACCATCCCCACTGTGGCATCACCAAGGTATGCAGCCCACAGCATTTTGCTATAAAAATCCCATTCAGCTCACCAGTTAATACTGTCTTCGCCTCATTTTGGACACTGCAAACTGAAGAAAACKCACACCTGTAACACCTGGGGCTCAAAAGAGACTGCCTGCCCRCTGTAAGCAACCGGGACACCGCCAGTGTGCTCCTGTGGGCAGGGGGGCTGACCAGCGRGCGGGGCCAGAGTCCCTGGAGCAGGTACATCCAGCAGCAGAGGTGTAGCCTGAGATTTCGGAGCCGGCTCTGTGCCGGTCCCCCATGTGCTCAGCCACAGGGCTGTGCAGCAGCATGCCAGGACGGGTGTCTGGGCAGAAGCAGGTGCGGAGCTGACACCTGCCAGATTCCTGTGCGAAGTCTGCCCATGTTATTTGCCTTTCCTTGAATTGTGCTTTTGCTTGTTTGGTCTGTTTGGGTTTTTTTTGCCAGGAAATGCGGTGTTTATTTTTCCCAGTGCCTGCAGAAGGTCTTATATTTTATCTCTCCCTCCATAGCAGGCAAGAACTGTAATGCACCCCTTTTTTTCTTCTTTTATTTTTTTGGCTTAGTTTCTGCAGCAGAAGACCCATTATTGATTGTTGTGAAAATATGGGTCTCCTTCAGCGGTGCAGCAAAATATAGATGGGGAGAGTGGAGGGAATCAGAGGAGACTGACTGAGAAGTCCAAGACTGGACTGAAGCAAAACCCCCAACCAGATGTGAGGTAGAAGTACAGAAAGAACGAAAGAAGGAAAGACWCTGTGTAGAATTCCTGTACAGTCATTCATATTCCAGCTGCAAGGTGGTGGGGGTCCCCCCGGGTCTCCCCGCTCCTGCAGCAGGAGAACCAATAGTTACAGCTCCGTGACTGACGTGCTGCTGCCAGGCAGCTGCTGAGGGTGCAGCACCCGTGGGCTGGGGGAAAGGAGGTCAAACCCAGCGAAGGCAGGGCTGTGCGGGCAGGACCACCGTGTCGGAGTGCTCCCCGAGGAGAGACTTGGGCAGGACACGGTGCCCACGCCATCACCTACACCGAGGCCTGAGTCCAGCCTCATGCGCAGCCCCGTGTAACTTCTCGATTGCTTGGGCAGGAGCTCAGGTGCAGGTGGGAGGGATGGGCACCCAACCTGAGCATAGGAGAAAGATGGTGGGCAAGCCCTGCCTGCCTGTGCTCGCCCGGGGCTGAATACCCACCCCGGCTGGGAGGGCGCAGTGCCACAGGGGACGGGACAAAAGGGAGCACGGTGCGCGTGTAACACGCGTGGGCCAGCTGGAACTCCCCTGGGTGCGACGTTTTCTAAAGGAGCCAGGTGAGCGCACGCAAGGGCGGGGACCTACAGCCGGGGCGGGCGGGTGTGCCGGGGCCCGGGCAGGGCCGGGGCGGGCAGCGGGGGCCGGGGCCGGGGCGGCGGGGCGCCGCGGGGGGCGGAGGGCCGGCGCCCGCCTCCGCGGGGCCGCCCCGCTGCATTCTCCCGGCAGCCCGGGAGGAGGAGACGGCGGGGCGCGCAGGAAGCAGCGGGGCAGCCCCGCGGAGACGGACGCCGGGCGGGCGGCAGCTCCGCGCCCCGCCGCTCCCGCCGCCCGCGACCCCCGGCCCCATGGCGGGGCCCGCCGCCCCCCGCGCCCCGCCGCGGCCCTGGACCGCCCTGCTGCTCCTCGCCGCTCTGCTGCCCGCCGCCGCACCAGGTAGGCAGCCGCCCGGCCTCGGGCCAGGCACCGCGGTGGCATCGCGGGGGGACACCCCGCCCGAGCCGTGCCGAGCCGAGCCCGGCCGGGCCGTGCCGGGCCGAGCCGCCTCCCGTGTCCCGGAGCCGCGGCAGAGGCACCTGCCGCTGCTCCGTGTTTGCGGCGGGCTCTCCGCCGGGGCGGGCGGCCCGGCCGCTACAGCGCTGCCCTCCCGTAGGCTGGGGAGGGAGATCCGGGGGGACCCCCACCGGACCCTCCGCTGCAGCTCGGCTGCGCTTGGGGCAGCTCCAGGGCGCGGGGCTGCAGCCCGCAAGGATGCTCCCGGCCAAACGTGAGCTGAGGGCAACGGAGGGCTCCTTCCCGCTTGCCTTTAGCCCGTGTGTGCCTTATTCCCGCTGGCGCCGGGTGCCGGTCCTTCCGTCCCGTCCGGGGTCGGCTGAAGAGCCCCGCTCACTCGGGGGTTGACAGCGGGCGGCCCCCGCGCTGAGCATCTCTCTGGAAAGTCAGGCGAGATCCCTCTTTTCTTTATTCCCGCCGCCGGAGCCCTGTGGATCGGACCCTGGATCAGCCTGGGCGAGGCTGGGGCTGCGGTCAGGATTCCCCGGGCTCTCAGCCTCTGGTTTAAACTGCTCTGGAGGTGGGGTCGTGGTGTGGGGTGGCAGATCTTCCCTGTCTTTTCCCTCGTGGAAGCGATGTACATTAACTGCAGCTCCCGCGGCACCGTCTGCACCGCGGGCAATGCTGAGTCCCGGATCTGTCTCAGCTTGTGCCCACAAGGTCTTTGCAGCAGAGCACGGCTAGAGGCAGGGTATGGACGGATATACAGAGGCATTCCAGCACCAGATTTTAACTGCTGGGGTTACAGTGGCCAGGGCAGTATGGGAATACCTGCTCCCTGGCTCTGCACGCAGTGGCTGCCCCTTCTCCAGCCYGATGCTATAACTGCAGAGGAGCCAGGCAAGGATGGTAGCATCTCACCCGCCCAGCAGCTCAGGGCTGGGCAGGACCTAATGTCATCCGTAGCTCCTGGTGCGTTTTAGTGTGCAGCTAAACAAACTGGAAAGATCTGTTTAACCTGGAACAAGTAAAAGATCTTCAAGCCTGGTTTGAAGACCCTGTGCATCCCTCTCCCTGTGGGCTGCAGAAAGTGTGTGGCTCGCAGGGTGCAGAGTTGCAGAGTAGCGGCAGAGTGCGTTTGCGGGAGGCTGAGTGCAGAGCAGCTTTGCTGGCAGGTGCCCTTGTAGCCACTGCTGTCTCTCCATGACGTGCTGTGCCCATCCGGGTTAAGCCTGGGATCCCTCTCCTGGAAGTGGATTTGTAGTAGCGCTGCTGTGTGGCAGTGGGAAATGGAGAGGGAACCGGATCTGCTGTCCCTGGGGTGCCTGCTAGCAAGCGAGAGGAGAAGGAGGGAGGGGAGCAGGGGAGTTTGTGTGCTGATAGCATAGGCAACATCCATGGGAAATGTCATAGCCTCTGAGGAAAAGTGTTAGCTGTTGAGCACAGGCAGGCTTTTGCTTTTCTGACTRTGTAATGTCTAAAGTGATTCTAGGAGAGTCTGAAACTTTATGGATGTTACATCCAAAATTTTCAGTACAGTCTTTCTTCGTTCACAGTCCCACACCAATGTGCTGTAAAACCAAGCCAATTTCTGAACAAACCCAAATGTCTTGGCATAGTACTGTGCAGAGTGCTACGTCCTTCCCGGCTACGGACCTTTGGAGCACACCAAAACCTGCCTGAGTGGGAACACTGCATTGTTAACCCCCAGAGGGGCTGTAGAGGACTCGGTTGTGGGCTGCACGTGTGCTTCTTGGCCCTGGTGGTGTGCTGGCCATGCTGAGTGGGCACCACTTTCCTTCTCCAGTCTAGAAAGTGGTTTATAAGCGACTAAACCCAGACCGTGCCCTGAAGAAGTGCAGCCTCAGGCAGGAGGGCTAGTGGGTGCTGGAGTCCTTTCTCAGGGGTTAAAAGCTATCGCTGAGTGCCTTTGTTGCCCTTGGCCCTGCTTTCTCATCTTCTAGCCATGTTTGAAATGGTCCCTTCCCGTTCTCCTTTCCTCACCCTTCCAGCGTGTGCTCTGTCTAGGTGACCTGTCCCAAACTCACTCTGCACTTTGGAGCCTTTGCCTGAGTGCTGGGTCTGGGAGGTGGGGAAGCTGCCTTGGCTCAGCGGAGCGGCTCCAACAGACGAAGTGAAAGAGCCCTTCAGTTTTTGTCCATGGAAAGAAAGAAAAGATTTTTCCCCAGCAAGGGTCTGGCATTGGGCTGGTGCTGCCATTGACTTTGCTTCTACAAGCATGGGGCCTGTGCCCGGGATTGCTATGTGCAGTCTCTCGAGCCAAGGAAGCGTAAGAGAAGGGCGTTGTGCTGGAGCCAGCTTAGGGGCAGATCCCATTTGTGTTTTGCCAAGAGAGATTTTTGTTGCTTGCTGCCAGATCCTGCGTGTGGAAGGATGTAGAGCACATATCGACAGCGGAAAGCAGTCCTGTAGAAACCCTCCTCGGTTGCTTTTATACAAACAATATTCAAGCACCACCTGTGGCCAGTGGGAGAAATTTGAGAGGAAAGTTAAGAAGAGGCTGAGCTCAGAACAAGACCTTTGCTGACAGCAGMACTCTCATTTTCCCTCCTTGTCTAGACTATGTGACATAAACAGAAAGCAGAAGGATCTCCAAGGGAATTTTCCACTTCATTTAGCTCTAAGGAATGTATCTTCTCAGTTATTTAGGACAATCCTGTAATGGTCTTAACTGTATAGCCCTGTACCAGCCTCTGGGTGTGTCAGAGGTATGAAAGCCCTTGTGCTGTCCAAGTCTGTAATTCCAGCTCTTCAGACAGCACATGGACCGAGGTTGGCTGGACATGTGGTTAAGAAGATACTTTCAGAAGCTGAGCTGTACAGAAAGAAAATAGAGGGGGGCTGAGTAGATCATGGAGCAAAAGAAAGACATGGCATTCTTTCTCTCTGCCCRCAGAGGGAATGGGATCTTGTCCGTATGCTGCAGTGCATTGAGTGAGCATTCATATGCCCAAAAAGTATAGCTCCCTCCTCAGACATAGTCAGTGCTCAAGTGACATGGACATTTCTTATGTAGGACACTGAAATGGTAAATGTGGCTTCTGAGTCTCAAGATAACTGAGRCTGGACTTCATGTCTGCTGCAAGTTGTCTGTAGCCGTCTGCAGGTGGACCATTATCTTCAGATCAATAAAGCAAAGCAGTATTTTCACCAGGCTCAGTTTCTGGTGCTCTTCTAAGATCCATGATTTCTCCAGCTGGCAGTGGTGTCTCTGTGTCACCCAGCTCTCTCCATCACTGGGGAGGAGCTCAGGTGTGTGGCTAGGGTGGCATCAGGATGTGCTGGCATCAGGCAGTGGATCTCTTAAATTTACACTGCTGCAGTTCAGGTATATCCAGGACTGGAACCTTTTCGTGACTAAAGACCTCCAGAGTGAGCCTGTGTTTGGTAGCCTGAGTGTGATCCCAAATATTCAAAAACCTGCAGCAAAACCAGCATCTTTTTTTTTTTCCTAGTTTTGACATGTCAGGATCCACTTATCTTGTTTAACTTGAGTTACCTGTCTTCATAAATTAGTATTCCTTAACTCCCCCCTCACCTGCCCAAGCAAACCATTCATAACTAGRTGCATGTGTGTATCACGGGAACGTTTACTGCTTGTTGCGTGTGTGATTTCTGCTCAGGGGGAGGAGGGAGCATGGATGTGTAGTTATGCCTCCCGTAGACCGCGAACGCACTAAGCAGGTGAAGTGGTCACTTGTCCAGAGGGAATGGCGTAGACATTGATGTGCCTTCCCCTCGGAAGCTCCGTGCTGCTGTTTTCCCCCCGAAGCTGCAGGCGTACTGCGCTCTGGCGCAGCCTTGAGAGGGCAGTCCCRGCCCTGCAGGCTCTGCGCTGGTGCCTCAGGCAGGTGCCAGCGCTCCCTGTTGTGCTTTTCTCCCCACCGAATCGCCACKTGTCTTTTCTCTTTTACAGCCCCGTAAAGCAGCAACGATTTCACTGGTGTGTTGCACTACAGGATTGCTTTTATTCCTTTGAGTGCAGCTGAAATTTTATTTGCTTGGCACTGTGAGTGTTTTCGTTATTCCCCAAGATGAGAGATCGCTTCACCTCTGCAGTCCGTGCCCCTGCCCGGCATGGGAGAGAGGGATGAACCGCTGGGTTGTGAGGCAGTGAAATCTAGAGGGGAGCAGCGGATCTTGAAGCTGGAGAGGTCCTTTCCCTCTGGCTCATGAGGAGCCCAAGTATTTTGCTTCCATGTGGGCTGAGGACTTGCATTTTGGCTATGTTTGCACTGACACCATAGCCTCTGAGGAGTGGTGTGGCTTACATTTTCAGGGCAATAGAGGAGTGATGGGTCTCTTGAAGAAATGGGAGGTCATCTGGAAGATCCTTCGCTGTGCGTGATCCAGTATGAAACCTTTGAAATCACGTTTACATTTTCTTTTATGTGTTTGCTATACTGCTGCTTATTCTGCTGTGCTGTTGGCTGCAAAACCTATAGTCTGTGTTGAATGTTCACAGGCTGCAGTGCCAAAATAAGCACTGCCAAGATCAAGACAGTGGCTTAAAAAGCACAAGATTTAGAARATAAGAACTGCTGAGATCTTTTGCTTTGCTATCTGTGCTCTTGAGTCTCCAGGACACACATTTCTAAGCTTTCCTCCACACCCTGGATGTTTAGGGATTTAGAGGGATGGTATGGTTTAGTCTGCATCTCCACTGCCTGCCTCTTACCAAAGGAGCATTTAGACCAGCGAGGGCATTTTGCACTGACTCTGTACCTGGCTAGRTGGACTCCTGATGCTCTGATCCCAGCTCTTGCATTTATTCTAAGTTGCGGGCACCAGCAGCATTTGCCTCCAGCACCTCCTTAGTTGGATTCATTTCCTTTGGGGACATACAAGCACCTGGAAAGTGTCAGGTTTCTCTGGTTCCTCTTTAAACTTTAGACAAGCTTGTAATGAAAAGGAGCTTTTTCTACAGTGGACCACATGGTTGAGTGCTTAACTACTATACTGGTAGCAGAATTAACAAGAGCAACATCGAACAGTGTTTACACGGTGGCTCCTTCATTGCATGGTCTTGGCTTGCCTGGGGAGATGGGAGGTGGTGCTGACAGCTCATGTGCCTCTGGTCCCCAGCAAGACCTGTGCAGGCTGCTGAGCTCCCTCCGCCTCCTTCGTCCTGGAGGGTATCCTGGTACCCACSTCTCTCCAGACCTCTCATCCCATGTCCTGCCCTCCTAAGGCACGCGGCTTCTGAGTTTCTGACACATGTAGCTCTGCAGACACCAATTCCTCCTCCCCGGTTCCCCAGGACTGCTTTCTGGGATGTAATGTAAGGTCTTCTCTCCTCCTCTGCCCCTCAGAGTTYCTGCAAATGTATGTTCAAGCTTCAGCATGTTTTGTGCTGTTCACAGCATTTTCAGGATGGTTAAAATCTGTGTAGGTTGTATCATATGTTTCCCGAGCAGCGGTGTCATCAAACTCGTAACCCCTGGTCTGCCGTTAGCTCTTCATAAATTGCATCTGCACTGTGGGACATGGGAGCTCGTCCCGTGTGCATGCCCTGGCTGTGTCACACCCCGTGCTGTGGTAAGAGCTGACCGCGCTTCAGTGCCTCTGAAATCGGTCTGCGTGTGTGGCTCTATTTTGGTGTAGGTGCTTGCATTTGGCAGAATTGGTCTATATAAACAGCTCCAAGGAGTGRAGAAGCGAGGAAAGGTGGAAGAAGGACCCAAGTCATGTAGAAATTGTGTGCTCTGAGCAGAGAGCTTCTCCTAAACAAAGGGAATATTGTTAGTTACATCAGCTGAAATACTGAAATCGTGTTGTAAGGAAGGCAGYCCAAGCTTCTTTTTGGAAGAAAACCTAAAAGGTACATCCAGATTTAACTATGTACGTATTAGAAAGCGGTCTGGAGAAGTGTGTGTTTTAAATCACCCCTCTTTAGTGAGTAACTTGATCATCAAATCAGCTCTTCATTAAACAGAGCAAATTACCCTTTGAGGACTGTGGAGTGTGTTCATATTTCATTGTTCCAGCGCAGCTATTTCACTGTTACTCAGTCATCAAGTCCTCTTGGGCATCTTGCAATGGTCCCGGTTCCAGCAAATCTTTCCGACTGTTGTATTCTTCTGGCGTTAAACTGATTGTTTTTCCACTGGAGGAGTCGGTCATTCTTAATATATACATCTGCTGTAAAATAAGAGGCAACTCTTCAAATGGTTATTTGTCATCATGTTTACTGTAGAGTTGGCTGCAATATTTTGGCTGAAACTTTTTTTGGGGAAGAAGCACAGAACTGCTGGAGCTGGAATGTTAGTTTTTCCTTGTCTCTAAAAAGAAGACAAAAATAAGAGAAATGGAAGTCAACATAAYTTGTTGTGGTACTCTGTAATGAAGTGCTTTATCCCTCCTCTCAGAGTGGCATCCTTGGAAGGGCGTACACGGTGGGAAGGGGTTTAGCTGGTAATAGACAACAACTCCTGAGGTTGCCTTGAAACTCCTGCAGCAGAAAGCAGCAGATGTGACTGGCAAACCATGCTGCCATGGCTAGCGGCTCACGACATCCAGCGCCCAGCCCAAGCCCTGCCACCCRCCTGGCCAGCCCTTGCAGAGCCCCGGGTGCTCCCGCTGCCAAGGGAGGGGAGCGTGGGAGCAGCGCACCATGCCCACCCCTGCCGCCCCTCCGGCAGCGTCAGAAGCAGCGAGCCCTGGGGGTTTGCCCGCTGGTCCCTGCTCTCCTGCAGCAGAAGTAGCCAGGCCTTGTGTTTTCAGCCTCGGGAAGCCAGCATTTAGTTTTGCCTGTGCTGCTGAGTTCCTTGGGCCAGAGCATCGCAGCATGCAGGCTGCGGCCAGATAGATGGAGGGCTGGATTTAGATGCTGTTGTTGCTGCTGGGTAGTGGCAGCAGGTAGTGCCACGTCTTGCCTCACGTGGCAGCCCCGCTGAAATACCTAACAGCGTCAGAATCCGGCCCTGCATGAACAGTTGAGCTGCACTTTTGCATAGTCTGGATGCCTTTCCCTTTCATCACCTTTTGAAGCCATGCCGAGTTTGGTGACATAATTGTGTGGTCTTTAGCATCGGATCCTTTGCAGATGGCCCCGCAGCTCACGCACRGAGAGGCTGTAGCAGTGTGAAGCTGACAGCAGTCCAGGGACTTGGCAGAAGGCTTGCCACCCTTTGCAGGAGTGGGTGCTCTGGGTTATGTGTTCTCAGCCTTACCGTCTGTGTCAGCAGAGCTGCGCGTCGGCTTCTTTCCTCCCTGTGCTATCGGTTTGACGTTTTTGGTCTCCCAAAGTAAATGTATTATAAACAATTTAAGAGCGAATGGCAGTGATGGAAAGGCTCCATCTGGCTCGGCTGGACTGAGACTTCAGCCTGATTTCAGGTTGCATGTATTTTTAATATATGTATTTGGTAAGTGTCTGAGGTCTTATTACTGGGGAGATGGGCTGGGGATCACAAGACCTGGTTTCATTCATAGGTCTGAGACAAACTKTCAGAGTGACATCTCACCTTTCCTGGGCTCCATTGGCCCTGTTTTAAAAATGAGTTGAATGCTTTTTCCACGCTGTGGTGCCGGAGAACTGCCCAACCTAAGCCGCTGTTCTCTTCTACTTGAAACTTCCCAAACAAGAAGTAATGACTGAAATCTTTTGTGAGGCGCTCAGAAGTATCTCTGCAGGGTTTTATCAAACCTCAGTAAGAGACTGTTGGGGTTTTGTACTGTCATCGCACATAGCATCCCTGCAAAGCAGTGAGCTGACTATCCCCTGACATGGAGAGGGGTGCATGGGCTCAAGTTCCCCTCCGCGACTCAGGACACAGGTTCTGATGTTGTCCCTGCTGTAGACTCCCTCTTGTCTGTTGTGTATTGGGCTGTGATTTGTGATACGCTTACACACATGCTTATCTGCTCTGTGTAGTGGTACTCCCTGAAATCACTGGACACAGCTGAAAGAAGTACATGCATAGTATTTTGCTGGATTGCCTGCAAACCAATGTGGCTTGGTGTCTGCCTTTCCAATCTGGGGATGTTAATCTAACTGCACCACGGAGAGATGCGTGAGGATAAATTCAGCTTGGTGATCAGGTCACGTTTCTCTGGTGAAAGAGACTGTGAGCACAGGCTTGGAGAGCCTGAAAATGTACAGTATCCCAGCTTTCCATTTATTCCAGTCAGTAAACTTCAGAGTCTACTTGGGACTGTTTAGAAACTGATTTTTAATTCCTGCTTTTTATTGACTTCTGTGTTCCTTAACTTGTTTGTTTTGCGACTGAAATGATTTACTATCGATGTAGATACTTGCTATGTTGCAGGATCTTAGGGCAGCTTTGGTGACACTGGAGCCCTACTCCCGAGTCTTGGGTCCAAAGCTGTATGTACGCAGGGGACAGGGGAAGAGCTGCACTCAGAGTGCGTGGCTGTAAAGACCTGAATATCTTTTCCTACCATGATGACCCACCAAGAAGGTCCTGAATGGCATCCATCCCTTGAAGTGTCTGGTCCTTGCAGACACAGAATAAATTGCTCCCTTCCCAAAGAAACAAAGCCAACAGAAAATGAAATTAAACATAAAAATAAACTCTTCTGTGATGGCACAGCAACAGTATTGAAAACCTAGAAAGTCTAAACCTTAAACAGCAATATTAGCAAGCCAAATTTTCTTGTTAGATGTGTATAGTAATGTACTTTTTTGTYTGCAATGTGATGATTGCTGTGCCAGGGTGCTGAGTTCCTGTTCTTCACTGTTAATGGCTACCATACTTCAAGCTGGTCCTCCGAGAACCTGAGTGCATGCTTAAATCGGTGTCAGGAGACCTACTGCTCAGCAGGCACCGCGTGCGTCTTCATGAAAGCGCTTCCCAGTCAGGGTCAGAGCTGTTGGGTTTCAGTTGCTGAGTGCAAGGTAATACCTGTTTATTGCCACGAGATGTCTCAGACCATACGTGCTCCTCAGCTGCCCTCCCAGCAGTTCAATCCCTAGTGCAGGACATGCCATGCCCTTGGAAGTGCTGATTGCTGAGGGCCAGGCACCTCSGCAAGCACACTCACTTTCCTCTGCAAAAACAGCTGTTTAAATTACCCTCGGGGAGGGATGATGAGTGGTATGGGACGTTGTGGGGTTCTGGTCATGTTTGGTACCATGCTGTTGCAGGTCAGGCTGGAAACCTGCAGCTGATAATGTGACATGGGAATGGGAATGAGTGTGAAACCTTGGAGGGGTGGAAATAGATTTCAGACCACCACTTTAGTAAAGTTAAAAGAGAAATGGCTTTGTATTGGCTTAAGTCTTTCCTTGTGGTGGTGACAAGCCAGCTGTCCCATGTTGCGCTAGCACAGGGCAGTCGTAGCTATGCAGGAAGGCTGGTGTGGGCACGACTGTTCCTGCAGAGCAGTGCAGTGGGAGCATGTTTGGGAGAGGGTGGTTTCCACACTCCCAGTTGGGAATGGAGGGAAGGAACCATCCATGTGTGTGTCAGCGGAGGGGAGGGAGAAGGAAATACAAGAGAAAACAAGTTTTTTTTTTTTCTAGCACCAGCAGGGAGGGAGGAAGGATGTCAGCCCAGTGACATCCAGAGAGAGCTGAAGTGAGAGCTCAAATAATTGATGGACCTCAGGGTCTGGTGGGGCTAAGCATCAGAGAAGCTGATGAGTTAGTATGAACGTTTCTGAAAGAAGGTGGTGTGCCTGAAGAGAGGGGGGATTATTTTTAGCATGTTCCCACCATTCAACCTGTTGCTTTCCTTGGGAAGAAGCAAGTTTTTTCTTAAGACCGGAGCCTTGCAGAACAAGCTGCTAATAATTGCAGTAAAGGTGGCAGAAACAGACCCTATGAATCCAAACGTAAGAGCCTCCATAAAAGTAGCCATAGGGTTTGTAATATTTTTGGCAATGAGAAAGGATCCATTTGGCTTTTTCAGCAAGAGGGGCCTCCTGCAAATATGTATTTTAAGCTGCTTGTGCTGTATAAATATATTTAAAAAAAAACCCAACGACTTTTGTTATGGTTACAAGCAGTCCCTGTAAAAAACGAGAAGGCAAATATGAAACTTTGAAATGTCTGTAGGAGCTTTTGAGTAATTTGGGGCCTCTTTGTATGGAAGGAAATCACTGTGTTTCAGGAAGCTTTGCTGCTTTAACAAAATGGTAGCAGATGGCCAACTCAGAAGACAGTAGCAAGTTGCTTAAGCTACTTGTAAAGCTTAGKTTTTTTGCCTTGCTAGTAGTGGCCAGCCGTGGTTTGAGGGGTCTAAGCTGGGGCTTTGTCTCTGCTGTCACTGCAGGGCTGCTTCCCCAGCCTTGGCCACGCAGAACATCCAGATCCAGGCTGCCCATAACTCTGCTGAGTAACATCTCCTTGCATGCCATGCAGGTCTAGCTGAAGCCCTGTGACAGCAGAAGATGTTGCTGTCACAGAAGTAAGGGTTGGTTTTCAGCAGGGGCTTGTTATAAGGATTGGTCAGCGTTGGTGACGGGATGTTCAGAGCTCACAAGCAAAGTGGGCAGTGCTGGATGGGTGTTTTGGTGTTTGAAAGCTTCGTTCTTCTGACCTGCGCCAGTGCCAGCTTGGTGTCAGAGGGTCACGTAGCAGCAGTCACTCCACTCCTCTTTCCAAATCTCCCACTTTGGGTGTTCAAACAACAATACATGAATAACACAAAATAGGAGTCCATGCACATTTGTAATGTATGGCTCCAGCAGGCTGCTAGCTGTGGCATGTTAAAGACTCTGGAAGTCTACCATGGTCCTTACTAAGACTTGCTCTCCTGATGTTTGCAGAGGCTTTGTTGACTTGAAGCGTTGATTTGCTTCCCCAAATGTCCCTCTTGCTGTATATCCCACCGGTCAGGGATGCTCTGTGCTGCATGGGGAGAAGCTGCAAGTTTTGCACCTCAACATTGGAGGCCAAACCATCAGTTGCTTTGTAGATATTTGTATTTTCAGTTCTAGATATCCCTGGGCTAGGGATATCTAGATGGCAAGGAAGAAACGAAGGAAGATGGCATGGATTCTCTTTTACAAACCTGCAGAGCTGTGAGTGCATCTATTTGATATGTTCAGCTGCTTTTCAAGGGTATTGATTGGGTAAAATCTTTCCTGACCATCCCAGCTAGTAGTTGACAGACCATGCTGTGTAAACTGATGTGGTGATTGCAAGTGGCTGCTGCCATTTGCCTCAGTTGTGTCTGCTCAGCTATGATGGGACTAGTTATAGGGTAATGTGTAATACAGGCCAGGGCTTTGCATGAAGACATAGCTTTGAATATGACTGCAGAGGTTTGCCTTTTGAAAATTAAATGAAGAAGGAAGGTCATTTATCAGTAATGAAGATCTGTGCCTGTGCATTTCTTATCTGAGCCCAACCTAGTGCAGAGCTCCTAAGAATAGCAATAATACTATTCTGGCCATTTGCTTGGCATGCGTTTCAGCTAGTATCTATGAGTTTTTGCACTTTGGGAGACTTGGAGTGTGTGCTGCCAGCTTCCCTTTCCAGGGTACAAAGCTACGTATGTACTTTTTGAAAGATTTTTTACAATAAATAATGTGGAATAAAGTTATTTAGATGAATCAGGGCTGGTGTTATTTCAAGACATGAATTGGGAACAGTTTTGTATTACAGGTAGATAAATAATGTTTCAGTGTTTTTTGTTTGCATTTTTCATGAAGAGGAAGAAGCAAAGACTGTTATTTTTAGGATGTACTTTTTCCAATCCCTGTGAAGAAACTTAATCTCTGAGTGCTGCTAATGAAAGAGCACTAACCTTGAGCCAGTGTTTTGTTCTTAGCAAGTCTATACCTTGGGAAACTCTCAAACTTTTCTGATTTATGAAAGGTTTGCAATGTGAAATAAAAATGGAGATTTTTAACTTTTTTCCCCCTTCAATGCATGATGAAACTTGAATTCCTACTCTCTGACTTTGTGAGTCTGAGGCATTTTTGGCAGTTTCTAGTGGAAAGTTGAACGTGCACTTCAACCAGAGGTGGAATGGAAAGACTTCACATAAACATGTGAATCTCCAGTAGATTAAAAGATCTGTGCTACTTTACAGGGTAAGGGAGCAGGTTTAGATATATTGAGGTAGTTTCGGAGAGAGGTGTAAACCAACCCTCCCACATGCAAGTAATCCAGAGCCCTTAAGGAGGATGATTTGGTGAAGTCTGTGATATGCATAAAGGAATGAACCAGAAGCAGAGCCACACCATCCACATTGCTGACACTTTGGATCCAAAGCTAATCTTTGCTTCAGAAATGTCTCACTGACCCTCTTTTTCCTTTTTTTTTTGTGTGTGTGTGCAAATCACAGTTTTCTGGGGTTTTCAAAATCCCAGGTATCTAAAGAACAGTTGAAGCCACGAGTTTTTGGCTAGTTGTGGCTTGGTTAACACTTTTCTCTGTTTCCACAAATGACTGATGTAATCCATTTCCTCGGTGTTAAAGTGCCCAAGATGAATGGTTTTTTCAGAGGTTCTGTAGAGTGGGGATGTAAAGGTGAAGGTGGCTGGGAGTTGTCAGTTCCCCCCCACAACCCGACACCCCAAACCAATACAGAGAAGGTTAGCATTTGTCTCTTGCTTTGAGGATCTGCCATAAAATGTCCCAACAGCCAAGAGCTGAGCAAGGTTTGGAAGGAGATTAGGTGTTTGAATAGGAGTATTTCATTAAAAATACAATTCACATCTAAAGTGAATAATATGAACCAAGCATATAAAGCTTTGTGCTTTATGGATGTGAGTAACCACTGCTTGATGAGGTTGGAGTGAAAGCTGGTGCAGAAAGAGAACTGTGCTGCCTGCTGTGACTTTCCATAAGCCTAGTCCATATCTCCCATCAGGATAATTACGCACAATGTTTTCCTCAGCCTTTGAATAAGCAGGGCCTCATTCTTCACTTGACTGCCTCTGTAACATGCCACTGATTTTAATGAGATTGCACTAACGTGAAAGCAGAGCAATGGAGTGAAGATTTAGGTTCATAAGAAGTAATCCAGGTGCACAGCATAAAGATGCTGCCACGGTTTAGTTAGCCTCCTAATGAGCAGTGCAATTTTAGTAGGTGTGTTTTCCTCCCTGGAGATCTATGGCCATACCTGCAGGAAGCAGGACAGAGGTTGGCTCACAGGAGCACATGCTCTGGCTCTGACTTGTGTCCCCTGCCAACCCACTTCAAAGCTAGCTCAGGCCTCTGGGATGCAGGGAGGGGAGCAGCGGTGGAGGGGATGCATGACAGCCTAGAAACAATACTCTCTCTTCTTTTACTACCTCACCTGTGGGCATCCTTTGAGGCCCACCTAGAGGGGAATAGGCTGGCTCACCCGCAAGCCATCTGTACGGGGGTGAGAATAAATGTGGGTAGGCTGCAATGCAGTGACTCCCAGACCCAGGTCCCGTGTCCAGACTGGGCAGAGCGGCATCATGCGAGCTCCGTGCTGGTGTCAGTGCTGGAGACAAGGGCATCCGTGGGCTTGTGATCCTGCACAGATGGGTCACCCTTCCTGTCTAGCCATACCTGTCTGGGCAAATCTCTAAAGAAAGCTCTTCCTCGATGACAGCTTCACAGAATATGAGAAAGCCACTGAGATTAAGTCAGTCAGCAATTTTTTTGTCTTATTCCATGTTTTTATGAAACCATCAGAAATTTCAGATAAACGGAGCGATGCTAGCAGATGATGTCATTTCTTCCTACTGCTATGGTGGATTTGACCATGTGAATTTGTACCAGGGGTCAATTCTTTCTCATAGAAACACATGTAGACATTATGGCTCAGAAGTGGCAGCTCTCAGCGTGGGGGTCAGTATATTTTACAAGAGGGATAATATCCATCCTGCTGCAAGCTTTGTCTTATCTTCATGCTACCTTCTGCTGTTGTCATGGACAAAATTGCCAAGTTGTTAGAGGAGAATGAGAGTGTTGCTGCTCATCACGGGTTGTGCAGCCAAAATCCTGCCTGGGCTCCAAGGGGCACTTCCAGTAGCCCCATGTCCCTGGCAGCCTTTGAACTGTTTGGGGGACAAGCAGCAGACTGGGGCAGCGGAGGGCAGAGGGGAGCCCTGCTTTCCAGGAGCTTGCAGTGGAAGGGCCCGTTGAACCCCATGGGTTTGCCCTGGGCACCAGTGACAGATGGATCCTGCCCATGCAGGCAGATATGCTCATGTATGTGTGCCCTTGGGTCTGCCCTGAGGAGCTGTGGAGTCGCTCAGGGGGATCCTGCTGCCTCGGGATCCCCCCCTCTCAGGGGATCGTTTCTTCTCCTACCTTCTTCTCCTGCAGTCAGAGAGAGCAATGTGAAGTGGGCTTAAAGCCACTTTCTCTCCACTAAGGGAAGTATTACCTCCTGTGATACCAATGGGCTGCTTTAACATCAATTAAACTGTGCATCCGGGGCCAATGCAGTTAAAGGCCCCAGGCTTTGTAGAGGCGGCTGTGAGAAGTGCGTGAGGATGRTGCACGCATGCAGGTGGAAGTCAGGCGTGACCCAGGAGAGACGTGGCTTCCAAGTATTCAGCACTGTGTGGCGAATTTCTCTTCTGTGGTGTCCACCTCTTCTCTTTGACGGACAGTGTATTTTCAATGCCTGATTTGACAGCAAGCTATGCATAAAAAAGCAGTATGAGTCAGGTGACCCCGATTTTGAAGAGGAGACTAACCAAAATTGTAGGTCTGTTAGYTTTGTGGCAATGTTATGTTTACTTTCGTGACATGGTTTTGAGGTACTGTATGCTTCAGAGTGTCAGAAACACAGAAATTACTTCACTTTTGCGTAAATAAAGAATGCGAATATGAAAACAAGAACAAATCGGAGGTGAAAATAATGTGGAGACTACAGTCATGAACACAGTGTGGAAAGACACAAGCTTTGAAGGGGTGCATTTTGTTCCAGACAATGTCTTGCCATGGCATGAGTTGCTTGGTGTGGGTTCACATGCTGATTTTCTCAGGTGGGTTTCCTTCCCGTCACTGAACTTCTGACTAGGGCTAGAGAACAGCCTATACAAGGATTATCTAGAGGAAAACAAGCTCAGTTAACTTTATCCTGTGCTTTTGTCATGTTTGTGATTGCAGTCAGATTAAATTCAGACTTYACCACTTAAAGTGCCCTTAGGCTCTGATTTATCTCAGAAACAGGGCTTGAGATGTTGTAAGTTGATATTTGTGCTATTTCTGCAATTGCATATCCACTGAAGCCAAGGAATGTGAGTTTCCTGCCCAGTAGGRAGGGTCTGAGCGTCACGGGAGGCGCCAGCTGAGACAGCTGGGAGTCCTGCGGGGCGATGCAGTGTCAGCCCTGCGGAACCTCAGGTGCATCTTGGGGAGAAGCACTAATATTTGCTCCTCCCTGAGGTCAAGGGACTGAAGGGATGTGCGTGGAGGAATCGGTTGGGATCAATGGCTTTATCAGGCCTGTTGACAGCTCATGCTATTCCTCTTTGTCGTATGGATGATGTAAAAGAAATAGGTTAGCTTTGCTATAAACTTGTTTTTCTGTTAAATCCGTGAGTCCCCCTTCTTGCAAACCAAATTTCCAGTGACAGACATGATAAAGGAGAGGTTTCCACTGAAGCCAGGGAGCTTTGGGCCAAACCTGGAGTACCACAGAGGGTCAGTCCCTCCCTACCCCCTTCCATTTTTAAGCCCCGAAAAGGTTAGACYTAAAGTCAGTAAACAAAGATTAAAAGATTACCTGCATATACATTTGAAATGCTCAAATATTATAGATTTGACATTTATTTGTTATCAAAAGCTTAAAGGCTGTAAACCTAATTCTGCTGATGGTGCCACCTAATCCAGCTGTGCTCTCATCCTGTGATTGTTTGCTGGACTCTCGAGGAACAGCTGGAGTCAGAGTTGTGGCTCTGTCCTGCATGGGAAGACAAATCCTTTCGTTGTCAGCTGTTTTGGCAGTACCTCTGGCCGGTACAGTTGAGCCACGTCAAAGAGAACAATACACCAGAAATAAAATTGTTTTGGCCAGATGAAGAACTTCAAATACTTCAAATGTAAGCAAGCTAATAATATCAGGACCTTGAAAGATGCATTGAAGAGAATCCCAAAGGAAAATTAGAAAGGGCAGTTCTAGCAAGAAAAACAGAGTAATACCAGCGTGAGTTAGTATTAGACAGCCAGGTGGAGGAGATGTATCTAGACAAAGGGATAGTTTGAGTGGCAGGCTTAAAAGCCACTTTCCAATGCTGCTTTTGAAGTAGCTGGTTTTAAAAACACTTCCGAAAAGGGTCTGCCAAATGTTCAGCTTTTCCCATTTTTTGTTTATTAGGGAGTGGAGAATAATTAAAGTTTTATGACATACAAAGTACATTCTTCACTAAATGTCGCTCCATTTTCTCTTAGCAATTRAAGATTTTGTTGTAGAAGGGTTACAGCTCTACGTACCGTACCTGATTTTACAGTCTATGCTATATCCATTCATCTCCATCTCACGGCCTTATGCTTGGAAGTTTTCAGGGGGCCTGGTGCTGGAATGAGTTTCATGTTTTATTCTCCCAGAAGTGGCTGCTGAGTCGAACACTGGGCTGTAGTTCTCCAGAAACTGAAACAGTGGCCTGATGTAAACCATGTGTTTCAGAGCCTGGGCCATGTGCTTTGTGTGGGTGGCAGCAGGGAGCCCCGGGGTCTGGAGCCGTGCAGCCAGGGGAGCTCGCAGCCCTCCTGCTCAATTCTCCTGGGCTTTTGGGGTGGGGTTTTTGTCATCTCGATGGACCTGAAGGAGCAATGACTTAATGCCTCTCCCTCTCCCTCGAGTGGGAGTAGGTTTCAAAATAAGCTGGAGGCAGAGGGTGCTACCAAAGTTTCCGCTGGGGGTGCACCAAAGAGCTTTGGATAAAGTCTTGAATCAAAGAACTCAAATGCATGTGGTGAGGGGTATTTTTAAGTGCTTGTGAGACAAATGTCAAGTGTCCAAATTACGGTCATAAGTGAAAAATACATGCTGTAATGACACAATTACGTAAAATAAAGCAAAGGGGCTTTTCTTAAGGCATAGCTCTCCACAGCATCTCTTGAGAAGAGTGTGGAAAGGGTAAGCTGGAAAATACAAGCTTTCCTTTTTTAAAAATTATAACARTGATGAATCTGTGAGCTGTATGGCTCAGAACGGATGGCTTTTGCTGTTACTGCTCTRGACCCAGTTGGAGAAACTGTCTTCATGAATTTTTTGTTGCTTGGTTTATGCATGCAGCAAAGCACAACTTACTGAGTCTCAGTTCTGCCCTGCCGACTGTCATGTTTTTACCCCTTGTCATGCTGGCTGTTTGTGAGATGTTATCAATGCCTTTTGTAGTTGTCATTCTGCAGGTAACCCGAGGTGAACTTTAACCCATCACTGTGTTTCTGTGCTTGGTACATGGTTGTTTTTGTCTGGGAGTCTTGGCTGACAAGCCCTTCCCAAGGGATCTGCTCCGGATGGCCACACAGATACAAATGAAGCTTTCCCATCTCCTGCAATGACAGTTCAAGCCAACCAGTCAGACTGACAAGGCAGCAGGTTTAGAGGGCAGCTCTGTCCTCATGGCRAGTGACAAGAGGAGGAAATCCTGCCAAGGAATGTGCAAACGAGATACCTGTGGTCTCTGCCTCACGTGTGGTTGCAGTGACTGTGCACTTCATTGCTTTGATGTTGGTGTTCTTTGTAGTGCCCGGACCTGCCTGATGAGCAACATTTCTTCTTGCAGTTCAAAGTTTTTGGCTGTATAAATACACTAGCAGAGTTAGATGAGCAACATCATGATTGGGAGCAAGATACCAAGGGCACAGTCTTCAAGGAGAACAGACAATTAAAACCCAACAAATCAATGGAAAGGAGTGACACCTCTGTCACCGCGTGTAAGTCAGTTCCAGGTCCCTGTAGGGCATAGTATGGATAAGCAATCTGACACCTCCTGTGCTTGTCCCTTGGGATCCAGCTTGGTTCTGCTAGCTCAGAGAGGCGCTAGTTGTTAATCATGAGATAATCATGTTCAGCTTGAGATACAGACCATCTTCGGTAAGCCTGGAAAGCTATAATCTTTAAGCAGAGAATTTCCAGAGGAAAAAGGGCAAATCTCCCAAAAAATTACCAAGAAAGAAATGAAGAGGCTTAGAGTCACCAATAGCAGATATGGTAAAGGGCATAATTAAATAATTTGTATTTAACTACCCCCGTACAACACAAAGGAGAGGACCAACTGTTTAAGTGGAAAATGGTGTTTTTGGAACYGATGAGAAAACTTAGGATTTTATACAACGCATAGGGTGTCTGTGGAACTTATTGTTGGTAGATAATATGGAATCAAAACACAAGAAGTTGAAAAAGAAGGATATTTTTGTAACTTCCTGGATACATTACATTGCCTAGGAGATCTAAGGAATAGGATGTTTTGTATAGAGTAGAAGACTGCCGGTAACTCCTGAGAAAATGTGTGGATTCAATAGCAAGTGCTCTTTGCAAAGATTTTGCCAGTGCTCCTTGTGGGAACTCCAGCATCCATTTGGCATTACGTTTTCAGAGACAGCCCATAGTGCCTTAGTCCCTGGGTGCTGTGATGTTTCTCCTTTCTTCTAGCTCCGAGGTCATGTTTCCTAGACCTCTTACTGTGTTTATAACTCTCCTCTTGACTTTCCTCAGTGGGCCTGTATCTTTCTTAAAACATGGTGACTGGCTATGGGACACAGTTCTTACAGCAGTGAGTTTTCACTGCACAGTGGAGTAGAATAATCGCCAACTGATCCAGCCAGAGCTATATTGATTTTTTTAGATGACATCACATTGTTATATTGGCTAATCTGTGAGCAACTGCAACCACCAGATCCTTGTCTTGAATACTGCTGCTTTGCGTGATATTCTCCATTTGATGTTTACTCCTTTGTGGTGTCTTTTTTTGATTTTTCCAATGTGTGTTGTCTGTTCTAAATTTCATCTGAGAGTCATATATCTGTGTTTTATATCCATGTATATACAGCTATAGGGAAATGTTAAGCCTGAAAGCACATGCATGTTACTAGAATGTCTTTATTATTGTATGTATATCTTATTTTTCACAAATTTTAGTGTTAAAAAGCCTTAAACTATAGAAATTCAGGAAACTCCAAGTTAAAGTTGCAGTTTTGTCCCCATGGCGGTGCTGAAGTCTGTTCCAGAGGAGCTGGGACGTCCAGTCCTTGGCCTGCATTAGAGGGAACAGCCCAGCACCATTTCTGCAGCAGAGCTCGTGGAGGCCTGTTCATGTGGTCGGTCAGTTAAGTAAAAAGTCAGTTGAGGGTAAATGTTAAATTGTTATTATGATTTATGGACCAGCTACCAGGCTCTTTCTCATGGTCTGGAATAGTATTTGGAATGATTTTTGCTGATAGATACTATCATAGTAAAAGTATGTACAGCTATCATTTTGGACGTGTCAGGAAAGGCAGGGGTGAAGCTGTTGCCTGTACAGATGCTGTGGCGTTCCACAGAGCTGTACTGCTTGCAGGTCTTCTGCCTTGTCCTCCAAGCTTCCTGATGTCGAGCCATTAGGAAAACATCTCCTTTTAGGGCACGTGTTTGACAATGGAGGCATAAAGCTTGCAGAGGAGGACACAGACTAGTTTTGACTTTGAACATGATTGCTCTGCCATGCATGGGATGAATGGAGGTAATGACCAGGGTCGGGGTGTGAGAAGGGGATCTGCGATGGAAAGTATTTTGAAATAAACTGGTTGCGGCCCCTTTGCCCTCCTGCCCCGATAGCAGAAGTGCTTCTTAATTCCCCAGCTCAGCCCGGTGGTGAGGTCGGCCACGGTCAGGGCATTCCCACACCTTTGCCAGCTGGTTTTGCCAGCTCTGTCCCTGCAAGAAGTCCCCAAAGATGATGTCACTCCAGTACCACCTTTCTTCCAATTCAGTGAAGAGGCAGGTGTTGGACGACACCCCGGATGGACGCTTGCAGACCAGGGCCATGGCTGCGGTATGCTCTCACAGCCACTTCGGGGTTGCTGGGGGTTTTTACCACCGTGGTGGTTTGGTCACTGGAGAAGCCCGGATGGAAAGTGTCCAAAGGCAGCAGGTGTGAGAGAAGAGGGTAGCCCAGGCTCGGTGGGTTCCCTTCAAAGGGTGCTGATGCAGAAGGAAACCTGTGCGTGGATGTCAACGGGAGAACGTGAAGCCTTCATTAACTCACTGTTGGTTGTTCTTAAGTTATAATACATGTATTAATCGTRTAGAAGTACGTTGTTGAGTTTGGAAAATGCCCTAGTTCTACTGTGCTTAGCATTCAGAGGGCTCTTCAAAGGGAGCCCTGGAAACTTCTGTTGATGCTGTCAATTTAAAGAATGTCCTCCGGATGCCAGGTAAAACTCCTCTACAGATGTATAATGAATTGCTTTGCTTAAATCAGACATTACCATTGGATACTGGTCCTCTGCCCAAAACTCCTGGCTGGAGCCTGGTGAATTATGGCACACTTTCCATTGTGCTTTGCAGGGACTAAAGCGTTCCAGTCCCCACTTTCTGCGCCAAGCAGAAGTGTGGGGRAATGTGCTGAGCGATTATTTTTTTTCTGCGAGAAACAAAGGATTTATGTGTCACTTGCCTTCACTGCTGTAACTGATTGGCTTGTTTCCAGAAGGAGATCTGATGCTGAGTGTATAAATTAGTGGCATTAAAAAAGTTGATCAGCCCATGTAGGGACGAAGTTGACAGTGRGTTTTAAAATGCTAGGGGACCCACCAACCCAGTAAGCCTGAGGCTGGATTTGTTCTGCCATTTCAGTCCTACTTTCTCTGGTCGTATACTTACACTTTTACACATGTTAACTGCTGCAATGCTATAGAGAGCCCCACTAGGCCTAGTGCTATGCTCTGTGCCACGGCTGGTCTGAAGTAAATCTTTGAGCCCAGAGCCTTCTGGAGCTAGAGCAGTCAGCACATCTCGGTTCAGAGGGCCACATCAGCACTGTTTGAGCTGGCTCACCGACTGCAGGAAATATCTTTGCAAAGTGAACTCTTCTCGGGATGGCCCCGATCCAGCTCTCATTGAAGCTGGTGGAATTGCTCCCATTTTCTCAACGGAGCTTGGATCAAACCATCAACTTAAAAAAAAAAATATCCAGTAATACTTTGCCAAAGTGACACAGTGCATTAATTTTTGGGTGGAAAACAAGTATCTTCCTGTGGTATTTTGTCTGTCCTCTTTCTTCTTTACTTTTCTGCTGATATGGCTTTGAGATGGCGGTATGGAGATAGGTAACAGTGAGAGTATGTGAAAGCGAGGAGCAAAGCAGCCGCCCCTGTGTGGATTGCTGGATGAGAAAGGTGGGATATTCTCTTTCCCTTGTGCCTCTCAGTTACGGTAAAATGCTGTTTTTCTCCTGTTCATGAATAACAACTGAAAGCATTGAGTTGCACAAAGGACTACAGAGCTTTAGACGCCTGGCTCTGCTAGTAAAGCTCTGCTTTCTCCTTTCTTAAATACRCTCTGTTTCGTACTCTATTTCAAATCTGGTGAAAAAATAAAATGTATCAGAATTGTCCCAACCCTTAAAGCCAATGCACAGAGTGATTTACCTGCTGGAAGATTGTAGAGCACCATGTGGAAAACAATGCCCATTGCAAGCATGAAGAGGGGGTGGGTGATCGTGTTGCAAAGTATTTTTGAAAASAATAAACTCTTTTTCCTGGCGAGGGGCTGGCCATGATACAGCCCTTGGTACATGAACAGTGCCACCTGAGCGCGGGGATTTCCCCCACTGGCTTCCCTGGTGCCTCCTGCGGGGCTGGCATCCTCAATCTTTCGGCACCCCTGGGCAGATGCCTGTCTTGGTTTCACAAGTTGCCAAACAAGGGCAATTGTAGAGGTGCCCTAGGATGTGTTTGCCATGTGTGCTTTGAACTTGAGCATCACCACTCAAGCAGTTGCATTTAGGAGAGGCCGAAGCAATAGGTTTTAGGAGTGTGGATGTTTTACAAAGAGTCTTACCTCACAAATTGAATTAATTTTAGAGTTGCCAGCTGAAGAATCAAAATGTAGTGCCTCTTTTTTTCTGTTCACTTATTCACTATCATTTTTTGCTACAAGTACAACTGGTATCTTCATGGTGGTAGGGCTCGGACACTTATGAAGGTGCATGGTATACAGGGGTGTTATATCCCAAAGAAATAGCTCAGAGATCTAGGCACCATAGCTGGCTGAGGTACTTTTCTAGCCCTGGTGGTGGGTTTTGGGAGGGATGCTGCAGGGTGTTCATGAACCGAGTTGCTCAGCTCTGAAGCTGGATTGCTCTTGCAGATTGGCAGTGGTGCAAGGTTATTACCTCAGAGGACAATTGGTTGTGCTTAGGGAGCAGTGAAGGACTTCTTAAGACAGGGATCTACTCTTTGAAGAGGGTGAATGAACTGCACAGTTTGGCACATTTTATTTAATCTTCCATACTGTTTTGTCTGGTAAAGCAGCAGTAGTCTCAAATCCAGGGTACAGAGTCAATCAGTCTCATTTGATGCTTAGAACTTAATTGAAAAAATAAAAATAATAGTAAATAATTAATAATAAAAAACAAAACAAAACAAACCAGCAAAACAAAATAAGTGAAAAATCCCATCAGTTTGCTGTTGCGGTGTAGACTATGATGATTTTTGGTCAGCTTGCCTATGAGATGATTTCATTTGCCAGCTGGCATTTTTGGCCTTTTCTAATGAAGGCAGCTGATCACTTTCTGATGAGTTCGTTACCTCTAAGCAGCTACAGCTTTGCTCTTCAAGCTGTTACTTTGCCCATGGCTGGGTCATTGTGCTTAGCCTCCCAGACTTCTGCCTGAAGTGAAAAGAGAGGTTGGTAGATGTTTATAGACTATATAAATGTTGTCTACTGACTGTGCCAAATGTGTGTCCTCTCTGCAGCAGAACACATTTTATAGGTCCAGTTTGCCAGTCCTGAAGTAATGGCACATAGAAGGAAAATGTAGAAAAGTTTTTGCTGACTAGTGAAGGCAAAAGCAAACATTTTGTACCTAGACTTGTGGTGGTAAATTGAAGTGCCTGATTTTTTGTTACCTCCTATTTCAACTACCTTTTTACATTTATATCTTAATAGGTTTCAGTTGCTTGGAATATTTTTCCCCACAGTTATAGATTGATTACTAGGGGTCAGTACTTCCCTTTTCTTTTGGAGCTATTTTGTGTTTTCCTTCGCTAGATAATTGATGAGGCCCTTTGAAGAATCTGTGTGATTTGGCAAGTGCAAGCTGCCTCCTTGTGTGGTTGTTTAGAGGATGTTTTACCCTCAGCTTAGACCTCATGCTCTGGGCTTACATAATTTGTAAAATGTCCTCCCACAGTCCTGACACGCACAGAAACTTTGGCAATACTAGTGGACGTTTCAACTGCGGAAAGTCAATACCGAGGCTTTAATCAGCCCTGCATTTTTGGGGCCAAGATACTATACACAAATTCCTGCAGCTGTAGGTAATGTTGGATTTCTACACTGAAGAGAGCACAAGGGAGTGACTCTTTCTCATTTTCCAAAACATAGAAAAGGATTTGATTTTATCTTAATTGCAGGTAGCTCTTTAGGTGAGGTCTGAAGATGTTTATCAGTTGATTCAGTTTGGCCAGAGCAGAGGTCCAGAAAACTGTTAAATCAGYTTTGGAACCAAAAGTGAAAAAAACCTTAGTGATATTTACAGGGGCAAATACTGAGGAGGTGGGGAAGAATCAACCTTTGGTTCAATCAAGCACTTGGTATCTGTTCCCAAAATTTATTAGAAAAAAAGGGGTTGGGAGTGAATGCATCTGAAGACTTATTTTTTTCATTGCTACTGATTTGGGACCTCATGCAGAGTTTGCTGAAATCCAGTTGAGTTCCTAGTATGCCAGAGTAGGTGTTAAATGGGGAACAGACAGCTGCAGTCCTGTACGCTTTCATAAAGGTCATATCTACCGACTCTGATAGGAGAAACCACAGGCACTCTAGTAGCTGTCAGCTGTGCAGCTTTCACGCTGATACAAAATTTTGTCTTAGGACCTGTTAGGGCCATCTTCCACTGAGGATTCAGGCAACCTGCCCCAGTTTAGAGCATTGCAAAAGGTAGGGAGAGATGCCTGGCAGAATCAAACTGCAGCCCAGGGAAGCAGTGGAAATGTCCCCCACCGCTCAGGGGCCCTAAAAGTGACCAGTGTCCTGGGMCATTTCTGGATGCCCATTTATCTGGGCTGGACTCAGCTGTCCTGGAAGGAGCTGTGGTATTGATGCTGGGAGTGAGCAGCAGTGCAATGTACCCATTCTGCAATGTGGGGATGTGTTATGCCAGGTAGTGAGCAAGATACTGGGGTTTCTGTTTGTGCTTGGTCCTCCTGTTGGTAAATCTACCACTTCTGCATCACTGGGAGTGCAAACTCCCAGATATAATCTGATGTGTCTTTTCTCCCTCTGGGGAGGATGAGGTTTTATTTACAGATCTCCACACCACTGTTGCTGAGATCGGTGTACTTGTATACCTAGTGGATATTTGTGCTTAAGTCAGGCAATTTTTATTGTCACATTAATCTGTTCGGAGGAGGCTGGAGGTTTTGTGCAAGGTCCTGTTGAAGGTGGATGAAGCCCAGCATCCACTGGCTACAGCTCTGTCTGCTCCTTCCCTCATTTCCACCCATGCTACTTCACTTTTAGTSTTTTCTCAGTTTCAGCACTACGTTTCTTCCCTGTCTGCATCAGATTTCCATGTGTGTTCCTATTTCCATGTCGCCTTTAATATTATTATAGTAGTTYTTTCACTGACTTTGATCTCCCCTGTTTCAACTCTTCCTCTCCACACCCCTTTTCTTGGACCTATTCCTGTCTCCCTTGGTCTAGGATTTAAATGATGCCTTGATTTTTCAAGAGGTTTTGCTTTCTTTAGCCCAGCATGGCAAAAAAAAATCCACTGCGTAGTCTCTCGAGCAGGTTCAGACCTTGTGACCTCCAGGTTCACATCCAGCACCTAGATGTGCAGTGAATGGGATCTTAGTGATGCAGGAAGGTGATGGGATGTGTCCTCATAGTGCTTGACCTGTGGTGACAGCGTCATCTAATTCTTTTTTCGTTAGCTGTRAGCTCTTCAAAACTATTGTTCCTGGGGAGTTCAGTGTCCCCACAGGAAGGGGCTACTTTTGGAATTGAACGATAGATGGGATTTATTTCTTCCTCCTCCCAGCCCTTCTCTGATGAGCGTAGCTTGTTTAGGACAATGTTTCTGTTCTTTTCTTTTTTTTTTTTTTTTTTTAAAGATGAATGAGCCTGGCCAGCAGGACTAAACTCTGGTCCTTAGGATACAGTGAGCTTTTCTTGTTGCTCAACCTCCACAGTCCCAGGATTATCCTGTCTGTGGAAATCCAGGCTATTCCTGGAGCTAAGACGAGAGGAGGAGACCAGGACAGGAGGGTGCTCAGGTGCAGGGGCTGTGACAGCAGGACTTGCTGTCCCATGGGGGACTTAAGAAGTGGGGAATGTCCTGACTGGGGAGCGCTGGCCCTGTGGTGTGGCTGAGCCCGGTGGGACAGCAGAGCCTTGCAGGTGCTGGTATGAGCCCAACTTCRCCTTCTTTCTCTGTGTGGCTGAGGTCAGGGCCTTCAGCCCTATCTCAGATCAGGCTGATGGCTCCTGGGCTGTGGGCTACAGCGGGGTGGGCAAGCTCCTTCCTCTGCTCTCTGTTTTTAATGAGAAATCCCTTTCTTGTCAAGCCTGGCAAAGACTTCACACAAAAATACAGGTTTTGATGGATCAGCAGTTACTGGCAAAGCCATTTAAACCATGCTCTGATAGCTCCATCCTGGATGCCTTCAGGTTCCTGCCGGTCAAACTGTGACAAGGAAAGATAAATAGAAACTGGAGCTATTTAGTGAAATGGCAACAATGGGCAGTAAAGTGTGGTGCTACCATGAGGAAAGTAATCGAAGCCTTAGAAAGCCCCGGTTTTAAAGTCTCAGCTGTTCCCCTGCATTCAGCATTAGGGTCGATAAACTTCTCTTTGCCTAAAGCCACATTTGTTTTAGAGTGAATACTTTCCATATGGCRCTCTGGCTGGGCTGGTTCCTTTTGTATCCTTTGTCCCTTACAACTCTCTATTTTAATTCCAGTTGGAAGCTGTGGCTTTGACTGGGGGAGCAGAGCTGATGGGCTGTGTTGTCCTTCCCGGCCACCCCAGGCCAGCGGGCTCTTGGTGCTCCGTGGCATATGGGGCCACCGAGAGGAAACCCGGTYGGTGTGCTTGCACTGCGGCCCAGCAAGCCACAGGCACCCGGGAGAGCGTGACGAGTCGAGGGGAGGTGTTACTCCCCTCCGGCCAGGGCTGGGCTGCTCAGGAGAGATGTTGAGATCTTGGGAGGTGGTGTCTACCTTCGGCATGTGGGCTACAAGGAGAGGCTGTGGGAGCAGAGCTGGCCCAGTCTCACAAACAGGAGGGTGACATCCCACAGCAGCCAACTGCTACTTGATTGGGGGCTGCAAGGAAGCCACTTCTTGGTGGTGGCAGGCCACAGGTAATGCTGGGCAGCAGCCACAAGTTGCTGTTTGGGAGGTTTGGGTTGGACATTAGGAAGATGTATCAGAAACAGTGTGGCCAGAAGGAGTAGGGAAGTGATTGTCCCCCTGTACTGGGCACTGGTGAGGCCGCATCTCGAATCCTGTGTTCAGTTTTGGGCCCCTCACTACAAGAAAGCCACTGAGGTGCTGGAGCGTGTCCAGAGAAGGGCGACGAGGCTGGTGAAAGGTCTGGAGCACAGGTCTTATGAGGAGCGGCTGAGGGAGCTGGGGTTGTTTAGCCTGGAGAAGAGGAGGCTGAGGGGAGACCTTATCGCTCTCTACAACTACCCGAAAGGAGGCTGTAGCGAGGTGGGTGTTGGTCTCTTCTCCCAAGTAACAAACAATAGGACAAGAGGAAATGGCCTCAGGTTGCGCCAGGGGAGGTTTAGACTGGGCATTAGGAAACATTTCTTCACCGAAAGGGTTGTCAAGCACTGGAACAGGCTGCCCAGGGAAGTGGTTGAGTCACCATCCCTGGAGGTATTTARAAGTTGTATAGATGTGGTGCTTAGGGACATGGTTTAGTGGTGGACTTGGCAGTGTTAGGTTAACGGTTGGACTCAATGATCTTAAAGGTCTTTCCCAACCTAAATGATTCTATGATTCTATCATAAAAGCTTTCACCCTAGGCAGCTGGTGCAGCACTGGAGCAGGCCCACAGGGAGGCCATGCCATCTCCATCCGGTTTCAAAGACAGTTAGGGAAAACCAGAGCTGGCCTCATGCAGTGCTGGAGGTAGTTTGTCTTTGAGCAGGAGGTTGAGAAGAGACCTCCAGGGGTCCCCTCCAACTTGAATTTTGCTCTCAGTTCTCCATGGTGGTGCTGTGAATGAAGGCTGTGTGCCTACATGATCAGTGACTATYGGGGTTTTGAAATCTGTGTTGAGCAACTGCTTGGGAGAGCAAGAAAAAGAAACCGTGTGGGAGCAGGTGTTTTTTTTAATAGAGTGCGTGACTCTGAACGTTCCTTGAAAAGTGGTCAGGGAGCCTCATGAAAGCAACCATATTTATTGTATAGCAAAAAGCATTTATAGTTTGTTAAACACTTAGGACCAGATCCACTGCTGTGATCCAGGTAGTATACGCTGCTCTGGCAACACAAAGTGTCTGTAAAACCAGCTTAATTGGCTGATTAATCTGGGTTTATGGCTGCTTCATTTTGYTGGGGTGGTGAGCAGCAGCCAGAAGAGAGAAGCTGCTGAAGTCCATGTGTTTAAACTGATGATCTGTCTTTCTGTGGGCAAAATAAAAAGGCAAGGTTTACCAAGCTGAGCTGCTGCCCAGTGTTTCAGTAGAAAAGCAGAGTTCCCTGGGAGTGTGCGGTTCTCTGCATATATTACATGCCTCATCAGCACTGACACCTTGCATTTCTGACAGGGATTTCAAGAGAAGCTCTGCAAACAGCTTTGAGAGTCACTATGACCCCTTCCAAAGGGTAATTTAATAGAAGAACATTTGTTGGGAGTGTGTAAGAAGATGCAACCTTGTCAGCAGATAAAGACCAGTGAGCAATTTAGTTATACAAGGTGTCACTGAGCAGAAATATTGGAAAAAGATCTGCTTTTGGTGTATATAGGGACATGCAGACATCAATACATACTTGAAGTAACATGTTTAAGTGCTGTAATGAATAAATACAAGCTCCTGAACTTGTGCTGGAAAGAGGATCTCACTATTGCTCTGACGGTGTACTTTGGTGCATTGTCTTTTGTTGTCTGTCCAGGTCTCTGGCAGCTGTTGCTGTCCCAGTCTCTTGTTCTCTTGACATTGCTGTGATTGCAATGACTGGCTTAGCCAGCAAGTGAGAGGGTTTGAATACAGTGTGCAACCTCTGTGCTGGCAGGTTCACGCAACCTTGTGTTTGGTGGAATGGCATTGCTAGAAGAGACGGAGAGAGACCTGCTCTGAATGCGAAATGTAAAAGATAAGAGGCAAAAAATCGCTACAAGTGTGGGAGATCTCAGTCCCGGCTGGTGCTGCCAGCACCTTTCTTCCTGCTATCTGCTCTGCTTGCAGCCTGCACAATAGCATGGTGCAGGTCATATGCAATGGAGAATGCCACGAAAACTGGAGATGCCATTCAGAGCAACCAAACTGGTTGCTTGAGGAATCCTTGCACCAGTGTCACTTCTTAAAAGAACGCTGCCAACTTGCCAGCAAGTGTAAAAATTAACAACTTGCGTAAGGTACCTGTTACAGTGCTGGATGCTCAAGGGATCATATAATGGGAGTTTGGGAAGTCAAGAGTTGAAGCATGTGCAGAACAGACCTGATAAATACAGGGCTATCAGAGAGCAGAACCATTAGTGATGGGTTTAGAAGAGAACCTGCTTTTAATGTGGATTGCTTTCTAAAAGAAAGTTTAAAAATAGTGAAACGGTTCTGTGCTTCATTTTACACTGACCTTTAGCACTTGCCAAAAAAATAATGTACTGGTGTGCCTGAACTAGAGAAAGGATATTTAAAAAAAAAAAAAGGAAAAGATTAAACAGGAAAGCTACAAGACATCCCCAGTTTCTGGCAGGAGTCCTTGTACTACGATATGTTTTCACTTTYGGTGTCTTGTACCAGTCTGTCTGAAGAGCCTGGGAAAAGACACTATTGAGTATTGTACATCCYACTTGGAAAACCTGTTGTTACTGCCATTGGGTTTTATAGCAAAATTTTAAAAATTGTAAAATTATGCCCTTTATTCTGATGTTATTTAATAGATGTGCTTGCAACAGACATGTGGTCTGCTATACTTGTCACTTGCTTCATARTAACTGTGATGGGTTTTGTGTGTCTGTGTTTGCTTGTTTTTTGAAGAGAAGGACATGCCAAACAGACCTCTGAGAGTGCGTGCCCAGTCTCCAGATGGCAAGTTATCTTTTCGGTGGAAGCCACCTTATGGAGCAGGCTTCAGGGGTCCACGCAGCAGATCCCAAGGTTACCTCCGTGGGTATGGAGAGAGCAGCAGAAGGATGAGCTATGCTCCGCTGCTKCAAGAGCAACAAAACCAGGAAGCAAGAAAACTAGGTGAGTCAGATTTCCCTGGTAGCATCTGGCTGAGCTAGCACACTTCTGTAATCCCCTGTGGCTACTAGGTGATCACAGATCACATGTTGTTGCAGCCATCAAAATGACTTCTTCCTATAAATGAAAATGCTCGCTATAATTGCATTCTGTAACACCTTCTTAACAGAAAAATATGATGACCAGGGTAGAATGTGTAGCAGAACTTGATGCTGTGTTAAAGAGACACCATGTGCATGTTACTCTTATTAATAGCACAGGGAAGGGCTGGGGAGAAGAGCCATAACTCAGATTCTCCTTGCATATGGTGGGACTGCTCTGAAATCCATTGTTTCTTGTCTTCTTACACTTTGTGTCCCTATGTTATTTCAGGCCAGTGGAGAAAAAAATTAATGCTTTAATTAAATGTATCCACGCTTACAATTAAAACTGTTTCATGGGCTCTGTACTAGAGTGTTACACTCATGTGTCCATGTTCTCTCCAGTTCCTTTGTGAGGTTCTGGTCACTAAGAGCTCCTGAGACAGTCAGGTTGGCCTCTTCTGTGCTCCCTGCCCTGCCGTGCTGTGATGGTTTGCACTCAYGCCCTAGATCACCTGCCCTTGATTTAAAGGATTTCCCATCTAACAGTATCAATGGGTTTGCAACAGTTTTATTTCCCCAGGGGCTGAGCATTTCCCTTTGTGCTGTTTGTGTCACTTGCCTGTGCCATGACTGACCTGTCTCTGTCCTACTGCCTGAGCTCCTCTCGCCCAAGCGGGTGCTAGGTCTGCACTCATGAGTCTTACTTTGCTCCTGTCCTGTTCAGGTGTGTTTGCTTGAGGCTAGGCTTCTTTCTCTCAAAATCTCTRCTGTAGGCTGGAAGCCCGTCCCACAGATAGTCTGGTTTTGGGTTACAAAATGGGTGATGATTCCAAAATCACACAGAATTCCTGGCTTTGCAATATAAATGTCTATTTCCCCTTCTGCTTGGTGGGTTTTGTATTAAACACACATCTTTTATCTCCGTTTCTCCAAAGAGAGAGAACTCCTCAGTCACCTTTATCAGTTATTCCCCCTTCTCCTAACAGAAATCTCATACTTATTTCTCATCCCTTCTCTAGTATTCACTTTTTCATCTTTCTAYGCACTGCTCGCAGAGGGGACAGTCTGGTGTCTGTGCCGAGGTGATAGGGTCGAAACACGTACGTGTGGGAGATGCTCTCCTGTTTGATGCTCAGCACGTACCACTGCTCTGCAGGTTGAGAGCCTGTCCAGGCAGTACAGAAGTCAATGGAAAGCTTGTCATGGACTTAGTGGGAGTTCAGTAACGGACTTAATCTTGATGAGAAATACTGTGTAACATGGTTTGGAGCATCTACTTCTTGTTTTCATTACTTTTATACTATGTTTTTTAAAGAGGGAGAACAACTGTTGTTTAAATAATCAAATTATCAGGAGAAAAACTCAATGCTAGAATATAGGACTCTTGTAATAGTCTTTTCATGTTAATAATTTGCTTTCCTGCTTCTAAAATACCAACTTTACTGTTCTTACTGYATGCATATTGAATCCTCTGACATAAATGCTGTGACTCAAATTAACTTTCAAGTAAGCTTCTCCTTTTGTATCTCAGAAAAGAATAAAACAGAGTTTTCTGAAAAGACTAAATTTTTTTTTCAATGAAAAAGGTTACAGGAAAGCCTCTGTTTTTTCACTGCATGTACAGCCTCTGAGTCAGTTCATGTGGTTTCGCTGCCATCAAGGAGCTCCCAAGGACGGAGCCAACCTGTCTATAGGTCATCTTTAACTAAAAGAAAAGTCACAGGTATGTTTCTTTCACATCTGCTGTCAATTCATGGAGACATTTGAACGCAATGAAATAGCTTTGTCATTTTTAGACTGCAATTCTTTTGGTGCTGGAGCTGCTAGGTTTTTCTCTGTGCGTTAAAGAGCTTGATGGATGTCTCMAATTGCTTCTCTAATTCAAGCAGGATTAATAAAATGATACAACTCTGCAACATGGTTGGTTGAGTTTCTGTTGTTGGGTTTTTTGGGGTTTTTTTTGTTTTTTTTTTTTAATCTCCTCCTCTCTAGCTATTAGCAAATATTATGCACTGCAATAACCAAATGAGAAGACTTGATTAAATCAAGGCCAGGACCTCCACAATGGTATGCCTTCTTGTCATATCTCCGCCCCCTTTTCTGAAGGGTTGATTTCCAGAAGCCTAAACCTGGTCAGCAAAAGTTTTCACTTTCTTTTGGAAAGAAGGCATTGCATACTGCTGCCAAGGTTAAAAAGGATGAGTGAGATTCTGAGTCATCTCCATGCCAGCGTCGCTTTCTCACCCTGTTGCATTGAGATGAGAATGCCGTGGGGGTGGCAGAGTGTTTCAGATATTTTGATGGTGATGGAGAACACCTTTGTCAGAACTGGGAACCGTGGTGTGTTGAAATCCCACCTCACACCTTTTCTGGGGAGGTGATGCCATCCACTTCTCATGCTCACTTTCTCTCTTCAGGTGCTCCCATTGCAAAACTTTTTGAATAGGTCTCCTAAGCCACTTGTGAGTAGTAAATGCATCCTCTCAGCCACTTTTGTGTAGTACCTGTTTGGCTTGGAAAAACTGGAATTGTCTGAGAACCCTCTGCATTAAAAACCTGATTGGAAGAAGTGAAATGTGCTTCCCTGCTGCCTGCCTTCTGTGTGGGCAGTGCTGAGTTTCGGGGTGACGTGCCACCCACTGAAGAGAAGGGCAATCTTTTCCTGGACTTCAGTCATACATGAGTAAGGTCCCTAGAGAATGAAATCGTACTCCGGAGTTTACTGGCCCCCTTCCTTCCCTGAGACATCAATATTTTTCCAGTGTTACTCTTCTGTAAAACTTTGGCTGAAAAGTTGTGCCTTGTGCATTCTGTACCTCTGGGAGACTTGGGAATGATCGCTCTGACACTAATAGGAAGGGTAATAAATCTTTCATTGGGCGGTAGGTAGACTACACTGGAAAAACTCTGATGGACAGATGGAAAAAGGAGCCTCACCAAAGTTAAAAACCTCAAAAAAATCAAATTAGTTTCACTTAATTTTAAAGTTTTGTAAATTATTTGCAAAAGATATTCTGATATGTCAAAACAGCCCACTTCAATGATTTTGGTTTTTTTCTTTTAGTTTTTWTTTTATTTTATTTTTGCCTTATATACCATAAAAAACTGAAAAGCTGAATTCAAACAACCTGTTTGAAGCACTCAAAAATGTAAAATGTGCAGGAATTCTCCCTTGTGACAAATTTTTGACAGTCCCTGGTTTTATTGCCCTTCAAAATGAAACAAAATTTTAAAATCTCAAAATTTTTCATAAGGCAAAATTTCTGCTCTCCAGGCAGCTCTAACAGTGGGTTTACCAGAGACGATCAATGTCAGTATGTTAATAAGACACTTGCTGTAAGTAACAGTTTGGGGACCAATAGGGTATTGAAGACCTGTGGAATATATTAGTACTCTGGTCTTGTAAGCAGACAACTAACAGAAGAAATGGTATTTCCATGGGGTACCATCAGTAATCAGTGTACTTGGTTTTCCACTATTGCTGTATTTGTTATTCATCTGTGCTCTGTGTGTATTATAACGTCAGTTGAAGACAGTTACTGTTTTTTATGAGAACTCCAATATAGTTATTGATATGCTATTTTGTTTTGCCATTTCAGAGGAGGAAGAGGTGGAGGTGGCACAAGACATAACTGTTCGAGTTATGTCCTCTCAGTCTGTGCTTGTTTCTTGGACAGACCCACTGTATGAAAAACAGAAGGTTGCAGCAAATAGGTAGTTAGCCCTGTGTTTTCTTTTCTGAATGCATACTGAAGGCGAACTGCTGCCAATGCACTACTGATTGCTTTTGCATTTATTTAATTACAGTTGGTTTTGGGACTAATTTAGCTAAGGGTGTAGGAATTTGCATATCCCTACCTAGGGCAGTGGCTGGTAGGGGATGCTTCAGAGAAGCTGTTAGAAACCTGACATGAGTGGGTGGGGGTGATGTACCCTCTTTGCCTCCCTGCACCCTGGTCTCTAGTATTTAGAGGTCTGTGTAAGTACTGGACTACAGGCGTTTAGATCCCTTCTGAATGTTGTCAGTACCAACCAGGGATATTTTTGCTATTTAAATGCTGGTATAAAACCACGGTCAGCAAATCCCCATGCATGCATGGGGAAAGAAGGGGTGGGAATGGGGCACAGACCACAGAGAGGCAGAGGTGAGGAGTTGAGTTGGATTATCAGAACAGACTACAGCTTTGAGGTGACCATATTGCGGGTGAAGGAAGCATCGCTCTGCAACAGGAAAGATGCCCATCAGTGCCCCCTGCATCTTCTGACCCTCCAGAAACCCGGTGCAGCTGAGGCTGAGCAGGTTGGGGTCTCCTGTGAGTGGGAGAGCTTAGCTCGCAGCAGCATGCCACAGTAGTTGGAGACCAATATAAACAGAGAAACGGGCTGGAAACTGTCAAAGGTCTGAAAGCGCTGGATTGTGTTGCTCAGTCTCGGAACAGTGAAGGACTGTGCAGCCCGGGGCTGGAACACCCTGAGGGGCACAGCAGGAGAAGTGGTAATTTTAGATGTTCTCAGTTTCATTGTGGAAGTGGTTATCTGGGCAGGCWTGTGGGAACCAAGCTGCCAGCGCTGCTCTGGGAGCGAGGGGCTCCCAGCCGTCCGGCCATGCTCCCAGCTGTCCGGCCATGCTCGCAGCCGTGGGGCGGCGGGACAGTGGCGTAGAGCCCCCCGGGATGCCTGGCTTCGTTTGGAAAGCCCTGCGGTTTCCCCCCTCAGGAGGTGTTTTGAGTAAGAGGCTGGAAAGAGCAGTCCGTCMCTTGGAGGAAAAGCAGTCAGACTCCATGAGAGGAAGGCAGATGCTTAAAAGATGCTGGCTGTTGTTGTTGGTACATTGCTGTTTGCATGTTGGTAGTTTCCCCAGTAAGCCCCAGCAGGCTAGCCGAGGGGAAAGCAGCCCCTTCTCTCTCTGATTCTGCTAATGCTAGGTTCGACAGGTGAATTTTTATTTTTGTGTGTTTCTAATCCCAGGCAATACAGTGTTCGCTATCGGGAAAAGGGSGAATCAGCAAGGTGGGATTACAAGCAGGTGTCCAACCGGCGGGCACTGGTGGAGAATCTGCTGCCGGACACCATGTACGAGTTTGCTGTCCAAATCTTGGAGGGAGGAAAGGAAGGCAAATGGAGCGTGTCTGTTTACCAACGGACCCCGGAGGCGGGTATGTATTCAAAAGGTCCTTGGGGTGAYGGACATCTTAGGGTATTTCCCTCAAATAGGCTTGACTTGAGGGAAAGCCAGAATAAGTGGTTGCCTGGGGCAGCAGAGAGTTGGGAACATGGGAAAAGCCTCAGTCCTGCGGCCCACGTCCCTGCAGCAGTGCCCTGGAGAGCACACCAGGGCTGCTCTTATGGCGTGACGAGAACAGGGGGAGGTGGTTTGGGTATTTCTGGGGGATGGGCCAGCAGCTTGGACCCCTGCAACTGGGTGTGCCCCTTCCTTTGGGAGGAGCAGCCTGGCTGCTGTCCCTCTCTGTGGGCAGCAGATTTAAATCCTGCCTCCACCAYGGAGAAGCCGTGGGGCCCCTTTGGTGCAGGGAAGTGGTCCATAACAACCAAATTACCACATCGTTCCAGCTAAGTGACAATAGCAGTCTCGTGCAGACAGCCTGTTCCTAAAAGTATGGAATAAATTTTCACGACAGGGGTCTGATACAGAGATGTAATACAGGCACGCATGGACCTGAGCCGTGTGTGCCCTTCATATTTATCTTTGAAACGGCCGTATAGGAATTTCTGCTATTGAGGAGAAGGAGCAAAAGGTGTATGTTGTGTAGGTCAACTTTTCTTACTTGCCTCTTCTGTGTATTGCTGTTTCACAGCTCCTGCCAGTGCACCTGAAAATTTGGATGTTTGGCCACTAAAGGGGAAACCSACCTCTGTAGCAGCGTCCTGGGATGCTCTTCCAGAGAGTGAAGGAAAAGTCAAAGGTAAGTCATCACTGTTGGTTCTTAACCCCCTCAAGGAGCTGGTCTTCTTGAAGCCAGACTGCCTCTCTGCAGCAAGCTGGAACCGCTGACTGTGCCAGGATTTTTTGGCTTGTTAATGGCTTATACCCAAGCAAGATTTTCTTGTTTCCAGCCCAGCATCTCTGCACCGCCACTGGGAAGCCATCGTCACCRTGTGGCTGGGATGTCACAGAGCTTCCTGGGGTGTCACGCGTCCACGCTTACCTCTTCTTCCGTTAATAAGCAGGTCGAAATGGAGCTCAAGAAGGAAGTTTCCCAAAGGATCTGTAACAGTTAGGTGAAGAAGGAAAAGTTGGGTAGTTGCCAAGAAAGTGAGTGGGTTTATGTTGTGTTTTATTTCTAGTTTATTGTGGAAGGAAAGCCTCAGCTTAAAAAGCAAGCACAAATAATGATTTCAACAGGTATCATGCATAAGCCTTGTGTACTATAGCGTTATTGTACATGGTCATAAAGCTAATTTATCAGCGGCTGTTTACTTGTATAGGATTTAAAAAAAAAAAAACGCTTTCTGGGATTTTTTTTTTCCCTTTTGTTCTCTGAAAATGAACAGGCTGATTTTTTGGCTGCTCCCGTTCTCCAGTGGTTGATGGGATTGTGTTTTGGAGTTACACAAGTTTCTGGAGGTGCCTTATCAGCACTGTAGCATCTCAGGATTTAAAAAACCGTTGGCCTGGAAGAAAGTGTACCGTGTCTGCATATAAGATCTACTTTATGTGTTCTTCAGGGCAGTGGTGGAATTCCTTCCTCTTTGAAGTCAGTAGGAGTCTTGCCAATTGCTTCAATGGAGCTGCAATTGCATCCAAGTATTATTATTTCTTAAAGTAGGGTCATGCAGGGACATTATCTGAAATTTCAGATCTGCTTCTAATTTTGAGCAGTCTGTAGCCCTTTGTCCATTTTTGTCTGCTGATCTTTAGATGATTCGTCCAAGCAATCATTTTAAAGATACCTGATATTCAAGGGCTGAATGCTTATACGTGTCTAATATATCATTGTTTTTCTTGAGTCTGAAGTATTACAGGAGAGGTCTTATTTTTAAACTAAATAAATGACAAAAATTATATTTATACCGACTAAATGAWATCACTGAATTCATAGTTGTTTTGATAGCACACTGTAGTCAGGAATTTTTGTCTTTTGGTCCTTTTGATTTTCAACCCTGTCCTTTTATATATTTATACCACATTTTAAAGTAATGGGTGAAAATGCCCTCCAGTAGCCATTTGAGAGTTACTAGAAGTTACACCAGTGCCTCTGCAATTAAAGCAACTCCTGTGTATCTTAAAACAAAAAAAAACAACCCAAAGCTTACCATGCCTTCTAATACATTGATTTTTTTTTTCAACTGAGCATTAAAAGTGTTTGCATATAAAATATTGATGATTTTTTTTTCTTGATTTTGATGGCCTATGCATGGCTTATTGCTTAACACAATGAATATGGGCTCGTCTTCAGAAAAAATTAAGTTTCCTGTTTTTAAAGGTGTTGTTATGTTCTAGAGTTTTCCCATCACGACACTGTGACTCCTCAAGTATTACTGTGTTTCTTTGTGTAGAGAGAGAAAACTGGCGGCCTTTGGAATTTATTTTCAAAACCCTGTTTTGGTCCAATAACCGTGCCTCTTACAGAGGATTGAAAAGAAAAGGAAGCCTGCAAGTAGCTGAGATCTTCTGCACTCCTTGGGAGTGTAATGGGAAGATGCCTCTTCATGCCTACAATTGTTCCTATAGGGATGAAATTTCTCTCAATACAAAAAGCTAATACAGAGCACAGGTACCGCAATAATCCTAAACTGAAAGGTGAGAGCAGGGTGAGTTTCTTAAGTGGCAACAAGACCTTGCTTTGCTCTCTCTGCAGTGGTGTTTGGCCCTGGCTATAGATAAGCACAGTGTGTCAGATTTTGATTTTGTTGGACAGGCGTGCTATTGATAACATTTGGGAATATGCAGTGCTGTTATTTCCTGGTAGCAGTATCTTTTCCGAATAAGAACCTCAGTCATCCAGGCATGAATTTTACCTACTGGCCTGTAGATTACAGCTAAAACCTCTCTAAGCTGGAAGACTCAGCTGGAARCACTTATATTTGACTGCAATAATATTGTTTCCAAGATTAAAGTAAGTGCGTGCTTTGGTGTTTTCATGGGGATGCCCCTCAGGCTCCAGCACTGCTGAGGAATGAGTATATGGACTTTGGAACTGGTAGAGTTTCACCACAGTGGACTGGCAGAGCTGCTTTTGCATGACTAGGGTCTTAAAGTACAGTGCAATTATAGCTGTGTCAAGGCTCTGTTGGAAATGTAGGATAAGAAAGTAATTAATACTAATGAATAATGTCACCTGATTTTAATATTGGTGTCTTGAACAATAATGTGAATACACCATTTTGTTCTTCTTCCAAATAATTTCTGCGGGGAAGAAAATTTTTTAACATTCTTATTTGCTATGGACATAGCTACGGTCAGCAACGCAATTGTGTGTTGTCCACCATTGCAAGCAAGTTATGTTTTGGAAGAATATTCTCTGGATCATGTGTTGTTGATTGCAAATATCTTGGTAGATAATCAGTAAGTTCAAAATTTCTCTTTCTCTTGGGAAGTCTCAACTCTGCTCGTGGTTCATCAGCCATAACAACACAGGTATTCTGATTGTAGCAATCCACACTACCTAACATTTGCACAGTCTTTCAGACTAGATTTCCACAAGTAGTAGTAGGATGGTGCATATTTTCCTGGAAATGTTCAGACATGTTTTCTGCCTCTGGTGCGTTTTCTCTTTGTAGGTTTCCTCTGTTATTTCTGATTTAGTGCAGTTAATTTTTTCAGAGGACTCATTTTTTTCCCATTATTAGTTGGCGTCCAGAAACAGAAAAAGGTCTCCTGGTGCACTGCACCACACCGTGCAGTAGTTGGTGCTGTAACTTTCTCMTGCCCCCCACACCTTCTCTGGAAGTGCGCATGGCTGTCGCCCAGCTCCTCTTGGTGACACTTCATTCTGATGGGCATTGTTGCTTATGTATTTTTACAAAGGCATAGCTAACATATTCCGTCTCAGTCATTAGGGTATTGATGTGATGTGGTTTTGTCTGTTAAGATGAACAAATGTTCAACTTACCTACATATATATGTATATCTCTCTCTCTCATGTCTTTATACTCCAGCTGTTGACTCAGCGTGCATTGCTAGTGTATTAATTTTAGTAATGCACGTTCTAATTCATCCTACCCATACAGTCTGTCCGCTGGAAACAGGACTGTTTTCAGTTTCCTMCTTCCAACCGTCTGCCAAATCATTTCAGAATACATTCTTTCATACGCCCCGGCTCTCAAGCCATTTGGAGCAAAGTCCATCACCTACTCTGGAGCTACAACATCAGCCATAATAGATGGTCTGCAGGCCGGGGAGCGCTATATTTTCAAAATTCGTGCAGCAAACAGGAGGGGACCAGGTCCTCAGTCTAAAGCCTTCAGTGTCGCCATCCCAGCAGGTGAGCACCAAGCCATGCACCGACTGCGTAGTCCACCCATTCTTGCCTTGGTTCCACTTATGTTAATTCTTACTGACTTAGCTTCCTCTGCACTCCATCTAACCCACAGGATTTTACTTCCTTAATACTGTTTCTGTTAGCTCTTTTCATCACTATGTTGTCCAAAGAGGTGCTTGTAGATAAGCATTTGTCACTCTGCAGCATGTAAGAGGACATTTTATGGACATTTTAACATCTTAAATAAATGCATACCATACTCTATTTCCTGCATGAAAACACTATGTGCTCTTGTTATCCAAAGAATAAAATACTTTGGGTCTTTGGTTGCTCTATTCCTGACAACTCCCGCTCTTGAAAGTCACTTAGAGTGGCTTACTCGGATGCTACTCCTTGTGTTTGCTTCTTGCCAAAAAGATGCTGTTGTGGGGACAGAAGATATGCTGAGTTAACTAAAAATGTGGGCCACAGCCTCAGATGGGATAATGCAGCACCATGCCATCAACATGACTAAGCTCTGCTGAAGATTTGGTTCCACTGATAGGATGTTGCAGTCCCTGCTTTTAGATATTTGATTTTAATTGCTCTAAGTTTTACCCAAGCTACAATAATTCCACATAGGTACCTTCCTACAAACCAAAACCTACTCAGCGGGATGCCACAGGCTGGTTAATACAGAAATAATTATTGTCTCATATGCTCACAAGTTGTTTTGTTCTTGCTACCTGGCTGGTTTCTTTTCTTGGTCAGTTTTTTGTGCTTCTTCTATTGCTGTGAATAAACACTTTTTTTTCTCCCCAGCTGCTCATGAGGATTCAGTTGCTCAGCAACAAACAAATATTCAAGATAATTCAGAGGCTAAAAAAMCTGGGAATGCTGGCTCATCTCCTTCTCAAACTTCTTCTGTTTCTTCAAAAGTCCAGCCATCTCTTTCCTCTAAGCAGTCGTCTGTTCGTTCACCTAATGTTAGTGATAAAAAGAGTCTTCTTTCTGAATATAAGAATAAAATCTTGACTCGAGGGGTCCTAAGTAAATCTCAGTTACCTTCTAGAAAGACAGGAGAGCTGGAACCTGATCTCCAATCCACTGAGGTAACAGATGATCGCCACTCCTCCCAGGAAGCTCCAACGATGCTACCAAAAGCCCAGGATCAGAGGAGAAATGTTAGACCCCTGTCCCCTAGTCGGCCAGTCCACCCTGTCCTTGCCTCAGGGAGAACCTCTGTTCGAACCCAAACATCAGAGGCATCACGGCAGACGAGCACAGAGAAACGTGAGCCACCAGCACTGTTACCATTGTCAACACAACACTCTTCTGCCTCATCTGGTCCTAAATACACAGATAATGAAACAAAGCAACTGAGGCAAAGCAACACTAATGTACYTTCTAAAACCTCTTCCCATCCTCTGCCTGCTAAAAATAATGATCTTGCAGGTAAGGTGGAAGGAAAGCCAGACCCCGTGCTGGTGAAAGTGTCTTCTAAAACTTCAGAGCCTAGTCGCCTGGCTTTGCCATCAAATCGGCAGTCTGCTCTCTCTCATGAGGTTGTCCCGAGCCATCCCAGTAGGTCTGGCTCTCTAGGTCATTCMCATCAACCCTCTTCCAAATCAGCAGATTCCCATGCTCGTGATAGCCGTAATGAGTTTGACAGTGAAGAAGCAGAGGACAGAGCAGGACAGTCCAGTTCTAGGTCACAGCAAACAAGACTTCCCTCAGGCTCCAGTTCTCGCAYGTGGAAGGATTCGAAATTAGATGCGGTGGCAGTCTCATCAAGGTCTGCTGTTTCTGGTCACACTTCACCTCACTCTCGCTCCTCCACCAGYGCCAAATCCGATGGAAAGGATGTTGATAAGAATTATAGGGAGGACTCACAAGATGCAAGCCCCTTATTTCCTTCTCTACCCTCTTCCAGGCAGTCTTCAGCGATCTATTCCAAGAGAAGAAATCCTCAGATCGATTCTGATTCTTACCTCAGAGAGAGACACGGTGAAAAGTCACCCGGCTCTGACTCAGAAGAACAACAAAGTCGAGCAACTGCTCCAGAAAAGCATTCTCTTTTGCAATCTTCTCTTTCTAAACATAAGCCTGAGGAGCAGGACAGTCGAGAGGTAAAAGAAATGCTTGCTCGATCAAAACCAAGTGTATCTTTGCCTAAAAAAACATTCTCCTCTCATCTTCCATTGGAGAAGACCTCCCGCTCAGACCTTCCACAGAGGGCACAAACCAGTCCCTCCTTACTGCATTCAAGGGGCCGGCGCCTCCCATCTCCCATTTCATCCCAGAGTAGCGAAGAATTGCAGGAAGATGATGAGGAGGATGTAACAGAAGGCAGTGACAGAGCAAGCAGCCGCTCTGTGTTTCCTAAAGAGGTGTCCTCTTCTAGGGGATTACCTGCATCTTTCTCTCAGGGAAGCTCAAGTTCATCTCTATCAAAGCAACAGCAGCCAGGTTCTCAGGTACCTTCCTACAAACCAAAACTTACTCAGCCAGACTCCAGTTCTGCCAGTGATACAGCAAAAGACAACCAGTATAATCCAAGGTTGTCATCCACTTCTTCGAGACAAGCTCGACCTTCATTACCTACTCGCTCAAGGGTCACTACAAGAACAGTGTCCCAAACAGAGAAAAAATATGGCCTGTTGCCCTCAAAAATGTCCAAAGCTGAACTTCCTCGAAAAGTTCCTTCTTCCTCTTCATCTAAATCTCGTCAGTYAGTTTCTAATGAAGAGGACGATTATTACAGTGAATATGATCAGAAAGAAGTGGAAGAGAAACCGACATCTTTGGCAGCAAAATGGTCCCCTTCTATTTCTAGAGGTAACAAAAACACATACGATGACACTACTAGCAATAAAAGGAAATCTATGGACACTCTTCTACCTCACAAAATAAGCTCTGAAGAGGAAGAGAAGGAAAAAACTCCAACATTAAAAATATCTTCTCCTGAATCACCAGGAGGCTCTGCCATAGCATCACGGATTACTCAGTCCTCCAACAAGCACACCCCATCTAAACCAAGCTTTGTCTGGCCACGTTCTTCTGCATCTACCACCACACACACTGTTTCTCCAACAGTTTCTTCTTCCACTTTGTCCCCTCGCCAGCGACTATTGAACTCCAGGCTACGAAGCCCTTCCCAACGGCAATTTGTTAGACCTCCTTATAGACAAGGTATCTTGCCTTTGTTATAGTAGTCTCACTGAATTGTGTTTTTCCTAAGATCAGCAGTTAGATGAAAAGTCCTCCATCAGAATGCAAGTTCAGTTGTTTAGTATAATGTATTACTTTTTATTTTGGTGTTTCTCAGGGAGCCCAGTTCTTGAGGACATGGCCTAATCAGTGTAATGTGGTGCCCCAGACCTTTGGTCCTGTGGTCTGATCTGCACAGGATCCCATGATCCACAGAGGAGATGACAGAGTTAGGTACTAAATTGGAAAAAATTGAAAGCACATTTGTACTCAGAATATGACAACTTCTCAGGTATATTGCTCTTCATCATATGGATTACTAAAAGGCTTTTGTAGGTTATATAGCGCTACCTTGCCCACGCCTAGGCAGTAAGGTGTTTCCTCATGCTGTCCTGGCATTCTATGTTTTCTTTAATTAATTTTTAAGCCACTTTCCTCTTTTTTCTAAGTGACAGCTCAGGGTTGCACATTCCTGTTGAGGACTGCTCACTTCACAGTCAGGCCCTCTAATACCTATATGGCTGTGATTTACCCCAAATTTTAGAGGCTTGCTTTCTGGCAGAATATCAGCTGACAGTGGGTAGTGGAACAATGGGTCCACTACACATCATGGTACGTCACCTGTTGATTCCCCGAGTCACCTATGGAGGATCCCAGACAGTATCAGTGACTCTGCTAGGTAGAAATATTTTTTCTCCCCCCCAGTGCATGGACATCCAAAATAGTATTGAGTGACCTGAGTGTTTTAGTAAATACCTTCTATGCTATGTGTAGATAACAATGTGGCCTCACTGTTATACAATTAGGACCATGCAGCTGGGCCATTGTATTTGCTATGCTTTAGTCAGACTCAGTGTTGTGTAGAGGACCACCAGCTTGCAGAGCTTTAAGATGGGATTGGACTTTAAATAATACCATGGAGGATGAGATGCATGGCATGAAAGAATGACAGATTTCTCTATGGAAGTTGTATACCATCTTACTGCTAGCCATGCAATTGGGAAGTTAATAGCCAAGGAGTGTTCGGATTATATATATATATACACACACATATATATATATATATTTCTCAGCTGCAGATTTGTATAAGGATAGGATTGAACAAGTAGTTTTGTTTAATAATGGTTTCTTCCCTCACCCCACTCCTCAAATGTTTACAAAGATCACAAACATTGTAATGGCTGTAGTGCCATCTAGAAATGTTGCCCTGCTTTCTTAAAAAAACAAGAGGGAATAAAAAGACCAAATAAACATGGTAGAAACAAACCATGAGTATTTAACCTCTTCAGAAGAAACCATTTCAGATGCTTGTGTCAGCTGCGGGGATCTGACAGTGTCACAACAGTTCCTCCAAGCAGAAATTAAATGCCTGGTGAGGGCTCTTTCTGCTCCCATTTATGTCGAGATCAGTCAGAAAATGCATTTCTTTGCATTTTAAAATGTGGTTTGTAGATTGCACAGCTTTCTTCAGAACAGTGTGTTTTCTTCTCTGTTTCAGGTTACAATGGCAGACCTAATCTTACAACGAAAAATGGAAATGGAAAAATAATACCTGGTAATAATGGAAAACCAAGTGGACAGAGAGTAATCAATGGCCCTCAAGGAACAAAGTGGGTAGGGTGACCTTCTCTCCAAATTCAAGATACTTTGGCCTTTTATTGTACTTACATTTTCATTAAGAAAAGAAAGAACAGTGCCCTCAGTCAATGAAGCTGTAAAGTGAGGTTATACTTAGTGATCTAGTTTCCACTATTCCATTGACATCTAATGACAAATTTTGCATTTCATTATTTGAACATTTTAAATGTCTGATTTAAAGCCTGATGGCTTGAATTTTCAACCATAGCATTATTCACATAAATTTGGTGAAACATTTTTTCCTCAGTCAGTGGGACCTATGCTCCCCAGTGTCTCAGGGCTTTGTCTGCCTTGCAGTATGAGTGGGGACTGCCCGGGATAGCTGCTGTGAAAGACGTGTTCAGCAATGCTTCTCCCAGACTCACGCTCCAGGGAGAAGCTTGTGAGCAAAAGTATCAAAATGTAAAGTTACTCCATAAGTGTCACAATGCTTTAAATGCACATATGTAGGTATCTTTAAGCATTTTGCRGTTCGTACAGACATGTTTCCAGTGGTATTTTCAGAAGAGCTCAGATGCCATTGATAGGAGAGCCCCACTAGGTGCCTACATGCCTAGACCTTGTCTTTTAAAATCCTTTCCAGTGAGTTTGTAATCAACTAATGCAGGGAAGGAACTGGTGTTTCCTGCGTGTTTGCCCACATGCTGATAAGGAGGAGTCTGTGACCAGCCTCCCTGGCGTCAGTAGAGCTGCTCACACGTGGCATGACATATAAAGACATTTATTTTATGGCCACTTCAGTCTTACTGTTTGCATTAGAGGAACATAAAAAGGTGCATCAGGTATGTCACATTCAGGGGAGGCATTTTGAAAAATATTCCCAAAGCCCTTTAAATAGACTCCAGAAAGTGGGCTAGAAAGGTCCTTGGGAGGCCGTGGGCATCTCTCTCTACCCCACAAGAGGAGGGCATTGCTGCAAGCAGGACAAACACCTTGTAAAGCAAGAGGATCTATGTCAACATCTGGGGCCTGGAGGGCTTYAGAGACTGATCTCATGAACTACAGCTGCTCCTGCTACAGTCTTTTCCCCAGCACCAAATGTAAGTCTGTCTTGCCAACCTGGAACTGCTGCTCACGTCCTCTTCCCAGTTTGCTCCCAGCACTTAACACCTTTTGCATTTTTATGTTCTGTGGCTCAGTGTCTGTTACCTCAGGTTGAAACAGCATACAATTCAGCTATTTTGGGCTGAAATAGCAACAAGGACTGGATTTTAACTGCAGTTACCTCTTGAATTCAATCCAAGCTCTCAATGGGTTTGTTTTATGAGACAGAGGCTTTTCTTCAGTCTCCTACCCCAATTAAAATCTTAACTACTTTGTTTTCACTGCTGTTTCRATCTAACTAACTAGTATAATTTTTCCTTTTTTTTGATTAGTAGACATACTTTTAAATCCCATCTTCAAAAGGACTCAGGGCCATACTCAAGTCAGTATTACAGGAAYCCACCTTAGGAGTTGCACAGCCCAAGAAAATCAAGGGATTTGCTTCTTTTTACGAGAACTACGGTTGTAGTGGTGGTTGTGGTGTTGTGCAACTCTGGAGCCCAGCTCCTGGGGATTTGCTTTCTTCAGCAGTGATTTTTCAGTGGTTACTATACAATTAGTGACTCACTTTTAAAAGTCTGTGGGTGTTGTAGCTAATTACTGAACATCACACTTAGCATCTGAATTTCCCCAGGATTTCTGTTGCTGTGAAATTTCATTTCACTTCCTCTTGTGTTAGCTAAACTAGCCCATCTATTGCTTTTAGATTGTAGATCTTGACCGAGGGCTAGTGTTAAATGTTGAAGGAAAATACCTCCAAGATTCCCAAGGCAACCCTCTCCGAGTGAAATTGGGAGGGGATGGACGTACAGTTGTTGGTAAGTGACAGCTTCCTTCTTACAGAAAAAACCCTACAGTTTTTGTGCACATGGTACAAGTCTTTGAGCTGTTGAATGCTTCAGGCATCCCCAGGTCCCATGCAAGCCATTTGGAGCTTGGCATCAGGCAAGTCAGCACATTGCAGGACCTAGGGAGGCTTTGGGGCATCCCGTGGGGCTCCTGAGTACGAGGCAGCAAGAATCATCCAACTCCATCTCACTTGTACCAGCATTAGAAAGGACTGCAGAACTGAGCCAGAGTAAGGGTTGATGCATTTATATCTTYGTATACACAGAAATAATTATTCCCCACCACTAGCACTATACCAGTCATATGTATGTGATTATTTTATTTTTTCTTCTGAAACTGACCACAAATAGTAAAAAACCCAGTGTGCGATCTGTGAAAACACTGCTATTTGCATATCAGTCCACCTGTATAGATATTTTGACTGCAAATTCACTGCCTGCTGTTAAATTGGTTACCATGAATATTTGCAGTACCCAGAATTCGGCACAAAAGTTCATCTGCAGTGACAGCATCTCACCAGCTCATCCCAGTTTTTCCTTGTACGTGTTTGACATTAGGGAGCAGACTATGGATTCATCATACCTTTCATCAACAGTTACGAGACTGACTTAAATTAAATGCAGGCGCTGCCTGCATGTTGTGATTCTGAAGTGAAACCTCCCTGCAGTCTTCCCAAGAAGTGTTTCTCAAACAGCTGATAAAAGTGAACACCACTGTGGTTTATCTGAGGTTCTTCAGAACCATTTTCCAGCTTCCTTAGCCATGGCTGTTTCCTAGATAACAACATTCCTCTCTGTCAGCTTAGTTACAGGGGGCCGTAATCACCCTCTCAGTGCTCTTGCGGTATCTACTGTTGATAAATACCACGAAATGAATTAATGGTGAGATTTTTTGGTTTTGTTCTTCTCTCCTAGATGAAAAGGGTGCCCCAATGGTGAGTCCTGATGGATTACCTTTGTTTGGACATGGCAGATTTAGTAAACCTGTAGCGAGTGCACAAGATAAACCAATAATAAGCCTTGGAGGGAAACCTCTGATTGGTCTTGAAATGATTAAGAAAACAACCACGCCCTCAACTACTACTACAACAATACCCCCAACAACTACCACAACAACTACTACAACCACTACAACAACTGTTGCTACAACTACCACCACCACTCCTGAACCAACCACCACTGAACCACCCACTGAGAAACCACCTCCAACCTGTCCTCCAGGGACCTATGGACAGTATGATGACGAGGGCAACTTGCTGTTGGGGTTTGACGGCCTGCCAGAGTGCAATGCAGAAGGTAACTTCCTTTTGTGCTGTTTGAACTTCTTTGGTTGTGCTGTTTGTACAGCACAGTTACACAAATGTAAAGTGGGAAAGAATCTGCCTCTGAAGATTTTGGTCCATGTGATAAGGTAGGAGCTGAGATTAGAGCAACTGAAGAAGGGTTTGGGCATTAAATGGTTTTTCATTGGAAAATGTCAACTTTCCCCAAAGCTGAAGTTTTCTGCGAAAGTATGTTGATTTCAGCAAAATTCTTACCTTGTGTTGGATCCAGCCTTGTCACATATATTCACGCACGTGAGCACAAGTATAGGCAGTAGTTTTGTGGTCAAAGCACTCACATATAAGGAAGTCCTCACTCCAGTTCAGGCCAGGGAAGGACCTGAAGGCACTGTACATTTTGTCTATTTTGCGTTTATTTATTTCTCAGAATAAATTCTGAAAAGTCTCTCTTTTGAGCCATGGTGGAACCAGCTTTTGCAAAATGAGATTCTTGTTCTCTTGCCAGCCCTTGGAGGTAGAGATTGTCTAGCAGGAATGTAGCACAGCACAGAAGAAGCTGGGGAAAGACAACCCTGGCTCTGCACAGATAAGGCAGAGAGTTGTACACTGATTTCTTTCTCATCTGAAAATATAAAACAGTGTCAGTGCATGTCATTATTTCCCTGTTGCAGTTATACAAGCTTAGGATGTGGTGCCGAACTGAAATCCAAAGTAAACAAATATAAACGCACTAGAGTCTTTGGACGTTGAGCCTGTTCCTACCACGTTTTACCCTTTCAGCACCTGACTGTTGCATTGCAAACCAGTTAGCTGCTTATTTTGCAAAAACAGATCAGGGAGCACCATGGTAGTCCTTATCATTTCCATTTGTAGGTAATCCCCAACTCAGTCTATAAATGGGCATTAGCAGCATGGCCATAACCTAAACAACCTGTTGGCAGTCAGACATCTGCCAACTGCAGCAGCCCATTTTARTGGGTAATGAAACCCCCTTACCTTTCCCCCATACACCTGTATCTCTGAAGCCAAAGTAGATTTACAAGTAGGTCATGTAACCATGGCCTAGGAAGCTGAACTATCGCTTTGAAGAGTGCAGACWTATGGAAGGACGTGACTTCAGCAACTCACAGTGAGTCTAAGGATGGCATCTTTGGAAAGGRTCTCAGAAGCAGAAGACTGAAAATTCCCTTACCAGCTACCCTGGGTAAGTAAAGAGCCAGAGATGTTAGTGCCTTGTACAGGTGGAATTACAAAGATTTATGGCGTTAATATTTATCTAACAATTATCCCCATGTTTGACAGCCTGTGTTTATAGAAGTGTGCTTGCATATGTACATATGCATGGATGTGTACACACACAAACATATGTATATAAAAATGACATCATCGTTAAATATTTCTTTGAAGATTCTTGGTTTTCCCTTTGGTGCTTTCATTGTTCTTAATTGTATTTACAAAAGTGTTACAAATATTGTTATATATGTCACCCTGGTATTTTCAAAGTTGCCTAAAGGGAACCATGATTTTTGGTAGAGTTAGGGTCCCTCCCACTCCCACCAGCTCCTTTTGCTTACCTTGAATGTTGCTTACATCCTGTAGTGTTTCCTTTCTTTGGCCTGTGCTATTTGATACCTGAAAGAMCTCTTCTGAGAATACATATTATAAAACAGACTGAGTTCATGAAATATGGCTGTGGTTAATCTGAGTGTAGGCTCCAGAAGCTGAACAACAAAAAGCTTTGCAGTATTATTTTTAGCAGAGTTGTGGGCTGGGGAATTTTCATGTGATTTTATGAACTTTTAAAAACATTCTGCTTGTTTTTTTTGCCTTCTACCAGATGGACTTGCTGAATCCTTGAACTTTGTTAGAGGCATGAATGAAAACTCATTTTTTACACAGGCTGCGTGTTCAATGAGAATGGCCCTTAAGTCACTCCTAAACTGTCTGGCATTTCGACAGTATGTCTGCAAATGCATCACAGTGGAAGACTGAAAGGACAAGATGGTGCTGGATTTCTACTTCTTGCCTGCTCTATAGCTTGAGCAATATTAGTCCCTACCTGGCAATTATGAAAGTTTCTCTGAAGAGTCATTAGGATTTTCTTGATCATCTTGTTTTTTGGTTTTTGGTTTGTTTTTTTTTTTTTTGCATCCTGGTGACCTGCCTCAACTTTTGACAAATGCAGCAAATCAACCTGCCTGTTCCACAGAGGAACTTGCTTGAAAGGAAAGCATCTTTGTGGTATTTATTTAATGACGGCTGGTTTCGTTTAAGAAGYGCAGTGTCTATTTCAAGAGGGATAAACAACTACTACTTGAACTACCAAAACATTTAATGCAGTTTTCCCTTGACCATTTCCAAATCATATTTTTAGGTTGTCTTTCCCTTTAATCTGAGTGTCTGAGTCTGGAAAATACTCTAGATCATTTAATGAAATACTTTTTCTGCCAAAGCTTGATATTTGTTGCTAAGTGCTTTACTCACAAACAGCTGGGGGCTGCAAGCACCAAAACCCGCCACCAAACGTTCTGCTTAAGCTTTGGCAAATTCGCTTACTCTCTGGCAGGATTTTTGCTTGACCCAGCAGAATTTATTGTCAACATTTCACTAGATTCAGCAGTCTTTAACTTTCAAGAAGGAGTTTGGCCACACAAGCATGATTTGTCAGTGAAATCAACTGAACTTTTTTCATGAGCTCACAAGGAAAAGAGAGGTGGAGTCTTAACCACGTGTTCCGTGTGATAAAATCAAGTGACGGTGGTGCAGTCCACTGTCCTTACAGATGCCAAAATACTATGGCAAGTGGTCATAGCAAAACTTAGCCTCATTTGGTACAGGCAGGGTTCACTGAAGAGCTTCAGCGAAGGGTGATGGAGCAAGCTGGAGAACTGCAGCTGGTGTATGTACAGAAAATTATAGAGAGGTCTTTTGGGAAATGCCCCTATCATCGCCATGCCACAGCTAATGCTAAAGGAGCACAGACAGTGAAGTAGAAGAGACTGAACAAGTACAAAAATAGAAAATAAAATTTGTTTTTGCTGGATTGTACGTAGGCCAAAGGCTGACTAGCTAATAGGTGTGAATGAGTTGAAATCTGCCCATGAAGGACTTCAAATTTCTGCATATCTGAGCCTCTTGTATGCACTTACCTTTGACTACATCCAAGTAAACATTATAGACGTTGGTTGATGCTGGCCAACTGTGGTGAGAAGACCTGCAGAATTCAGCAAAGGATCTACTTTGTCACTGACTATCCTCAGAGAAKTCAAGTGGCTTCCAAGTGGATGATCTCCTGAAGAGTGGTTGCAGAAGTCTACCATGAGAAAATGTCAGATTTTGCTATATGAAAGTCTGACAAGAATTAACCCATTTCCTGTGTTTTCAAAGCTTATTTTGGCATTAAAATCACTACTGTGTATTTAAAAGAAACTTACTGTAGTAGGAAAAAATCGGTCTTGTACAATAATTGTTGGTTCTAAATAAAAAAACCCTGCCAAATGAAAATGTATCATTCAGATTATATTTGTGAACTATTTGACATTGGCAGTTGAAATTTTGCATTGTTCATATTACTGGCTTAGTAAAAATAACATTGTTGCTTTCATATCAAGTGTTACAGGAACATTGCCAGTTTCTGTGTAGTATCTTGAGGTCAAAGCTGTCTTTCTCTTGTCTTTGTTCACCCACTGGCCTCTCACCAGCCCCAGCATTTCATTGAAGACTTCTGATTGTACCTGCAGTGGGTTCCAGCACAATGTTTTTGCTTTGTTTGCACTGCTTTTCATGGCTAATCTGAGCTTTGTGTACTCTTTGGCTTCCCTGAATAACATGTGGAGAAATGCATTTCTCAGAGCGTGCAGGGAAGCCGCCAGGATTCACAGGGTGAGGTAGTTGACGGTTGATGCATCTGGTGCTGGATAAGTGACCTGCAGAGATATTGAGACAATATGTAGGGATAGGCATCTGGGAAGTCTGTGGGTGCATTTGCATTGGTTTTTCGGGTGGATCGGGAGAGTGGTTTTGATGTGCACCTCATATTCATCTCTTCTTGCTATGCTTTCGTTTGMATTGTGGAGCAATCTCGGTGTGCACAAACTGAATTCCTGTTGGATGAAACTAAAGCAGAAGCAGAGCTTCAGGATGACACGTATGTGCCCAACCTGTAATGGGCGTTCAGTCCACAGGATCAGACTAGAGCTAGTGCAAAGTAAAACCCCGGAAAATCCAGCACCAATTACTTCATTCTACAAATCCATTCCTTTTGGGCTGCGTTACTTGTGAGCATAGACGCAGTCTGTAAATGTCATGGCTCTGTGGGTTGTTTGATTTTTATTCCCCCGCAGAAATATTTCAATAGAAGTTTTCAGTTTATTTGAATTGCTTGGTTGGTTTTTTGCATATAAATTTCTCACATTTGCTGCTCCCGAGACTATAAAACGTTGTCAAATCCTGACCTGAGCGTTACACGGTTGCTGGCAGCCTGCCTTTGCTCCAGAGCTGCTGGGGCCCGGGGCAGAGCTCCTGGAAGGTGCATTACTCTCGATTTTGAGTAGCAGCCTTGAACCTGTTTTCCCCCAGCAAAATTCCTGGCTACTGCAGTTAGCTGCTCATCTGTTATTTTAAATATGTGGAGTGGACTGTCACTGTGTTATCTGGAAACTAGGCAGTTATCTTATTTCTTTATAAATCAACTGTCTAAAGATTTTTATTTTAAACTTTACTCCAGAATTAATTTACTAGGAGGGTAGGGATGAGACCATTGACTTCTTATAGCATTTTTTTCTTTCTCCTTCAATAGATACATTCTCAGGACTGGATTCAGATGTGACAGCAACTCCAGAAGCATATGTGATATATGATGATGGTACTGTTTAACTGTAAAAGTCTATTGCAAGTGGCATGTTTGGAGTTGTTTTTTTCCCTGTCTTCTTTCTTTAGAATTGTGTTTGAGGGGGCAGGTTGGTGAATGGGAGCTTAAGCAAGCAGTGGTGAGCTGAAAAAGCTTTCTAGAGTCCTGTGTCACATGTGAAGAGCAAGGGTGCGAAGGCGACTATTTCTGGATGTGAAAGTCCCTTCCTACTGGTCCTGCAATCTAACAGGAACCTATTGTGGAAATAATTCAGAGCTGGGTCATACAGTCACCACTTCAATCCTAGATTTACTTTCTCCAGTACAACTTCTAACTCCAGCCCAGTCAAAGTCAATGAACTCTTCTAAAATAGAAAATCTGAGTAACATCTGAGCCCTGGAAACTTGAAATACCTTAGTGAGTTTTTAGCACTCTATAGCACTATGAATATTTTTTTTGTCTTTTTTTTTGATGTGTAGTCCACATTTAGACTATAAAACATGCTCATACTGAGTGAGATCACCTACATATAAAATAATTAATCTGCTGAATTCATGTGGAATTTAAATCAGAGAGATTTGAAATCAGATAACAGGAGCAGAGGGAAAGATTTTTGCAGAGTTATATTCATGCCGTCTTGATATTATAATCTAGGACACAAAAAACTTAGCTGAAGAGGAGGCCTCAAGTCCCAGCGTTTAATTATAAGTTTTCACAGGGRATGCAAATTCTGAATTACTGGAACTAGCATTCACTTTCTGCCATCAGTGACGTCTGATGTTCTGCTCCTTTTAAAATCCTCAGATTCCTGCTCCTCCCCCACAATTAAAGCAGATAAGTACAGACCTCTGTTAAACTCAAAGCTTTTTAGTAGAATTTATGGCTCTAGAATAATAAAAGTTTTTTTCTTTGTGGATACAGTGCTGGTATCTTAAGTCAAACCAACAACAACAACAGAAAAGCACTTGAAGAGAGAGTGTAGAGGATGAGAGGAAGATGTCATAGACTTTTGTGCTTTTTATTCTGATTACTTCATACTGAGGCCAACATTTAGAGTTGGGGAGGAGAGGATGAACTAAAAACTGCACAAATCCTACATCCCATGTTCCTTACATCCCCGAGGAAGCAGAATATCCTCAGTGCATGAGTCTTTTGTCTGGCCTCCCCTCAGGTGCAGGTCGCCTGCAGAAAACAAATGCTTTAGCAGTTTAAGCAGAAAACACTCAAAGCCGAGAGCCGAGTCCCACAGCCTGTATGAGGACATGGCAGGGATGCCAAATGCTTCTTTCCCTTCATTTTGTGTGTCAATATGGTAGCGCAGTAGCTTTTCAAAGAGCACTGGATTTAATAGGACTGAATATCAAGGAGGACTGAATATCAGGAGATTCATGTGGGCCAGTTTGCCTTCCCTCATGGCCCTAATGGGACCACGAATGGCATGTACAAGACWCCACACCTCTAAAGTTGCAAGAGGGTTTAAGAGCAGTATGAACCAGCTCTAGCATTTTAGAATAATAACACAGAGTTTTCTTAAAAAGCCATTTYTTCACTCCCTTATCTCCTTCCTTTGGCATCTGAGAGCTGCGGCCAGGGATTCAATTACTGTGCTGTCTTTTCTTGGGGGTTGTGAGGGGGGGTGGCAGATGAAGCACGTTCAGGATATTGATGTATGAATACATTTGTTTATTGTCATCCTTTTTACCTGTGTGAGCGAGGTCTAAATCAGCAATGACACTAATATCCTAAGGCAAAGACTTTGTGCTCTCTGTCCATCAGTTTGGTAGAAACCCTTCCAAGGCCGAGGTATGACCGACCCTGACTTAGAGGCCCGTAAGGAGTGTGCGGCAGCTAGGGCAGGGTGTGTGGCACTCCTTTGGGACTGTGGCTGGTGACAGAAATGTTTCCTTTCTCATAGTTAAGCCAAAATAACATGAAGCAAGCTAACATTTTCGTCTTATGTTTCCTCTGAAGACTACGAGTTTTTTGAGAGCACTTTGCCACCAACCACCACCACTGTCACCACCACCACTGCTTCTACAACGACAGAATCAGAAGTTGTCTATCCGGAGACTAGTGTTGTTGGCACCAGCCCTCTGTCAGAATATGATATTGCTGGGAAGAAACGGTTCACTGGTAAGGATGTCCTTTGGTTTATGTAGCTTMTTACTTGTGCTGCAAAGAATTCTTGTTCTAGCAAGGTCAGCCCTTAAGCTGAGACCATAGCGAAAATACGTCCAACAGACTAGTGTGTGGTCCTTGTAAGGACTGCCACCTGGGAAACCCAAACAGCAGTACTTTGTTCATAGCTTCGATGCTTGCATGTCTACGTGTGGACCCACAGCGGTTTTGTTGAAGCAGTGCAAAYCTCTTTGTACTCTTTCAGTGTAAGTGCTCTGCTTTGTATTCTGCATTGTGTTTGGTTTAGCTGAAGTCAATATGAGAGCGAGAGTGTCTACTCTGGTGCTCAGTTCAGCTCAACTGCATCATTTTAAATTCACACCAGTACAATCAGTGCAAATCTCCATGTAGGTGTGAGTCTTCCTCTGGGGTACCTAATTCTTTTCCACTGACCCATGAAACCCCAGTGATTTCACTCACCTTGCACAAGCATGTATGTGAAATGCTTTGAAGTCAATGAATGCATGGTATTTTGGATATGAACTTTCCAAAAARTAAAACCAATAGAGATAAATTTGACTTTGCTATTTGTATCTATCTTTGCTCTRTAGAAGGAACTTTGTGAAGGAACCCCCAATACATTGACATGAGCCATGAGGCTGGCTCGTGTATATGTGAGCCATTCAAGTGTGTAGGTAGGTGTTGCAGCTCTGACTTCAGAGCTGCTCTGCTGCTTTGTCAGAGAAGCAGCTGGGGGCCAGACCAGAGGGATTTRGAGGTGGTAGGGCACTGCATTCCAGCCTCCACCCCAGACTGGTGATCCCCCGCAGCCCTTTACATTTGAACTGAGGTCAGGTCAGCTGCTGGCTCACCTGGCATTTCAGATGGGAGTTCAGGGGATGGAGAGTCAACTTTGACTCATGTCTTGCCTTCCCTTCCAATATCCACAAGCTTCACGTGGCYTAGAGAGGAGCTCTGCTGCTGGAGTAAAAGATTTGTTTTTATATATGCCAAGACTTTTTCCAGTGCATCTTCAGTTTCCCTGTCCAAACAATTTCATGATGTTTCTATTCGGCTCTCTCACTGACAGTGCTTCTTGATTCATTTAGCTGGAGAGGCTAAAATTAACTTCATTGCAAGATTTGGAAAAAATCCCTTTAGGGCATGAAATCCAATAAGATAAACCAAGAAATGATGGTTTATGAACATTTCAAGGCACTAGGGAAATAACATTACCATTTCAATGAATTGTATTGTTGCAACTGAATAAACATTTCCAAAGCAAKTTTTATAGTCCTTACTTTGAATGTTACGGTGACTTTTAAGGCAATAAAGAGATGGTTTAATCTTTTCCTGAACTGAAGTGCAATTGCAGTCAGTATAAAGCTTTTAAAAATAGAAGTTAGAGGTTGGGAGCACATGCCTGGAAGGTAGGGACTCGTTACTCCTGGTCCCTTAGCACCCAGGGGACCACAGCAATAATCCCTTCATTTAACCTGGTCAGACTTCACCTTGGAATTACTCTTGTTGTTCCCTCTGTTGTTTCACGCCAGCTTCAACATGTTTGTGTAAGAACCAGCCACTTAGACCCGTAAAGTCTTAGACGATCTAAGGCCCTGGCAGGGATCTGTTCCCACGTGTGGAAAGGCAGAGAGTTTGGGTGACATTTTCACCCCACCTTCCAGAGCAGCTGGAGGCAGCGTGTGGAGGGTCCTGCAGTCAGACTGCTCTCTTCTGCCTCTCATAGCAAAGATGATCCTTCTGTCTTTGCATAATTGGGTACAGTTGTGAGTGTGGGGTAGACCTGAATATTGGCATCCCATTCCTGAATATTGGCATCCCATTCCTCCTGCTCATCAATCAAATTGAATGCCATGCTTTGTTGGCAGCAGTGAACTGTCTCTGGACTCAAAGGGGAGGAATTTTAAAATGCATCAGAAAACTTGACTCTCTTCTTTTCAGGAAGTTGCCAGCCTGTGTGCTACTCTGTGGTACCTACAAACTGCTAACTAAATGCCACTCTTCCCTGTCTCTTCCAGCTCCTTATGTGACCTATCTCAATAAAGATCCAGCAGCCCCCTGCTCCTTGACAGAGGCCCTGGAGCACTTCCAAGTGGAGAGCCTTGATGAAATCATCCCTAATGACCTCAGAGAGAAACATCTGCATCCCCTGAAAGCCCCTCACAACATCACTGTCGTGGCAGTCGAAGGCTGTCACTCCTTTGTCATTGTGGACTGGGCCAAACCTGCTCGAGGAGACATGGTAACAGGTACTCTCCTGAGGGTTGCTCTCATGATGGGGTAGTGGGGAAGGGGAAGGTTTTCTTAAATGACCATACCTTAAACTGAGCCAACAGCTCATGAAGTTCTCACTCCTCTGCAATCTTCTGAGGTAAATGAGCTACTTTCTGAGGAGTGAGAAAGGTCCCTCTGTCGTCCCTCTGTGCCAGACTGACCAGCCCATGTTGGTCCACATACCAAGATTTTGGTGCTGATTTTGTGCCAGTGGTTCTGAAGGCACCGMTTCTCGCCTGGATGGTAGCTGTGATAGTACTTTGCTTGACTGAGCACTTCTGTCCCCAGATAGTGCCCTCAGCTCCACCACAGGCACCTCCCAAGCCTGCCTTGGGAGCATCTTTCACATTCGGCTTCAGTCCGCTCCGAGCTAAGGTGACTGCATGGCTGGAGCCAGTCTGGGTCCTGCTTGGCTGTTAGCGTGGCTACAGGAGCGGTCTGCCTGTGGAGGGGCTTGTGGCTTGGTGGTCTTCTAGTCTGCTTTTTTTCTAGGAAAAGAATGTATCAGAGTGGATTATCTCTAGTGGAGTCTGTGGCCCAGGCTATGCTTACCTTGTTTTAGTGAAATTTTGCTCAAATATCAGTCTGACAAGCGAGGTTCAGGGATGGGGAATATGTTAAACAAATGTATTAGGTTAGATCTCCTTTAACGTCTTTAGACCTTTTGAGAGCCAGAGAGAAGCCCAACTGATTTCAAGAATGTATCTCAAAAGCTGCTGGAAAAACACTGGAGTAACCAAAATATTTCAGAAATTAATCAACCCCTGTTTGTCAGTGGACCCAAAATATCTGAAGTAAGCATTGGAAAAGGCTTTGGTGCTAATGTCCAGCTTTCGAGGAGCCTCGCCTAGCTCTGTGGCTGACAGCCATGGCAGAGGGGTGGGAGCTGGCAGAGCCGAAGCAGCGATAATGGTTGAGAAGGGAGAAGGTGGCACTTGAACAGGTTATGTGGTGTCTGTCCMACAGCGTTTCATTCTTCGAGGCTGTTGATCCCATACCTTACCGAGCACAGTTTGCATAACATTTTATTTTTTTTCAAAGCACCCCTGGTATTTCTAACTATATTAGTTTCTGCACAGTCAGTGTATCACTTAAAACATCGAATGGGTTGCCTTTGTCATCTTTTTGTCTTCACTGTGTTTTAAATCAGAATTCGCACCTGGGTACCATCCTCTGATATAATGCTCCATCATTATTAGCTGGTGACAGGAAATTCTTGTAGCCTGGGATTTTCCAGGAGTGTTGGGCATCGAATCACTTTCGTATTCAAAGATGCTTCCACTTCTTTTAACCCATAAAATCTACCACAGCACCTAGGGGTATCATTTATTTAAAATTTATTTAGAATCCTCACAACTATTTGTCTTTCCTGTTTACAGGCTATCTGGTTTACAGTGCATCCTATGATGACTTTTTAAAGAATAAGTGGTCAACCAGGACTGCAGGGACTACTCATTTGCCAATTGAGAACCTGAAGCCCAACACACGGTAGGGATTTGATCCACTCTCTTTCAGTTCTGTTAGGGAAAAAAAGCAAATTTTGAGAATTGTCAATCGTTCTTCTTGGCCTTAGTATAAATTTTTACATCTGGTCTGGATTTTACTCCTTCTGTTTGACAGCAAATTGTTTTATAAACTGCACAGCTACTTACATGATATCTTTACCATATTAACCCTGGCRCAGATGCATATATGTTTGTATATAAAAACAGTTATCAGCAACAGAGAAAATCTTATTTTAAAAATGCATTTTSTAGTCTTATGCATAACTGAATCAAATCTGGGGGGGCAAGAGTGTACTAAAGTATACCCTTGGTGTGATGTGATGTGGCTATTCCCACATACTGGTGTGGCCAAGGTTTGATACCTAAGGACTGGTGGGGAAAGGTGCTGCTCTCTGRTCTGTTTTCGCTGTCTGTACACATGAGTTGTGCTGGAAGAGAAGGCTTGATGATATGTAATGAGGCCATGGCAGTTGCTCAGAAGTCAGTTTGGCAGGAACTTTACGTCTTTATCTTGCAAAAAATCTCACTGAAATGGCAGAACAAGAATGCATGCTTTTCGTGATATTGGAATAATTCATGACAATTGGGTGGGAAGTAAACGGCCGCAAAGGGACTACATTAAAATTGCTTCTTTTCATACTTTTCTCTCAAATTCTGAGTCTGAAATACTTTCAGTGCTGCCTTGGGCTAGGTGATTGCTCTTCATGTGCTGATGACTACAGTCTCTTAGACACTGGTGGCAGGTGTTACTTACATATTTGGTAACGTGGGAGATGCACTGCGATTGTGGACTGGGACTAGCGTGCCTCACTTGACGACGAGCTACAGATCAGAGCATCCACTCCTAGGACAGGCACATAGAGTTTGTGCCAGGGCAACACAGAAGAGAGAAATGGTGTCGCCTAAAGTATCTTTTCTTTCCAAGATGATTTATAGACGAAGGGAAGGTTCTGCGGGTCAAAAGTAGAATTGAAAACCTCAACCTAGAAAACACGGAATTGTTTGAGCATGGCCTTCATCTAAAATCTTAATAGATTAAATAATAAAATAAGATWAAATAAATAAATTATGAAAAGTCAGTGCAGTGTAGCATTTGGGTCTCAAATATGACCAGGCATATTTTTTCTGACCACATTACAGTGCTTCTCTGCACAGCCCTGAGTTTAGCATAGACTCACACACGCCTTGCCACTGCAGCTGCTCCTGCTGGCCCTGCAACATCCAAGCACCAAAACATCACAGTATGTGTTAAGAAGGGGGTGCTGCTCCCCTGTCTCCTCTCCAGAGATTTCCCTCCAACCAAAGAGTTCTGAGGACATGAGATCTCTTTGGGAGAGCCAGCACTGGAGCAACTTCAGCAGCAGTTCCTTAGACAGGTGCACCAGGGACACGTATACCAGAGGACACCTGCAGCGTCAAAGACCCGGGAAATTAGCAAGCAAAAGGTGTATGGAGGGGCAGGATAAGCACGCACAGGACACCCAAAGAGTTAAAAAAACAGAAATAAGATGTTACAGGAAAAAGTTTGTGCTATCTTATCCTCTCCTGTTCTGTCTACAGTGCTGTCAGTCACATGCTTCATGAGGCTTTTTCTTACGTATCCAAGAGATAAGAAAAGGCAACCTATTCTGAAGATTAATAATCTAGACCTCAGTGCAAGTCCTTTAGGGTAGTTCATGGTGCGTTAAAGCAATATTACTTGCACAGTGGAGAGCTGCAATTGTATGCTCTGCATCTGCTAGTGCCCTTGTTATAAAACATCATTGTTACAAATGTATGGAGGGGGGTATGGGGCACAGTTTATCTGTGGTTTTCACCTGTTAGAACAAGATGGAAGAGGTCTCAGCCCTCCTAAACTTGTTCCTAGATAGTGCGGGAAGTGGGTGCAGACCCTCCTGCCTTTGTACGTCCTTGTGACTTGACACCCGTTCCTTAAACCTCTCTCTTCCTGCCACTAGTCTCAGTTCTTGCCTCCACATCCCAGGCTCCTGTACATACCCAGCCCTTTTCCCCTTCACCAGTTTTTGCTCCTCCACTCTCACCCTGTCCCCCACGCAGGCCAGGGATGCATTGCCTGTACGCCCAGCTTCCCCTGGCCGGGCTCCTCTGTCTCTTGCTTCTCTGCCATTTCCACCTTCCAGCCACAGCTCCTCACATCTTCACTGTCTTTCAGTCAAGTCTCCCTCTCCTGCTGCCCCAAGGACAGTGTTGAAGGCCAGCGATAGCTCTCTGCTTCTCGTGCCCAACATCTCAGGGGCTCCAGGTCACCGGAAAGGGTGAAGTGAAAGCCCCCAGGAGACCTGCAGCTGCTGTCCTGGCCACGCTCGGTGAGGGTAATTGGTAGGAATTGAGCTGCCAACCTGTGATACCTCTGCTGAGACGTACATTAACTCCAGGCTTCAGAATGTCACAATTTGGCTGTATTTGAATGGAGTTTTATAGGAACAGCAAGGTTATAGGTTCACGCATTTCCATGAACGTAGTAACTCCCATGTCGAATATTAAGGTTCTGTTTCAAAGTAGGGAGGTTCAAGCAAGTGCTATTTGTTTGAAGCATATTATTTCCCCAGCGTCTTACTGAAGAATGGTATAATCCATTGGCCTCTGTTGTACGCTCTGTGGAGGCAATAAAGGCTTCATGTGGGGTCTGTGGTGGAGAAGGAGGGTTCTTTACAACAGAGAAATTTTGTGTATCAGCCAATCTCATTTACATTCTCCAAATCCACAGACTGAACTGATTGCATATTTTTTGTCTTAAAAATAACTCCCTAACCACTGGGAAGAGACCCCATGCTTAACTAAGAAAATATGGCATGAAATCTGAAGTTAGTCTAAAAATGTTGTGTTTGCATTGTTAGTGCATTTTGTGAGAAATCTCTGATTAAGTCGGATTTACTGTATGCAGATGCTATTGACTGCTGGGCGTCCCATGAGGGGTTATTGGTGGTGCAATCTCGCGGCGTGCGCAGTGTATCAGAAACGGGTTGGCATCTTGGCAGAAGACAGCCCCAGAGAAGATTTGAAGCTGTCAACATATCCTGGAAAACATCTGTCTGGTGTTTAGGTTTACAAACAAAATGGAAGTCTATGTTTAAACCAAGTCATAAGTTTTCTTCCTAGGTCTGGTCTAGCCTCCATTTGAGAAATGGAAGTTTTTCCATTAGCAAAACTCTGGTCAGCTTCAGTGGGACAGGAGCTGCTTCCTTGTGACATGTGAATGTAAACACTAAAAATGACTTTAAACCTTATTAAATCTTAAAAACAGCAGTCTTGACAATGTCCCTTCCCTAACCTTAATTCTCAGCCATCACAGAAGGCTGATGCAAAGGGCTGGACAGCATCCACTCAACCACTAAATCCAGTCTCCTGTAGTCACAAACATTATAATCCTCGTCACAAACACTTCAGTCTCCTTCTTGAGCATGGTTAGGCTTTTTCCTGCCTTTTTGCAGGAAAGCTGTGTCAGTGCCTGATGAGGGTGGGATTTAAAACACCGTCCTTTACCACCGTATCTTCATGTCTCATCAAATCTTCTTCCCTGTGCACTTGGTTTTTGTTCCCTCCAGGGACATTTTGATCCCACAGTGCCTGCTACCAATTCCAGTGTTGTACAGAGCATTTCATAGGAGGGTCTCAAACATTTACTCAGGGCTCACAACTGCAAATAGAACCTGGATCTTCTGGCTCTGGGGGCCAGATGCACGGAAAATTTCTGTTTCCTTTCAGTCTGTCTGTTAAAGCAAAGCCACAGTGTGTCCAACAAGCAGCACCAGCCACAGCTGGCTGCTGTGTATCACCAGAGCAGCACAAAAGAGGTAAGATGTCAGTGAAACCCTTGTCCTGTGCAAGCGGTAGATCTGTGTGGCACATACCTACGGCACATACCTACCTCACACCAGCTGTGTAGGAAGCTCCTCTTCCAGCTTTGCTCTAGTGTCTTATTATAATATTTGTTGTAAATATTCACGACGGATGTAGTGCTAGGCCATTTTTGATGGATTGCACTAGCCGGTGAACCTGCAGGCAGCTGATTTACTTGTTTTCCTTCTGGAGGGTTGGTGCAGCTGTGGGAGGAGAGTTTCAGCCCCTGCTGCCCTCTCCACATACTCGTGGGAGGAAACCTGCCTGTCCTTCCTGACCCCCTCCCTGCCTCTTTTCCCCCTCATCCACCAGTCCTGCTGGGCGGTGGGTCTGTGGGGTGCTGTCGCGTCGGCTCGTCCCCTGCCCTTTCCGGGCAGCACGTGTCTCCCTCCCAGACACGGGGTCAGGCATGCCGGTTCCCCCCGCGGGCAGCAGCCGCCTRCGCTGCGTCTGCCCTCTGCACATCCACCCTGGCTCTCACCCAGTGCTGACGGAGGTCCAGCAGCAGCCATCCCCCCGTCCCCGGGGCTGGCATGCGCTCGCGGGGCGCTGGCTCCCGCCCTGCCGCCCACAGCACGTGCGGACGGTGCCGCTGGGCATCCCTCGGCCGGCTGGCATCCCGCCGTCGCAGCCTGCCACTGGGCGCGGGGCTGGGGGTCCATGCAGGCATGCCTTCGGGGAGGCTGGAAAAAGGATTTTACGGCTAACTGATTTTTTTAAAAAACAGCTGCTTCCCTAATTAGCATGCTGAGGGATTATCTCACTTTGTGACTGYGAGTGCCTGCTATTTAATTCCAACAGAAGGGAGACACCTTGAATTAAGTCATAAAATYGTTTTGCTCCAAGTGACAGGTACGGTGATATGATTAGTCATATAGTCTAAATGAATAAAAACATTACATATTCATTGCCCCATTACAATTTACTATGTCCTTTCTTGACATGTCAGCAGAAGTGGTATATAAAATCTCAAAGGAGGTTTATTCTTAGGAGGAAAAGCTTTTTTTCTTGTCTGTATTGAAAATGAACAACAAACGGTATTGCATCTGTTGCAATTGTGATTCTTCTGTGCCTATTGGTAACAATTCATTGCAATTCTGCCTAAGCAAAGTGTAATCAAAGCACAACCAACTTATTTATTACAAATTTTGTTCATGTATTTATGTGATAAAGAACAGTTGAGTTATACTGATCTGAGATTTCCTGACAAATTCATCAGCTGAAGGATTCTGACTAATGAAAATGTCAGATGCCTGGACCTAGAAAGGCTTTGGCAATTTCTTTTTTATTTGTCATGTCTGAGAAAGAAATATATCCTGACTGCATTATTTTATTGACATTCTTAATACAGCAATCATAGCATCATCTGTGTTTAAATCACAGGTCAGCAAGTCATGAGACCTGGCTGTCTTTTTGGCACGACTAGAGGCTTCTTGTGTATATAAAGGCTTCAGAACTAATTTTCCAATTTAGTGAAGAAAAATGTACTCATAACTTCATTGCTGTTTTTTCCAGACAGTCAGACAGGCAACTTGAACAATCGTGTGTCCCAGACAGGTTTCTGTGTATGTAACAGGACACCTGAATGCACAGTTGCCCTGATTGAGTAGGTAATCCGTTCCTGCAGTAGATACAAAACTGCATGTTTTTTCCCACTCAACCAGGTGCACGAGGTTCTTGGGCTGCTCTCTCCTATTTCAGGTGTGGATCATCACACTTATGTATCTCATGGGAATGTTTTGAAGCTGGCATTAATACACATGTATTAAGTGCATTGAAASGGTTGCTCAGAAGGTGCCACTGTGTTGCAAAGGCGGTATCTAATTATACCTCTTTGGAAGCAGTGGGAAGTCAGGCATCCATACAGATGTTTTCACTGTGTTTTGAAGCATTATGGAAAAGATGTGGGCTGGAAAACATTTTTCTCCTGCTCTTCTGAAGGAGTTACACCAAGTGCTGGGCTAAGCCAGTACAGCTTGGTGCTGTGTTGCGGCCGTTTCGAGAGCCAGCGTGAGGAATCGCTGCCCTGTGTCCCATCCCTGTGGTCAGCCTTGTGCCGCCGGCCCCTGCCCTCATCCGGGTGGAGAAGGTGTGAGTGGGTGAAGGAGGTGTGGATGGATGCAGGTGTCCCATGAGAGCATTGGCAACTCAGGGGATTAAAGCAGTGCTCAGGCTGCTGTACTCTGCTCAGGTGGCCAGAAGTAGGGGAGCACACRGGAGGCTTTTTGCCTCCCCTCTCCTCTTTCTCCAGCCATGCTAAACACTCAGAAGCTGCGGTCAAGAAATCAAGGTCAATAGTTAAAACCACAGGCAAATATTTCTGCCAGCAAGAGGATTGTGCTAGGCATAAGCAAAAAGCACAGCCTTGCTAAATTTCACTATTTAACGTGGTTTCTTTTTGCCACAGTGTGTGTGTCTTTTCAAAGAAAGCTGTGAGTCATTTGTAAGCATCGTATAGTCACTAATTACAGGCAGAACTGGCTGCAGAAAGCCGGAGTGGAGCYGGTTTCTGGTGTCAGCTGTGGGACACAGCAGGGACAGGGGGCACGTCCCCTGTGGAGGGGTGGGAATGTGTCCCGCAGAGGGTCTCTGACCACGCACATGCTCCAGGTCTGGCATAGATACGAGATAAAGCTCGTGCCACGGATGAAGCCCAGAATATTTCCATTCCTGTAGCTTCCACATTGATCTCACCTAGAGGACCCGCCTGTAATTTTTACAGAGTGAACAACAAGATGCCCTGGCACGTACCCTGGAGATAACTGGCTTGCTTCATGGCAAAACCCAGTGTTCACATGACTGCCACCCTTCTGCTGAAGAAGTGGATGTTATTTGCACATCTTTTCAGMCTTTTCCTTTTCAGCCTTTGAACCTTTGCCAAAGGACTGGTTCAACCGGGTCCCCTCTGGTTTATCATTGTGAACAGTTTCRGATGTGCTTAGCTGGTGCTTAGGCCAGAGAGGATCCTTTCAGGAGCCACCTCCAGGCCCTGCTCTGTGGCTAAGTCCTTAAGGAATAGATACATCTGATGGCACAGGAAAGTGCATGCGGGAAAAATTGAGTGGCAGAATAAAACCAGCAAAGTTCCTGCAACAGGATTGTGTTGAATTTTCCTGCTACCTGGTAGGCTATAAAGCATGAGCATCTTACGTGGCGTTAAACCCCACGTTACACTTTTACGTTGCAAAGTCTACCGTCATCCCTTGTGGACAAAAGGGAAGAAAGGGGAGTAAAGCTTTTTATGTGAATGGTGTCCRCGCTTGGTGCATAAACTGYGCCAGGTGCCAATAGCTTCCAAGGACATCAGAGCGCCTTTGCTGTGAACCAYGCTGTCTCAGCCCAGCGTGGGCCGYGCAAGCGAAGCAGCACTGGCAGGTTTCTGTGCAGGATGGGGAGAGCTTTGCCACCGAGAGCAGCCTGATGTCTTCGATGGGGCAGGCTCACTTCCACCAGCTGAGGAGCATCAGGCCTGCCACTGGGATGGGACATTGCCGTGGGAGGTAATCCAGYGCTCAGTGGCAGCCATCCCCACAAGTAAGCACTTGCCCTGTTTTGTGGGTCATGTATGGAGCTTTTGGAGATGTCTGCTTTTGGATGAGAGGCTAAATCAAGATCCAAATGCTATGTGGATATTACAGAGGCACAGTAATTTTTTTCTTTTATTAATTTCTTTACAAGAATGAAATTGAGCAAGCAGGCAAGAAAGGAAAACCTAAAGTCAGGCACTTTAAAAATCCTGTGCTGGAAACTTTTGCAGTAATGTTCCATTCCAATTGGTTTCTGCTGGACTGGATACAGAGATAAAAGGGAAAGAAGAAAACATTAATCTGGGGAAAAAAATGTCAGGGCAGGCATTAACTAAAAATCATTGTATATTTGGAAATGAACTAAAAATATGCTTACACATATTCTTCTCTAAGGGTGTGGATAATTTTGCTTCTATCAAGGAAAGAATGGAGTTCTAGTGGTGGGTCATGTTCTTCGAGTTAAGCATGTGATTGAAATACTTTGGGGGAATCAATAAAGCAACATGTGAAGCTTTCTCATATTACTGAAGTATTGTGATCTTAATGCTGCTAGAGTTTTTACAGAAAGGTCAAAAGCTTAGCTTCTGTTCTCATATAAATCTGATCCAGTTTTAGTTTGCAGTTTACATCACTGCTTTCATGGGAGTTAACTTGGTTTAAAACTGTTTCTGAGATCAGAATTTAATTTCCTTGCAACTTTTTCTTTTAGTCTATTGCTATTGGTTGTTTCGTATAATGTGGATGTAGTTGTGTGTGGTTTTTGGAAGGGAGATGATATAAATAAATGATCCAAAAATATGCATGAGAGCAATTGCAAAAAGGAGAAATTTGTCTGTAACAGCCAGCTCATATCCTGGCTCAATATCCAACTCCATTTAATGCAAAGGACACCTGAACTCAGTGGAATTCTGCTGGTTTGATTCTCACTCTGTTTTAGTATTATTTATAATTTACTCATTGCAGTGGAATCAATGTTTTAATCTTATTTTCTCTCTCTTTTTGTTTCAGGTATTATTTTAAAGTCCAAGCAAAGAATCCCTTTGGTTATGGACCTGTTAGCTCTTCAGTCTCATTTATCACAGAATCTGGTATGCTTTGCTTTTTATTTTAATCTCAAAACTGAATTCCTAATAACAGATGTGGCAGGGCAATGACTGAAACCAGCACAGTAATAATGGTGATTATCCTGAACTTGCTGCTTTGAGATTTTTTTTTTTTAGGTTAATTATTTGTTTTCAGTAAATCCAGGAAAATAATATGCACTCCTAATGCCACTTTGAAAATATAAGTGACATTAAAGTGAGCTTCAGGGGAACAGGAAGTTGAATTTAAAATACAAAAGACTATTAATGTTCAACAATACAGAAGCAATGGGAAGTTTAATGTCTTTGATAGATTGACCAAACATTTAGTAAATTAGCTTCCTAATTGTGAACAGCTGAACAGTTGGAAGCRGTTGTCTCTGGAAGAAATATAGGAAACAATTGTTCCATCAGAYGGGCAAAGTTCTCCGTTCTTTTTTTGACAAGGCGTGCTGCTCTTTCACAGGGCTAATAGTGCATTCAAGAGCAACACCCCCTCTAAAAATAATATGTTAAATGAGCTATTTTTACCCATTTCTTCTTCTTCCATTGAGCTGGAGGCCAATGACTCCACTGAATAATAAATTTTTCAGTCTTTACTTGAGCGAAAGGTCTGTTGTCTGTTGTCTCTTCCAAATTTTGCCCTTTTGATGACATGGGGTTTATGCAGTCTCTGCCTTTGCTCATTTGACTTCACCCTGTAGTGCTCGCTTCAGAAGCTCCATTAAGAACCATGGAAATACTCTACACAGAAAGGAGACAAAAATGCAAGATAAGTAAATGGTCCTGCATAACATATTCAGATTTTTTTTAAGGGAGTAAGAAGCCCAAGTATAAATCCAAGCATAATGTTTAACATTGGACAAATATGGCATGCTGTTTCTTGCAGGGAGTTTTGCTGATTAGCTGGCTGCCGGTATATGGGCCTGAATGCCTAGTTTTCCTATCCAAAATCAGTTACCTTGTGAGCTTTATTTAACAGGTTCAATCCACCAAATTTAAAGTTTTATTGGCAGCACTGATCTTTCGTTTGTCATGTGGCCAAAGGTGTCTTTCCAAGTGGCACAAGTACAAAAGTACTAAATCTGAAGCCAGATGGTATAGTTACCCTGATGGAGTAGGTCAGAAGAGACAGAAATTGTTTGTTCAGAGTGCTTTTCTAGTGCAATTGAAAGATTTGAGCTGATGAAAATATTCAGTAAAGAATGTTGTCATAGGATCAGGCATCTTATTGAAGATGTTCAATCTTACCCCTGGTAACCCACTGAGGAGAACAGAAAGCGGTTGTTCTCTTTCATCAAACTGTAAAAACCCGCTGGAATTTTTCTTCCCCATCGGTAGACAAGCATCATGCTTTTTCTTCAGGTATTTTGTGTACAATAAGGGCTAGTTAAGAGATGACAGAAACTGCAATGTAATAAATACAGACAGGCTAATGCATTAGATCATGTTGTTTTGTTATCCTTACTCCACACCTATTCCATCCTTCTTTCTTCAAAGAAGACAATATTTCAAGCGAGCAGAAGCTCCTGAGGTGGTGGACAGCGCACCCTGCACTGCCCAGGGGTCTCCTGCAAAAATTCTGTCACTATGACACAAAGAGTTAAAATGATAAATTTCACGTATTTATGAATACCACTAAACAACTGTACTAAACATGATGGATGTCTGAGACTGAGATTTGCATACAAGAGGTAAGTTACATTTCCCTTTGAAGGTAGGYGTGCAGGTGTAACTTACACTATATATTCAGAAGCCTACGATGAAACTGTCCTCCTGCTCTGAGGACCTTCTGAGAAGAGGAAATCTGTTTCAAAGCTGGCTTTGAACTTTGGTACTAATCTCAGTAGTGTTTTTACAGTATCAGAATAAATCTACAATCCTGTGGCAAGTTTCATCAACTGAGAAAAACAGTGGAATAACAAACACTTGTTAGCTCTGCAAATTGAYGAGAATGTAAATCCCACATTCATAATGTAGCTAAAGGCAGTTACTCTGCAACTGACGTTCTCTTGAGTGACACTGTGTGTTTCATATTATAAAACAAAACAAAATATTAAATTTTTTATTTGTTTCATTCTTCTAGACAATCCCCTCCTCATTGTCAGACCACCTGGTAAGTCTTATTCTGCTGTTTCTTTCATGAAGTGCATAAAACCTCTGCAAAACAGTTACAATATAGGTGTTAGAAGCATATTAACACACAGTTGTAAGTTACAGTTTTAAGCAGGAACAGGTAGTAATTCATTGTGCTAATTCACAAAACAGTTTCTGTCTTAGGACCCCTTATTCTGGTCTTTGAAAAGAAATCTTGTAAGGTATGTTAGAATAAGCACTTGATTTTGMCCCATTTTTTGCCTGATACGACAGCTTTAATTGCTTAGTAATAAGCACTAAACTATATTGCTTCTGTATCTGTGTCCTTCAGTTGCCTGAGCATAGCTTGAACAGCGGGATCAGGTTTTCCTATCTCTAGCTGTTATGCTCATCTGTGCTGATCATCACACCCTTATAAATACTAAAAAATTCAAGGATTTGTTACTGACCTGAATGATATGCCACGAAGCTCTTGAACTTGCTTTGCATTTCCAAATTTGCAATAAGCCAGTTGAGCCCCTAATCAGAAGAGCTGATTTCCTGGTGCTGGGACCAACCTTGCTGACACGTACGTTGGTAGGGTAATCCCAGGCAGCACGTGCTCTTGGAAGAGATGCAGGAAAAAAGGCCTCATAGTTATTATGCTCTGTCAGCTTTCCTAAGAAGTTCAAATGGTTGGTTCTGGGGCTTTTTGACTACATTGTTCATGAAAACAATGTCCAGCGTCTCCCTCCCTTCTATGTTTTATTAAGCTTGTTAGTCTGTTTTTTTCCATGTCCTCTCAGATGTCTCTGATGATGCATAAATATTGGAGAGCACGAGCACACTATGTCTCTGGCAGTCAGTGTGGGAGGCTTCTGAGAGAGGTGGCCTTCCCATGTCCCCAGTCACCTTCAGGTTTTTTGCTGTCAGTTATTTTGTGGGTCTGTTCATGGAAGGGAGGGTTTGGAAGGTGATGGCTTTTCACTTGTTACARCTTCGACTGGACAAAGAGAAAATATTTTTGTGTAGCTGCAGTGGTAGAGATAAGATAGACCAAAAACAGGTGGCAGAGCTCTGGGAACCTGTGGAAATGAAGAGCTGCTTGAAGATCCAGCACAGCTCTTACAGGACATGCTAAGTTTATCCTTCAGGATTTTTGGATGTGGGCAAAAGTGATGGACAAAAGCAGACTATTCACAGCAATAAAGCTGCATTCAAGAAATAGATAGTGTATTGCTTTATTCTAAAGAGAAAGCTGTGGCCAAAATCCTGCAATCCTTTCACTATGTGAGTAATTGTGTAAAGTCAGTCCAGTTACGTTTGTGTCCAAACYGGTGGATTTCAGAGGATTGCTGATCAGTGATTGCTTCTCACATGCAAGTGTTTGTTTGCAGGATTTGGTCCATGTGCCTAGTGAGAGGGAGGAAGAATGACTAACAAAAAAACCTCTCAATCTCATTTGTAAACCACCTCAAAATAGCACAGTAATACCAGGGCTTTGTGCTGTAGCTAGAGAGAAAAATACCAATTATCACAYTGGAAGCTTTTTGTGTAATTATATATACATTATTACAACAGTAATTTCAAAAGAAATTATRTTGTCTTGGTTAGTATAAAGCAAACATTTAGGCAAGCCGGTAGGAATATTTAGTCTTTTGCAATACAGTTAAGCAGTCTCCTCTGCAGCAGTGCTCTGGACAGAGTTCCCCATGAAAGGTCTCGCTGTCTGTTATTGGAACCTCATTTGTTTTGATGTAATGTGGGAAAACAAAACAGAAAAGTACATTTCTGATTTGATCTTTTTAACCAAATAGCAAGAACAGTCTTTAATTCACATCACAGACTGTTACTCACTGCAGAATTTTTAACATCTGTTTTTTAGCAAAAGGATTAAGTTTTGTACTTAGTGTTATAATGCAAGTGACTGTATTTAGACAGTGTCACCGTCAGACCTAAGATCAGGCTCTGTTTAGAAAAGAAACTGAGTATCACTAGGTAGAGAAGATGTCTTGCTAAAAACAGTGAGACTATTTGTTTACTTAAAACTGTGGTTCAGTACATGAAAGCATATTTTTTTATCATTTTAACAGTTATTATTGTCTACTGCATAGAAGGGATTTAATYAAATCCCTTGCTTTTTAATTTTTTTCGTAATATTTGTTCTTGAAGTAGTCTTTCTGGATATAGAAAAGTCATGCATTAATCTGCTGCAGCATCTCTTTTAAAACATATTATCAGATGTTAACCTCAGCAAAACTCAGACTGAAATGCTAGTCTGTCCTTAATGTTGAATTTTTTTTTCTCCAAGGTGGTGAGCCTATCTGGATTCCATTCACTTTTAAATACGACCCCACCTATTCAGACTGCAGCGGCAAGCAGTACGTGAAACGAACTTGGTACCGCAAGTTTGTAGGAGTGGTTCTTTGCAACTCCTTAAGGTACAAGATTTACCTCAGCGATGACCTGAAAGGTAGGCACCAAGATTAATTTTCTGATACATGATTACTTGTCATCTCCATCTGCTTGCTTTCTTCACCTCATCTGTGAAAGTATTGTGTGACGGCTGTCCAGGAGTCCTTCTCTTGAGAAGGTCCGATGTGATAGCCAAGCTGCCCCGCTTTTGCGTTACACTCACRCCCTGGCATTAGCATTCAAGCAGAACTCTTTAGACAGAGGACAGGAGGAAATTTCCCTTGAAAAGCCTGTGTGGTTTTGTATCTTGAGAATGCAATGTGCTTTGTACCGTGAAAACAAAGTTCTGCTCCCCGCAYATCTCCCTGGGAAGTCCCACACTTGCTCCATGGACGGCTGAGCCCCAGCTGCACGCAGTCAGACAGAGCAATAGACCCTGGAGAGCCCCAGGGCAGATYGAAGTGAGGAACGGTGGAGGAAAGACTGGTATTACAGTGACTGGGTGAGCAGTACTCCTAAGGGTTAACTAGTAGCTCTTACATGGGTGTATTTGCTGAGAGATAATGAAGAAAACTTTCCATATCGTTGATCTGGGGTGCTGGGGTTATCTCAATGGCTTTTCAGATTATACTGATGTGTTATTTTTATTGCAATGCATTTGTATAGTTTAAAGGCAATGTTTGAATATGTGATAAGAAACAATCAGGGTGGCAGGACCCACCTTATCTGCTGGAGAGAGAGCTCCACAGTTTTCATTTGAGACTGCAGTCAAACTGATGGTATTGACAAATTGAATGTTTTTTACTTTCTCATGATGTATTGAAATGRCTGGTTTGGTTGAAATTCCCTCCACCTGTTACCTGTGGTGAAGTGTCCATGGACTTGCAAATTGGGGAATATTCCTTACTGAGCTATAACCCATTTCTCTTTTCCATATTTTCTCCTTCCATACTGCGAAGGTAGCATTCTCCCTCTTTTCAGCCACTATTTGTTCATTGGTAATACTGTGCTTGTCACTGTAGTACTTCTCCTGCTTTCTCCCACATCTGTTTTCCTGGTGGTAAAGAGCATCCCAAACAAAAATAATGCTGAGTCAAATAATCTCTCTGTATCACGCTTCAGACACCTTCTACAGCATCGGGGATAGCTGGGGAAGGGGCGAGGACCACTGCCAGTTTGTGGATTCACACCTGGATGGAAGAACGGGACCTCAGTCGTACGTTGAAGCCCTGCCCACCATCCRAGGTACGGCAACGTGGGAATGGGGTGCTGGCCAGGTGCCTGTCATCCCGTCCATAGGTTTAAGGGGTAGGGAGCGGGGCACAGAGCAGAGCTCTTTTTGTCCATGGCTGCTGGCAGCTCTCTGAGGGATCCTGCTGATGCACTAGGAGACGGTCTTGTACTCAGGCCTAGCAGAACAGGTTATGAAAGTCCTAGAAGGACTTGTGGGTGTTGAGAGAGAGAGAGAGGGAGAGAGAAAGAAAGAGAAGGGCATATGATGCGAATAATTTACAGGAACAAAATGCAAAAGCAGAAAGAAAAAAATTGTATAGGTCTTTGAAACCTTTCTCCCAATTATAAGACATGCCTCATTGAATAGAGGTGCAAACTCTTCCACATGCCACAAAGGAGACCAAATGCATCTTTGCAAATATGGCTTTTGCAAATGATTTTTGACCAATCCATTCAATGCAAAACACATAGTAGTATGTCTAGTGACTTAAGGTCAGACTCCAGGACTTTTATTCTGGCCTGGTAGATATCTCCCTCCGAGTGAAAATTCTCACCTTGAAGGAGTTCCTCTGAGTAAACTGCTGAGTTCACATAGCCAAGAGGGTGATGGCTTGCTCCACAAAACGAACCCAATCATGAAAGCCAGCCAATCTTTTCAGTAAGTCAATTGATTTAAATTATTCAGTTGGTTTTAATGGTTTCCACGTTAAGTTGTTTGTTGATATTCTTTTCATGGTGGCGTTACCAGGAAGAAACTGAAATAGTCACTGATATTTATATATCACTGGGAAGTACTTCATTTCTCTGTTCAAAAGAGGGATGATTAATCCAGATGTGTATTACTAGGTCTAGGAGACAGAGATAGAGAGCACACAGAAATTATATTATTGGCACAAGGCATGAGTGTTTCAGATGTTCCAGTGCACAAGCTATGCGGACAAGAATGCTGCACCTCTCCTAATGCTTTAAGCAGCCACATTCTTTCTGCAGATGAAGAAAAAGGGGGAGGAAGGGCTTAACTCCACATTTACTGCATGAAATGATACCTTTTTGTTTTGTGAAAAGCTGATGTTTGTTGATAGTCTCTTGAGCCCTATGAGATAATACAATTTGATGGTATTTTTTGCCCCAGAGTCCTTCATATATTTAAACTGACTTGCAAACTTCATAAACGCAGCTGAAATATAGCCACTTTTTGAAATGCAGAAGCACTTTGGCAGACCACAGCGTTACACAATAGTTCAAGATATTTTGAACAGTAAAACCAATCAAAACTACAAGAAATATGAAGGACCAGAGTCAAATCATTCAAGAAAGATCTAGGCCAAATACCAGGGCTAGCAAATACTCTTTTGACAAAACTCCCTACCAGACAGCTTCTAAGTTTTCATTTGGTCTGTGGGATGGACTCTTGCTGTGTCTGTTACTTTTGTTGAATTACTATGTCTTTGTTTTAAAATGCAAGCGGGTGTTTTTGTCCCAACAGGGTATTACCGCCAGTACCGCCAGGAGCCTGTATCATTTGGACGCATTGGTCACACAACACCCTATTACTATGTGGGCTGGTACGAGTGCGGTGTGCCCATTCCAGGGAAATGGTAGCAGTCTGCTTTCCTGTCTTAGGCAGACCATGCTTTTCAAATGATTTCTACCAGAGGACTGTGAGCAACTGATTCGGAAAAGAAAAAAAAAAAAAGAGAAATGAGGCAAACTAGTGAAGACCAGCTGCTCAAGAAACCCCTGTGAAGCCAAACATGGTCCCTACTTTACCAGCCTAAATCTGTGGTGCTGCTTGATTCCTGCTTGGAAGCAGGAAGTTTGGTGTCCTACCTTCCTCCTCTGGGTCTTTAAGGCACGGAGAGGCGGTTGCCATGTGTGCGACCTGTGAAAACTAGAACTGTATTAGCCATGAAAGTTTGGAAGTTTCTTATATCTTGCAGGAACGACCTAAGCATGCTGTGCTTGCTTGATGGGATGCTAAACTGTCCTTTGCTGCCCGCTGGGGCTCCCCTATGCAATCGTGCCACGTAACCGGCTGCCCACCAAAGGCAATATATTCTCCTGAAGACTTACCCTGTGGGTTTGCCCGCTGCTGGACTAATCACCAGGTCACAGTGTAAATTCACTTTGAGATATATATATCTATATCTATATAAATACAGTACTGTACGTTCGCAGAAGTACTGCTTAGAGATGCTGAGTTTTTCTTGTTCACTAGATAAATATGTTTGGAATTTTTATGTAAAAGGTGCTGTTAATTCTTTGAGATATTGCTATGCACAATACATTAACCAAGGAAAGAACTGTATTCTTCTTGTGAGTACTGTTGATCTAACATTTGAATTATTGATCAAAGACCTGTGTCCCACTTCCTTGGCAGCCTTTGGACTGGACGTTCAATGGGAATCTATCCCTCTATTCATGTTAGAGTGGCACTGTATAGTCCAGCAAAATCACATATTCAACAGTTTATCAGCATGAGATAAACTTTCTATCCTTTACTATTTAAAAGTTTTAGTGTAACTTTTCTTCAATGCATTCTCATCTTGTTTGGTATGTTATTTATTCCTTGTCAGTATCTTTCATTTCACTGTGCAGAGGCATGGGATGAGTAACGTGCAAACTAGAAACCGCTTTTAACTTATTTGCCCTCCAAAAAGAAGCCCAAGCCACAAATACAAGAGTCAACTAGCAGGAAACTCCTTTGACTTTGATCCGTCCTGGGGACAAATTGGGATACAGTTCATTTAAAATATTACCAAAATCTTTTCCATTCAGATCAGAAAGAAAAAGCTGACATGGATAAAAGGTATAATGATGATTTTTTTAGCAGGCATTTGGAAGCTTGCAATAACGTAGGATTTTAGTAGTCCTTCTGGGCAATCTAGCATTAATGGTTTACTCAGTAACTTTTACGGTCTTACCATTTCATGGTAACATCTCAACAGCCTTTACTCATGTTAATAAGACTCCACCATTCTGACAGCCTGGGAGAGTAGCAGCATACCTGGGGGACAGATCCGGTCTCTGGTCCATCTCTCACTCTCGTTGCAGCTTACATACAGTGTAGGTCTAACACCTTTTCAGTTGCTTCCTGTAGTTATTGTAAATCATATGGGAACAAAAAGAAGGAACTAAACTGATTAAAAAAGCATTTTATTTTTCATGGTGATTTGGGTTTTAACATTTTAATTGTTCTCACATACTTTTGCTTCAGTACAGTGCCAAATATATGGTCTTGAAGTATAACTTTTTTCCCTAATAAACCTATGATACATTTCTATTTCATCCTTTCTGGTCATCTGTGTCAAGTAAGCTGACAAAGTGGCAAATTGTTAGCTTTCAAAAAGTCTTCCTTGGGAAAGGAGTAGGTGTCAACTTTTTCTAAGGGACTGGAAGCACTTGTGTGTGTTGTTCCCTTACGAAGGTGRTTAGCAGCTGGTGTGGAGCTACCAAGGGCAAATCATGCCTGACCAGCCTGATCATATTCTTTGTTGAGATGACTGGCTCTGTGCACAAGGGGGGAAAAGTGAATGTCATTGACTTTGGCTTTTGTAAGGCACTTGGCATCCTCTCCCACAGTGTGCTTGTAGGCAAACTAGTGGGATATGGCTTGGGTAGTTGGACTTCAAGGTGGATGTAAAATTAGCTGAGACATGAGCCTCAAAGTGTTGTGATCAAAAATAATGCAAAGTCCAAATGACTTGGTTGCAAGTTGCAAGTTACAAGCCCCCAGGGGCCAGTACTGGGGCCAATACTGTCGAATGACCTGGGTGACAGGCTGTAGTGCATGGATGGAGTGCACGGATGGAGTGCACTGTCAGCAAGCTTGTGACTGATACTAAACTGGGGCTGGGGAGTGGTTGATGTGCTGGAGGGCAGAGCTGCCCATCAGAGGGCTTTGATGGGCTGGAGAAACGAGCTGTCAGTACCCTCACGTAGTTCAGCAAAGGGAAGTGAGAAGTCCCGCACGTGGGATGGAATAGCCCCTTGCAGCAATACAGGCTGGAGTGACTGTCTAGAAAGCAGCTTTGCAGAAGAGGACTTGGGGGTCCTTGTGGACATCAGATTGAAGGTGAGCACTCCAGAGATCCATCCCAACCTAAATTATTCAGTGACTTTTTACGATTCTAGAGGAGGCATCCAATAATAAAATCTATTTTTTTTTCTTTTATTGAATCGAAGTCATGACTTGGCCCAGAGCCCAGTCTTCAGCACGTGTGAGTGAGACCTGTGCCACCGACTCTAAAGAGTAGGGCCTGGTTTCGCCAGTCATGGTTTGGCCTAGGGTTTAAAGATGGATGTTCCCTCCCCACAGCCAATGCATTCTGCATTTTCACCTGCAGAGACCACAAGTGGGTTTTGATTTGTTCATCTGCAGAGATATGGTTCCTTCATTCCCTGCTGGAAATACCCTTGGGGTGGGACAGTCCCATTCACGAATGTCATCATGGCTGAGGAGCTGAGGCCATCATTTTTTCTGCAGCCTCAGCTGGGGAGGAACTGGGGGGTTCTGGGGGCAGGGGTGGAGGGCACTGCGCACCGTTCCCCTCCAGTGTAAATCTTCTCTGAGGCTAAACCAGCTGAGGCAGAGCCAGCAGTAGGACACAACAGGGAAACACACGAAATGCAGTGGTATGCAGTCTGTTCCCTTCACTTTGGGGTCTGGGTAAGTCCTCAGTGCTGTATGAGATGATCTGATGGACACCGATTTGCATCCTTTGCCCCATGCACAGGGTAACACATTGTTGTGATAGAAGGTGGTTTCTCGAAGAGATGGTATTATTTTTGCACACTGCTCTTTGTTTATCTAAGAGGTGGTGGGATTAAAGAGGCAACTAAAGCCATGTGGGTCAGGAAAGCCACTTCCCATCCAGATCCTCTCTCCAAGGCCCTGGCAGTGCCCTGACCACTGGGCCACCCTCCCCTTTCCTTCCCCCCTTCCCACTGTCCCAGCGACACACTGGTCCTGCTGTGCCACCGTCGGAGAAGCAGCGTGCCTGCTCAGAGGTAAACCCTGTCCCCATCGAAACAGCCGTACAACTTTGTGACTGCGCTGTGTGTCAGGGGACATCATACGGCTCCGGATGGTGCTAATGGGAGAGGGACGGGTCTTTCCCTCCGTCAGCTCTCCTCCAATGCCCCCCTCGCTGGCAAAGCCACATCTGCATCTGGTCTCCAAGTCCTCAGCKCCAGCTTAGAGAATGCCGTGTCCCTTCAGAGGCTCTGAGGGGTGTTGCACCAACCCCATCTTCTTGTCTAAGTGATCCTTGAGGGAATGGGATGGAGAAGAGGGAGGATCCCCACAGAGACAAAATTCACACAGCTTGTGCCTGCATCGCCTCTGGTCCAAGTCTCTCCAGGGCAGAGAGACGCCAGGGCCCTGCCCGGTGGGGAATTGTGTAGAGCTGGAAAAGAAAGGGAGAAAAAAACAACGGGGGAAGGGGTGGGGAGGAAAAGAGAGGCGAAGAAGTCGCTCGAAGCATTGTCTGGCCCTGGTCAGTTCCAGATGGTAATCTCTGATCACTGTACCATATTTTTGTGAGAATTGGGATTTCTGCCTCAAAGGCAGCAGGAACAACCACCAGCATCCAGCATGTGAGAAATGCCAAGCACTCTCAGGGGCGGCCAAAGCCCAGCATGTGGACCCAGGATGCGAACAGAAGAGCTCTTTGGTGATGAAGGAAGCATTGGGCGTCACTTGGAATGATAATTGAAGGCCCCCCCGGGAGGTAACCCAACCCACTGAACAATGTGAAACGCTCCTTGTGGTTCCTCCCTACAAAAGACTATACGGTTTTCTGTCCCCAAAACCCATGTCCTTTTTACTTGCCAGGCAGATAGATGTTACTCATGTGAAGAGCTGTCTTCCTCCAGCAGAAGAGAATGAGGTAAACGCAGAAGGGAATGAGGTCAACACTGCAGCAGCCCGGCACTGCTTCCCGAGGCGAGGCTGGCATCCATGGATGTCTAAAAAATCCCACCCCTGGAGAGCTGCCAGTCTGCCTGAGGGCCCTTAGCTGGTAACATTTGAAAACAAAGCCATGCCCTGTACTGCTGCTGCCTTTCTCATCACGCTTCTGTGTCCCATAAAGCAGGAAGCACTCCCGCAGGACTTGTGCCACATCGCTGTGCCAGCTGCACCACAACAGTCAGTGAAAAGTACGGCCCTGATAGGAATGAGCGCTCGGAACAGAATAACACCAGAATTGTAGCTGAGTGTGAGAATTGTGGTGTCAACATCAGGATGTCAAGTGTCAAAGGCTATGGCAACAGCCTGGGGGCCAGGTCCTCAGGTGCTAACAGTTGCCATAACTCCTCAGTTCAGTTGTGTTGCTCCTCAGTGCCAGTTATGTCACCCAGCTCCAAACACAGCCTGACCAGCAGAAGAGCTGGGGGAACCTCCACATGGCACACCCCAAGGAAGCACGTACTTGCGGCAATGAAGGTCAGCCACAGACTGAGCTGTGTCAGCAAGGACACAGTCGGTAGGCTCAGTGATGTACTTCTCCTCTCTTCAGCACAGGTGAGCCTGCCCGTGGAGTACCATTGGCCCTCCAGTACAAGGCAAACTGGAGTGGATCAAGGAGAGGGTGACCACAATGGCTAGGTGGCTGGTGCACAGGACATACAAGGAGAGGCTGAGCAGTAGATTTGTTCAACCTCACGGAGGGAAGGCTTGGCTGGCGGTGGTGGATCGAATTTATCTTCAACGGCCTAATGGGATTTTAGAGAAGATGGAACCATACTTTTCTGAGAGACGCAAAGTGAAAGGATTAAGGGCAATGAATACAAACTCCAACATGGGAAATTCCAGTGAAATACTAGGAAAATATTTTTATCATGGGGGTGATCAAGCACAGGGACAACAGCTGAGAGAGGTGGGGGAAATTCCATCCCTGAAGGTGCTCATACCCAGCCTGGAGAGGTCCATGAGTAACCTGATCTAGCTTTCATGTTGGCCTTGCTTTGAACAGTGTTGGAACAGTGTTGGAACTGACATCCAAAGGTTCCTTCCAACCTGAAGAAGTGTACAGGTCTATGAATAATATCAACCACTACATCATGCAGCCAGACAAAACCATAACCAAAGAGGCAAAGAGCAAACTCCAGGAAATTTTCACAGTGGATTTATTTATTGGGCAAAAATGATCATAGATTCACAGAATGGCTGAGGTGGGAAGGGACCTCTGAGGATCACCTACTCCAATCCCCTCTGCTGAAACTAGGGTGAGCTACAGCAGGTTACTCAGGACCGTGTCCTCTCACATTTTAAACATCTCTGAGGATGGAAACTCCACAGTCTCTCTTGGCAACCTGTGCCAATGTTTAACCACCATCACACAATAAAAAGTATATTTTTCTTTTGTTTAAATGGGATTTCCTATATTTCAGTTTTTGTCAATTGACTTCTGTCCTGTCACTGGACACCACTGAGTTCAGCCTGGCTCCATCTTCTTTACTTACTGTATCAGCAAAAAGATCCCACTGAGCCTTCTCTTCTCCAGGCTGAAAAGTCCCAGCTGTCTTAGCCTTTCCTTATATCAGAGGTGCTCCGGTTCCTTCATCATCTTTGTGGCCCTTTGTTGGACTCTCTCCATTATCTCTCTCGTACTGGAGAGCCCAGAACTGAGCACAGAGTACTCCAGGTGTAGCCTCACCAGCACTGAATAAAAGGGAAGGATCACCTTTTTTGGAAATAAACACCTTAATTAAAAAAAAAAAAGCCTTTTTTTTTCTAAATGAAAATTGCAAGCTGGCTCCCAGAGGAGAGCGTGACCATTTGTGAGGGAGTGAGGGAGGCTGTGAGGGCAAGAGGGGGAAGGAGCGTAGTCTCCTAGGCTCCCATCAAGAACTTCTGACCTTGGTTTCTTGCTGTGAGTAGTTCCTGCACAATGCTTTCTAAACGTGACTTGTGGAAGCTCACAGATGCGTCTGGGGATCAGGTCAAATGTGAGYGTTGGAGATACCCTCATGCTTATGCAAAAGCCTCGAGATGGCAGGAGATGCTATTTGGCCAGGCCTTGCAGCAGACCCCTACAGCAGGGGATGAGTGGCAGGAATGCAGATGAGATGTACATTCAGCACTGCACACACATAGCAAGAAAATTGTTTTAATGAGAGCACCGTTTTGGTTCAGGAGCAGCAAAGTCCATTCCCAAGCCTTGGAGAGAATCTCTAAGAAAGAGCCCATTCCTCACAAGGCAAAACTTGCAGTCTGTTATGTCTAAAGCTTTGGAAGGTTGTAAGTAGAAACAGACAAAGTGCAAATACACAATGTGCTCCTGCTGTTCTTTCTCAGGAGATACTTCTCCTAAAATTGCAGGCACTGTGATTTTCCCTGGAGTACTGTGGGCAGCAAGAACCAGTTTATCTTGCAGTAGGAGTAATAGCATAACAGACTATTTCCAGGAAGCTTTCAAACTCTTCTTCAATGTAATTGCAATAATGTTTCTGCCCACCTAATTGCTTTCCACACTTCATCCTTCTGGAGGTCTTTGTTCTGTGAGCTGCAGGTCCTCTTCATTCATTAAAAATATGGGCTGTGTTTATTTAAACTGCTAATAAAATCCCCATTTGCTTTCGCTGATTCTCCATCATTAACCTCCATTTTTTCCCTTTACTGACCTTCTCCCTTCTGTAATTGGAGATTCTTTCTTGGAACTGAGTGAAGCACTGACTGTGTCCTCAAAGTATGGTCTAAGTTATGACCAAAAAATGCTTCACAATGGAGTACTCAGAGGTTAGTGTTCCCTCCTGGCACCCGTGAGCATGATCTGTCTTGTCCTACTTGATGTCTTCTAGCAGATGTTTAACCTGCCTTGCCCACACATTTCTCTCCTGCATAAACAGAGCAGATGTTAATGCCACAACTCTGTAAGTCCCCCCAAAACACCCAGTAGCAGCATTTCCCCCTTTCAGGTCAGTAACACCATGAGGGAATGACATGGAGGCAATAAAAGACAGGAGAGGACCTGAGATCGAATCTTCTCCACTCCTCCAGCTCACCCAGCATTTCTGTCTTCATGCTGGCCCCTGCCCTGCCTGGCCCAGGCTGCAAAACTTCTCCTGTATGAGCCTTTCTTATGCTGCCCATGGGTGTCCCTACTGAGCAGGAGTGCTGGCATCACGTCTCTTGCTTGCGGCAAGGTCATGGGCTGGACTCGGGCACTACTGAGTCACCTACTTCTCCAGGCCACACGTGCCATCACACAGAGTGGTGAGGATCATTTTAGCCAGCCTTGGAAGGTTGGTATTCATAGATCAGCTACAGAGAGGAGGGAAGAGGCTGCTCCAGATGGCTCCCAGAGGGTCCTGGCTGCCCGGCTTTTTGGTTGGGACAGCCTTGAGAAAGGCAGAGGCCATCTGCAGAGTTGCACCCCTCATCCCATCAGACCTCCTTGGGCAGACCCTGTGAGTCCCATCCCCCAGGAAATGGCAGGGTGAGAACCGAAACCCGTGTGACATGGTCACCCATACAGGCAGAGCTGCCTAAAGGCACCAGCATACAGATGAGAGAGGTCCATAGGCTGCAAAGAGCAGATACACTATGTGTTTTTGTGTTCTCTACCCAAACAGCAGAGTATGTAAATACAAGTCAGCTGAGGTCGTGTTTAGTTTATGCTGCTAATCAGCAGTGAACAAACAAGAGAAAACGGTCCCAAGCTGTGAGTATGTTACCATTTCCTCTCCCCAAACGTGAGAAAAAACAAGACCTACAAAATGAATGGTAATGTCAACACCGGCTTTAGGCAGCGTAACCTAAACAGGGAAGTAACTAACCAGAATAGGGACTCATCCATTAATTTCAAGTAGCACTATGGGTCATTATTATCTCTGCAGTTCACTTTTTGGTACTTCCCTGCTCTGAATGTTTACCTTTCAAAACTGCACACTGATAAGCTGGGCTCCTGCGCAGAGCATCCATGGACATGCTGCAGCCCACCAGGTCTCCTGCCAGGTACTCTACCAGTCCTCTGTCTGCACAGGCTCAAAACTGATCTTTCCGACAAACATGGCATGACTTTCAAAGTGATGGGGAATCTTCCTCTGGTGGGAAAGCTGATGATTCCCAGCTTTCCCACATGCTTTTTGCACAGAAATGGTCTAGGTTAGGTCAGAGCTTCTTATAACTGACCAGCCATTTCCCAGTCGCCTTTACTGCTGCTGCAGCTATCATTTTACATTTTAAGTTATGCTATTTTTCTGGATTTTCAGCTCTCCTGCTAGAAATATGCTTTAAGATCTTTTGTTCCAAACAAAAATCTGCTTTGGTTTCTTCGTTTTGAAATTTCCTTTTGAAAATTATTCTGGAATCACGTGTGCTGAGAAATCTGTTTGGACTGTTTTTCTTTAAAAGTCCAAGGGTTCATAAACAAGAAAAAACATGTTGCTCAGAGTAACTGAAATGTCATTTATTCATACAGTTATTGAATTCTTGTGTATATCTGGAGTATATTATAATAATGTATACATCAATCGATATATTATATCACATTGCATTTGATTAACCTGTACTGAAAACAGGATTGCTTCAAAAAGCCATCGTATAAGAAGTAGAGACAAAAAGCTTTATAAGGATGGTTTGAATTCCATCTGAGGAGAAAAATGTATGGCACTGAAGTATAGAAGAGATGTACAACACATGGCACTATATAGCAAATTCTTAGTGAGTCTTAGTGATACGTTAATGTTTCTAACAAGCAGATTATATATATATTAGAAGAGTTATGATGCTTACACCTTTTGCCCAAGACTGAGTTTGTGTCCCAGGACAGAGAGAGGGCATGGGGTTGCTGTCATGCTGAAGACCCACCACAACACACTTCTGCAGACTTTGCAAGGTTATTGGACCTGCTTTAGAATCCCAACAGCGGGAGGAAAAATATCCTTCTTAGACAAGGGAAAGATTCGCTAAGTGCCAATAGTGGGAGAGTGACTTAGTGCATGTGAAACCCATGTGCAAGCTGCAAGAACTTGGAAAATTCTGAAAACATTTGGAAATCTTTCACTGATCCACCTGCCATGACACTCTCAAGAGGTTGCACAATGTCCCTTGCTACTGCCAGTGACCCCAAACAGCTTGGGGTCAGTTCAGCTGGGTGATCAAAATGTGATGCACTTCTTGTGATCCTTCAGACTTCTGAGATTCCCAGGCCTTGGCTTCCTTTGCAAAAAGGGAGGGCTGAACCACAGTCTGCCAATGCAAGCATGTTTGGTTCAGGGATCTTTGCTCTGTCATCAGCAAAAGCAAGCTGCTGAAGACAGGTGTCTAGTTTCTGCATGCTGAGGGGCGTTCCTGTCATCCTGGTGCCTAATTGCAGTTTTCCGTTCTTGTCATCCAAATTTTCATTTATACAAACATTCTGTGCACCTGAGGGGTCACAGCTCCAAAGCAGAGCTTCAGGCTTGTGAAAAACAATTTCTTGAAATAATTGTGTAATATATCAGTTGGGAGGTAAAAATATTGTAATATGTGGGTTAATCTCTGCAGCATACAGAATACAGGGATTTTTATAGCTGTTGTGTAAAACAAGCGAGATGATTGCCTAATTTGCCTCTCTTCATTCAAGGCTTTATTTGTTGGCTCCATTATTGTGGAGGAGAATGTGCTTCTGCATGGTATGAGTTCATTTTTCTATAGCTATCAGCTGCTGTCAGCCACATCAAGCACAACACATTTCTTTTCCAAAAAGGAAAAAAGGCAAGAATCAGTATAATAGCCAGTTGCCTCTGGGTTTTTGCTGGCTTTGCCATGTCTCCCTCGTTTGTCCCCTTATGATGAAAATGTATGTCTTTGGCATGCAACTAAACGTGAGGTCTTCTTACATTCAACACCCGGCATTACATTCAACAGCAGTACACCAAACGAAGGCTGCTTTGGTCCTTTTGGATCTCACCCTGCCAAGGAATAACAGGAAAGGAGATTGCAAGAGTGTCAATGGAGCCACCTCTGAGGGTTTTCCTGTATAAGAGAATCCTTGTCTTAATGTTGCTTTATGCAATTACAGAAGTATAAAAGGGACCTTCTGGAATCCCCACTGACTCCTCATGCTTTACAGGGCTGGACTCGATATCTTGGGGATCTCTCAGCATGGGTCAAAATATAGCCATGGGTTTCTCCAAGTTTCACTGCTCCTGGGAGGCTTGTGCATTGTTTAGGAAACCCAGTTATAGGGAAAGCTCCTCAGTATGGGGCCTTGTTTTCAATCTATCATCTTGTGTGTTTTCCACCACCTTTTGTTTCTGTTGTTGTCACTGAGCCTGAAAAACTTTGTGAAAAGCCACTTTGGTACAGGATCCACACTCTTCACACACGAGTCTGTAATCCTTTTTCAGGGCCTCAACTAACAGCCAGAATCACAGGTTCCTCTGTCATTTGGATACCCAGGGTGTGGGTTAGCCAGCTGCTAACAGCTGCGAGGAAACAGGCTAGAGCTGGAGGCTCCAGACCAGCTGATTAATCCCCACCTCCTTCGCTAGATTGCAGTAGAAAACATTTTCACTTCTTGAAAATGCAAAATCTGCCTTCTGAAAGCTGAGGTTTCCTGTAAAAAAAGGCATTAATTAGCAGTAGTTGGTTGCCTCAGTACTGGGCTAGGGACAAGTTATGGTTTCACATCAGTTGTCAGCCTCAGGAGAAGAACATTTAGTGGTCTTGAATTTGAACTGGTATATAAAATTGAACAACTAACTGTTTACAGATGCAATAAACTAAATGCTTGTGTTTGGGCTCACGTTGCAGTTTCTGCCTCTGTGTGCTGCCAGGAGGGGAGAGCAGCCGTGACAATATACCCACGTGGTGTGTCAGCAGAGGTGTCTCTGTTATACCTCACCTATGAGGCTCATTACCTTTAGGGTTGGAAGTGATAGACAACATACTATTTTAGAAAGAGTGAACAGTGCCATGTGAGGGCTTGTTTGCCATTTCCCCCATTCCTGACTGATTCTAGGAGTCTGTTCGAGTCACACAGCAAATGTGGCTTTCTTTACATGCATATTATCCCTGTGTTTCCCTATTTTATGAGAAATGTTTAGTTGGCTACTGTTATGTTGCTCTGTGTTTTATGATGTTGAACTGGGAAGTGGTTCTTCTCCAAGATCTGAGTAGATCTAATGGGAAATAATACACACCAGAACACACAGGCGCGGTTTGACAGAGACAGTCAAACCCCAGATGAATTGAAATTTTTCCACTTAGGTAGGAAATGGGGATCTTAATATCTGGAATTAACACAAGAGAAGCCAAGAGAGCAGTGCCAGGTTTACATTTGACTCCCTTACTATGCGGATGCTCCAGTTGTTGGCTGTGTTGACATGGACAGCTTAACCCGCTCTTGAACTCCAGAAAGCATCTCAAGGAATGGTGCATCCACATCTGAACATGTCTTGCTTGCTTAGACTTGTCTTCCAGAGCTTTCAGCTTTTCATATAGAGCTTAAATAGGCCACATTCAGACACATGTATTTGCTTATCCAGTTTGTCCCTGTGAAACTAGCGGGAGCTAGCCAGCTGTAGAGGGGCTGGAAGCCAGCTATAGAAGAGACTTTGCTGCTTCTGAAAACAGTCAGTCAATTAGTCACATGTTTTTTGCAATGTCTTATAATGAATACTTCATATGAACTAGCTACAGGGGGAACTCCATATAATGAATGTTGGCACGGTTACCAACATCCGATATTTTGCTCTTGCAAATGGTCTTTAAAACAACCTGCACTGTACTTCCAGAATTTCTGAGCAAACAGGCTCAGAAGTAAGTATAATTTAGAGTTGCAGGAGAAGGAAGTGGAGAGTAGAAGTGATTTCTCATCCTCCAGAACATAGAAGGGGCAAAAAACAAATTGAGAAGGCTAATGTGGGTGCTCAAAGAGACCTTTTGCAGGTCTGCCATCAACAGAGAAGGAGGAATGTGAGCTAGGACAGTGCTGGGGTTGTGTCACAGGGAGATGTGTGAGTTACCTGACATCATGGGTCTTTGTTTTCCTGTAACCTCTCTGTGCCCCTGACACAAGGTAAAAGAGCTGCCAAATGCCAAGACCTTCACCGGAACTCTGCTTTCAGGAGCCAGAGTGTTTGTTTCTTTCTAAGTCGGTAGCATAGGTGGTAGTAAGAGATATGAAGGCATATAGGTATGGATAAGACAGGTTCCCATATGACAAATGGTTGAAAGCAAGTAGATTTGAGTGTCCTTCGATGGCCAAGAAAATTGAGACAGGCCCATAGCAGACTGCAGCTGTCCCAGGAGAGACCTGGACATAAGAAGGACCCAGCAGAGCCCAAGGACAGGGTGGTTAAAAATCCCTTCCCCTTCTCTTGAGGTTGGTGTGAAAGAAGAGTAGCAGAAAACTTGGCATTCAGTGTGTGGGAAGCCGACTTGTATGTAAGTGGGAGGAATAAGAGTTAATTGCTGAGTGGGAGGGAAGCAGAACTTCACACTGGGAGGTTTTACTTACTTTATAGGGCTTGCTCTGGGCTGTAGAACTTTTATGGGTCTCTGAGGAAACATCTGAGCTGGCTAAAAGTTCTGCTAAGCTGGAAAGAAGACAAAAGTACAGTGAGCTGGAGATAAGAAAAAATGCTTAACCCAATTTATATTTACCCTTTTTGTAATCCACACATTATTGATATGTCAGTATTTGCTCTTCCCCCCCCACCAATAAATCTTTCAAAGCACTGAGAACAATTTTTTTCTAGAGAACACTGCAAAAGTCCCTGGAAATTTTAAACTGAAAAAATATTTTACATTCCTAAACCCTGCCATTTCCGGGATGTTGGGGACAGGGACAGAAATCCCTCAAGAAATAAAAAGTCATCAGCTTGGTTTGGGATTTCAGCAGTTTTACTGTTTGGCCTGTGCTGAGAAGGCATTCCAAAATACACAGCTCCTGCTAATGCCACTGCCAGAGCACTGCTCCCTCATCCACATTTTAGAGAGTCTTCTCAAACATATGAAGTAGAAGAAAGGGCCAAGCACGGAAAACCTGAAGACCTGACAGAGGCAGAACATTTCCAAGGCAGGTATCTGCACGTTGCATCCAGACCATGGCTGGCCAGGATGAGTTTGTGTCTGCTCTGTACAGCCAGTACAACAGACTGGTACGGCGCAGCTCTAACACTGTGCTTTTCAAGCCCAATCACTTCCCTTCACAACTGAGACATCCTATTCCAGGTTCAGGTCTCCCTTGCCTCCTGGAAGCCACAGCTAAGTTTTCTGAAGTAAGTGGTTTCTACAACTGTTGCTCATTTTCCCCTTTATAAATACAATGCAGAAACTAGAATGCCATTGAAACGTAGACCCACATTAAATACCCTGTTTGGCACTTTGAGGTACCGTAACAAACCCTTTAGAGCTTCATGGAGCACAGCGACCATCAGCAGAGCCCCAGCTCCCCCATCTCTGTTAAGTCTCACTATGAGACTTAACACATATCAAAGACATGATCTGAGCTCAGCATCTTCTGACAGTGAAATGCTGAACTGTCTGAAAACTTTTGAAATGTGATGTTTCCTTCAGAGCAGGGGTGAGGAACATTTTCCTTGCTGCGAGCCGAATAGGCCCAGGCACTTTGGCAGGCCAGGCCCCTTAACAATATCCAGTAATGTAATAACATGAGCATGGAGGGAAGCCAGATGGCTGGAGACCATAAGAATGACATCACAGGTCGTAGCTGTTCCCTGGCAAGCCTGGTCACCCATCCCCTCCTTCACAAATTAGACCAGAAGACACTGCTGTCGTTCCCCTAGTAATCAACATTATCCCTGCTTCCCAGCATCATATGGACCAGGCTAATTTTAAAAGCTTAGTCTATAAAGTATTTTCTGATATGTAATTATTTTAAATTAATAGGAAAAAAAAACCCTTTTGTGAACAGAAGTCAACATTTTATTTACCCTGTAACTATTTGCTGGCCCAAAGCTCGTGTTACCCTGCACTCAGGTCTGTGTCAGAAAACTTTGTCCCCATGGGGAGAGAAGGCATGTATCATACAAGCACCAGATGAGAAGTATCTGCAAAAGGAGCAACAAAACCACTGATGTATGTGATGTATGTATGTGCCATATGTCAACTATGGGCACATGATCAGATGCAAATGGCTCATGGTACCTTCCCTTCCCCTTCCACTGAAGCTTAAGTGAAGTTGCAGGGACGTGAAATTGGTGTAGACACAGAGCTGGACAGTGTTTGCTTATTTACCCAGCTCATTAGAGGAGCAGTGGAAGCAGATGGCTTTTCATAATCATTAATTAATTAGCCAACCTAATTCAGAATGACCCCCCCAAAATAGTAATAACAACAGCAGTGCTAATAAAGGTTTTGCTGCTATCCCAGCCAAAACCAGGACAGGTAGGCGTTGCCTCAGTGTACAGGCACTGCACAGACGTGGAGTGAAGGACTCCACCTGTGTCCAAGCCTTTAGCAATATGCCTATCTGTCAGCCTGTTGGTCTGTCAGTCCATTGATGGAATGCACTCTGTCTTCGACCTGCTTTGAACTGCACAGCATCTCTGGGCAACCTGTTCGTCTCCCAGTCTGTTCTCAGGGTGAAAAGGCTTCTCCTTATATCCAAACTGAACCTCTTTTATTTCAGCTTACGCCCATTGTCTCTCGTCTTCCCATTGTGCAGCACTGCGAAGAACCTGGGTCCATCCTTGATGGAGGATGCCCTCCCTGTAGGTGCCAGGGGCTGCTGTCAGGTCTCACTGAAACCGTCTCTTCTCCAGGCTGAGCAGGCCCAGCTCCCTCAGCCTCTCCTCACAAGGCAAGTGCTTCAGCCCTGACCATACTGGTGGCCCTCCGCTGAAATGTCTCCAGTTTATTGATGTCTTCCTAGTATTGGGGCACCCAAAAATGGACACAGTATTCTGGATGTGGTCTATCGAGTGCTGAGTAGTAGAAGGAGCGGTCACTTCCCTCGATCTGCTGGCTGTGCTCCTGCTCACATAGCCCAGGGTGCTGCTGGCCTTCTCTGCTGCCTTTGGACAGAAAGGGCAGACAGAACAGTCCAGACTTTGCTCACACTTAAATTGGTCACTAATTTTATCCCGGTGGACCTGAGGGCAGAATTTGGACCAGGCTAAATAGCTTTCAGCCTCAGTGCTTGAGCTTTGTCTCCCATCATGAGCTGAGGAGAAATGCAGAAACCAATTTAAAAAATAACTAAAACACACTGAACCACAAAAACCAATGGATTTTTAAACTGCTAACTACTAAAACTTCAGAGGATGAAAGCAGAAGAAACTGTTATTTGTCTGATCCACAAAGCTAAGTCCAATTCCCAGCCATACACTAAGACCTTGCTGGGCGGGCACCTCCTCTCACCTAGCACCAGATCAAAGTCCATCGTGCTCTCAGCCTGAATCTTTAACTGCTCATCCATTTTCCTACACCCATATGACTAACGCACACAACACCAGCCATGAGTTTGCTGGGGCTTAAGGGACCTGTACCACCCCTCTAGGTTTCCTCAGAAGCGCTGCCCTGTGGGGCCCCCATGCTCCCTTGTGAGTGGGTCATGTCCCCATATGCATGACTGTACAGAGTCCTGGTTATATTGGAGCTGTATCCACTATTGCAAAATGTGAAACTGATATGSAAATTCAGAGATGTGGTGAAATGCTGGCTTTACGAAGTCAGTGACAGCCAAAGGAAAATGTTTGTATACCTTCACCAAGCTGAGCTGCCTGTTCAAATCTATCATTCCTTCTTTACATACTTTGCACCTATGGTTATGGCACTGCCTGTGAAACATTTGCACTGGCTCAAGGTCAGCTGCCCACAGCACCGCGGAGGCCTGGGAGGAGAGATGCCACCAGCCAGCAGGACACTGACAGCGGCATTACAGGGGCCTGGACTGGTGAAAACAAGAAGATTCAAGTTACAAATCCGCTGAAGGGTTGACTGGAATGGGCCTGGAAAGGCTAGCTATTTCTGGTAATGTATCATATTCTTTCCATCTGCAACAAGCTTTTATTGCCATTTCAGCAAAGTTTGGTTAATTTCATTTCCAGTGTTTTTTCTTCTCCATGATGCTCTCTGCTCTTTGGGGGTCTGACTAATAGTAGAAGTGCTTCAATTCTTTCCGCTGTCTTACTCCTTGTATTTGTAGCCAAGTACTGCCGATCCAGAAGGTTTACATAAGTATAATAAGCATCCAAATCTCTGCACTGGACCCCTAACCATCAGGGATTTTGCTGATCATTGCTAAGATCCTTTTTGAGAACCCAGTTCTGTAAACACTTATGTGCATGAGCAACTTCCATAGATTTATTGGCTCATGGGCATTTGCAGGATCAGATCATGAAATACTTGTTTTGCATTCAAGAAATTTCCCATTTAAGCCCAGGAGTTACGTCTTCACAGATCCAAGAAAAGGTTTTGGGACATTCAAGATGAATATTTTGAACTCTTGTCAGGGATGAGAATCTATTCCTGGACAAGGAGGCAACAAGCACGTGGGAGATACTGACTTCATTTAGAAGAGAGGTTGGAAAGAGAGAAACATTTAGCTAGCCCTTAGCCTTAGAGTGTGCTGTTTAATTATTGCAACTCACACAAAATCACCAAGTGTGACACTGTACTTCTCACCCCAAAGATAGTTGTATCAATTAAGCATTATTTTAAACACCAAATTTAGCATTTTCTTCATTTCCATTCTTGAGTTGGAGCATTTTGCTCTCACAAAGTTTCCTCTGAGATCGCAAAAGCTGGGCTCAAGAAATAGAATACCTCTGGTACACCTTGATTTTAGAGGTTATAGGGCAAGCAGAACACCCTCAAAGAGGGCAAATTTGCCCTTAAGAGCTGACAGTGCTGCATGTGGGCAGCACTGGGCTCTTGCAGAGCAGCTCGGTGTTGCCCTGTGCTAACTACATCTGTCACCCTTGTAGGGCTAGAGGTGGATCAGCAGTCACGGAGAGGAGGGCGTTTCAGTGCTTTCGCTCTTCACTGCCTGCTCCTCCAAGCAGGAATAATCATATAAATGACAATTAAAATGAGCCTGAACTAGTGATTCCCTTCAAGTGCAATCCAGAGATTAAGTGATTTATGTTTTTACAGGCTGGATGAACTGCAAGCAGCCTGGTAGGTGTTACTCACATCCCAACAGGTAGCTGTCAGCACCTGAGCGCAAGCTGAGCTGGTGTATTTGAGCCCAGCTTCTTAGCACCAGTTAGGGAGAGGTGACTGGAAAGGAGCTTTCTCCCTCTTCCTTTGTTAATAATGCCAGCTTAGTGTTTAATTCCTCATTAACCACTTCCTACGCACTCATTTCTGTACCCCCAGGCGCTCTATACGGGTTGGATCAGCATGGTTTGCTGTGGCTTGTGGGAAAAATAGTTGGAGCTGCCAGTAGTTAATGTCTTGATAGCGGCCACGTCTGGCCTTGCAGACTAATTTCCCATCTGGTGCCACACTGGCACTTCCAGAATGGCATTGCTGTAGCTAGGAGCACTGGGGTTCAGTCTGCTCTGATGGGGACAAAGAGGGGAGCTATTCTGCTGTCCCTGCACTACGGCTACCTGGGGTTGTGCTGACACCAGCACTCGGTTGGAGCAGGAGCATGCTTTTGAAGTATCTGCCTTCCCCATGCACAACCTGCAAGGATTTGTACTGCAGACTGGCCTCAGTGAGCTCAAACTCTGCTCCTGCCAGGTGAAACCAGGGTGAGAGTGGTCCCTGGGAGTGCTTGTAGTGTGTGCCACCTCCTCATGGGCGGCCAGTCCAGGCTGGAGCTGGGCTGAAGAAAACCCCAAGGCGGTGAGTAGTGTGAGGCAGGTCCTCAGCACTGATCCGCTCCGCAGATCTGCTCCGACTGTGCTGCACTGCTTGCTGCTGTGGACGAAACCATGGCCTCCTCCAAAATCTACCTCAATTATGAGGCGCAGAGTTTTGAAAATAGATAAACATTCCTCGGAGCGATTATATAGGGCAACAGGAAAGCTAGGAAATAATAATTAAAAAATAATCCTGCACAGAGAGAGTGAAGCTAGGAAATCTGGTTTGGATAAAGGCAGCACAGCCCTGAACTTTCACGCAGTTTCAAGCTGCGCTTCCATGCAGTTTGAAGAAAAGTCTTCACCTTGCCTTCCTCTGACCTCCTCCTGAACCACTTCCACTCCTGACAGCCTCCTCCAGCTCTTCATTGCTCTGCTGCTTTCAAATCCCCTTGTAGCATCCCTGTGCAAGTGCGTGGCATTTGAGGGTATTTCTCCCCTACTTTGAGATCTCAGAGCTACTTGTCTGAATTTTCACTGTGGTGGCCTGATCTACCTCAGCTGGGGATCCTACGCTGGGGAAGAACTAAAGCCCGTGGAAACACTTTGATCACAAAAATTAGGGGCAAAATCTTGTCCTTACTGAAGTTCATAGGAGACTTTCCATCATTTTTGGCTGGACAAGATTTCATCCCGGAGCACTGCTTGCCTTTAGCATCACTGCGAAGGATCAGTGTGCAGCCACAAAGTTTTCCATAGGCTTCGGACCTGAAATAGGCAAGAAATGTATGCTAGTCAGTGTTGAAGAAATCCATCAACCTGATATTTATTTTAGAACAAATAAAATAATTTCTCTCCTTTCCCCCCACCCCAAATTGTTAAAACGTTTCATTGGAAGGAAGACAATACTTCCAAAGGATTTTTTCACACAAACGTGAAGAGCCCCTCCATGCTCACCTGGTGTGGTGGTGGTCGTGGCATGCCCCTAGATGGGGTGTCTCCAACATCTGCAGGACAGCTGCTGACGCCTGCCCAGCTGGGCAGATTTCCCTTACAGTCAAAGAAGAGAAATAGGCACGTTTATGGAAAGACTCAGCTCATCCTGAAGCGGGGGAGGGATCTAGCTCTAGGCAAACACCTGAGTGTTGGTGCCTACATGCTCTTTAGCGGTGGGACTCTGCTGCCTAAACACAGGCCTCTCCCTGAGATGCGATAGCGTACCTTGTGTGGTCCCTAAACATGACCCTGGAAGGCTGTGGGTCACCCATAGGTCTTGTGTTGTGCCTGCCAGCCCCATGGGGTGCCTACCCTTAGACACCTATGTTTAGGCAAGGGAATGAAAGTGAACTGCACAGCTCTGTAGGCTCTGCTGGCTCCTTAGGGTAGCTCTTCACTCAAGGCTTTAAATATTACCACAGGGACTTAGGTGGGGACACAAATATTTAGGTGCCCATATCTAGAGATAAATTCCACTGTAGATGCCTAAGTTGGTCAGATGGCTCTTACTCTAAAGTTTTTTGCTGCTTTCTATTGCCTTATGCAGGGAGGTTATGTTGCACAAAATTACTTCTAGGCAGCAGTGTAGCAGATGGCTCAAGTTAGGCGAGATGAGTGCCTTTTGAGGAGGCCTAAGGTCAAACTCTTTCTATATCTGGTCCTGATCCAGGCCTGGAGCGATGCAGACTACATGGAGAAGATAGGTCTTCTGGGGAACCTTGCGCTCAGTTCCTTGCCAGAGCTGGGGAAAGGCCCAGGATGCAGCCTCAGGAATTGGGAGCTAACCTGGGCATGGCCCCTCTTAGCAGCTGCTGCGAGGTCACTGCACAGCCTGCAGCTGGCTTCCCTGCAGTCCATTTTTAACCTTAGCCATCACCTCAGAATCAGGTAAGGTCATAGCCTCCATGCTTAGGGATCAGAGCTTGGTGGCTCGAAGTGAATGGCTTGGGGTGCCAGAGGCTGGCCAAGCAGAAAGACACTCATGTTTATTATTTTAGAAGAGTTTTTGCATTCTGAGCAAAGCCAATAGCTTGTAGGACCTTTGCACTGTCAGGGTGGGGGACACAGGATACCTGCCTCTGGGGAGGGACACTGCCAGGGACACTGGACATTCGGTGCAGCTCTGAAACCCTACCGCGTGGCATGGATTCAGAAAGTCTTGTAATATTAGCAGAAGTAAGAGAACAAGGGGTCTGAGAAGCCAAAGTTCTGCCTGGCAGCACCACTAGTGCACAGGGAGCATCGCTGGGAATTTGGAAACTTGGACTACAGTTGGAGCAAAGCATTTGTCATGGCTTCATTGCATTTAGGATATCAGATGCACAGTGAGAATAAATGCAGGGTAAGTGAGCCTGTACTCACCGATAACCCTATGAGTGAAACCTAGAGATGTCCCAGACATCTCATGCTGTTGCCTTTACGGGGTCAGAGAAAGGGCACCACCAATATCTTAGAAATCCCCACTTGTCAGAAGATAACTTTTGAAATAGAGATGTTTTTAAAATAACGCCAAGGACAACAAACACATTAAGGATGAAGGACAAATTGCAGGATGACTGCAGACACAGGGTTTCTCTTGTATTTCAGAATCCAAATGCCGTAAGGTTTGTTACTAGCTTCAGACTTCAATTATTTGATTTTTTCTTGACTGGAAGAGGAATCATGAAAAATAAGAAATTAGTAATAATGTTCTACATCTGTTTGGCAAACAATTTCTCCTTCTTGCTTTAAGCGTGTTCAGCAGCTCTACATCTCTGCTGATCTGAGAATATTTAGTGAGCAGCAAGGGTGAAATATATTGACTTCTAAATAACTACATTAAAATTGCAATGAGAAAAACAGAAAGAGAGAAAACTTCAAAGTTACAATTCTTGTATGGCTTGGCACGTTCCTCTTTATTTATTATCTGTACTGGTATAGTGCCTGCATCAGGGAGCAGTAGCCCGCTGTGCTTTGGAAAGTGGGTAATAAATGTATCCCTGCCGTGTGGACCTGACAAGCAAAGTCAGAGAAACTACAGGGAGTGTAAAATTCGCAGAATTCAAGTGACACATAACTGGGAGAAAGATAAGCTTTAGGTCAAGCCTGCGGAGGAGAGAGAGTGGGATCTTTGTTTTCGAATGACAAAGCTGTAGGAAATGGAATACAGTGAAAGCTGTTTTCAACACTGATTTCCTTTATCACATTAAACAATAACTTTTGTTCCTGACATCTTTTTCTACTCTGGTGGTGGTTTCCTTTTGGACGCAAATTGCTCAACTGGTTTACGGTCCAAGGGCCCACTTCTCATATGAATGATGCATGCACAGAAGGGCCAAGTGGGAGGGGTTCCTTCAGCCCCACAAGGACTGTCAGGATCTGACATTCTTTTCTGACCAGAAAAGAAGAAATGTTGAAGCCCTGGAAAAAAAAAATAATTATGTGCAGCAAATCCAAAGGAAATGAACATTTCAGACTGGGTGAGTGGATTCTCTATTTTCCAAATGTTTATTTTGATTTTGACCTTTTAAAAATGTTTCCAAATGTTTTTTCTTCTCAAATAACTTACCAAACCTTTCAAAAGGAAATGCCATTTCAAATGTTAGAAAGTGAATCCTTGGGATGCCGGAGCATCCAAATATTCCAACTATCCCCAAACTTTTTGCACTGGGACACTGCACGGGTGTGAGGGCTTTGTGCAGTGGCAGCTCCTCGGCAAGATGAGGGGATGGCTAAAGGCAGGGAGTGGCAGGGGTTTGCCCATGGCATGGCATGGCTCCGATGGCCAGGCTGGTGCTGGCTGTTTCTGCAGGGGCCAGCCCTGAGAGGACCCACACCCACTACCCGAGCAGTCTCCTAAAAGTAGAAGGTATGTGCAAGCCATATGTACTCGTCTTCCTTCAAGCAGCTGTGTGTCAGCAGAGACAGCTGGAGGTACTTATGGTCCTCAATGGTCCTGTTTTGTTCCACTTCGCTTCTGACCACATCAACCCTTCTTAAAAGACGGGTGTTGCCTCCTGTCCCTTTCAGCCATGACCCAGATATTCACTCAGTGTATAGATGGGGGCTTCTCTGCTCTCTGTTCATGCGGCTTGCCACTGTATAATTTGAGAGAAAATTGGCAAGAGATGGTCCATCAGCCTGCAGGACCATGTGGAGCTGCCATGGAAAGGTTCTTGGTTCTTGAGGAAAAGTAGCCACCTGATGGATTTTAACAACATGAAAGACTTTCTGAACTGATCCTAGGACAGGATTCTTTAGCTTTAGGATTGCATCTCAGACTGATATTTAAAACAAACAGTTTTGTCGGTTTTATCCACCTGCCTATCAGAAACAATGATTCTCCAGCTCTCCTCCTCTGGAGCACAATTCATGATAGCTTGAAAGCCCTCAGCAGAGTTGCATCACATTCCCAGCACCTTCCAGGCATCCCAGATCTGAGTTCCCAGAACCTCTTTCCCCTAAATCCTTCCATGCCAGGCTCCCTTACTCAGTGGTTTTGGCTGCCACAGGGAATTTATGGCTTGAACTTTGATGGAGCCTGAGTTCTGCTATCAATCAAAAGAATATTTTCCTGCCACCAAAGAAAAAATAGTTAGGGTATGGCATGATAAGTCTGGAAAGTTCTGTGACTTGGAAAGCAAGCCTAAGCATTTAAGGAGAGCCCACCCAGTCTTTATCACAATACCCCACCCTTCTGAACTGGAAAGGACAATAATGACACAATGAATCTCGTCAAGAGCTACTGGCTCAGAGGTGTTTATTCCCATTTCATTAAACAAGTCAAGTCCTGGACTGCAGACATTTTCATGCCAGAAGGACTAAGTCTATCTCTGCAAGTTAATGGGAGAAACTTCATGTCAGCCAAAGGAGGATGAGTCCTCATGGTAATCAGCAGTTTTGTAGCTCATTATCTTTCTTCCAACTCATAAGACTCTCTTCCCCATAAATATTTCAACGTTCAGGAGAATGTGGTGGGAAACCAGGAGCACAGCATGCATTCAAACCAGCTCTCATAAATTTGTCTCACACTGAAGTTGTCTTGAAGCCTGACCCAGCTGTCAGTATCATCTGACTATCATCTTACGCAAGCTGGAAGAAGGGGAGGAAAGCTAGCCACCTTGCTCCTTCAGTTGCCCAGTGTAATTGGTCTGCCTTAATCATATAGTCTGATGCACAGAGATGTAGGGTAAACCTGGCTCCCACCCCTCCATCTGGGCAGCAGAATTGAAGCCAGGCGTATGCCTGTTGCTGCTGCTGGTAAATGGAAATAACATCATGCCCTTTCACATTCTCTTGATGTGGCCGCTGAGAAGCAACTCTCCCAAACAGACTACTTCAGGTGCTTAGAATGAAGCTCTACAGGGAAAAGGCCAGCACATTTTTGCATAGAAAGGATTGCTGTGCTTGCTCTCTTTGCCTGCAGTGGATACACTGCTCCTAATGATCACTTACAGTTGTTAAATACATAGACTTAGGATGTATCAAGAGATATTCTGTATGTCTTATAGCTCTTCAAAATATTCTTTCTCTCTTTTACTTTTTGCTCTGTCATTCTTTATTATGCTTATCTTTCTTCGCACAAATACCTGAGTTTCTTCTCTGATCTTGTGATTGGCCCTGAGCTCCTATTTCCTCTGTGTATTCCTCTAAACCTTCATACTCTTTGTTTATTCAGTTGCGTCTGTCTCTTCTTGCTTTTCATCTTATTTAGTAAGCCTTTCAGCCCCACTCCAGTCTTTCAAAGCAGAAGGACCTACACATAAAAAAGCTCTGATACTTATGAGCTCTTACAGTGCTCAGTGGTAGAAGGCTGTTTAGATCTGGAAAGTGAACATTGCAAATACTGCCCTTGGAGGATGCCTTGCTTGACTTACTGGCAGTTTGGGATCCATTCTTGGGATACCTGACCCTCTGTGCACTATACACTGTATGTATGGAGAGTCTGAAATCCAGACCCACCTTGGGGCCTCAGATCAACTGGTTATGGGGACTGATTTTCTTCACCTGTTGTAAACCAGCCTAACTGTGCTGAAGTTGGTGCAGCCGTATGAACTTACATCCCTTATTTTGTCTGTGAGTTGATAGATAACTTAGCTATTTTGCACTATCACTTATTCTACGTGGCAAAAAGCCTTGTTTTCTCCAGGAAACATTGCCCCTGTTACTCCTGCGACACCCTCGTCCTGCAGCTCAGGGCAGCCACTGGCAAGAAGCAGGGCAGAGGCAAAGCCTGAGGGTCTGCCCCTGCCCGGGGAGGGTGGCAGGCAGGCTTTTGCCCTCCCGGGGGTCGCACCCGCCTGCCGAGAGGGGCAGAGCGCGTGGCAGGGCTCGGGGTGCAGCCCAGCCGGATGCCGAGCAGACATGTGGGCCGGTCTGGCCAGGACATTTCACACTGTCGCATCAAACATTTTGACAACGGCCCTGCAGAGAATGAGCAATGTCAGGTTGTTTTTACAGCAGCAGCCCCTGCTTGCTGAGTAAGTCGATACTTTGCTAACCCTGTGGTATTTGGATTAAAAAGAAAGGAAGGGAATCAAAAAACCAAACCCTGAGCATGCTTGAAGAGCAGGGCTTTGGGGTTTCAGTCAGACGCAGAGCATGAAGTGGCCTGGCCCTGGTGATGGTAGCACTAACGCACTCCTGCTGGTGCAGGGGCTGCGCATCCCGCCCAGCCTGCCCCATGGACCTTGGCGAGACCCCAGTCACATCTTGCCCAACCTGCCCCATGGACCTCGGCGAGACCCCAGTCACATCTTGCCCAGCCTGCCCCACGGGCCTTGGCAAGACCCCAGCCATGTCCCACCCAGCCTGCCCCATGGACCTCGGCGAGAGCCCATCCTGGAGCCGCCCACCCGCAGCATGGGGGAGCCCTGTGCTGCCCAGGCTGGGAGGACGCTTGGGCCGCTCCTGGCTCCGAGTGGCCCCTGGGGAAGGCTGGTGAGCCCACAGGGGTGTGGCAGGATCTTCTCTCAGCCAAGGCACGGGAACCCGCATTATGGCTCATTTGGGCTGTACGCATCAGGCACAGAGAGATTAAATGTGCCTCGAGGCCCAGAGACCCTGGGGCATCAGTGGCCACACGACACATGGCCGGTTCTCCCTGCTAGCTGTAGGAGACACAGCTCCTTATGGCCTTCCTGCTCCTGTGCTCCAGAACAGGTAAATACAAAACCTTCAGGTGAAGATTTTTGCCTGTCCAGAGTGTGGCCAGCTTCCCTGAGTCCCTCCAACCAGCAGGACGGTGCGCAGCAGTCTTGGGGAAAGACGGGGGACAGGCAAGTCAAGACATGAAGGCTTAAACATGGCCACGGTTAGTCAATCTGAGTGCCACCCCTCCCAGGTTCCTGCTCCCCAGCAGTGGCAGGGCCTAAAGGTCAATGTCCCCCATGGCCACCTCTACTGTGTCAGCTCGAGGAGGTACCCTGGGGGTGAGGAGCTGGTGACCGGGACAGAGATGAACTTGTGCCAATGAGGTGCCTCCATTGCTCATACCAGGCCTCATTGGCTGCCCCTATGGAGGGAGAACCCCTCTGCTCTGGGTCTGGCTCCAAAGGGGGAAGATAAATCCTGCCCCTGGTGCGCTGGGAATCAGATGGTCATCTCCAGCCCAGTTTTATGGCACATTGTTCTGTGCTGCCCTCCACCTTGTCCCCAGCCTTTACAGGGCAGAAGGGGCAATGCCAAGCATGAGCACCCGAGGAGGAGGGTCAGGGTTTGCCTCTGACTTTCAGAGGTGCAGGAGAATAGAGAAGCAGTAGCTGTCCTAAAGCCACACGGGACTTATTCCTGCATCACTCCAGATCCAAAGCTGCAGCTACAAACTTGTAAATGGTGTGGGTCATGGTGAGCGGCAGAGTACAGAGCTGTGGTGTGCCTGTGCCCCGACACAAGCTTGCAGAGTAGCCTGAAAGGCTACTAGCAAATGCAGGTAAATGAGGGTGGTCTGAAGGCTGCCTTGTTTTGATCAGTTTTAGATCAAGCCAGGCCAGCAATGGGAATGGGAAGGACACAAAGGATCATACATCCCCCTTTAGCCCTTTTCCATTCAATTTTATGGAGAACCTTGTTTTGCTGGATAGCAGAATGTCGGCATGGGGCACAAGGCCCTAACAACATGTGATGGTTTTAAATCAGCTCGTAGCAAGACTGGTCTGACCTCAGCTTGCAGCCTGCTGTCCAGTGTGCTGGTTTGAAGACATGCAGTGCTTTGGTTGCCAAGTGCTGGATCCAGCGTGGTTCCCTAGGCCAGACCAGGAGCCGAGGCTGGTTTGCATTTGTCTTTGGCTGTTTCCACGCTGTCTGAACTCATACATATCTGTGTTTATGATATATTATCAGGCTGTTTGTTTGCTCCATGCATCTCAAGATTCACAGTTATAGATCAAAAATACATCTTATTTTTATATAAGAAATGATGTTTGGAAAACTGACCAAAGTAACAGAGGGCTGTGAGTCCGCAAAGGGGAAAAGTATCTCCAGAAGCAGCTGAAAAGAAGTGAAAGCCAAATCCACTTCTCCTTGAGAAGGTGATTATAGTTAGTAGAGAGGGGTTCTGCTCAGTTCTGGACTGTTTATGACCACACCTAATCATGACAACCTTCTTCACTGCTTTTGGACAGCTCTTGTAACATCTGAGCATTTTCCCATTCTTCTGGTTTACAACTATCGGTCAACAGCTTGAGGTCATGTTTGTTTATATAACATCAGAAAACAATAAACCACTCATGGATTTGGTGGTCACATCCCAGTTACCACTACGTTTTCTTCTCCTTGCTATTTTATCCAAACCTCAAGGACGAGCAAGTGTTTCCCAAGGTCTGGAAGAGAAAATACAGCAACTGTGTTACCTGTTGGCACAAAACTAGGAACAGGACTGCAGTGGATGTGGCAGTAGGAGGTGGTGTGGCGGCAATTGATGTGGATTTCTGCACATTCAGTCCAGTATATGGAGAACAAGCTCTCAAAGTTACTCTGGAAGGCTGTTTAAGCTGTTTTTCATTAAGACCGGTGCTTCATTTTACTAGGTTGGTCCATGCTCTCTTTCCCACATTGTAAAGTCCTTTCATGCCAGGATTTAGCTCTTATGGGAACTTAATGCCTAGAAAGAGCGTGCTGGGATTGTAGATAGTGAGGCCATGAATACTGGGTCAGGACTTAAAGTCACAGCTTAATTTAAAGACAGATTCGAGCCAGGCCTTAGCTGCAGCCAACAGCATCTGGCAGAGGAATTACACAGGAATATTGCAGGAGGGGAACCCAGGGTTTCTTGGGCAAGGGAGATGTGGAGGGTGGTCATGCCACCCAACTTGGGGCATCTGACCCGGAAATAAGACAGGAGTCTCTTGACAGAGTTTCCAGAGGACAATCCAGACTACCTTGATGCCTCACTTAATACCACCATCTGTCCTCACACAACATATCCTTAAAGCTATGTCACCGGTATGGGAATTATCTGTGCAATAAAGGAGCAGAGTAAGTGAAGAAAATCCTGGACCCCAATAGTACCACTCACCCTTTGGCACCACTTTTTACCTGGGAGAAGGCAGAGCATGCTGAGCTCAGTGTGGCTTGTGGCTTGTGACTTGGATAAGGTAAAACCCTTTATCTAAGAGTTGTTTTCTTTGCTGTCAAGTATGGGGCAGCTCTATGGTGACCAGCCCTGCGTGAATTTGGGAGACAGTGTAAAAAACTGGCAGGCTGGACTGGCTAGACCCTGCACAGTGTGTTGGAGACTAGGGTGCAAGTGCAAATATCCAGGATTGCTCAGGGGTGCTGGATGGATGGGTGAGAGCCAGAGCTGAGGGGCAAGAGGGCCAGTGTTACACAGTGGGGATGTATTTGCTGTTCACTCAATTTTATAGCATTCAATCACCAGCCAGAATTCAAAGTTAGCTACTGTGCTCCAGATCTTGCAAAGCAGATACGTGTTGAGCTTTGCACCTGTTACAGGATCAGTTCTAGCATTCTTGTTCACCACGAGCAACGTGCTACTGCCCATGCTGAAGGGATGGTCTGCAGAGAATAACACTGCCCAGGATGAACCAGGCAGGGGAGCCTCCTTGCATGTCAATTGCCTCGTGCAGGAGGACTGCACTGGGCACAAACTGTACTGCAGCCTTAGACAGAACCTCACTCTTCTTTTATTCCTTTGCAAACCTTGATTTTTCACAAATCTGTACAAGCAGTGTTAGTCCTCACATACACCAATGGGGCAATAAGCAAAGAAACCTCAGTTATGACCAGGCAGCCTGCCAGGGAAAAAGAAAATGAACCACTGTGGCTCCAAAATTTGGGAGGGCTATGTTGAACAGATGACTGCAGCAAAGAGAAATTTCCAAACCTTGGTAAAACACCTTCCTTCTTATAACACAGATGGAATTACAGGGAACTGACTGTGCTTGGTAATCGATCAAGCTGCTTAAAATAGTAAGAGAAAACATCAGTTACAATGTCAGTGAAAAACATTTACAAAAGTGCTGATGAATATGATTTTAATCCCATATAAAATTGTGGTGAGAAAAAGAAAATTTCTATTGGATGGTCTCCATGGTAAACCTTTCTTTTTGGTTGGTATTAATCCTCCCTGAATAGTTTCTGGTCTGGTTATATTTTACAATAATGTGGAAAGGCACACCAGGCCAGTCATGCACTGTGCTTTGTCCAGGTAACTTTTTACATGAAAGGAGAACAGGAAGTTAACACTGGAAAAATAACAAAAAATTCTTGATATTGATTGGACTTTCCTGATCCTTTTAAACCATCCACAGTCCTAGAGGAGAAGGTAGTAATGATTGAGCTATCCCCCACTGGGAAACTGTTACATTTCACAAGCAAGACCTAGCCCTGCCAAACCCTTGAACAGGACAGAAATTTTGAAGGATAGTTTAAGATTCTGGTTTGGTTTCTTTTCCTTGGGGGGATGGTGGGATGTAATTGAAATTTCAACTGAGTTTTTGCAAAGCTAATGCAGAACTAAATATAGCCAGGGAGTAAATCTCAAAAAAGTTTTAGTCTGGCTTCCATTTTTGTTCTCCTAAGTCAGGAAATTAGATTTCCAGGGGAACATCTACATGGACCACAGTATGGTGCAGAGATACATAAGCTTGCCTTGAACGAGGTGACCTGAGTACCAGAAATAGTACAGCCATAGAAATAGTACACCCAGTGAGGGTGGTGAAACACTGGAACAGGGTGCCCAGAGAGGTGGTAGATGCCCCATCCCTGGAAACATTCAAGGTCAGGTTGGACGGGGCTCTGAGCAACCTGATCTAGTTGAAGATGTCCCTGCCCATGGCAGGGGGGTTGGACTAGATGACCTTTAAAGGTCCCTTCCAACCCAAACTATTCTATGATGATTGCAGCACAAAGTTCCCCATTGACTGCTTTGCAGATGCCTGGCTCAGCTGAGGTGAAGTTAGCTGTCTCCCCCTTCTCCGTAGGCTGTGGGGCAAACATACTCCACTTTGGTCCCATCGGCCTTTTCCCCAAAAGCAGAGGTCAGTAGGCGGACATCAGTCTTTTCTGTGCAAAGGTCCCTGGGGACCTTACATTGAAGTCTGCAGTTCCTGGGAAGCGTTGTAATTACAGGATGCAAAGACACAGCAGACAAGTTCCTTACTGCTAGGACTGCTCTTTTCACGGGCACTAAACTCCAACTACCCTGAACTGTTCATTTCCCTTCAAAGCGCTGTATTATTTAGGGGCCTCTCATTGGCCAGGCTGGATCTTTCTGATCAGGCTCACCTGATGTCAAAGCATGGTCATGACATAACTGTCATCTGATGTAACTTCCATGCCGGTGCCAAGGAAGTGATACAGAAAATAGGACAAAAATGACAAGCTGGGATTTTGTTAATATTTGGTGAATCTTGGGGGAAGAGTCATCCGTGACAAAATACGGTGCCTTCTCACTAAGTCCATGTCTATACTCTATAGATGTCTGATTTGAAGAGCTGTCAGCTGACTACAAAAAACCTGTTGTAAGACAGGCCAATGGTATTAGTCAAGTTTAGTTAAATCCACACAGTGTTTTGCATAGATATTTTCTTATGTGGCTGCCAGGAATTTTACTGGACTCAAACTGACACAAGCTGGGTTTAAACCAATGTTAAAGACTGAACTGGGAACTACAGTCTTGGTCCCATTTAGTCTAAATGGAGCACCATAGTGTGCAGATCAGGCCTACAGAGCAGACTGCAAGGTTTCAATTCTTTCCTCCAAACATCTGTGGCTTAACCTTTTTCTAACCTGATTAGTACTCAAAGCCATTGACAAATCAAGCAGCTGCTCCTAGAATATTAGGCACAAGCTGCTGGGTTTGTGCAGTATATTACTTATATCTGTCCTTTACTTTCAAATGCAGAGCAAGGAAAGGTCTCGCTCAAACTTACAACATGGTCATACCCATCAAAAATATTTTCTGCCATGAGAAACATTTGTCAGCAGTGACTTAAAGCTTTTTCCTGTGAAGCTGACTTACTTAAGCACTTTTGAATATTGGTCATCACCTCTCATTTTTTGTGGCATTCACAGTAGAAACAGCATTGTTTAGTTCACTAAGTTATGGGTCCCACTTGTTTTAACGATGCAAGAAGCTCCATTTGCAAAGCAGTTAGGATTTGGGTCTCTAAAGCAAAGATGAGAAAGTTAAGTACACAAAATAAAAGAAACTCAGCTTTCCCAGATTTAAATCCTTCTCACTTTATGCTTTGGATATGAAAAGAAAACTTGGAGGAGATTGGATTGGAAATGGCAGTGCTCTTTCAAATTACATTTTGGTACAGGGGCACCGGAAAGACATTATCAGCAGGGCGTATACAATTTGTTGACATGTACAACAATTTGGAATTATGCACATTTTTATATAGATACTCACTTTGATCACAGTGTGCTATCAAGGATTTTCATGCTGGGATCTGACCTCTTCTGCATGAGAGCTCTGTGTTCCCTAATACTGAAATGGCTTATAAACACTTTTAGCTGCCCTTGTCGGTGGAGCTGATGATTCTGCATGTTGGTGGGTGAAGATCTATGAAAAGCCACGCAGCCCTGTGAAAGGCTCTTTGACTCCAGGCACCTGTTTCCCTTAGATTTGTTTCTTCTTTCTTGTGCAAAGTTTTGATTTTTCTTTATTCCCCATTTGCAATGGCTTTTCTGTGGGGAAACAACAGAGTAGAAAAAGATCTCCTTCATAACACCTCATTTAATTGTGTTCTGTTCTGTCCCTCTACAATGCAGTCTGTGACCACTTTAAATCCCTAGGACAAGCTGAAGTTTATCAGGTGAAACCACAGGTGTTTCTCTTATTATTTAAAAGCTTGTAGTGGAAGTTGAGAGAGAGGGATATGCAAAGCTGCATCTTAGATTTGGCCTTTTTATTAGCATACATCTGCAGGGAGTGTTTGGTTTCTGCTGTCTGTGGTTGTTTCATATTTTCGCACACCAGTTTCAGCATTAGATCTAGTATTGGAAAGAGCACACAGTGACCCATTTGATAATTTAATATGGTTTATCTATCTTCTGCATTTGTGTGATATCCATTAAAACATGCATTTGGTCTAGCACTGTCCAAGCAGTGGGCACTGCGAGAGTCATGACTCCACTCCAGGAAAAGACAGAGATTCAGAAAGTCAGGTATGTGAGGGGACCAGCTATCAGTGACATGCTCCTGAGGTGGCAATTCACACTGAATGAAGGAGGTGAAATACACTACCACACATATGGCATGGCTATGAATGATCACAAAATCAGCAGGGAAAAGCCAAGCAAAAAATTGTCTTAAGATCATCTCTCATTGAGAAGATTTTCTTAGAAATAGGTAGGAGAGCAAAGGGGGAATCTACTGGATGCAACAAAAATCCCTGCCTCAGCTGTCTGAATTTGGCTCAATGCAAACCAACCTTCATCATGTTCCCCCAGTGGGGCAGAAGAGTCTGAAAACAGAGAGATGAAATCTGGGTGTTCCTAAACTACTTGAAATGTGAAATTGCTTTAGAGGACATTTCTAAAGAAAGCTGTGGGAGAAAAACAATACCCTTTATAAAATTGTCTTCTTTTTTTCAAACTGGGATGGCAATAGTCAACTTGATTTACCTTGCTAAATCTCTGGGGCACCCTGAATCAGTGAAACTTGGACAATTAGGCAACATTGGGTCAGGAAAAGACCACCTGGACTGCTGGGTCCTGTCCTCGGGGCCAGCTGGTGGCCAGGGCTGAGATGCTTGTGCTGGGAGGGCTGCAAGACCTCACATGCAGCACACCGGCAACCACAGCACACTGCCCGACATCTTGCAGCAAACTCCAGGCAGGTGAAACCAGAAGCCAAAAAAATGATCACGTGTCTCAGGAAAGCAGAAGGCAAGATCAAAGGTACCGTCAGTGTCCTCAGTCCATGCAACAGCAGAGAATTTATTGAGTTAAAATAGAGATGGGCATTTGCCCTTGCTCCAGAGTTGCAAGGAAACTGTCTGTAAAACAAATGGATTTGCCCTTCTGCTATCTCTAAGTTTGAAAACTGGAGGAAATAAATCTGTGTTATTGATGCTCACTGAGATGCCTGCCACACTGGTCTGTTCAGAAGGGGGCTTGTTTCCCTTTCTTCACTTCAGAGGTCAGAAATAGTTGGCAGGGCTGTCCTGCAGGGACCGGGAGCAAGACTTTACTCCACATTAAAGTGCCCCGGGGCAGGGTATGACACACACTATATGTGTGCATGCATGCCGCTTCTGTGTCCCTTGCTGCATTTGAGCTCTCCGGGTGCCAGAAGTGAAGCGGGACCTGCTGCTGCCTGCACACTGCCTGACGTCGCTGGCTGGCAGCCCCTCAGCCTTCTGCTGTGTGGCCAGTGGGTGAAGTCATGCAATTGTCTGCAGTGCAGAGGAATTTTAGATACCAGCCCAGTTCTAGTCTCTAAACACATTTATCTTAGTGCAGCTGTCACTAGAGTGATTAAAAGGGGAAAAATGGAGAGAGACAAAATGTCTGTGGAAGATTAACTTGATGAAAAGGGAAAAAAAGAAGAACAAAAAAGAGCTTGATTAATGGACTCGTATCCAGACCAAGGGATAGATACACTGAGAAGTGCTTTGATTCATTCCTCTTCACTTCCCATTTTAATGCACATTCACTTCATTGAGGAAGGGCTTGTCCGGTTTGCGCCATGTGCACACTGCCGCTGTACCAGCGGTGGCAAGAAGGTGGTTACACGAATGCGAGTTGCCCTGCCATCTCTCCTCCCTTGGCTTCCTCAAGAGGGATCTGCATGGGGATGGGAAGGGGGTGCTGATAAACCTTAGTGATATGTCCCCATTCCCTACATGCTAGTTTCCAGTTCCTTGTGTCCCTGAAGTGACTGTGGCCCAGGATGAACAGGCAACTCTGCCACAGCAAATGATGAAATGAAAACTGCTTTGCAGTCACTGAAAACTGCTTTGCAGTCACGTTTAGGCATCATATTGTGCCTTTCCCAGACTTATTAGCCCCACAACTCCTCAGCAGTGATGAAAGTGCAGAGCTCTGTGCATTGCTTGGGAAAACCTTCAACTCCTCTGTCCAGAAGAAATGATGAGCCTTCATTTGGAGAAGCTTAGCGATAGAGAATCTCTCATTGTGGGCTCTCCTGCCTGCCTGGATATTAACAGCAATGGATAAGGTGTGCTCTTTCCTGTGTGAGAGTCACTAAAGACTGAAAGCAATACCATTGAAAAGCTCCACGGGCAAAACTTGCCTGGGTAGCAAAGAAGTGACAATCTTTGTCACAAAACTTTGGCTTAGTTCCTAGACAGCTGTTGAATACTTTTCTTTCCAGCCATAAAACATAAGGTTCTAGCATTACTAGCTGGAAAATGCCATTGGGGTTTTATCCAGAGATTTTGCTTGCAGTTTTACCTTGTTAAAAATTTGATTTGTTTTCCACATCGGGAGACTTTGTTCTAACACAGGTTTAAAGAGCAGCTAGGCTGTCAGCAGTATTCAAAACTATTTTTCCAACTTGCCATTTACTAGAAGGACTGACTTCTCCACTCCCTTCCCAGTGCCTGGGGGAACTCTGCTGCTCGGGTTAGCACAGGAGAAGGCTGTGGTAGCCTTAGAGTGAGTGGACAAGCCCTCAATCTACTCTTCTTGCAACATCATGTCAGCAATACATTGGAGGCCCGTTTCACTAATTGCCTCCAAGCCTGGAAGACATCCAGTCATTTTACAAAAAAAGCATTTCTTGGCTTTTGCTTTTAAAGAATCTGCAAATGGTCTGGATGCCCAGGAGAACAGATGCTGAGGCTCATCAGTAGCTTGAAAGCAAGCAGCTACAACTGGCAGGCAGAGCTGTGGGAAGTTAACATGATGGAAAAACCAACACATTTTCCATGTAAAACTTCTCTGTTAAGTAGAACACGGCTGCATAAATTTTTTTAGGTATTAAATAATAGTCTTCAAATCCCATTCCACATCCCAGAGAAGAGGAAGTATATGCAGGCCAAATAGTGGGAAGAGGGAGGAGATGGAATTGGTGACTTGCAGTCTGGTTGCAAGGAGACCTTCGCACCCTGGACGATGGGAGAAATTGTGTTGAGTACATGCTGTTGAACATCTTATGTGGCAGATGCAGACCATGGGACTGACTTCTGGCTGATGTGACACTGGCTGAACCAGAACATGTTTGTGCCAACATGCAAAGCCATCTATTTGCACATCACAGTGATCTGTCCTGCCTTCGCCTCCCCACCCCAAGGTATATAAAGCTATTCTTGTAGGCTGAAATGCATCTAAAGGGCATTGCCTTGCATTGCCCAGCCAGTGACACTGTCCAGCTGGTGTGACTGGAGGAAGTCACTTGGAGGACAGTTTCCATTAGGGTGAGAACCAGTTATACAAATGGAGGCTATCTGACATGACCTTGCCATGTATGCCTAGGGAAGTATGGCAGCCCTATCTCCCAAGGAGGCAGGGGCAGCAGCAATGCCTGCCAACTCAGCTGTTCCCAAACCCGCCGGCCCAGCAGCTTGTCAAGCTTGAGCTGCCACCCACGTTGGGTACTAAACCTCCTGGCTTTGCCTTTCCAATACACACCCCCAGGCTGTCACTAGAGAAAAACCCTGCCTGTTTGCTGAGGCTGCCTGCAGCGTGGCTCGCACTAGTCTGACCCTCCTACCCTTTTCCTTAGATGAAAGGGCTTGACAGCTCTTCAGTCTGACAGCTCATTCTCCCATGGTTTTAATGAAGCCTGTAATTGTCTTGGACTACAGTAGTTAATTTTGGACTGTAGAAGCAGCCAGTAATTGGATAGGAAAAGAAAGGGTCTTTATATTGCCTGCCAAATTGACCTCCCTTTCTCAGACACAGCAGCGTCTCCTCTCCCGCAGCATCTCAGTTGTTACTTGCTTCTGCTCCCTGTCTCCTCACTGGCTCCAGGCACCTCATCATCATCCCACAGAGGTCCACATGGCTATCTGTTCCCCTGCCTCCCCATAATGCTTTCCCCTACTCCCTTTCCCAGGTGGTGCCAGATGCCGTCTCCCTCCCTGCCTGGTCCACTCTCCCCCCAGCACAGCCCCAGCCCAGGGCATGCGGCGGCAGCAGGGTGCTGGTCGTACCATGGCCGATGGCCCTGCCTGCAGAGCCAGGTCAGTCCAATGGGAGATGTCAGTCTGAGTACATTTTCAAATTGCCTTCATTTTTAAACCTGACTGAATTACACGGGCACAGCTCCACATCAGAGATGACTCATGCTGTTAAGCAAGCAACAGCCCAAGGAGGGCCAGGAGCCTTTCCAAGTGCAGAAAATGGTTTCAGCTCAGTGAAGCCACCTACCAAGGCTCAGTACAGCACTACACAGGTATTTCGAGTTAGGGAAGTGATTAAGTACTCTGCTGTCTCAGAGCCTTAAAATGTGCAACTTCATGTCAGCAAAGAAAGATGTCTCAGCAAAATGGAGCCAACTTTCTTTTACAAAACTTGGGACATCTTGGATACAGTCTCAGAGAGAAGCTGTGAAGTATCAGAGCATATATGACTGCCTGTTGATATCAGTATGTTTATATGTCAAGCACATTCCCTCATGGGGTTTGCTTGCCTTGAGATGAATTTGATAAATGAGAACTCCTCACAGGAAAGACAAGTTTTGATTCTTTTTGAAGCAGGTTATCAGTGGAGAAAAGGTAATTTCGCTTGCAGGGCCAACTGTCAAGGTATGCTTTACTCTGCTCTGGGGTGCCAAAACGAAGCAGGTCTGTGCCAAGTTTGCGGCTGCCTTGCATCAAAAGCCATCAGGAAGGCAGCCGGGGCAGCGCCGAGGCATGGGGTGGTAGGCAGCRCTGAGCAGGGGGGCACTGCTCTGCCATCAGAGGCTGCAAGCACCTGCAGCTTTCATGGTGTGTCAGTGGGCTACTGGTCTTGTTGCTTGTTTTAGTCCGGGAAGTGCTGGTTTCTGCTCCTTTCCCATGGGACTAGTGTTGTATTTTGCTGGGCATGGCGGCATTTTAAGGTATTCTGCAGATTTCTTTGTTAAATCAGGCCCTGGCAATCTCAGTGCTGAGACCCGTTGTTGGTTGGTTTGCTCAGGCACGCTGAACTCATCAATAACAATTGCAAATGTATTGAAAGGTTACTGCTCACCACAGGCTTGCAGAGACCTCCAGCGCATCTACCGGGCTCGTGCAGGGTGCCTAATTTTGCTTTTTTCTTCTGGACCTTTTGTATTGTAACAGCGTAATGAAAACATCCCTGTGGGGTCCAAGTGCCTGGCAAACTCTTTGCATTACTGCTCCCGCACTTTCTGAGCAAGTAGATCCGTGGGGGCTTTGAGATGAAAGGCGCCAGCTGAGCTGCCAGGTGCAGAGTTAATGCTGCTCAAGCCCCCRGGACTTCAAAGAATGGAGACAAATTGGGAGTCGGAGAGAAAGAGGGGCTATGGAAAGGGACTTAAGAGCTTGTCTCACCTGGCAAGGTGTTTTATGGGCAGCGTCATGCACACGCCCGGCAGCACGAGGCAGCCAGGATTTCACTGCTGTCCCACACAGAACTTGTGCAAGTGACAGGGTGGCTGTTTCTGGGGTGTCCTGTTGGTGCCCCTGAGGCTTGTGGGGGTCCCCGGGCTGACACTCCTGGCCACGCACAGAGGTGCCTCGGTTTGGAAGTGCCAGCCATCCCGCAGACTGGGAACAGACCACACTTTTGGAAACAATCTCTTTCCTACCCACCTGCCTTACCGGTGGGTAAGGCAAACCCTCTGTCCACATGTTAAAACCATGAGCGTGCTCTTTGCATCCACAGCAGTGGCACCGTGGACTGGAGCTGCCCCATACCAGGCAGGGTTGGAGCAAACCCCTGGTCCCTGGTTTCACCAGCCCCTGCAAGCAGATTTTTTTGCAGTTCTCCATCTGAACAGCTACCTTGTTAATACTCCCAGAAAACAGAGATGGGGGATGTTCTTTGAGGGGCAGCAGAAGGTTGGTTGCCTCCTGTTTCAATTTGCTGGCTGCTGAGGTGCTCCTGGGGCAGGGGTGTGCAGGGGAGCAAAGCCAGCCCCAGTGAGCTGGGCAGTGGGGGGTCCCATGCTGAGCTGTAGCTGGTGCTGAAACCCAGTTCAGTGAGATGCTCGGCACCTCCACCTGCCATGGCTGGCGAACACCTCAGCTCTGCAGGCTTGCACCGCTCCTTGGGCATTATTGCATGGGTGTTATGGGAGATAATCTTTCCTTCTATTTTTAATTTGCTGACAGATATGTTGTTACCTGTCAGCAGGACTTGTTTCAGAAAGCGTTGAGTGACTAGCTTTGCCTCCTAGTGACAGTCATTTGCCACGAAGCAGTGTTGTTTACACACCCTGCCGCGGCGCTGACTAACGCTCTCTCAGTGCTGCATAACCACAGGGCCTTCGGTGGCAGTATTGGAGTAGGATCCCCAGTTTCCGAGATAAATCTCATGCAAGGGTATGTCTGTTTAACCTGATTTCTTCTCAACATAGCTGGTGCATAGCGAGCACTTTCCTGTCTCCAACATGTCCTGTCAGCAGCTTCATTGTACTCAGCTCTGGAGAGCATAATCAGATTTGATATGTCATTTTTCACAGTCATTTTCCAAATGGCCCAGAGTGGAGTAATATGACTTCTTCCAGTTCTTCTCACAAGTACATTTTGTTGGCCACATTCGATTATGGGCCAATAGTTATCCCAGCAAGACACCCATGGATCAGAGGCACGGGGCTTGGATTCCTCACTAACAAAGGACGCTTGTTTTTGCAGAGGTGTTTCAGCATGGAGACGATCAATAGCCAGCTGTTAACATTGAGGAATGGCTGGCTTCTGGATGAGCCTCACTTTTTCCTGTATGTTGTATTCTTACAGCTCCCGAGCAGACAGGAAAGTTTGGACTCCAAAAGTGGAATTTTTTGCTCTGAGGAGAGAACTGGAATTCTAGAGACACATGACATTGGATCGCAACATACGAAGGGTAAAACATTAATTTCTGTTTTAAAAAAGTACTGTTAGAAATTGCTCTCCTAGCAACAAAGTACCTTTGTTCACCAAGTGCTGAACCTTAACAACACCATATTTGTGCTAATTCCATCTGTTTCAGTTCAAGACAAGAATTACTAAATGAATCAACAGCAAGCAATGTGCCAGTTTCAGAGATTTAATAAAAAGTATAATATCATTGCCATGTAACCTGTCATGTCTTTGAAAAACTGAATTATAATGATTGTCCCAAAGCTTCTGGATCATRTGGAAGAAGCACGCAAAGGAGAGGAAACACTGGTATGAAGTGTTAATAACTTTATGCTGCTCACTGATACACTTGGGCTTAATGCAGTTATAAACCTCCATTTTTAGGTATTTCCCCAAAGCCTTGGCTAATGTAAATAGAAGAAGCTGGATGGCTAGATGCACAGAATAAATGTTTTCCTCCTCTTTATACAGTGCTTCTTTAAATAACTTTGGATCTCTGCTGGCTACACGTGCTTACCTCAAAGAGAAGAGACTGAGCTAGGGTTTCTAAAGCCTGCAGAAGTGAACTCCCACTGCCGTGGGAGAGGGTACATTGCCTACTTCAGTGGGAACCCCCCTCGAGCCGAGGGGGATTGGGTGTCACCAGAGGCAATTCACGTTTCTTCCGGAAACTCATTCCATCTTCTCCCAGTTTCAATTGCTAATTTCAGCTAACAACAAGCAGCTTCCTTTTCTTGCTCTGTGGTGGCTGGTGTCCCTTCTTAAACTGTAATACATATTGCTCTGAAGAGAAATGGGGATGGCATAAGAAGTCACTTAGTAGTGCAAATTTTAATACTGGCCTAGTACCCTCTAAAACCTTGGGTACATCTTTTAATGCCTTCTTCAAATTTCCTGTCTCCTGTCTGACACACAAAGGCCTAACGAGGAATATGCTGGAAAAAGTTTTGAAAAGAAGTGCCAAGCCTTGAGATGGATCCATTGAGGTTAGCAAGGGTCTCCTCCTAGGGCTGCTTTACCCAGCTGCAGATTTTTCTCTTGGGGTATTCACATGGGACCAGAGACACGCTTGTTGAGGAAGGTCTTGGGAATTTAGTTTGGGGTACAACACAAAGCACCTACGGCTGTACCTCTGTCCCCGGCAAGGGAGGACCTTGCTGACTTCAACAGACTCCTTCTTGATCTCTTTTTCTGTGAACCAGCCACAAGGGACTGACAGGAGCGTGCTGCACGCCTGGGCAGCCCCCTGCCAGCAACACACGACCAGATAAGAGAGGCAGAAAGTCTCTGAGCACTTGCAGAGCTGGGGAAGGGAGCACATGCCTGTGGCATCTCCGTAAGAGCAGATTTCACTGATGTTGTCAATTAGAAGCTTATGTTTGTTATTGTTCCTTGTTTCCTTTTAAAAGATAGACTACAGGGTGATATTAAGAAACAGCAGGAAATTATTATAAACTTAAGAAGCCTCCTTTTGCAAGTATCAGCCTGGCACAAGCAGGTTCAAAGATTCATCCTTCCCTCTTCCCTGTCATTGCCCTTCAGGAAGAAGTGACTGTTTTTACGTACAGCTGAGTGCGTGTCCATTCAGTGTAACTGGCCACATATAAGCAGTAGAAGAAGGTGTTAGGATCAACTCTAAACCCTATTCTCTTATCCTCCCTAAAAATATTACTGTTAAAATTCGCTTAAGAACAATTTGTAAAAGTACACAGAGAAAGTCATAGGTCAGGGAATGATTTTCAAATGCTCACACATTAAATACAGTGAAGATCTTTAAAAAGCCAAATGTTAAGAAGTGTCTTTTTCCATAGGAAGGCATGGTCTTGGGCTTATTTATTTATTTATACTTAGATTTGCCATTTAGAAATATACACAGCTGAAACTGTCAAGAGTTATGGGACTGCATGATCTAATGTTGGTCATGACAGAAGAATCTGTAAACACATCTCACCCAGCAGAAATAGACTGCAACTGGCATAATAAAATAACCACTTTTAATCTCATTCCAGAAGAAGTTCTATTTGGCCATATTGTTATCTGAGCCTTACATCATTTTGGCACTAATCACTCCAAAAGAATATTTGCAGAGAAATAAAGAAAGCAGCTGGGTACAAGGAAATTGATTCATATGTTCTCCAGACAGTTAAACATATGCACTCTTCACAGACTCAAAGACTATACAAGCAATATGCACAGCCTTTGCTCCAGTCTGTATTAGACACTTTCAGTGCAGTAGTCAGCCACAGATTAATTCATCCGAGCGAGGCTCCCAGTGGGGCTGGCTCGGGCAATGCCGTGCCTTGTAAGGCACAGGGAGTCATCCCCTGCCTGGGTGCTCCCAGCCTGCAGCACTGCGGTACAGACCCCTGTCACCTGCAGCAGAGCAGAGTCACCACTTGTGTTATTGATAACAGGTAGTCACTTCTCCTGTGTGGTGTGGGGACATGGCCATTTGCAAGTATTTCAGAAAGAGAGAGGAATAGGAATGACTTCAGAGACTGTGGTTTGAAAAGAAAATACCCATTAATCATGAGTATGTTGCAATGCTGAAGTCTCAGGCCCCTCTTGTCTGTGTACTAACACAAAATGGCAAGGCTCACTGGCAGAAAGTCTACAGCAAGTGACCTTAATGACAAAAGCATCATCCCCTCTCTGTACGTGAGGCTGCCACAGAGATGTATGTTCCTTTTGTGGCCAAAGGTCAAATTATTTTGTGTAAGGATAGTTGGACAATCAAGTACTATCACAGGAATGATCTATGCAATGGACCACTGAACTTCTGAGTGCCTGACAGTATTCACCTGGTTTTATACCAGTATGACATGACAGTATTCACCTGGTTTTATACCAGTATGATTACAATGATTTCCACAAGGAACAAAACCACATTTTGGTCCTGCTCTGACATCCGAAAGCTCTTCTGTACTTACCTGAAATGCAACAGACTCTGACCATTTTCACTCTCTCACATTTCAAGTAGCTTAGAGAAAGTTTTGTCAGCAGAGCTGGTCCAAATTATCTTAATTCTTTCTGCCACAGCTTATTACACAAACAATGTATTAAGTAGAGCATATGATAGGAACAGAGACAAAATGGGTTAATGGAACCTAACCTAAATTTATTCCCTGTATAAACTGCTCGGTTTAGGTTCATCTCAAAGTGAGGAAGTAGAGATGGGCCGCAGCACACTTTCAGTGATGGCAGCTTGTCGTGACATACACTCAGGAGAGCACTGCTCATCCGTGAGTGTGTAACAGGCACAGCACACAGCACCACGCAGGTGGGATGCAGAGTGCTTCCAATAAAACATTCCAGTTCCACAAGCTGGAAAACAACTCTTCTGGATATCAGAAGGGCCTCAAGGCTAGATCCAAAAGGGATTTAGGCAGAGTCACACATGGGCTAAAAAATAACACAGGATCACACGTGCATATAAAGAAGTATTTAATTTTTGTAAGTAATGGCACCTCTTCTAAGTACCGGCCTGCACTACTGACCTCAAAACTGTCTTATTCCTCCAGCACTTCTCAGAGTTTAGGCCCCCAAAATAAATTTTCGGGTTTTTCCCAAACCTATTTCCTACTTTTTCTCAAAGTTTTCCTATGTATTTTATAAAGCTCTTTCTAAGGAATAATTCTTTACTGTATTTTTCCTGCTTTGTATCATCACATGCTGATTAACACCAGCCTCCATAAACTCCCCCTTTCTTAGTCACTTTATAGTCTACATGCAACACTCCATACCAGCTGAGTTAACAGGGTGCATGTTTTTTCTCTCGTGAGGCAGTTCCCAGTAGGTTATAGGCAAGTATTTGTACTTCACAGTATGAAGGCTTCATAAGCATCCTTTTAATTGCACACTGGTACTCAGCAGAGATCATTCAAGACTGCTCATTTTGGTCTGTGTGGCATTGCAGGCATAAATTTTTCATTTACTCACATCTGTTTTCAGAATTGTTTTTTCTGGAAAAGTGATAGGGGCTTTAATGAAGTCTGCGAAAGGTCAAAAAACAACCTCTCTAATTGAATGCACTCTTGGGAATTCATTTGGAAATAATACTCCTAATTTTTTGTCTCCCTGTCTGGCTGCCAGTGTTGAACCACAGAATTATAGCAGCCCGCTAAAATAAGCTGGCTTGTGTGTCAAGTCCAGCCACAGTAATCTCTAAACCTTTCCATTTGCTGATACCAGAAGAATAATGGAGGGGGAATGTAAAGATGGCTGAAGGTGGCTTAGCTGGATATGAGAAATGTCTTCCTTTGGGTAACAAGCCCCTGCAGTCCATATGCGGAGGACCGCAGAGTGAAAGGAAAGAGCTAATGACAGTTGTTTCAGAAGAAAGCTGCACAATTTGCTCCCCTATCTAGGGCACAGCTTTCCCTCCAAGTGTCCCTGTTGGTCTCAGCTTGCAAAAATCTCAGAGTCTGAGGGAGACAAGCATATGAGGTACCAAAACCTAAAGCAGTGGATGACAAGCAGTGCACAAAAACCACCATCTCCATCGCTGGTGGCTCTTGGCTAGGCAGGAGCAGAGGCACCACTGTGGTCTCAAAGGGAGGGGACGCATCCAGCACTGTGACCGACTGAGACTGGCCTTGCCCTGCCTCCGTCAGGGCCTGCCAGCGCACAGGATCGGTTCAGAGCGGGCTGCCAAGTTTGCCAAGAGGCTGTGTAAACAGTAATTAGCATCTCCCCCAGTAGTTTAGCTTACAGTGAACTGAAGATGGCCAAATGCCATGCAATCTCCTGCAAGCCATCCCTTCAACATCTTTGGTGCTCCTCCAGCCAGTGACAGCTACTGAATCTTCCTCCCATAACTCTAACCTCAGTAATGAACTGAGATCCAGACATGATGACTTTTTGTCACCTGCTGACAAGTCCCTTGAGACATCCAGTCACCTGCAGGCACAGCCATGAAGACGCCGGCCTCTTTATATTTCATGCTGGCAGACCAGGAAAGAAATGCCATCAAATTAGATCATTTTAGGGTGCTGCCAAGCTTTTCATTAAATTGAAAGGCTTAGGTCTGAATGAATGAACAAGCATCTTCAGATACCAAAGTGGATTCCATAGGAGTATCTGAGACTTTCCATGTTCTAGAGAAAACTTATTTTTAACAAGTGAGATTGGTCTGATGTGCTTTCCTTCAGTCAGTGTGCTCTCATTTTTAAAAAGCCTCTTGAGAATTTTGCTCATGTAGAAAAGCAGGGAAGCATTAATACTGAAGGAGTGCAGATCCATAAAAGTCCAAGACATAAATGAAGGAATACAGGGATTTATACTTCTAAAGGCTGTTTTCTTGTGCTATAAACTTAACTAGATACTTGAACATGGTCTTCACAGCCTTATCAGTTCTATGGGATTTTATACCCCATCACTCCTAGCAGCATGGAAATGGTTTGCCATTAAGAGTGGTAAAATGACAGTGATCTGTATCATGTCTGCTGAAATAGCCATCACAGGCACTCGGACAGGCAGAGTAGGAACCACATCAGGAAATAAAGGAATTCTTCATTTCTACAGTGAGGTTAAAGCCTTGGTGTCTCTCCTGCATGGCAGACCTCTTGCCACCTCCCAGGGCACAGGTCACCGAAAATCTGCTGCTCCCAGGATTTCCTATTTGAGGCCACCTCACCCTACCAGTGAGGCACAGGCTGACAGCTCAATGCAGAAACACCGTTCCTCCAGAGCGTGATACAGCATTTGAAAGCTACTCAGCCAGGCACCACATCACATGCAGGGAATCATGCTATTTGCAGCACTTGTTTTTGGTGAATTAGTTCCCAGCTCCCACAGCCAGTGTGGGCTCTCCTGAAAGCCAGCACTCGATGCTGTAGCCTGCTCTGTTGGGCTCTCTTGGGCTCTGCTCATGCAAATGTGCCAGGAGGATTTTATCAAGGTGTAACTGAAATAATTCATAATTCACCAACACAGCAAAGTAGGACAAGTACGTCTCCGGGCTTGCTTTAGGGCTAGTTATGGAGGGCAACAGACACCTGATTACAGCAAAATGGCCAAGGACCCACTGTGCATTTTTKCTGTGCTGGGTCTGCCACCTGTGGAGGGATGGGACAGGAGGTATGGGAAGGTGACAGCTGTGGGGATTGTCCCTTGCCATTCTTTCTCCCTCCCTTTTTCTCTCCTGTGACAAGCATGATAAGGCCTTATGGCTCCAGACCTGCCCCTCCTTGTTGGGGCAGCCACTTTCAATTTTCCTCCACTGCTGGGAAGCCCAGCACGAGCATTGGCATGACTAGTTCAGCCAGTGAAAATGCTGGCTGAGCTGATTTGCTCCAGCTCTACAGCTGTCCTGTGTGAGACCAATGGGGTGTGCAAAATGTGCACTTTTCTTCATTGCCCTTGAAATGGCAACCAGAGGTACCTAGAGCAAAGGTACACGTATGGACATGCCTTTGAAGAATTTCTAGGAGAATACAATCAGTCTTGAGTAGCAGAAGCTTTTCCTTTTGACCAAAGCACAGATGCAACATGACTTATTTGCCTCTGAGCAGAGAGAGATGGGAAATGTTGTCCTTTTCAATAAAATCCAGCTGTAGGTTTTATAAAATAGCTTTGGGTTTTCAAGAGACAGATGTCCTCGGTGCAGCTGCGGGATCCACAGCTGCTCTCTTAAAGTTAACCGTAGGAATGTGGGACTGGTTCAGCACTGGGAGACCAGGCCTGACAGATGTTCATCACATCTGCTTTTCAGGGCTTCCAGTGGACAAGAGCTCACCACCTTTCTGCCACTGAAGGCAGCGTTTCCTCGTCCTGGCAGTCACAATCTTCCCTCATATTGATCCAAAACCTCCTTTGCTGCAAATTAGGTGGATTTTGTCCTGTCCTCCACTTTAAGCTATGTAGAGAAACTGGTAAAAGAGAAATGAAGAGTGCTACAATGCAGAAGTGAAAGGCACAGATATAAAAAGGAAAACAGTCAACCAGACAGGAATGTTACAGAGAAAGGTCAAATAGCTATACACAATCAACAATAAAAATGAGTCAATAATGCAATTTTGGTACCGTCTCTCTGTTTTATTAAAATATTTCTAAATTTGGTGCCTGCTCTTGCCTGTCTTGTCAATAAATTTTACAGGAGTTCTCTCTATGCCCAGGTCCAAGCTGTAAAGCAAAAGATATGGAGCAGATCTCTGGATTTCCTTGCTGGACATATCTGCTGGGCTGGACAGCATGACACACAGACAACTGCTCTCTGCACATGGTTATACAACCAGTTGTGCACAGTGGTTCCACAGAGACTATTCATTCCATAAAAGAAAATCAGGGTGGAGAGTGTAAAAAACTCAAGTCAAGATAATCTTGCTTGCTTCCCCATTGTTCTCCAGGTGATTTATCCCTTCAGAGGAAGAAACTAGATTGGTCTGAGGCAGTCAGTTCTTGACAAGATCATGATGATGTTTTTTTATCCCCTCATTCTCTTTCAATCCTTATTAATTGTTTTGTTAACAGCCATGGTGCCATGGACGTCATGCTGATGTCTGAGTCATTAAAAGAGCATATGACTGTCTGCTTCCCGCTGTTCTATTTTGATGAAGGGGTCTGCGTCCTCTGGGGCTAGGACAACAGATGCTAGTGAAGCACCTGCCAGAAGAGCAGGAATGATGCATGTGGTGGTATCCAGCACCAAAAAATTAATAAAACCCAGAGCCTGACTGTTTCATCACTTCAACAGAAAGCCACAACTTAAATGGAGATCAGAGAGTATAATAACACATTCTTGTGTGGCATCCCAGGCTTATTGCAAGTGTCCTTCCAAACCAGGGACTTGTCTCCAAAAGGATGCTGGTTTGGGCAGTGTCTCTCAGTCAACACAATTTTTGGTGCCACAGGTGACGTGTGCTCTGAGTCACCCAAGTACAGCATACTTACCTGGTTCACCACAAAAGCCATCGTGCTGTATGTCCTGATCTGTGGGGAAGGCTCGGCTTGCTTGAGGCCCCTGCCCTGAGAAGGAAGGTGAGGAGCAGCAGGGCTGGGGCTGGGCTGCTGCCCTTCGCCTGCTCAGCCCAGGCAGGCAGACTGTCTGTCTTGCAGGTGACTTTCCCCTCCCATCCCACCTGGGTGCCTGGAGGAGCTGGCAGGGCAGCGGAGGGATGACTCCTGCAGCAGGAGCTACTRAATACATGTGAACGGGGCTGTGAGAGCATGTGTTCTCTGGGCAGGCTGCCCAAGTCCTGCTTCCCCCCCTCTCTCGGACCAAGGAGAGCAGAAACAGTAAATACTGGGTTTGCAGATGCCCCTTGGGCAGGACCCCTTGGGAACACCCCAGCCTGGAGGGGACTGCTCTCCCACTCAAGTCAGCAAAAGATGTGAGCAATCTGTAACACTTTTTTTATGCCATGTGACAAAAAGCTGTCTTGATCCTCACAATTTCCCTGCTTTTGTGCTCTTCTTAAACTCAGCAGGCTCCCTGTCATGAGTGGTTTGGATTCCCGTAGGCTTATAGGTGGAAAATACTCTCTGACACTTACAGTTTGCTGAGCCTGAACAGCAGTGTGGAGTTAAATGGCTGGCTTTCAGGCTGCCAGCACCTTGGCAAAGCTCTCAGAGGATAAAGAACATAAACTTTTAATAACTGAAATCCAGACTTCTCAAAATGACTCAGAGGCAACTACCCTCATGGGTACGGAGAGAATGGGAAGGGGACCTAGAAAAAATAAAAACAAAACAAAACAAAAAAGATGTCTCCAGGGGAAGTGTCAAGTTCTGCTACTGCAGGCTTCTGGAGACATGTCTCTGCAGAGTTCTCCAAGATTTGTTCCAGATTTATATATCCTCCAATGTAAATGCAACTAACCCAGTGTCTTTCTGAGAGGAATGCTAAAATTAGGAGAATTTCCAAAATAAAATTGTTAATGTTTCAAACAGTAATTTTAATAATGCTCTCTCCTAATTACTTAGTCATGAAGAAGCTGGAGGTACAATTTATACTCGGAGATTTTTAAAACCATTGCCCTGGAAATGTTGCAATACTTTTTCCCTCAAATGCTAACATCGGCATATACATTTTCCTGCATAACTGTAGTAGAATATTCCTAGAAGGTGCTACCTCTATATAATTTGGATAACAATGTCTTAAACGTAACATATAGGCTACCTTCTTCCTGAAACAATTTGCTCAATAAGTGGATTCTGGGCCGAGTTCTTCTCTTACTTATATCATTAACTGTCCTATTAGCTTTAATGGGTTGGAATGGGCACAGCTCTGTAAACCAAATTAAACTCTTGTTTTCAGAACATAGACTTGCAAGGAAAGAGAAATGCAAATGTGTGGTACTGGCAGTCCTAGGAAGTTCAAGAAAACCACCCAAAAGTCCTATCTGAATATGTATATGCCTTATTAGCACCATAAGGATGTTAAAAAGCATGTTAATATCTAAAGAAGACTGGGAAAATAGGAAGGCAGATTTCAACATGAAACTTAAAAATTCCTTAAAGGCAATATTTAACAATGAAGAATGTTCAACAGTTCATTTCGTAGGTCATGAGGTCCTGAGACTTGTGTAATTACCAAAAAGTTGTTTCATGTTTGTGGGTAAACTGGAGTGATATAAAGTAACACTATAAAAATCTGGGTGAGGTTTTCAAAAACACTTGGACTGAGTCTAACGGAGTTCCTTCCTGTATTGCATTGCATCTCGACGCAAGACGAGTCAGAGCCAGACAAGGCTTTTGAAAACCCCTTCATAATTTCTCCAGCATTCAGTTTCAGTGCTCCCATGTAGGAAAATAATACACTTTCGTACCTTCAGACTATAAAATTATGTATTTCAATCATGATTGAAAACAAGTCTAGTTAGGCTGACAATAAAGGCTGACTTGCACCTCCTACCACAAAAAAAGATGGCATCTGCATGGAAAAGATGCTCAAACAGATGATAATTACTCAACATTTTACTCCAAACCTTTAACACAATTTCTGAAACATAGCTTGGTCCCACCCATACTGCAAGATAACAGTAGGTTCGTACCTGTGCTCCTTCAACTTCTGCTTGAGGCACTTGAAAGGTCCAGAAAGACAAGTCTCTGCTCTTCATAAAGGCTTTTATTACAAGGTTGTTCAAGGTGCATTGCTGAAAGCCTGTAAATGGTAGGGAGCGTGTGAGGTTAACAAAGGAGATTGACTAGAAAAAAATGATGTAAGGACTGGGGCGTACTCAAAAAGAACAAAAAAATCTGAAACAGAACATTTTTCCCTCTTCTAAATTAAGTCCACCACATTTCCACCTAGTTTGTATGCTGCAAATCAAGATAATTCATGAGTTGGTGGGTAATAGTACCAATGAAACCTGATTTGCTTTAAATTGTCAAGGCTGAACCTTGGAGTTTCCAGGCTCTGACCTCCAGTAAGGGAAAGGCTATGCTGAAATCTTTCCTTCATTGGTAGCACTAATAGGCTCAGCAGCTTCTGTACGGCCATCTCTTTCCCTGAAACATGGAGCGTTTTAGGAACTTAACGTCTGCGTCTCCCCTCTGTCAAATTTGAGGAAAACTGGCTAGATGATTCAAAAGTTATTAAGGCTACATATGCAAAAGTATACACTAGGATTACAGAAACCTCAGTTCTTTATGAACACGGGTTAAAGGTATGGCAAGTTAGGCTGAAACCAGAGTTGAGTGAAGAATTCTTCAAGGGTTTTGGTTAATCCTAAATCTATTCTGATTTTAGCAAGTTTGCAAGTATTAAAGTCACTGATTGGGGGAGGTGCTTTGATTTTTAACAGCATTTGCTGCAAGGCAGTGGTGAATAATCATGTAAATACAGTATTTTCAACATGCATTGTGCTGAAGCTGCTCCTGTAGGCGTTCAGATGTGGCTAAAAAGACGTGCAATACCATGACTTCGGCTAACTAATCGTGTGGCTCAAATATTGGATGTCAGATACGTGAACAAATAGTTGTGGTGAGCAACTCGTAAGCCAGTCACAGACAGATGTTTACTTGTGGAAAACATTCAGCTAACAGTAAGTATTTCTGGAGAAGTCATGGTCTGTTTACAGGCAATTTCTGGCATGAAAGGACTATATTCATCAATTAAAATGTTTAGTCTGAATTGGTTTCCAACTCTAATTGAAACTAAATGAAGAACTAGCTAATCTGGGTTGTAACACTTTTCTTTTAAAAAGCTCCAACACAAATGCCTCTTCTTGATTAGGACGAGAGGAAATGGCCTCAAGTTGCGCCAGGGGAAGTTTAGATTGGATATTAGGAAAAATTTCTTCACTGAAAGGGTAGTCAGGCATTGGAACAGGCTGCCCAGAGAGGTGGTGGAGTCACCATCCCTGGAGGTATTCAAAAAACGTGTGGATGAGGTGCTTCAGGACATGGTTTAGTGGGCATTTGTACTGGGTTGATGGTTGGACTCGATGATCTTAGAGGTCTTTTCCAACCTTAATGATTCTATGATTCTATGATTCTATGATTGATATGTCGGTAACTGTGCATGAGTTTATTCAACTTCATCTTTTCTCAGTGGTAAGCATGTTGCTTTTCTTGACCTTTTGTGCCAGTTGACAACTTCTTGGTGAAGTCTTTCTTAAAACTTAAGAAAGAAAGAAATTAGTAAGAGCAGGAAATTGTAGCACGTCCAAATAATGCTCACGACATCACATAGGTCTGCCAAACCATGGCAACTCACAGCTGGTTGCAAAGTCAGTGCTCAGTTTCAGAAGGAGCGTCCTCACCTTGTGCCTTTCCATGGAAGCTTTGCTCTAACAGGACCCTGGCTGGGGCTTCTCAACAGGCTGCACGGCTCACTTTGCTTGCAGTAGCTGTCACCCAGCCAGGGACACCCTACTTTCGCTGGCACGTTTCGCCAGTCTCTGTTGCTGCTTTATATTGGGAAGGAGAAACCTCATGTCCCACTGCAGCTATGCAACAGAAATAATCCGCTGTAGATGTCAGGATGCTGGTTGGCTGCAAAACCGCTGTAAGCCAAAAAATATTGCTGACAACAAGAGCCTTGGGGTAGGAGGGCAGAAAGACTCTGTAGTTCATGTGTGCTGCCAAAATTCATGGCAATCTATGAAATGAGAAGCCCTTTGAAAGGTCTGCCCCAAAAGAGAAAAGGCATTTGGGGTATAGGTTAAACTTCAAATTCAGGTTAGAGATGAAAACACTGATCACTGCTATTGCAGTCTGGCATACGCCTTGAAAACAATGTGTGATATAAACTCTGCTGGTCTTTCCCCAGTAGGGCCACATCAGCACACACTGCATGCCTCCTTGATGGATCTCAAGGGTCACCCGAAGTCTCAGCCCACCACAGGGTGTTCTTCACCAGGAAAGTCCAAAAGCACTTCCTAGGTGGGGCTGTCCATAGGCAAATGCCAGACTGGGGCAAAACGAATGGGTGCCCATTCCTCCCTGCCCTGTTTTCATGCAAGAGAAACCTAGGTTGGGTGAGAGAGAAATTGTGAATTCTCAAGACAGTTTAGGCCACTGCTTCTTGGTTCCCTGCTTGTAAAACTGAGCTACCAAAGGTTCATATAGGCTGGTTCCGGCAGCCAAATGAGTAGTGTTGACGAACTAACTATTGTGGCTGCTCACCCTTGTGATTTTCCAGGCATTTGAGAACAGCTGGATCTGTCTATAAGGGAAATGTGACACACTGTCTCTTAGTTTTATTGTTGTTTTTGGCAACGTGGAAATATCTTCAGCATGCTCCATTACCCAATACCAGAAGACACACAGCCTTCTCATAAAGAATATGGTTTCAGCTTGTATCTTACAGTGTAATGAGCAAGACAGATTTGAAAAATATTACATTTAATGGCAGTTTAACTGTATATACAGTCTTTGGAAAGCATCAACAGCTAAAGAGAAAACCAATATTGGTACTCAAATGTCTCTGAAACCACAGAGCCTGTGACTGGCTCCAAGAAATAAAGCCAGTATTCCCACTCTATGAGGATTAAAACAAGAGTCATTTGGGAACCCGGGGTGTTGACCAGGCTGCACAAACTGTTGGAATGATAGGGTATGTTGGAATAGTCATAGACAAGCTAATATCTCATAAAGCGAAAACCAGTTGGTGCTTTTTGGATAAACTTGTTACTGAAATGCTGGAAATGTCTTCGTCTTTTGTTTTAGCAGGAAAGCCAGATTCAGTAAATTAGGTAGGTTTGCTGGGTGCAGATCTCAGAATAAAGATTTTCCTTTTTGCCAACTTTATTCAGGTTTTCTGCTATGCTAATGATGACCAGAGGTCTCAGGTGACTAGAAGAATGCAACTAACCTTCCACAAATGTCTCCCTCAACTCCACAGTGGAAAATGAATGGAGGAAGCAGAAAGAGCAGTCGCTACTTCGGTGCAGTATCCAATGTCATTTCTTCAAGACACCATTCCATGACAGTGAGGGAGTGCTAGCCTTCATCTTCATTAAAAAACGATCCAGAACAACGCAGGCTAGTAAAACACAGTCTTGAAGGCTCAAAAACACGGAGGCAAGAAAAGAAAAAACAAAACACTGCACATATTATTTTTTAAATCACATGATTTCCTAAACTAACCTGACTTACAATTTCTGGGCACTGGGGCTTGGCTGCACAGCAGGCTCGGACAAGCCACAGTAATGGGAGAAAGAGGAAAGGAATGGGTGGCAGAAAGGGGCTCAGTTCCCTCGCTGGAGTTGCAGGGGTGCTGACTTGACTGCAAACAGAACGCAAACAACACACTGAGCTTCTGCTGGTAAATGATATTGACTTATGTCAGTGGAAAGAGGGGTCCTGAGCTCAGTGAGCACTTCTGGATGAAGACAAAAGACAAAAGCTTTCCAGGCAGAACTAGTAAACGAAGGAAAGTCCAAGGGGAAATTCCTGTGGGAGTGCTGTCAGCATTACCATGACAGATGTTGGTTGTGGTCCCGGGCACGAGCCCATACAGCCCAGACACAAACACCCTTCCACCAAATACTGCCCAAGCAGTGATGCCCTGCGCCCCTAGAGAGCCCTGGCGGCTGTCCATGCAGGCGTTTGGCTCCATCCATGCCCCAGTCAAACATCTCCATATCTACTGGTTTATGTAGCCACCAAAACACTGCTGTGACCCAGAACTAGCCAGGGGTCCAGCCGATTTGGAAGCAGGCTGTCAGGGACTAGAAGAGCACGAGTGAAACATCGGCACTTGGAAACCTGATCAACATTTCTCAACTTGTCGATGGCTCTCTTAGGGAAATGCAGATTTCTGAGGCTCCATATCTTCTAAACGATATAAAATAATTGTGAGATCGGAGAGCCAGACCAAAACCATAGCTGCACAGAGGTCTTTCCCAGACGGTTGGAAGTGTGCGTGCATGCATGTTAGAGAGCTTCATCCCCTTCACAGCCCCAACATCTGCTTCCTCCTCCGGCTCAGCAGGAGAGGATAAGCAGGGCTGAACTCAGCTCAGGTACAGCCTGCCCCCTTGAAGGTATCTGCAGATTGTGCATGCCAGGGGAGCACTGCAAATCCTGTGCTCCCAGTGCACTTTCCCATCTGGCACCAAGCTTCCTCATTAGTTTGAGCGACAGGGGCTGTGCTGCCAAAAGGAGATAGTTTAATTACTGTTTCCCTCCCTCCTCCCTTATGAAGTGGCTGTAAAACTGCTCACTGCTGAACCTGAGCCATCCCAAGGAACTGAATGAGTGAAATATTTAAGAGGGCTATTTATTTAGGCATCAGACCCAGAGGCTTCCTTCATAGCTGTCTGTACTGCTCTGAAGACACCAAGTATTTCCATAACAAATACAATTATTTATTAGGACTGCCTCGGGTCCATATGCACAAACTCTCTCAACCATCTCCATGGACGATGGTGCAAAATGGAATCAAATACCAGAGGAGCTAGTTCAAATCAAGGGACATCAACATGAGGCCACTCCAGACTGGAAGGCACTCAGACCAGGGTTTCTGGACTTCCCCATTCTTGAACATAATGGCTTGCATGAAACCTTCAAGGGTGGGACAAGATGGGATTAGTTTATTGGGAAACAAGGAAGTCAGCTTGCGTGTACTTGCTCAGAGCTCTAGCTTGATCATAGCATCTCCAGAAATTTTTCCTCTCAGTAAAAAAACAGTTTAGCTATTGCAAGATTGTAATTCCCTTGTGCTATCTGCCAGCACACAGTACATGGAACATGCTGGTAGCCATTAGCCTGGTGAGCCCCACAGCAAGGAAGTGGGTGTGATTAATAGACAAACAAAGCAGCAGATGGGAATAGACAGCATGAGATGCTCAGGCCACCAAGAAAGCTCGTTATCCAGATAAAAAGAATTCTGAAGCATGAACACAATGAAAGCAAGCCTTGGGTCTACTTATTGAACTTACTTTGGGGGGGCTGGTAGAGAAAATTAAAGGAAAGCACTTTTCTATGCAGGCATAGAAAAAAGGAAGGGAATAGGCAGGAAAGTGAATGAAGCATTGATGCTCACAGAAATGCTTGAAACACCTTGAAAGAGCAGATAGGAGCACTGGAGTATTGTGACTTGAGACAGAATTCAGAGATGCAATATCAGACTATTCTAAAATACTTTTTTTTTTAAGCCTGAAAGCATGAAACAGAGAGGGATCAAGAGTTCAGAAATCATCATTATACCTTGGCTATAATCTCTATGCATATTTTGAAGTATTAAAGCAGGATCATATATGGGAGTGGGATTCCAGCTTCCAGGGTGAAAGAAAATAAATCTAGCCCCATAGACAGGAAAATTTTCAAGAAGACGAATCCCAGTGATTATGGCCATATCATGCACAAGGCCGCAGACTCAACATGGAGCAACCCAGGAAGCAAGACAGAGACACACCAAGCTAACAGAGCCTGAGGGAGACAGACTATGTTCCTGGCGATTGAGGAAGAGAAAACACAGTGCCCTTCCTTTAGAGGAAAAGGTAAGAGAGGCAGGGAATTTCAAACTTAACCAACATAATTTTCGTTATCCAGAGAAATATCAAAGAAGTCATCAAACGATTTATTTTGGGTTCACAGAAGGTGAAAAAGAGATGAAGAGGAATTAACACAGATATCTCAGTGACAAATCATTTCAAACCACTCCTCATCCTTTCGAGGACAGAGTAACAGGTCTTGAGAATGAAGTGAAGCAGAGATGCAATACATCCTGACTTTAWAAGGCTTTCTCTCAGTGTTTTGCAAGATATCCTTATAAGACAGCTCGGGAAGCAGGAACCAAGTAGGTACAAAACTGGTTAGAAAGCCATATACAAAATGTAGCTGTCAGTGGTGCACCATTGCACGGAAGTCGGGTACTGAATAGACCTCTCCTGGGGACAGCAGATGCACTGTTTTCCTCAATGACTGGAAAGATGAAAGAAAGAGCATGCTTATTAAACTCAGATCTGCTGCCAAGTTGCCAAAATGCTGGAAGACAAGGTGAGAGTTCAAAGCGATCTTGGCAAGTTGGAGCAGAGGTCTGAACTGATGGAAAAGGGGAACAATTCAGGAAGCAAAATGTAAAATGCCATGCTTTGATAGAAAAAAATGGTTCAGTACAAGATCAGATAAGCTGGCAAGATTGTAGGCATGTAGAAGAAGACCTGGGGATTACACATGATGTCAGGCTGCCTGAATCAACAGTGTCAGACTGCTGCAGAAAAAAGCAGCTATTTTACTGGGATGTGTAGGCAGAATTGCTGCAAGACATGCAAAATTAGGCAAGGTTGAAAGAAAGGCAAGAGCCTTGCCAGAAGACTGAAAGGAGATGCTCTAGCAGTATTCAGATATGTAAAACTGCATAGAGGAAGATAATTAGCTCTTTTCTGTGCCCCCTCCTAGGAAGATAGGGAGTATTGGATGAAACTGAGGGACAAGAGGTTTGAGGTTAGTTAGATATTTGGAAATGTTTTCTCAAAACAAGGCCAGCAACCACTGAAACAGATTCCCTACGAGGGCTATGAAATCTCCACCCTAATGAGAGGCCAGAATTAGATGGAGTTGATCCTGCCCTGAGCAAAGGGGACGGATACATGGTTTTATGGAAGCACCTTTTCAGCTTTGTTTTATGTTCTTCTGGGGCCAACAAAACAATGACCCAAAACAGTGGCAAAATCAACTATCCTAGCTGAAGTGTGGTAGATATGGTGCGAGATAGCTGCAGCCTCAGGATTGTGAAACTTATGAAACCGAAGACAGCAGAGGTGGGGTGAAGGCAAAGAGCGCACAAGCCTGGGAAGGTGGGATTAGAGGCAGCGCTGGTAGGACTCAAAGGCTTGTGGGCGGTGGTGCAGCCCACCGCTCTGGCCCAGCGGGCACCCCCAGCCCACCTCCCGGCTCGGCACCCAGCTAGGGTCTGGGGGTGTCCCTGCCCTGGTGCCCAGCCAGCCCCCGGGATGTCTGGAGGAAAGCTGGGCCTGTCGCAGGGAGGCGGTGTGTGGGATGGCGGAGGCTTGGGGCTGCAGAGGACAGCAGGGAGMAGGGCATGCCTGTCCCTTGCGGTGCCGGCACATCTCTTAACACTTTCTTCGATGGTTTGGGTTGTCTAAGGTTGCCTAAGCTTTTCCACTCTAGAGAGATTATCTTCGGTGACCTATAACTTTCTAAAGTTATATCTCTGATAAAAACTTTACAGTCCTGAGCTCAGATAAGAGCAAATTCTCGGTGACCCTTTCTGAATATTGAGGGAATGAGGACAAAGAGTATTTTCATTACTATGCAAGTCTAATAGTCTGCTTTGAACATATGTATCAGTCTGCAAGGCAAGCAATAGTTTCGAAATTTGTCAGGAAGACAGGGAATAATAGAGATCCTTGAAAGTCTACTGATAAATGATATTTAGTTGTCACATTATGATATATGTGGTCACTTAGGATTTTAATAGCATTAAGCTTGGAAAAAATTTCCAACACCTTAACAAAACAGCACTTATGTGCAAGTGTAACATTGCTCAAATCAGCTTTTGAATGTCTTATCCATTCACTGTCTCGTCCTCAAGAAGCCTGGTTGACAGAGGGCTTTTGTTCGTGATGAGAGGTCACTGACACCACAGTCCAGTCAGCATCTGGGACCAACAGATATTTGAGCTGGCACTGAGGAGCTACAGGGCTTTTAAAAATAAACTTAGCACGAGACACCAATTAAGTTTACCAGCTGTGCCTTACTCATTTCACTCTTTGTCTGTGCTTAAACTATAGGGATGGACACAAGTTTCCTGTTTCAGGTTTAGCTACAATTAATCAGCACCTTTCTAAATGCCAGGGTTCCTGTAGCTCCTAAGAACATTGGCAAGGATTAGCACACATCATACAGGGCTTGCTGTCACAGATAGCTGGATCATCTGCTACTTCTCCAACCAACTGCTGCATATAGCTAGAAGTACCTTCTGTTAAAGAAATTACTGTAGGAAAGAAGTTTAGGTGATTTAGGTCTTCAGTACTTTGTTTTATCAAAGCAGCACGCCAGGACTCCTGAGGGAGGTCAAACGGAAACTGCTAATTTGTGAAAGAAGAGTTGGGGCTGGGGGGGGGGAAGGCATTGAGGAACGGTTGTATGATACGGATCACTGCAAATAGGAGATAATAAGCACGGTTATGCTCCCCTCCCTTCCCTGCTGGCCAAGCAGCCCAGAGCAGCGCTGACACGATCAGTGAAATCAAGTGAAAGGCTTGCAGGAGTTCAAGGGGTGCTGGGCCAGACCACGTGCATGTTGTTGTGGGCACCCATGTTACATGGAGTTATTAAAATGAGGAATAAGCACAAGTCATTCATGTGTGTGCAGTTTCTCTCATTTCCCTTAGCAGACTCAGGAAACTTTTTAGTTTGTGTTTTAAAGTTTTCTTTTCATGGGGGTCAGATGTTCTTATCAATGTCCCTCCACTCATGATGTTTCTCATGAAAACTGAATGAGAATTTTACTATCTCAGACAACCATCAGTGAACTGGGCGGTCCCCTCTCATACAACAACGTTGGAGGGTCAGGCGGGTCAAGGGCAATCAGGTGCCCCTGCCAGGGCACCCTGCCATGTCTGTGTGGTGGCATGGCAGAAATGGGGACAGACACCAGGTGATTCATGGTGGTACAACTTCCTGGACTCTGCACGTATCCACAGCTGTCCCCACAGCATCCCTCCTCCTCCGTTGCGCCACCGCCTGAGATGCAGCTTCCTGCTGTGAGACCTGTGTCCAAAGCATCTGTGGGAGAAGGGAGCAGAAATAGTGCAGGGAGCCACAGAAGTCAGCTGAGGGCTGGACAGTGATCCTTGTGGTGGGAGATCAGCGTATTCAGCCTTTCTGAAGGGGCATAACAAGGTCCAATGGCTGGAAGATGGAAGCAGACAAATTCATAATTGAAATAAGTCCCTACTTTTCCAAGCAGGGAGAGAACTATAATGCAGATTCGTTACTGCTTGGGCTCTTGAAGGAGAGATTGGATATCTTTGTAAAAGACAAGCTTTGATGCAGGATAAATCTCTTGCCATCTGTGTGTGCAGTTGGGTCAAGCCAGGTGGCTGCAATGACCATTTCTAGTGTTGGCCTTTTATACATTCCCCTTCCTCAAGGCCTTGAAGGCTACAGGATTGCTCTGTTACCTTGCTGGCCGCCTCATTCTTCAGCTCCTTTTTAAGCTGATGATTGGAGTTAAAGTGCATGTTTTGGGAGGTCAGTTGATGCCACCTGGGATATTTGTGAAGGAAATTTTTACCCTACCACTTCCTTCTGCAAAAGCTGAGAAGGAGCGTAGCTGGGAGTGGTATTTAGCAGGATGTGGGGCATGGGGACCCCAGCAGCCAGCAGTGTTGCCAGGCTGGCACAGCCCCTGCTTGGGAGGGGTGGTCTTCCTTCACCGCTACCTGCTGCATTGGCCACGTCTCACCACGTGGACCTTTCCCCAGGACTACTTCAGCTGCACGGTGGGTGCAGAGGGCACAGAGGTGGGGTGGCATGGCCGGCAGCTCCGGATTCATGGGCAGGTGGGTGTCCCAGCCTCCCTGCAGCCCACGCCATGCCCCCCCTGCCACTGAGGGACATTTCTGCCCATCATCTCCTCACCTTTCCAGTTTCCCTTGGAATATGGACCCTGCCGAAATCATAGCCCTTACTGTGAGATAAACTGGTGAAAGGCAACAGCCCATGAAACACGCAGGGACAGAGTATGTCCCATCTTCGTGCACTGCACTTTGGAAAGTGTGCACCTGGGTTGTGGACAAGTCAAACATATGAGTGCCATCTGCTGGCAAATGCGAATAGGGTATTGGGGATAACGGAGTAAATGGTGCGGGGTTATTGCACCCTGCATGTCTCCTCTGCTCTTTGGTGCTGCAAGGCTGTATTTGCATCCCCTGGCTCCTGTTGCGCCATGGCCATAGGTGGCTAGACAGGTGGACAGCATGAGGCTTGTGTCGTCTTCTGCATTCATGAGCTGGTGCTCACGACGGCTGCATGCTGACAGAGGCAGATGGACAGCCATAAGAGCAGGGGCCTTGGTGTGCGGGACTGGCATCGACATGGGGCAAGAGAGAGCTGAGGTGGCCTGGCTGGTGGGAGGGCGTGCGGGAAGGTGTGGAGAAGAGTGCTGAGCCACCATGGGAGGAAGCAGCCTTGGGCAAGTCGCTCTGCCTGTGCCTCCCTTCAGAGGAGAGTCCTCATTTTTAGATAGATCTTCTACTATTGCTCATCCGGTGAGAAAGCAAGCTTCTCTTATGGTGTGTATAGATTTGTGATATTTCTGAGTCATTCTGGGCGTTTTTAACTCTGTGACTGCAGCGGTAGCTGGAAGGCGCACAACACCCCACAGCACAGGGTCCTTACAGCCTGTAATGTATGCRCAATGGCCAGATCTTGTAACACGGCTTGAGAGCTTCTCCACAGTGCTCACTGCTCTGTTTTAAGCCAAAACAGTAGGGAATTTTAGAGTGCATGTGTGGGTGTGTAGGTGGTTTCTATTTACTTTATTATGTAAAAAACAAATGACACACAATCTAAGTAAATCCATTGTATTTATCTTTGTTGGTGAGAACCTCAAAAGATAAGAAAATAAATACCAGTCACCAAGTATCATTTTTTTGTGCAAATAGAGATATAATAATGCAGCAAACCCCAACCCTTTGTTGGGCAAAAGTATTTCTGTGCAGGCACTTCCAAACCAAATGCCATTTGAACAAGCTTTCTGTAGGAAGCTTTTACTAATAGATGTGAGGACTGGGCAGCACTTCAGAGAGGTCATTTTTGTTCACAAATGGGATGGTGTAAATCCCAGTAGAAAATAAGATAGCCACATGTTATCTACAAGATAGTTATACTACGTGGAGGAAGATAAAAGCCTAATTATATATACACCTTATCATCTAAAAGAGCTGAAGTATGGTGTTGACTTGGAGGGGACTAAACTGCAAAACATTTTTTCTATTATAACATGCACATATTACTCTTTTAATTTGGCAAAATAGTTGTTTCCTTCCTGCCAATTTTTCAGGGACACTGCTGTACTTGGTCTGCCTGAGGATGCTGGAAACTCCCCAGAGAATAAAAAYGTGTGCAATGCATATGGAAACCCCTGTTCATAGTTTTCAAGTGAGCCTAAGTTAGGCATTGTTTCCTTTTCCAGAGAAAGTAATCACCAGTGATGGTAAGTGAATCCACCAGCACCATAGATCTGATCTTGAAATAGATTTCTCTTACTTGAGCTATGCAATGAGATGTAATTTTTAAGACCAAAGTTGAACAAGGTTGTCAACCTCAAAAACAGTTGGACTTACAACAGCTTTTAGGTGTGAACATGAAAGCTCTGAAGGATGAAAACATGAGCAGTATTTCTGCTGTTTAGGTTTGAAGTCTCACTGAAATGGTTGTTCCAGATTTTCCAAACCATAACTAGTGGAGCAAGCACTTCCTGACTTAAGATCTGCAATGGACCTCTGAAGCATTAACACAGGCAAGATGGGGAAAAGAGGTTTTTGACCAAGTTCTCCAAATATCGGTTTGGTCATCTGCCATGTTAACATGTTATGGGCAGTGCCTATAAAAACAGTGTTGCCACAAACGTGTTTGGATACATGGCTTTTGTAAGACGTTATAAAGACAATAAAAACTTGAATGGGGCAAAGTCAAGAAAAAATTTATTTAAATCAACTTCCTAGGCAGGAAGCTAAGGAAGAAAAGGAAATCACATTCCAAAGAGTTATTTTCACAGTAAAAGCAACTCGATGCAGGCAAGCTGGAGGGTGTTTATTTGCATTCTCAGAGATACAAGGGGCTAATCAAGGCTGAAATATGTAAGACTGACTGTCTACTACTAAACTAGAGAGTAGGAAAGAAAAGCAAGAGAGGTGTTTAGAGATGCTTTGAGGCTTCATTTCAATAAAATAGTGATCAGAAAAACTCCAGGTCTAACCACAGAAATGACTGACCAAGAAGAGAGATGAATGATGAAGAGCAACATTTTGGAGTGCTGCTGAATTGGCTTGTTTAATGGACAAGAAGATCCTAAGGACATTGAAGGTCCCTAGGAAAAGGTTAGGGAAGGCACCTCAGATTAAGTCCACTTCTGTACAGACTTACAGAATTTGTTTTGTGATTTGCAATGAAGAATTCAGCCAGCTGCTTTCTATACTGAATTTCCAAAAGTCTCTGCTTTTCGCGAGGCTAGTGGGACGGATGCATCTGTTGTCTGTGTCTGCATGGTTGTTTGCATGCCCTCATGCTTTGGTGGCTATGCAGTGTGATCTCAGGTGAATCTGGCAAGAACAAGGCATGCTGTTGCTCCAGAAGCAGCAGATTGAAATAAACCAGTGTGAGCAAACAAGGCCCTGGAGGTGCCTGCCTTGGGGAAGGGTTTGGATATTTCAAATTCTGGTTTACGTGTGCCATTAATCTGCAAAGATAAGATTAAAGACTGGAATTACCAGGTGTCAGCTGCAGTAAAGAGACCTCCTCTGGCAGATGTAAGGACCACCTAGCAGTGAGATGATGGTGAGATGGTTTATGGCTCTGAGCTGTTGCGTGGTGGCAGGATCCAGGCTGACAGCCAGACAGTCAAGGTGGCTTTAGACCCAGGGCATTGGACTCAGCCTTCTGCCCTCTCACATCACAGAGTGAGAAGTTGAGGTTTCAAGCCCTTTTCAATCTGTCCTTACCTTTGTGGTAAATGCAAATATACTAAAACCTTGGTGTTGTCCTCTCTCAGTGCCTTTATGTGTACTATAACCTTTTAACTATGCTCTTGCTATACCAGCCTAGCATATTGATTTCCTTACCAGCAGCCTGCCTGGGACTGAAGGTGGATGGTGTTGCAGTGTGGTATGCCAGGTATTCAAATACAAGGCTTTCCTGCTGCACTTAATCTAAATCATTCTTGTTTTGGGAACTGAGCTTAAAATGGTTGAACCACCAAATTTAGTGATGCTGGGAGGACAGCAGAGAGCTGGAAAGCTGATATGGCCACTGTAGTCAGCACAGATGTCTACTGAGTGGGAAAAGACAAGTTATGTACTGCCAGGCCCAGCAGAATGTATAGCTCTGACCTGAGCTGAGGTCAGTAGGTGCTTTTTCACTGGGATCTGGCCTTTGCTCAAGTATCCCATGCAAGTCCATGAAGAAAAGGAACACGATGCAGAACATGCATATTATGCCCCAGCACAGACCTTGGCTTTGCTCAGRGGGCCATACGAGAGCTGTTAATAAAATGTTCTTTACACAAGGGTTATATCCACGAGTGTACTTTTGCACATGAGATCCCAACTGAGAGAGGAAAGGCTATGAGTGCCCCGTGTCCATCCTTGCTCTGTGAGCTCTGCGGTTGTGGAAACATGATGGATTAAGTGAACAGCTTGCCAGTTGCTAATGTAATAGCCTCTTTTGACCCAATTTATTTATACTTGAAAAAAATAAGAATGTAAACTTCTCCCACAAATACTTACTATTTATTTTTACAATATGTGTTTTTAAAAAAAAATTAATTTATCTCCAAGTGCATTTCATGATTACTCCAATAGCTAACTATTTGTGTTCATATGGTACATGCACATGCAGCAAAGGCAGATGCATTGTGAAGGGGACTCAATTCTTTCAGATTTGTTTGTAAGCAGCTCAAAGAGAGAAACTCTCAGATGCTTCTAACTGAGAAGGACAGAGAGATCTTAACTATGTAGAGTCAATTAAATCTCTGCTAAATGGCTTTATAATCTGTTTTTGAGGGATGGCACGTAAACAGAGTTGCCTTGTTTATAAACAAACCTCTTCAGAGAAACATGCATCTAGTTGTAGACAATAGTAAGGTTTCAAGAGGTTTCTGCTGTTGCTCTTGTAATCTCATGTACTTAAAGTGACACCCAGTTTCTGGTTCCTCCATGCTTAGAATTTTAAACAATAGCATATAAAATCTGAAGTGGTTGAGAATAAGAAAGAGCAAAGTATGATGGACTGGGATTTTGTAACACATTTCCTCCAGCTGGAGTCTGTGTTGACTGAAAATGGGCAAACTGAATCCAGTGCAACACGGATCAATGTGTGCAAATTCCAGCTACGGTTTTAGGAAACAGATGTGAAAAGCTGGACTCTTAGAGCAGGGTTCGTCTCCCCTAGCCTTAAATGTCCACAGTGCATTTGCACAGAGCAAGTCACCTCTGTTTTAGACGGACCTAAACTGTGCCCATTTCTCACTGTGTAAAGGCGGTTTATCCTGCTCATTCAGCTGTTAGGTGAGGTGGATCCTACCCTTATTTTGTAATGTACTGAAGACCTCATCTTCAAAAGTACCAAGCTCCATGTTTGCTTGGGACTATTGACTTTGGTCACTGGGAACTGCCTTCATCTTCCCTTCTCCTTACTCCTATGAAGCCTCTCCCCAGTGTTCAAATGCACGGCAGGGCTCTGTTGACACCATAGCTATAGATTTCTATTGCACACCCACCAATCTGGGGGAGCTTCAAGGTTTGTCATGTGACGGTGTATTTTTCTGAAGACACCAGCATGCTGCTGCCCTCCGTGGAGTTTGCAGCTCCCTCCGAGCATAGCTGTGATTTGGATAGCCTCACCAGTGACACTGAGAGTTGCCTGTAGGTGCTAGAAGTGAAACCCTAGCGCAGCTGGGAAATACAGTTGCCTAAGTGTACACATTTCCCAGATAGATATCTTTAGTCCAGCTAACTGAAGAGTAGTGAATGAGCTGGGGGTCAGAGACTGACGGTTCCCTCAAGAAGGCAAACAGGATCCAGGCAGGCTTGCAGAGCCTGTGCTAAATGCCACGCTGCCCTTACGGCCGCCATCCCCTGCCCCATCAGAGACCCTGGAAGCCCCGGTTGTACATCCCGCCGGGGGAGATGGGGTGTGGGAAGGCAGTCCAGCCCACACATGGAGAACCCTGTCTGCACTAGCATCGTACTGGAGARAAGATCCTTCACAGATGGGAACACCCTGCTGCTCTTGGTCTTGGAAAGGCCTCTTTGACACATTTCTCACTGGAAGAGTGAAAAACTGTTTCCAGACATATGGCCTAAATTTCTTTCCCCACTCTTCCGTTCACATGTAGATMCCCTCTACCCTACCCTCCCTGTACCCCTCACCCCGATATTCTTATTTGTGCAGGACCAAAAACAGAAAAATAAGATGGTTTATTTAATTTTGTAATGACAATTTTACAAACATTGTTGGCTGGCTAGCTGGATTTTCCGGGGGGTTGTGGAATGTGGGATTGTTTTTGTTTTGGGATAAATTTTTTGGACTCTGTTACAGTTTCTGTCTTTTCCCTATAACTCTTGGCAAAAAGACTTAAACAAGATGAGGAGAAGAACTCCAGATGAATAAGCCTGTGTGAAATTAAAGGATTGTTGGTTTTTGTTCAACAGAGGCTAATGAATTAGTATGTTGGAATGATCTGTTCATGGTGGACCAACTTCTGTTTTCCAGACACTCAAGTTTGGACACTGGAGAAGACCTTCGTACAGAGGTCCTTGTTTTGAGGACTCCAGTTTTCTTGGATGATAGGAAAACCGGGAATCCTGAATATGTTGTGATCATTTTCAATGTAGTTGTGCCTTTCCCAGCAGATGTCTGAATGTCTGCATCACATATATTTATGATGCACATAAACATCCTCAGCTTACAAAAGGGAAGCTATAACAGATAAATGGAGACTCAGCTTGCGCTCTTCCAGAAGCTTTGTGTGCAAACCTGACACATCACCTTCTGCGTCAGCAGAAAGGCTCTGCTATACTGAATAAACTACCTTTAAATGATCCTCTTGAATATAACAACATTTGTTCACTTAGCCTGAAGAAACGTCATCCAACAAGAGATGTGGATTCTAGACCCAGACATATAAAACAAATTTTAGAACCTTAATGAGGAAGAAAAGGAGACAAAAGATAAGAAAAAATGTTGCCGATGAAGAGATAAACTCCAAGAATATTTGATAAATGGGGTAAAAATAAAGCCCACATCTGGCTTTGTACTGAAACTTGGGGAGGTCTGGCAAGCAAAACCCTTAAACTGTCCTGTGTTGACTCTTGGAGATAACAAGAAGATAATGTTCGTCCTTTTATCTGAACCCTTTGGATGCTGACGGGTCACGTTAGTAGAACTTGCAGCTAAGTTGTCCTTTAGACGGATATAAGAAATGAGAGCGATGTTTCTAAGTTTTAATAAAAACCTGAACTTCCTTTCCTGATCCAAGGCACAGTGCAGGAGGTGAGGGATAACTGGGGAATTGCCCCTGGTGGGACCCCTTTCCAAGTGCCCGTAAGTACCTCTGGTAACAGAGGCTCCCTGCTCACACCCCCACACAAAATTTCTTGTTTGCCCAGTTAGCGCCTCACCATGGCTCTTGGTGGGAGTCTACAAATTGGTTGGAACAGTCCTTGCTGAGCTGCTGCTGAGCTGCTGTTGTGTGTGGGTCCATCTTCTTGAGCACAACCAGGAAAAGCAGCATGAAATCAACCGGCGGTGAGATGCTGGCTGCCTCCTTTCTCTGCTGACGCCAGCTCTTGGACTCACCCACACAGAGCAACGGAGAGCAGTGGAGATACTGCTCCTGCCCACTGAAAGTGTTAATACAACGTTTAGGTGAAGGAGTTAAAATCCCCTTACACCAGAAATAGCGAAGGTTCAAGCAGCAGTGTGGAGTCACACAGTGTGAAGATGGCAGTGCACAGCTGCTAAACGTTCATGGTATATAAGCAGTGGAATATGGAGCTGTTTACTAAACTGGAAAGGAAAGGCAGGGATCACACAGGATAAAATTCAGGTCTCTCTTAAATTAGCGTTACTGAGTAAGGATGCATCTGTGCACATGGTGGCTGGAACTTTTTAAGCAGACTGGTAAATTTAACATTACTGGTTGCAGCTTTTTTTAATATATATTTTTTCAGTTTTTAATTTTAACTCTGCAACTTTTATCTTAATTTCCTAATTAATCTTAAAAGTCACATGAATCAAAAAAAGACGTGGTTTAATAGTGTCATTAGAGCACCGTGTTCAACAAACAGAGGAGTTAGCAATGGGCACATGGAATAAGATCTAGTTGCAGTGAAGGTCTGTCCCTGTGGACCAGGGACCATTATAGCCCACCTGTCCCATTATAGCCCACAGAGTTGAATGAGTCAGCAGCACCTTGCTAACATGTCAGCTAACCACCCACCACCAGCAGGTTTCAGTTGCCAAAGCACAAGCATCTAATGCCACCTGAGACACCATAAGGCATGTGAGAAATCTGCACAGAGCTGATAGATATGGTGCAGAACCTACAGGAGACCCACACCTTGCTGGAGTGGCACATGGGGGCCAGAAGGGATATATGAGGGCACATAAAATGACACAAGTTTAGACAATCCTAGATCTCCATTGACTAGCTTATATCCGTGCCTAGGCAAGAAAATCTCTGTGCACAGTGTGTTTCCATGAAATTAGGCAGTCTTCAGATGTCCGTGAACCCATGTGTTTCCAGCAAGTTGCATTCAGGGTGTGCACAAAGCTACTCACAGACCCCTGAATTAATATTACATACAGGTACTTGAAAGCAAAACTGGGATCAAGCAGTTTCTATCTTGGACTGGCAGTTACTGACTTTTAACTTCTCAAAGAAAGATTAAATTGAGGATTCTGAGCAAGGAATTACTGTGGAATGAAAGTATTCTGTAGTCTCACCCTGCTTCTGTGTCCTTCACAGTCACCCGTTATTTGCTGTGGGCACATAATTTTCCATCTGTGTAGGTGGACTTTGGGTCTGATCCAGCATGTCTACTCATATTTTTCTATCACAATTTAGTAAGGGAATTCTCTTATTAACTTCAGACACTTAAAAGTACAGTGGTCTGAGACACTAGACACCCAAGCCTCTTAACACACAAGCTTCCTTCTATACCCAGTGAAGAGAAATAGGTATCCAGCTGTCTTAAGGCAAGAAGAATTGCACCTGAAGAAGGCTTTTTCTCCCCAGGAGACTCAAGTTGACTGACCTGGGCTTAGATGACTAATTTTAGGTACTTAAGTGAGGTGATAGGACTTCCTCCCTTCCTATTCCCAGGCACAGAGAGAGGTCTGGGGGACCCGGAGGAGAGGTTTTCAAGTGCTAACAGCTTCCACTCAGATCACGAGAGCTCTTGGCACCCAATAAAAAGAATAAAGAGAATGTTTGATTCAAAGCCTTTCCCTTCCACCCCCATTCACTTGCCTTTTGATTTTGAATTTTCCTGCCAGGATCTGAATAATCTACAACATACTGACTGGCATGGTTCCCTCCAGCTGAAAGACAAATGGGAGGGAGAGGGGAGATTACTACTTCATCTTGCCAGCAGGCTTGCTTTAAACAAAATCACTGCATCAGTCTGTCATTGCAGCAACACTTCTGTAAACTGCTGTGTGTACAGACACGGAGGCACAACTGGTGCACAATATCAATGCCAGCCAAGCCATAATCAGATATGGCACTAACCGGTGAGTAGCAGTGGTGGTGATGCACTGTTCCCCTCCTATCTGCTTTCTCAGCAGGCAGCACACTGCAAGCTGGACTGGAGTGAGAGTCCAACTATGTGAGTTTCCACGTAATTAGCGCCTCTACATACATTAACCACATAGTCAATGGGATTGTTCACATGCTTAAAATTAAGCACGTGTTTAAGACCTGATGGCCCCTCTTTACCAATATGAGGCCCTGGGCGCTGCTCAGGACTGCACAACTCTTGAACTCTCTGAAGAGTTCACCGCTCTGCAAACTGATGGTGCTCAGCTGTACTGTCCAGGCCACTTCCCTGGAGTAAATACCCCTGCTCTGCAGTGTCCTTGTCTCTCCAGAGCCCTCAGACAGGATATTCAGTGACCCACCCCTTCCAGTGTTCAATGTGGAGCACTCCATGAGTTCATTTTCCTACAACCTGTTGTGATCCCTCTCCCAGAGGTCACAGCCTCCTAGCAAATCCTTATCATAAAACTGTGCCCATGATAAGGATGCAAATCCTTATCATAAAACTGTGCCCATGAGTTAATCCAGTCTTCTGCTGGCACATCCTCTTGAGTTTTAATGAAAAGCAGCACATGCAGGCTCACTGAAATAGAAATCCTCCTTCAGCATTTTAAGTCATGCAGTGCTGAAGGAGGAATTAACCTCTTAATCCTCTTCTGTAGACAGGCATTTTGCATAGCTACGGAGCAGGAAAAAGCTATTATCAATAATACACAGCTGTTTCTTTTGGTTAGACTTCTGCTATCCCATAGAAACATACAGCAATTCAGCATGTCTACCGAAGGTCCTAACACGTCTGGAGCAACTGCTGTTAATGGTGTCCTCAATGGATGACAAGCCAGAAATGACAGAACAGACATATGCAATCTTAGGTCAACCCCCACCATTTCCAGGGTGCTCTTCTCTGAAAGGAGATTGTATGGGTCAAACTGGTCTTTGTCCCAGTGGAGCCAGACAGGCAGCCTTCCCCGAGGAGCAGAGGAACCTCTCTGCTCAGACCCAGCAATGTAATTTGGCGTTCAGTGCGGAGAAACATGTCCATTCAGGTAATGTTAGAGAACTTCAGGTTCTCAAGGTTTAATCCATTGTGAGACAGATGTTCAAACACAATCACAAATTGGCTTGGTTTTTTTTATGTAGTATAAACTGCACTACCTCCTTTGCTGGTGTAAAATGCTATAGCTCCAATGTAAAGTATAGAGGTATTTGATTTTACATCATTTGAAGGGCCAATGGTGTAAGCCAGCCTTTGTGAAAGAGACAGCAGCTCATACAGTACACATCATGACATTATTCTATTGACTTTTAAAAATAAAGTTCAGTAGCTGAGACAGGGTTGGATTCAGTATGAAAAGCCGAAAGCTGGTTTCTTGCCCCCAAGATAAAGGCATGATTTTTTTTCTGTGTATAAGTAATAAAAAAATGAATGTCTTTCTCATTGACCAACATTTCTTAGAGGTGATAAAAGAAAAAATGCTTAGCTTCAGAAAGCAGCTTAAATAGCACACAGAGCAAGATAAAATCTGAGGTGTGGGGCCATATGAAATCTGCATAAAAAGATTTCTTTAGGCAGCTGCCTTCTCAGACTTGTGCACAATTTTGACTGGAGGGATGAAGAGAGAAAAGGAAAAATGAGCTACCCATAAATAATTTTTAAGTGCCATTTTTTAATATTTCAGGTACTTAAAAATAATAGGGAATCACAAAACTTTCATTTTTAGATATCACTGCCAATATTCGAACATTATATTTACCTACAAATGTCACCTACTGTGCATAATTTTGTTTCAGAAAAAAGATTCAAATATAACTGGCGTACATGCATTTGCCTTCTTTTCTGCATGCAATAGGGCGTGCCAGGTGATTTTTTTTGATTGAGCAGTGCGAGCACATGAAGAGCATCCAGGGGGATAATCTGACTAGCATGCTCAATCCATCTGGATCACATCAGCTTTTTTTCCTCACATAAGGATATAGGAGAGAAGCAAAGGAAAAACCTGATTAATTGCTCCCTCAAATTAGCTGGCCACTTACGTAAACTTCATAAAATATGGCCCCAATACCCTTCTAACCTCACCATACTTCGTAAGTTTCAACTCAACCCACTCAAAAGCCTATTGAGCATCTAGGATGCTTAATCAAGCATGTGAGCAAAATATCCCTGAGGATCCCATCACACAAAGTGCATTCTAGCAACTTTTAATGAATACTTATTGACTTAGCTCAGCTACTTTAAAGTTATGTTTTACAGTCATTTAAATAATCCTCTTGCTTATTCAGGACCTCTTCAGCAATGAGATCATTGATGAGAACAGCACATGAAATCTCTGTCCTATTTGTTTCTGGCCGAACGTGTGTTCCTCTCACAGAAAGAGAACAGAATGACCATCCACTCCATTCCCCTACCCTTGGGTAAGGACAACTAAGTAATTGCTGACTGGTGCTTGTCTAATCTCTTCCTACAGACCTGCAGTGATGGAAACTGTACGGGCTCCGCAGGAAATCTGTTCAAAAGCTTCACTGTCCATAATGCTTTAAATTTCTTCCTGATGTCTTTTCCTAGTTAACTACTGAACAGCTCAGTCAAGAAATAGACCAATTTCTTTTGAATCATTTCAAGAATCCCCAAAGTAACCTTCCTGGGGCAGATGAGTCAAATTTCTTATAACAGTAAGGAATGTGTAGCTACATTTTTACAGAGATACAAAAGAGCAAGTAGATATTTGATTAAACAGATGAAAGTGCAAAGTTTGAAACTGTATTCCGTGCACAAGGATGTCAGCAGCTCTGTCTGCAGTTAGTATCCTGTAGTATTGCCTATTTGACCCTTTCTGATTAAAACTCTCCAACCACAGGTAATGTTTCCTTGATGTGCAATAGCAGTGAAAACTCTTCATTCACCAAAAGCCCTATTTATCCAATTACAGCTGTACCTGTCCTCCTTTGTTTTGATGTATTGGGCTCTGTTGTATCAGACTCCTAAGACACAAGCTCCCTTTTCTCAAATGTTTCCCGAGAATGGGTTAGCAAGCTCTTGCCTTTAACAAATTGGTTAAATTTCTAATTTGGTTAAATTTCTAAATTTCTAAAGAACTAATTTCTGCTCTTAAAATGTTGCCATATCGTGGGAGCACGTCAGATGCCTCAGGTTTAGAGATAGCCACTTAAATATATCTTACTCCGTGAAGACAATACTGCAACCCCAGGGACAGGTGCAGTCATCCCATCCCTGTGGTGATTGCAGTAATCCTGTGCTTTGTCACACCAACAGAACTGTACATGTGGGGAATACCATGCGGACCACAATTTAAAATCCAGCTTTGGGACATGTCACAAAATATGTTCTCCATTCTCCCTGCTCTTTCACAAAAAAGAAAACCACCCCATTTTCTCATTGTAGTGGGTAAAGCCACAATTCCCATTGGCTCCAGCACCAAGATTTTCTGATGCAGGAACTCTTCCCTGGCAGACTGATTGCTGGTTCCTTCCTTCTCCTTCCTATCATGCACTACAGCTGGGACTGATATGTCTGAACCCATCTGTATCATCTGCTCTGCAGGCAGCCTTTTTGTACAGAGCTGAAAGGAAAAAACGAGATACAGGACTTGGCGTTCTTTAAGCAGCACAACACAGCTAACCCCCGGTCTCATGAGACCAAGAGAGCCGATACTCCCTGTCACAGGATGCTTCAAAAATGGAGACACTGTCTAAATTGAAGAGGTCTGTCTGGTCCAAGATGTTTCCAAGAAGGAAGAATGAAAACTGGCCCGTGTAAATGTTTTCACAAGAGTTAATAAAGTTGTAGATTTCTGGCCTGTTTTTCACTTACTAACCAATACTAAGCCCTCAACAGCACAGGATCAAAGCTCACCCTTAGGGAAATGGGGAGTTTGAATATGCCTGTGGACCTGCCAGCTCCAGCCCTTTTTGGGGAAGAAAGCTGCTTCCACAAACCACTTGCCCCTCTACTGCTTCTGCCACATATTTTATTGCCTGCCTTCCTCTGGTCTGTGGAGTAACAGTTGGGGAGCTCTGCTCCCCAAGTTGCTTAAATTACTTCCTTCCCATGGTCACCTCTACCTCAGCTTACCTCCTTCCAGAGGGGACAGAGGCAGGTTCACTCTCATATCTCTTCCCTGCCTCTGCCTCCTCAGGACCTTGCAGCCCTGCTTGTGGCTTCTTGCTTACTGACCAGTCTGTGCCTCAAAACCTGCGGCACCTAGGACCTCTTGTGCCTCTCATTTCTCCATCGCGTACTGCCATGCGGGATATACTGTTCCTCGTATAACTGAGGAGTGGGATGTGTCTCAGTGATGGACCAAAACTGACTGAAATCTGTTGCTTTCTGAATGGCAAATGTTGGCAAGCATGTATTTGTACACAGTAACCTAAATTTCAGTTTTCTATGTCAACAGAAGGCAACAAGACAGATATCTTCACATAAATTTTTTCCTCAAAGTTCTGAATGGTCTGGAGATAAACTACCATGCAAAAATCTTTCTTTGCAGCCCATATACGGGCTAATACAGGATTTTGAAACTCACAGAAGCTAAGATGATCTGCATATGACACATTCTGCCCATAGGAAGTCATTATCGAATTAAGGCACTGTGAGAATGAAGTCAGGACTTTAGCACCTAGCAGGGAAATACCTTTTGAAAACAGTTTTTAAGATTTACTCCTGTCCTTTCCAAACACAGACTGTGGGGCTCCTCACTCTCATATGGTGCACCGGCTCCCATCAGTGTTTCTCAACCAGTGGCTGTCTCTCCAGCAATCAGATCGTCCTCTGGTAAGAGAGAAGCAAGCCAGGTAGAATCTTTGTGAGATCCTGGCACAACAGTAGACCAAAGGCTCTATCCTGGATTGAAACCAGAAAACCTGTGCTAAAGGATGGCTGTAGATTGCTCATCACCAGCAAATCAAGGCTGGCATAATCAGGTGTGCTCCAGCAGCTGCAGCTCCAAGCATGCCTGCAGATGGGGAATACAGCAGATGTGTGAGGAGAGGTCTGCCAGCTCCCCTGATTGGTGCTGGGATCCACTTTAGTCTCTGGCCAGCTCTGTGCCAGAGAGAAAAAGGTGTCACAGCACTATTTCCCAACACCTCTGAATAATTCCATCCCTTGCAGCACTCAAGCCCAGCCTGATAAGGGTTGAGCCTCGAGCGTTCCTCACAAGGTTTGCTTTAGTTTGTGTATTGAACAGCAGCTCTTGCTCTGCCAAAGGCTGCTTGTAGCAGTTGATTATTTCCACATGGCTGTCTACAAGTCGGAGCAGTCTGTGGTGCAGCTGACTTCACACCAGGACAAGAGTATGCCAGAGGTCCCAGCCAGGCCCGGAGCTGGACTGCACAGGGAAGGTGACCAGGTCCAGAAAAGAGCGGACAGGATCAGGGTGCTCAGGCAAAGCAGGGAGTCCACAAGGCTACTCATGTTGCTTCTCCATCTGCTGAGGCTGAACCTTTTCCTACAGGAAAGACCAGCATATTTTTCGGTATAATAATGCAGCTAAAGCCATACAACCCCTCATATGGATGCATTTACTCCTGTGTAATTTATTTACAGCAAATAAGAGGTATAATTTATACCGATGTAGATACTGGTAGCCCCACCATTGTCTTTACCCCTTCAGCCACACTGACTGTACAAGCTCAAGCCTCACATTGCAGCTGCTCTCTCTCTCTCTATTTTATTTTACAAATGTCAGCTAGTTGTGAACCACTTGGAGATTTCCTAAGCCTGACTTGGACAAGTTGCCTACTCTCTCTATTTTTTCTCCCCAAGGCTGTCATCAGGCAGAACCTTTCTTTACTGCTACACAGCCAAAATAGTCCACTTACAGACACCTTTTGGGGAGCAGCGACCCCAAGTCATCCCCCAGCACAAAAAGGTGGAGCCAGCCAAGCCCCAAAGCTCTGCCTGAAGCTACCCCTTGGGAGGAGATGCTCTAGCCCTGGTTCTCTGCTAGTCCACAGAAACCTTTTGCCAATACTGGTGTGGAAACTTTTCTGCTTCTCTCCTCTCCATGAATATGCTCCAGTGCCAAAACCCAACTTAAGAACATGCCTCTGTCAATGTGCTCTGTAAATCTATCTCAAAATAGTCATCTTGGTCAAAAGACATTTCAGTTCTTTGGTTCAAATGTAGATGATCTCATAGGGGGAATTGCAACAAAATGAAGCCATTTATTAAAGACAGAAGACCTGGAAATCAGTTAAAAACCTAAAACCCAGGAAAACATATTTATATACATCTATTCAATATAGATTTTCTTTTAATTGTTCCCAAATCCCTGGTCTCTTGCTAAGATACCACTCAAAACAGTGATGCTAACCCATCTTTATTCAACATAACAGAGGTGAAATAATAGAAAACTGTATTTTTCCAGATACTACATGGAAACTTAACCAGATAAGTAAAAGATGGCCATATATATATTCTAGCCTATGATGCTTCATACTCACCTTGGCAAGTGTTACAGGATGCACGTTGCTGTCAATAATACTAACATTTATAAACTGTGACTTACTGCACTGACACTTCTTGGAACATGGACTGCACAGGTTTCATATCAAGATTGCTCAATATTCACTTTAAAGGATGGCTATAACTAGTTGCATAGAAAACTTTGGTTTTAAAGCAGTTGGTTACCCTACTTCTATAAAAGAATTATAAAATCTACCAGATTAAACCCAATGCAATTCAGTCACTTTTGAAGGCTCAAGGTTTTTTTAGCAACTCTCACCCACATGAGCGGGCAAAAATAGGAGATTAAAATTAAAGTAGCCTAAAAATTTTGCAAAGTCCAATACAGGTGCAATATTCACTCTCATGCATTAAAATTATCCTTTGTCACTTCACATTCATCATGGCCTAAATCAAGGACTGAAAAATGTCCCGGTTGATGTGACGTTGGCAAGTGAGTAAGAACTCCTGTCATACCTCTACACCTAGGCAGGCTGCCTCGTGAGCAGCGCGTGCGGTAGAAGAGCCATGCTTGCTTTTCACTTACAGCAGAGCTACCGGATCATGTATACACTATGAGCAGCTCCCAACGGCACAGGTTCGTTTTTAACCTGGCTATACTCTGGCCTGCTTGGGACTTCACCCGGGCAGGGGAGCTGTGATGGGGAAGCTGCTGACGTTGCCCATGAATGCTCCCCATGGAGGAGCAGGGCACTGCCCAGYTGCGGACCATTAGCCAGCACATGGTGCACCTACGAGGTAAATCCAGGAGAGCTGGGGCACTGTCCCCCAAAGGGCGTGATGCTGGCCAGGAAGACTCCTGTGGCTGCTGCGGATTTCCGTTCCCAGCTGTCTCTGTGAACAGGCAGTGCCCTCTCGTAAGAAGTGGGTCTCATGGCGATTTTGGAAGAACTCTTGTCAGGATTGTCGATTTGGGCATCCACGCCCAGAACTCATATGTATGCCCAGCTGCATAAATGTAAAAGACCACAGCTCAGAATCGAGAAAGGCTAGAAAACCTAATCACAGGCTGAGGAAATGAATTCCTGGGAATCACTTTGAAGAGAATTTTCTCCCCCCGAGGGCCAGGGAGTGCTGCCTGCTGAGGAGGAAGGGTTTCTACCCCAGAACACCTGGGTTCCACTCAAACAATCTCAGTAATAAATATCATGAAAAATGATAAATTATACCTACTTGAGCTGTGTGCCTTAAGCAATTGACATTTGCAAGGCACAATGAAATCCTCGAAATGAAGGATAGCACATATGGTGCGTGAAAAGAATTACACCATTGCCTAATCTCATTCCAGAGGAAAGTTCCTGCTACCTGGAATCGCAGTGTGTGTGCTGCAAAGCACAGATAACATGTGGGACCTTTCCTTTCATGGTGAACAGATTTTTACCATAATAAAGTTCATGAAAAGAGTGTTCTTCTCTCTCTGGATCTCTGAAGCAGGACTAGGGAGACATCTTCCTGTCCAACAGAGAAAGCATAAATCCTGAAATTGAGGTCTGTCTACAGATCGTATTCTGGTAAACCTAAGGTAGCTGCTGTGATTTTCCTGAAATTCACCAGTCCTAAAACAGACTGAAAAAATGATCTTACAAGTAGGCAATAGAGCTAAGAAATGCTTGTGTTTATTTCGGTGACAGAGGTTTGAGATTCCCCAGACTGCGGGAAGTCTGGAGGCTACAGCTTCATCCCACACGTGAATGTAGACATCTCAGTGAGGTGTGGGTGTCCTCATTCCCCGTGACCTCAGGGGAGGGAGCAGTCTTCTTGGCAAAGTCCGTCTCCTGCCCTGCGTATTGAGAGCTCTGCAGTGGCACAGGAGCACACTGGGGACTGACACACAACTCCTTCACCTTGCTTTTGTCCTTGGATGGATGGAGAGTGTGCATGGGAGTTTATTCCTTTACCACTTGTCTTCCTGGCTTTCAAAATGGGCTGATCAGAGAAACTCTCTCAGAGAAGTTACCTGTAACTGTATCTGTGTGCAGTAACCATGCTGTCAAGCATCTTCTGCTGGTGCTGAAAGCAATGACTGATGAGGTCTTACAATGAGAGCTTGTAAGACAATCACAAAGCTTGCCAGACAATCACAGCACTTTGCTGTTGTAAATTGGTTCCTGGCAAACAGAGGAGAAAAGCTTATCTCTCTACATGCATCATGCCAAGCCTGGGGTCAGCTCCACCTTCCTATTTGATCCAGCTGAAGACTATTTCACACGCTCTTGGTGGAGGCTCCAGACCCCGAGTGGCTGGACTCTTGGCTTTGCAGGCAGGGAGAGGAGGGGACGGGGGTGAGGCTGGAGGACAGGGGCATGGGGGAGCTTACTTCTCGGTTCAGGGCTGTTTTACATCGCTATCGTTCTGTAGAGCTGCTGCAGGTCGGCACCCCTGGCAGTGAGAGCAGGGCGAAGCACGGCGGCTCATGGCAACAGGTTTGAGGGGGGCCCCAGTCACTGTCTCACCCTGCCCCAGCACCCAGGGGCCACTGGCCGAATGCAGGGGGCAGTCAGCCTTTCTGCCTTGCCCCGTTTCCACCACTGAGGGACCTGACACAGAATCTATGCTGGAGCTAACCCCCATATCTCAGCTGCCTTTACAGCCAGATCAGTACTATCCTGCTTATCTGCACTGCTGAAGACACCTATTTTAGGAAGAGGTGAATTGCACCATTTCTTTCCACTGTCCACTAATGGGCCGAGGATAACATGCACGGAAATGAAGTGTAGACATTCACATTTGGTCAGATGAGTCCAAGCCTCAATCCTGAACCTTCCTGGTCTATTAGTATATGTCCAGTGGTCAAGCTCCTTCAACATTAAGAATGGTAACCTGAAAACGATATCTGAATTGGTTTTTCTTTTTCAATAGATGCCCCTAATCCTGTATATGTTCTGATCCTCACTTGAAGGTAGCTGTTGCTCTCCCGAGTCTGAAAACAACTTTCAATACTTGCCTGGAGGAATTGCAAGGACCTTGTTCCAGTCCATGAGGAGTCCTTCCAACAGCTACAAGAGGCTCTGAAGAAACAGGCATACTCTGCATCCCACTGACCACATGATATTTTTCCAGGAAGATGAGGGATTCCCCTGCCTATGTGCCCTTGAGACAGGCTTCAAGAGCTGAAAGCAGCAGGAGAACTCCGAGGCACTTGCATATCATCAGTGAAAATGCCTGTGGCACACTAGAAACTAGAAGGGTCACAGCTGGCATAAAATGAACATAACATTAAAGATTAGGGCTCCTAGGGGATTTGCATGGGCTGTGCTATTCCTTTTCATAGTCTGTTCCGCAGTTTTCTCAAGGATCCACCGAAGTGCTAAAGAAACAAGGGCACCTTGTCGGCACTGTTATCTGACTTGGTAGGAAATGATACTGCTATGGGACCGACTTATGAGGGAGCCTAAAGGTGTTTTTGTTCCAGACTGGGAAAAAACCAAAATGCTTTCACAAAGCAGAATTAAGTCACTGCTCCTGTCTCCTTATCATTCGCCTTTCTCTCAGTGCCTCAGGAGCTATCCCGTCAAAAATACTTTTGCAAACACTATATGCTTGCAAAACGTTTTCACCGTCAAACCAGTATCTGGATACAAAATAAAAACTGACATTAAAATGTTCAAACCAGCTCTCCACTGTAGGTTTATCTGGCTGCAGGAGCAGGATCTGCTTTATATTTCGCAAGTTTTAAACACTTTTTTCAGATCTTTGACTGAAAAATGCAGAATATTTGAACACTAAAAAAGCACTTGGAACCATGGACATTTGGACACAGCGCGAAAGCACCTGACCCAGGGAAATGCTTTTCAAAAAAAACCTTTTTTGATCAAAAATGCTGTTTTGTTGAAAACCAAATGGCTTTGCAGAAGCATGTCGGCATTGACCAACCTTGCCTTGAGTCCAGGATGGAATATTTGCTGGAGAAAAGCTGTAACCCCAGAATAGCCTGATAATTATCACATACTATCCTGCCTCAGCCAGAGCAGACAGGAACTCGGAGCAGACAGGATCCCTCTTCTTGAGGTCCTGATAAGGACAGCAATCACTTGGGAAAATGTCTTTGGCTCTCTTGTGTTTTTTTATTAAAAGTTTCAAACAGACTTGTGTTTTCAGCTTTATTACTGCAAAAAGTAATTTAAACCCCTAGGTTTTCCCAAAACAGAGCTATTTTCACTGCAGTACATGAGCCATTGTCTCTAGGGAAGGTCCTGATTTCCCACCACAGTCAATGGCTGGAACAGCAAAGACCCAGCATGTTCACACTTGCTCACAACAGCCTTTTGAAGCAGAAAGCTGCATCTCGAGACAACAAGTAAGACCCTTGCAATTTCCTTAGCAAACATACACACACTCTGTTGCCACTGCTGGAGGCATGTTTCCAGTCCCAGCATGACTGTGTCATCTTCATTTATCTCATATGCCTTGATCAAGTTACTCTTCAACAGCCTATAGGGGAAATGGGGCCTCACCTACTATCTGTCAGGCTGTTGACAGCAAAACAAGATCTGTTTCCTTTGGGTTTGTGGTGTTTTGGTTGGGTTCTTCTTAACTTTCACATATCAGTCAAAGCCAGCCTCAAACATGACGTTCCAGCAATTCAGTGCAATAAATTAAACATCTGCTGGTGGAGATGGCCTCACACTGAGGTTGAAATTGGTCCTATAGGTCTGGGAAAGATCCTCTAGCTTGTTTCTCTCTTGTCAAAACAACAAAGAACCTTTTGGAAGATTTATGGTCAAAATTGTGGAAGCTTGTGTGCCATTTGGTTTTAGATTGGCAAAATTATTTTGAAAAGAAAGCACAGGTTCACCTGTCAGTTAAGTACTATTAAAAATGCTACACCCTGGAATTCTGAGGGGGTTCTGGCATCGTGGTGCAGAGAGGCATCCTGGGCAGATAATGACACCTCATTCTGGTCTGAGTCTGAGACCAGCTGTCAATGCAAGGTGAGAGAACTTGAGCCTCATGCACACCGTGACATTACTGCAGATCAACACGCCTCTCTGCATGGGCTGAGCAGTGGCACTTGCCCTGTGCATATCTGCAGGAATTGCAGGGTGATGACATTGATCCTAGACATTTTCCTCCTGGAACTATATGAAGATGCCTTACTTTGTCTGCCATGCTCTAAGAGCACCTGCATGGACAGTTACCCTGACACAGATGATAGGTGAGTACCTTAGTCCACTGCATATTCTTTCTTAAGTGGACTGGCCGTTCATAAGAGACTCATCTAATTCATTTTTCCAAGCAACTGTATTCACTGAAGAGTGACTGCTGCTGCCATAGTTATTATCACTGGTTTTATTACCATTATTATTTATTACCATTATCACTGGTTTTATTACCATTATTACCAAACTTGCTGCTGCCATAGTTATTATCACTGGTTTTATTACCATTATTGATATTATTTTTTATTTATCAAAGTACTGCTGAGCAAGAAGGTTTTCTTGTTCTAGTCATTGATCCCACAGAGGGTACTGTCTAAATAGATAATGCAGAAGAGAAGAGATGGGTTACATGCACAGGCAGATTCAATGGTGTGGTGGCAGCCAGCATCACATCAACTGCACAGCGTGATGGCTGTCAGATTTCTGGAGGGAAGGAAGGGAGCTACCTGCAAGGGGTTGAACTGAAGGGGAAGAGAGGTGATGGGAGAAGGAAGTCACTTTTTTGCTATTATTTGCATTAGTAGGCTGTTACTCATACAGTGTCTCTTTCCAAGAGGATGAATGCCAATTTTAATGTGAGAAAAGGTAGAAGTCCCTCTTCCAATCCAAACAAAACTTATAGAACTGAAATTTGTCAAATGATAGTGTCAGAGCAGACAAACCTAAACTGCTTGTATGAAAAAAAAGCATCACTAAAAATAAAACCAGATCATTTCTTACCCTGGTATGTCACCCGTTCCTCAGCTATCAGGCACTGCTGAGGCACTGTGTTAGAGAAATTACTGGGAGCATCTGGAAACACCATCTGCTTGCATTTACTAGCTGGTTCTTTTGTCTGGGTTCATTATCACTAATCCTTTATAAAGAAGTGGTGTTCCAAAAATACTTCTGTGTAGCAAGCCTCACCATTTCCTCATGGCTTGGCTTCGCAGCACTCGGCTGTGCACATTCTCTCCCTGCCCCTGCTGGGACAAGCTCAGTGACAGTCGCTCAAGGGCTGGGCCCTTGATTAGCAGACAAAATATTTTTTTCAGAGAGAGACAGGAATGTGATCCTTCAGCAGCGGGTTCTTCAGGACCAAAAGAGGGCAATCCAATCTTAYGTGTCAAAGTCCAATGGATCGGATAAAACCCTAGCCAAATGTATGTCAGCACCAGCTCAAGACATTTTCACAAGCCTTTATACTCAGTGGGCTATGACTATTAGGGCTATCCAACAGCAATCACAGCTACAGCTTTGTGGTGGGTCACAACGGTGTTATGCAGATACACGCCCCAGTAACTGGAAATTAGCTCAGTTTTGCTAGCAGAGTAGCTGTCTGCAAAACCCACCTGGAAAGCAGCCAGTTATCTCTGCTCTGCTATGCCTTCCACTACTCTGTGCTTGACTTCTGTAAACCCTAGTACGAGCATAGGCTATCATTAGCGCAGAGGCTTGCCTAGTGACAGGCAGCACAATCACCCATCATCATCAGCAGAACATGGGATGGATCCCACCACAGATATCAAGAGAAGATTGTCAATGATATCAGTTGTCCCATTAGAAACTCCCCTGAAGTTCATGGGACTCTTTCCATAGAAGTTGCTTGCTCTTTGATGGAGCCCAAGTGGAGAGGGGATAGTTGTACAGACAATTATCTTTTCCTATACGTGGCAAAGGGCGGAGGGGAGGAGGTGTTGTGCTACTGTACTTCTTTAATTCTTTTTACTTACCAGGTCCTGAGCTCAAGGCTAGGTTTTCTCCCAGCACTTCAAGTGCCTAAAGCAATGCCCAGAAACAAAAAGCTAAAGGGTATGAGGGAGAGATCAACTTTACATTTCTGTAATTCCCCCTGGGTAGAGCGCTTATTTATTTAGGAGGAGAGCTGCCTTTGCTTAGTTTCCCATATGACAATTCTCTGCTCAATCTTATCTTGGAGTGACTCATGGGATGGGTCAAAAGGTGAAGAGAAACTTTATGGTAACCTCTTCATAACCCTCTTGTAAAGTCTGTTTTCTTTGGACTCTCCATTTGTATTTGTAATCAGTGGGCAATTTCCCCTCATCTCTCCATTTTCCACCCCTCTTTTTTTTAATTGAAAACTTGGTAAAGTTAAGGTTCCTTTTGTACCAAAAGCCCTCCCCCTTCCTGCCTTGCATGTCACGTGCATTCATCCAATTCCCCTCAGACCATAATCTCAGCTACTGAAAAATGGCAAAACTCCATTGCCTCTGTAGGGATGTCCATCGGTGCTCCAGGAGGGCTGCTGCCCTGCCCCAAGGTGGCGTGGCTGGTGATGGGCTGGATGGAATCCGTGGGGTGCTCCTACCCTACCTGAGGGAGGGGTGTTTCCTAACTGCCTCCAAACAAAAAATCACTCCTGCTTGAGATAACGTACTCTGATACCCTGAAATACTTCTCAGCTTGACTGGAGAGTTTTGTAGTTAACAGCAGAGTCTCTCAAGCAATGTTCTTGGGAAAAATGCCAAGAGCATCCCAGCAATGCCTTTGCCTCCATTTCCCCTTCAACCGTAAGTAGGGTCTCCCCCAAGCCATCCAGCCACCAAATACAAGTCTCAGAAGCAAAGTGCTCACTCACGCCACTCTGAACATCCTTTYGCTGCATGGGATTGACCACCAGTGCTTCCATGTTAACAGTCATGACTCTGAATCATTGCTGCTGACAGAAGACTAACTACCTGGCAAGTGGCTCACCCCCAGCTCCCAGGCTCCTGAGTCCCTAGGCAAGCCAATACTCTTCAGGACATCCTTCAGTGTGTATCTGATTCTCAATGTGGGTTTAAAGCTAATGGAACTGAGCATGTGGATGTCATTAAACTTATGCTTCAGTGCTTTGCTGATGGATTTAAGCAGGCATATAAGTATTTCGTTGAACAGAGACTTGTGAACACCAGCCTAGCAGGACATTTTTATTTATTGTTSAAATACTAAGAGTTGATCTTAGTCATATGGAAGTGTACCTGTCTGGTGCAATGGACACACACCAACTGGAGAGACAGAAGAGCAGAGAAAGTGTATTTCCTAGCTTTTTTCATTTATCAGTGACAAGCACATGCAGATGCCTGGGGGATGAGTCTGGAAAGTGCAGGCAAAACAAACGCACAGAGTAAAATGGAAACAGTCCTTGCTTTTACAGTTACATAAAGCAGCATCACCTCAGTTTAGCAGCAGCAAACTTTTCCACTCCCCATCTGCCAGCATTCATTTTAATTCCTGCAGTAGTGTACTATGGGAAATATGGGGTCAGGGAGTCCTTGCTTTTTTCTTAACCCATTTGTTTCTCTTTTCACCCATAGAGGAAATGTTTCTGTTTCTACTGTATGTCCATTTTCAGTGGCTTGTTTTTCATCACCAAAGGAAAAAAAGAAAAGGAAAAAAAAGCAGTAGATTTTTTTCTACAGACCTAATGTCTGAGTCATAGTCAGGAAGAGGGTAATGTACCTTGTTCCAAATGGCATCAGTGCTGTGTGTCCTTCCAGACAGGTTTTTTCTTGCAGCCAGTTATAGGAAAAGTAGGATGTCTGTTAAAAATAAACAACTTTTTGCTCTTCATACATAATGGCTCACTTCAAACCTCCTACCAAGCTGCCCCTCTCTGAAGCCGCTATAACATTTCAAAGTAATTCAGGGCAACTGAACCATTTCTTGTAAATTGGTCAGGCCTTCATCATTTTAGGCCTTGATTCAAGAAATATGGTTAATCAGGCCTGCAAAAAACTTTATACCAAGCACATGCTTTTAGAGTTTTTCAGGAGTAAAACCTAAGTTGATTTCTAGTCAGGAAATATTTATGAACAGAAACTGATTTGGAGGACTCTCTCTCAAATGTTGACTTCTTAAGAAGACCCTCCTTTTGTAATACCTTTTCAGGAAGAAGGTCATCAACTACTGCACATTTCTCAGGTGCTGGATTCCATCAGAACAAATGTTTTTCTCAGAAGTATGAATAAGTACAATGTCTGTTTGAAGTCTGCCGAACAAATGAAGTTAAAGACCATGAGAGGTCATCAAATGGAAAACAACAGTTTCTTCCCTGTGATCATTAACTCTGCCTTCGTTGCTGTTACTCTCTCCATCAGGAGTAACATAAGATGACCATGTAATCTGTCACAGAGGTCTGGTATCTGAGTGCCAAACCCTTTGCTGCTTCTTTGAAAGATAAACTGAACAAATTATTAGAGAGGTCTTGCAAAAAAATATGCAAAAAGATGCGAGCAGATAAATTAGGAAAGCTCTTGGCACAACAAATCAAATTAACAAATCCTGGTAGTTTGGGCCGTATGTCTAAAGAGGCTGCTTTGACTATGCAATGCCCTGTTGTAAAAGGCTAATTAATAGCAAAAATAATGCTATAGATCAGGAATCTCTACCAGGCCTCCTGGCTTTCCAGAATAAGTTCTTTTCTTTTGTTTCTTTTGTTTTTAAAATAAATAAACTGTTTCCTCTTGGATAAAGGCAGAGAGGCAGGTTAAAAACTAGGTAAGATAGATGTTAATCTCAGTGCTTTTTTCAATCAAGAAGGGTTCAGGAACTGGGTATGTTGTAAAAAACTAAAGAAAGCAGATTAAAATAAAACCAGCTAGTGCCTTTATTCCTAACTGCCCTGGCTATTTTGAGCTGCATATGCCTACACTGCAGTCCATAAGGAAAAAACTAGGTATAAGTGGCCAGCAGGTACAAAAGCACCTATCTCTAAACGTCTTTTTCTGAGACTTGCCCCCTCCTGACACACGGTGTTCCCATAGTGTGCTGCACGTTAGGAGGAAAACAGAGGCAGAAATAAGCATCAATAMAACATTTTTCAATTAGCAAGTGATTACATCTCTGGCAGCACACAGCAAAAACGAAGTATATTTGAACAAACTGGCTAGTATACGGGAGGGACGGTGCCCTTTGATGAGATGGGATGCAGAGCCATGCTCCTGTCCTGCTGGTGTGCCGGCAGCCACAGGAGCACAGTCCTGCCATTTCCATCCCTGCAACAGCCCTTATGAGACTGATACACCCGAAATGACAAGCATCCACTCTTTGGTTTACAGCATAGTAACAGGGAAGAGTGCCATGTCAGCGAATTCAGGGTTTGACCCACCAAGCATTGCCAGGTGACCAGTGCCAATGGCTGCCTCATCCGGGAGCTGCAAAGAGCTCACTGTGCAGCCTGCATTTACGTGCTTGCCGGTCCAGGCCTCTCTCGTAGAGAGAGAGAGAGAAATAAGAGAGGAAACAAGCTGGGGTGTTTGTGTTACTCGGAGGAATAACGTGCATGTCCAGGTTGACATGGAATTCGTCTCAGAGGATGGCAGGGAGAAGGTCACTGTAAGGGAAGGTTTCGGGCTGAGGGGCTAGATGCCGTTTTTAACACTGCTGCTGTCCTGGCCAGTACAAAGTCCCTTTTTACCCGTATAATACCTCTGTTCCTCACTTGTGACTCTGGGGTGCTCACGTTCCCACCCTGCTGTCCTTCTTGCTGTCTATTGAAATGGCAAGTGTTGATGGTGGGACAGTGTGTCCGCACACTGGAGCCCCTCCTGGCGCTATGCCTAGGCTCACGCGGGGGCAGGGGTGGCCTGCCTGCTCTCCAGCCCCGTCGCTGCCCTCTCCCTGCCTGCCGCAGGGCACTGCCACGCTGTGCTCGGGACTGGGCTGCAGCCTGAAGCTGGAAACAGGCTTTGGGGACAGCCAGCGGCAGCCCGTGTGCCCACTGTCACCCTCCAGTGAGGCTGTAAGCCTCTTCTCTCGTGTAAACGGTTACTACTCGCAGCACCAGCAGAGCCAGAGCAGGGTGCCGGCATCCATCACCAGCTGAGGCTCCGGCTAATGGCATCTACAGTTAAGAATAACAGAAATTAAACTTTATCTGTTACACATGTCTTGCACCTAAAATACTTGCATGGCACCACATATGCGGTCATAAAAACAATCATCTGAATGCCTACACATTTCCCAAACTGCCACGTAAATTCCAAAATGCGGTATAAACATACCTCATACAGCACTCRTGGGTGACAGGCAAATTTTTCTCGTAACAATGGGCCTGTTGTTTCCTGAGTAACAAACGTATGCCAGAGGGAAGTGGCGAAAAAAGAGGTGTTAGAAAAAACTAAGTGCAAACTGGGGGGGAAAAGTATGAAGAATAAATAAAAGAGGCCAAATTAACAACTTCAGTGACTCCACTGACAGGACCATAATTGCAACAGAAGTGAAATTTAACCCAACAAATAGGACTGACAGACAGTGTTTAGCTAGTGCGGGAATTTATCTGACAGCTGCAGAATGGTTCCTTGAACAGTTAATCATGACCATACATTTCCATAAGCCAGGGTTTGGTCCCCCAGCTTTGTTGCTGCTCGCACACATCCCAACACTGAGCTTTCACTTTGAATTGTAGGTTGGGATGAAATCCCCAGTTGATGCTGGATTTAGTCCAAGAGCTCCAGGAACACCAGTGCTGAAAGGGTTGTAACCTCAGCAAGCTACTAAACAAGGGCTGTTTCTGTTTTTCTGAAGCAAAAGGGTTTTTCATTATTTTGATAATGGTTTCAGTACGAATACAGGAACAATCTTTCTTGTAAAACTTACCCAAAACAATCTAAAATCTCTTTGCTTTGGCTGTCTTAAGCAAAACTSTTTTCAGCTCCTTTAAATAACATTTTTCCTTAYTTTTTGCTAAAATAGGTGAAGTTTTTGATCCTCTCTAGAAATGTAGTTTTCCATAGAGTGGGGAGAATRTTCCCAGTTCTGCAAGCCCTCGTTACCTGGTGTGCCTTACTATGAAGTCACGTCCCATAAAAGCCCACAAAACTGTTCATAATCATAAATATTTACAGCACCAACTTCACAGCTTTTCTGGGAGGGTGCCTAAATGTATCTGTGTGGATCACATGTGGTCTAAGGTAACATGGTCCCTCTAGACAYGTAGGTGTGATTGGTTTTCAAATCTGGTGTAAATGTTCAGTGAAGAACGGAAATTTCCTGTGTCAGAAGTGCTCCAAAGTGAATAAAAGAATTGAAAAAATACACATCTTTTTACATTTTTCTTGGTCAGCGAAACAGAGCATGCCGAACTACCTTGTRTTCATGGAGCTTCTCATGTACGTGGTTTAGGACCACACTTCCCTGGAGCTCCAAATTCTGCACAGTCCAGTTTTCTTTTTTGTAGTTACCCACCCTGCTATTTGTGCATGCATGGGAAAAATGTGGGAACCCAAAGTGGGCAAAAGCAGAGTGCTAAGTTTCCAGGGATCCCAAGAAACCGCTGTGAACTGCAAACACTTCCAAAGGCCTCATGAGGCTGCATTTGTGCTCACTCTTCTTGTTCCCACCTCTCCCACTGCCTCCGGGACAGGGTGACCACCTGACACGTGTGTGACCAAGGAGCAGAAAGGTGCCTTGACTCCAATAAAACTCACAACCGTGAGGAGCTGCTTGGTCTGCAGCCCTTCCCTTCCTCGCGGTGCCCAGCTCTACTGGCCTTGTCCCCAGGGCACTGCGGGGCCGGGGCAGCCCTGCTCCCCACAAAGGGTGGGACAAGGCTACAGCCCCGCTTGGGCCATGAGCTGGAGCTCTGCAAGCCCTGCACAGACCTCCCTGCTTCACGGGGAGCTGGGCAGTGGGTGTGCTTGGTTCGGCACCACAGCGTGCGCAGGATGCTGCCATCTGCCCCCAGACTCCCCCAGGTCCGGCACCGTGACATCCCTTCTGCTGTGCTGCCAGAGGAGCCCAGTGTCATCTCCAAGAGGATGCGGACAGAGAGCATAATTTGTGGTGCGCTTTCCATGCCTCACGGTGAGCGTTTGTGTCCAGCGATTTACAAAATCAGCAAAGCAGAAGAACTTGCAGTATATGAAACACAAAAGACTAAGAGACTTAACAGTTTTCAACTTACATTTTTATGGGTCTCTTCCTCTAAGTTGCAGATACACAACTGTGACCCCTGGATCACTACCAAGGTAAAAGCTTGACAGATTGGTGACAAAAGCACAACCACAACAAAGGGGAGTGACAGGTACTTAATGATTTAGTACAATTAAGACACAGTCCTGACTTATTTTTCAGCCTGGTGGACATACTGAGTCCATTTACCAATGGTTTCACATGCCTGAAAAGTAGGAAACAATTTATTACAGAGATCAGCTTTTGAACCACATACTCATTTTTCATAACAACGCTAGTGTCGAGCCCCAGGTGATTACCCCAGCTTTAGCTCACATTCCCACACTGGATTTGGATAACTTGTAGGAGTCATGACCTGGACTTGTAAAATTTACACAGATGTTAGCAATGCAAAACCTCCAGCTGYGTCACTTTCCACCCCAGAGAGTCCCTGATGACCAGCAGGGGAGCGATCTGCAGCCCCAGGCTGGTCGGGAAGACCAGGCATGTTTGAGGAGCCGTCTCTCCCACTTGCACGTCTCACCGCCCCACTTTCGGAGGTCTCTTCTCAGCCACAGCAAAAATGCTTATGCATTGCCCTGAAGGCTGAGCTGCACCGCTCCTGTGGCCCCACTGAAGGGATGGAGATCCCTGTGGGGGGCTGCTGGTAGTCCACACCACACAAAAGGCCTGGAAACGTCCCCCAGAAGTGAAAGGGTCCCACGAGCACCCCTGCGGTGGTGTGTGGCTGAGACCCCTTCTCACGGGAGGACTTGGGAGACAGCCTGGCCTTGCAGGGCAGGAGGAGAAGACGTGAGAGGGGAACATCAAGAGAGGAAAAGGGGGAGCAGCAGAGGAAGGCTGAGCTGTGCCTGGCTGGGGGGGTCAGGCGAGGACAAGGTGACTTGTGGTGGGCAGCGCACAAATGAGGAGAAAAGCCGTATCTCCATGCTGAATGTGGCGAGCAGGGGTGCTCCCCCAGCCGCTGCCCTTCCTCCTGCTCCCCACACGGGGGAAGAAGTATGAGGGCACTGGGCCCACGGCCACTTTCTTGCCTCTGCCATCAGCTGCAGCTGGTCTTGGAAACTTGGATCTGCCCTGTGTGTCTGGGGGCATTCCTAGAACATCCTTCTGCTGTTGGTGATGTTTCCTGGAATTGAAGGCTTAGTGCCTGGGGGATACAGTGGGAACTGTGAGGGCTGTGGAGCTCTTCTGGTACACTGATGTAAGCTCTAGTTACCAGCTCAGAATGCGCAGCCATGGAGGTGTTACTACACTGAGCGCATCTTATGCACCAGTCTAGGCAAGCAGCCCACAAGCAGCAGCTAAGGGTGTGTGCTGCACGGCAGCCCTCTCTGACAAGCACAAGGGGCTGTGGGCAGTGATGGAGCTGGGAGCCTGCTCTCGATGAGGATGCAGATGCAACAGCTTGTTTATTCATGCTGGAACCTCCTGATTTGTCTGGGAGAAGCCAGATGTCCTAACAAACCATCAGTGTAGCCGTTCTCATATCAGCCATGGAATTAGCCAGGTCTGTGTTTTAGCAATCTGTATGTCATTGCAATGGACCCTCAGATGTTTTGGCAACCAGGTGCGAACAGCCAAAACTAGTAAGCAAGTCTCTGCTCTTTTCCCACCTCTTCCATCCACGCTGCAGGTGTCCTGGTGCCTTTGCACAGTGAAAGGCCTCCAGCCATCAGGGAAGCTATTTCTTCCCTGGAACCCAAGGCTGTACTCACAAGTCTGCCCACCAACTCTGCAAACCAGCTTTGCTTGGTCTGACCTCCGATCCTTGTGAAGGTCCTGCCGGTCTCGGGGATGATTTGGATCACAAAACCTTCATCCACAAAACCCTACTGTGATTGCCTTCCAGAAGTGCACCAGCATTTGTATCTCCTGACATACTCAGGGGCTTGCTCAGGTGCATTGCTCCCTTCCTGGTCTTCTGCACGGAGTTCAGAGGCTTGTTCTCCACTTTGCAATCTGAGCCTGGAAACTAGAAGAGGCAAGAAAAAACTAATGTCAATTACTTTCAAACTGTTCAGATCAGAACATCAACAAAGGAAAGCTGAAATCTGCTCTTCTGCTCTTTCTGTTGCTGTTTGAAGGGCTCAGAGCAGGCAATCCCAGTGTTCCTCTCAGCCTGAGAAAGAGCCCCAGTCCGAAGACTGTGGAGATAGTGATGATCCCCAGACAGGATGCAGCTTCAGAAGATTAACCTCCAAAAACATTAGACTGTAATAGTAAAGACTTGCAATCACCATTAGAGCTTTGGAATAGGAGTCCTGTAATGGTGTTGGTGTCAAACCAAACCTTGCAGTTAACAGAGGCGAAGGTTACTGGGTTTTACCCTTTATCATCTTGTTGTTGAGAGTGAAGTCCCATGTAACCTTATCAGATGTATCAGGCGCTTCCAGCTGCCCCTCAAGCATGGCTGAATACTTCAGGGATGCAACCCTGATGGGCTGCAAAATGCTTTTCTAAGCTGTGACATGACCAGAAATCAGTATTAAAGCATGTAAGGTGATAAGCAAAACAAAGGATGCAGGCCATACAAAACACTAAGGGGGCATGACTTTCCACAGCCTGGCACCTCACCATGCATCTAAGTTTAAAGAGGGTACCAAATACCACCCCATCAGGATGGCATGATTTTATGCCTTTCAGGTACTGTTGAGGATGATGAAACAGGAGAAACAGAGGTGTGGCGTGGTTTGCAGAAAATAAGTGTGTTTGTCTCCCCTCCTTTCTGTCTCTCCCGCCACGTTTCTATGGGTAGGACTAAGAATTTGAAGATCTCTATTCTCATCCATGTACTAGATTCTCCTCTGCAACATCTCTCCAGAGTGAAGGTTGTTCACAAGGATAAAGGAAACAGTCAGTCACAGATAGATAGGACCTCTGATCTCTGGTCTTGTGCTGAAAAGATGTGTTATTTTCCTTTTTGCATGATTTCTGTTTCACATTACAGGCAAGTATTCGGTGACAACACAGTTGCAGTGAGTTATCCCATTTTGGGAAACAGATGAACAGAGAAAATGCCATGCTCAGTCACTTACAGCACATGATGTACGGCAGTGAGCGTCAGGAACAGGAACATTTGTTACTCCAAAAGCTCATACTTCAGAATCAAATCACTGGTTTTACCTTGTGCCTAATGTGAATGATAACAAAAACAACAATCCCCTTTTTTTTACACTACAAATCAGTTCCACTGAAACCATCTCATGTTTAGGTTCTCTTTGCAGCATTGTTTTAAAGACTGCGAAGGGAACATAAAACTGACATCCAAACCATCTGCTCATCAGCATTTCATCTCTTTTGCTCTAATCTCCTCACATAAGAAAATTATCCAGCTGTCTGTCTGAATACATGGACATATGGGATCTCAAACATGCAAGGATTTGTGATATTCTTTGTGCTGCCAAAAAATTCCTGTGCACATTACCTGGTTAAACCTTATCCTTCTCTGCAACAGAAAAACTACCTACGCTGGGAGAGTCAGGTCATGGGATTTACACTAATAAATGCTGAGCCAGCTTCATGTCAAGAATTTATCTGCTTCTAATAAAACTTTTTTTGGATTTCAACACATAAAACTGTAATAAAGCGTTTTTAGATGACACTAAGATACTGGTCCTTCAGCCAAAGTTAACATAAACAAAGATTGCGGAAATAAAAAATTCTTTTACTGAGAAAATATATGAAAAACATAATACAAAATGGATATGATTGCTACATCACCAGCAAGATAACAGCCAAACCTGTCTATGGTTTGTCCAGAATCCTGTCCTGCCTACTTTAAAATAGCAAAAGGCTTGCATTAAAGTGATTTGTTAAGTTCTGAAATTCATTACAATGAGAAAGCCTTTCCAAAAGTAACAAGTAAGCCACTCACTACCATAGGACCCAGAACCTTATCTCTGCAGCTATTGCTAGAGCAAAGGGGGAGCTGTTTCTTGCCTGTCAGAGGCTCATGTAGCATCCCCAGTGGCAGCAAAGAGTTAAAAAACAGACACTCATGCCTCCGGTTTAGAGGCCAAAAATTACTTCACATTCTTGGGAGTAAACTAATTGCCAGATGCATATGAGAGTAGATCCATGTGTAAAAACACAGTACAGAAACATTCCTAATTAATGAAAGGTTGTACAGTCAAAGCACCCATATTGCCTAAGGTTCCTGCAGGACCTACCAAAATATCCAGCTCACCCAGCCCAGTCAGTAAGTTAGCTATCTGCAGTCAGTATAAATGCAAATTTTTTAAGAAATTTGTTAACGACAGAGGTTCTTCCTTGGTGGGCAAGGCTGTGATGGCTTCGGGTTCATTTCCAAACAAATGCCAGAGAGCGGGGTGCGGAGGGCTGTGCCCCACTGCACTTTTCATAGCACAGTGGTACCAGGGGGTCAGGCATGGGGCAGACCCATGCTGGACCCATGGGACAGAGTTGAGGTCAGACCTGGAGGTCCAGTAGCAGGTCCTTAGCTCTGCTCAGAGGTGGCGAGAGCTGAGCTGCAGCAGGACACTGCCCCATGCATGGGGGGCTGCTAGCTGGCGTCTCTGCACCCCTCTTCACTGATGGGTGTGAGCCTTCCCACAGTGAGAACCGGTGTCCCCATGTCATCTCAGGCTTCACCTCCTTGCTTTGGGCCATCCAGGTGGATGTTTGGTGACCTTCTCCAGTGGAAGGGGAGGTTGGTMTCTGCAGGGGGAGGCAGTGAGGACATAATGTCACAGGTGAGGGACAAACCTGCCTGAGACACTTCTAGCCCCAGTACTTGTACTGAGTTATTGGCCAGGTGCCTTTCTCCTCCATCCATGCTCCCCTCACCTGCCTGGAGGAGATCCGTGGCTTCAAGGAGGGAATGGCGAGAACTCCTGCGGCTGCCTTTCCCCTCGGGCCTCATTTTCTGTTTGAATTTGTCTGCCTTCGGTTTCCAGCCTTCGGTTCCTGTTATTCAACAGGCTTAAATAACTCTTCATGGCCCTGAGCAGGAATTCAAAGGCTATAAGCAAGCTGTTTTCAGATTGTTTTCGTTGGTGTTAAGTTGTGCTAAATTTACCAAGCCTGAAGACTCTTGCACTAAAGGATTTCCTCCTGTACTCGACTGTCTTGTGTGTTGCTTTCCTCCAGGTATCAGTTTTGTCAGAACCTCTAAAAAATTTTTATGCCATCTTCCAAGATGAGTTCATTTGTCCAGTGTCCTGAGGCAACTTCACTTTCTCTTCATTTGTCATCCAAATATGTTTGGGCAAAGGAAGGGCACAGAGAAAACATCTGATTTATCTTTATAGCCCTGATTGATTTAGTGCCATCCACAGGGGCACTAAATGGGACCTGRGGAGGTATGAAAGGCGGAGATTTAGTTTAGATTAGTGTTAGCCTTTCTTGCCATAGCAGAAATTCTGCAAAATCTGCTGGGGCAGCTGGTTCTTTGTAGTCCTGCAATCCTCCTCCAGAAGTGCCCTTTCCAGGCCCTTGCTCCATCTCAGATACGTCAGTCCTGAGTTACCCCTTCCACAGAATTTAACTACTTTCAGTCCCACCAAAATGTGATGCTCATCACCCTGCTACAAGTGCCATGTGCAATGATCACTGTTATCCAGGCAAAAACCACCCCAGACGTGACTAGCAGCAGCAATACCCTTGCTGTCATGCTTTTTGCCCTGTGCCGTTGCTTTCAGCAAACTCCTGAACTAAATTCTGACCTGACGTGTAAGCATACTTTTTTCCCATACTGGGTGTTTTATGAATGTCACCATAAATTCATCTGTGGGAGCACAGTTGTAGCTGCACCAACATCATTGCTGTGGCTTTGCGATAATCACAGACTTACACAACGGCAGAGATGGGAAGGCCTCTGGAGATCACCTACTCCATCCCCAGCTCAGAGCACAGTCAGCTGGAGCAGCCTGCTCATGTCCACGTCCAGTCTTGAAGATCTCTGAAGACAGAGACTCTGCAGCCTTTCTAGGCAACCTGTGCCCATGTTTGACCACCCTCGTAAGGCATCCCAGCAAGCTTTTAGCTCATGATCGACTGATCGCCCACCAATGCAGTGAGTTGAAAGCCTGCAGGGCTTTCTCTGCAGAGCTCCTTTCCAGCCGGTCAGCCCCCAGCCTTTGCTGGTGTCTGGGCTTGTTCTTCCCCAGGGCAGGACTTTGCATTTCCCTTTGTTGAATTTGATGAGGGACCTCTCAGACCCTTCCCCAGCCTATGGAGGTCCCTCTAGACGTCAGCATGGCCCTCTGGTACCAAACACAAACACAGTGGACTGCCAACACTTACATAACTTGCCTTAGCGATCCCCACAAACTAACTGCTCCTAACATTAGGCAGAGGCAAGTGCCAGCATGAGAACAAATGCAACACCCATTCCCAACGTTCGTGAAGCTTGGGCTTCCTAATGTCTGTTAGTTCCTGCTTAGCACATGGAATACATTATACACAAATTTTCTTCTTGCATCTTTTTCCCACTTGTATATGTCTGGTAGACAGGTTCAGTGGAGCACCCTGGAGAAAATAAGTGTAAGAATAATAGAAAATGAGGCACAAACTAAAATGTTGGAGCTCTGATTCAATTTTGGGGAAGGGTTTTGGGAGAGGCAGGAAAGGAGAGTGGGATGAGTGGACCTTCTGTAGAGGTTGCTGGTTGTGACCCAGTAAATGACAAGTGGTGGCACAGCAGTGTGTACCTAATCATGCCCTTAACAGTCTGTCTCTGAAACAATTAGAATGCCACAGTTTTTATGGCAGAGGCCAATCCTGAAATACAGGCAAGTCTAATAGGGCCCGGGCAAGTCCAAACATGACTTCTTGGACTCAGTGTCCAAAACCAACCTTCTGGAAGAAGCTGGCTCCTCACACCTCTTCATGATTCTTGGAGTGCATTACTTTTTCCTGTTTCTTTTAAAATAAAGCCAACTAGTCAGTTCCCAGGGGTGCAGAGCAGGAGTCAAAATGCTGAGCAAATGTAAATCTGTGCCAAGGTGTGTGCTGATCTGGCGGGACCTTGGTCCAGGATTCCCAYTTTTCTTCTGCTTCAGCAGAACTAATTTCAGCCTAAAAGTTAGGATTATTCAGTTATTCTGACTTGCACATGCTATTATGGCACCCCAAAGCTGCTGTAAGAGTCAAGACTTCTCTGGAAGAAGACCTTGCTGCTGGCCCAGAAAATTTAAATAGAAGTCCATGTTTGCTTCTTCAGTGACAAACTTCCCTAGCAGATTCAGCACGCAACAGCATGAATCATTGCTCAGTGTACTCTGAGCTCATGTCACTGGTAGCCAAACACATGATTTTCTTAATCTAATATAATGAAATCAATGGAATAATAGGAAACCCTTTCATTTTTGACAGCACAAACACCAGCTGATTTCATTGTGTGCTGGCAAGCAGAGCTATTAAGCTGTCAAAACAAAACAAAACAAAACAAAACAAAAAAGAAAACCGTTACAGAATAGAAAAATAGCTTCCTAATGATCTGTCTGAATATTCAGGTTGGACGAAGATGAAGGTTTAAAAATCCTCTTTTCACTTGACGTTTCTGATGCCTTCCTCCCTCTTTTTCTCTTTCACACAGGCACACGTACTCACACATCATGTTTCAGCTCATGACCCACCTATACCAAAGCATGAACATGATACAGAAAAATTGTAAATGTAAATCAAAAACCTATCAGAAATGCTTGATGTCCTTTCTCTCAGCTGAGACATAATGGTGATCAGATATGTAAAAATGTCTTCTCTTCACCTAAATGGCTTGCTTTCTTACCAAAGTGCTTAGGAGAGCAGTTTTGGTGGCTGTGGTAAGAACATTCCTGAAAAAAAAAAATCTGTCCTTGAGAAACCATCCTGAATACTTTCTGAAACAGAAACAGCAAGTCATGCGAAGCACATGCCTGTGGGAGCCAGCAGACTCTGGGTGTCAAGTGCAGAGAAATCCCTGCTAAAAATGAGGAATAATTTTATCACGCGGCGGAAGCGTGGTGCTCCTGTCATTCCCCGCTAGCTGCAAGGAAGCAGAATGCCCCTCTGGCATGTTCTGCGCTGGGGATGATGCCTCACACTGCACTGCTCTCCAAACCCAGGATGACATAGTCTTCCCAAGGCTCTACTGTGGGAAACTGGAAAGAAAATATCAAACCTCTTTTCTTCCCAGATATGGGGAAAAAGACAGGGAAATCAGAGCACTCCTTGTCAGCATTCTTCTGCTTATAGATCCTTCAAAAACACAAAAAACTATTCTAGCATTGCCAAGGAAACGATCCAAGGAGAAACGTGGACTGCTTTTAAAGCCTTCACACAAGTTGTCAGCCACCTTTGCATAATGGCAGAGGAGCCAAGCCCTTCAGCTTGGTTGTTTCCCCCAGATTTCTTCATCCCTTATGATTTCAGCCTTCAAAGGCATCCGAGTCCAGTTTACATCAGCACAGGCACGCTTTGAGCTCAACCATCCCCAAAGGTCCAGGCGAGAGCAAGCAACATCTGCGAATCAGATAAGCTTAACTAGATTTGTGATACCTCTTCTTCCCACAGCCACCACAGCAAGGAGGTTTCAGTTCAGGGGGGAACCTGGTGCAATGAGGAAGACTTGGGTCAAAGGGAAGGCCAATGCATCTGCTGCAGAACTGCAATTTGGTAACAGCTTTATTTTACCAGCAAGCAAGGGCATGATCCTTTCTGAGAGAGCAAGAACAGGTACTCTTGTGCTATGACTGTCCTGTACTTGCTGACTTGTGAGAGGTGATGCTCAGGAGACAGATAAAGTTACTGGACAGAGTGGTTGCTGGTCGRCAATTCTCAGTACAGAGTGGCAGGAGAGCAGGACACGCCACTCTAGGGATGCACGTGGAACCTGTGCAATGCACCTTGCATGCGGGATTACTGAAGAGCATCTGGTTAGGATCACAGAGTCCAAGCTGTTCTGCATGAGTGGCTGTTTGAAATAAATAAGTGGTGTATATCCCTTCACAGTGATTGCCTCACAAGCTGTTGTTGAGAGGGAAACGTAAGCATGCTGTGTCTGAGTCAGTTTTCAGGGGGTTAGCTGAGTGCTCTGGCACCAGCAGCCCAAAATACATTTGGTGTGCGTGCTTAACTTACAGTGTGGCTGTTCCAGGGCTGTGTATGTTGCTAAATAACTTTCCCATTGTTTCACTGGTTACATTGCTCTCGGTATTTGGCTTGGCTTTTGTTTTATGTCCCAGTCCCCTTAAAGCCTATCTAATGGAAAATGCATAGCCCTTTCCTGAATCTAATTTAAAAGAGCCTTTTTTGCCCCTACTTTTGTGAAAGTCCCACCTCCCTGGCGATTTTACATGTTGTGTCTTACCTATAGAAAAATACTTACTCTTACAGCTTCAAAAACAAAAGCTTAAGAAGGGGCTGTAAAATTTTATAATTTTATGTATAGAATAGCCTATTGACAAGTCCTGTCTACAGGATCACTTCATACAGAGGAAAAGGAGGCTAAAAGGTCCTGCTTGTGACAGCAGCAGTGCTTTGTGCAGGCTGTGCAGAGAGCTGGGCACCTGGCAAGCTGCACACCGTGGCTGATGGGGCAGGAGGCACACATCTGGGGGGGCTGGGAGACACACATTCCTGCGGGACCCCGGGAATTAACCACTTTCAGCCCCTCACAGTCGCAAGCTGCCTATCACCAGTGGCGGGTGTCCTGCCCCACGGGGCTCCTGGACGGCTGCCTGCGCCGCAGTCTGCACTTGGCAGCAGCTGCCAGACGCTGCTCCTGCCCTGCTCCTGCCCTGCTCCTGCCCTGCTCCTGCCTGCCGCTGCTGCTGGCGGCTGGGCTCTGCCTCGGGCTGAGCCTGAAATTTTCAGCTGCCCTAGGCTCTGGGCACGGCTTGGAGGCTTTTATGCCCCTAGGTCCAGGGTTACCTATATAGTCAGCTGCCCCAAAATGGGCAGCCATGCTGTTCGTGTGGCATGGCAACCAAAAATCTGTATTTTTAGGACTTCCAGATCCTGCTTATCCTACCTGGTGACTTTCAGTGGAGCTAGGCAAACCTGGACTATCCAAGTGACTTGGGCGGATTAAAGTCCAGGTCCTCTGGCTTGCAGTCTCCCAGTTCACCGTCACCAAGACTGACTGGGAACTGGGAGCTGAGAGCATGGAAGCTCCAGCCTCCTCTCTCTAGGGTAGCTGGGAGAGAAGCTGGACATTTGGGAGCTTTGGATCTCAGGAAACCACTGGGCAGGCTGCCAAGAAGTGGGGAAGCCATCCAGCATCCTGGCAAGAGGAGAAATTAATCCATCAGCACCTCAAAGGCTGTCCCAGTGACTTGCTGGGACTCTGCAGCACCTTGCTGCAAGTGAACTGCCTGCACAACTCACACAGGGGTGTGCCTGGGGAGAAGCATCTGTGGGGAACTGAGGAGGTGGACTCCTTCTCCCAAGCATTAGGAAGGACAGTCCCGCAGCTATCCCAAAGCAAGGCACAGGAAACACCTAAAATACAAGGCTAAGGGGCTGTGATGGGGGGGTGTTGCTGGGCCCTGATCTGGGATTTGAGTTCCTTAGGACTAAGGCTTAAACTAGAAAGCATCAAAATATGTTGAAACCAATTGATTCCCCATTTCTTAATATATAACTTCAGAAATAAGTTTTTGTCTTTCAGTGATGCATCACAAATACTGGAATGTATTTGTGCTCCTACATACTAAAAACCTCCAAACCCTGATGAGTGTCTTGCTCACATGGGATCAGAGGAGTAGGGGGAGAGGTTAGGAAGCAGCAGCTGTCTTCCTCTGGAAGAAGATATGATTCCTAAGATAATTTTTTCTCCTAAGAATTTTTCTGGTATTTTTCTGGTATTCAGAGACCTAAAATATCTGTGACCTCTTTTTATTTATCTCCTTCTCTCTTCCTGATGGACATTGCACACTTTCTTGGCTTTTCATCTTACAAGCTAAAATCAGTATGCTTGATAAAAGCTATCAAAAAATGATTTTGATGTATGGGGTGTAGGAAGCAAATGCTGCATAAATGTTGGGATCTGTGGGGCAGCTATCAGTAACAGCAAGGGATTGGACCCAAGAACTTAAATGAGCTTCCCTGCATTCCCACATCCAGCACAAGGCAGGGAGTTATTTTGGAAACATTGCAAAAGAGACAAGGAGAAGTTATAGACTGACGAAGAGTTCAAGGACTTCTTATGACCTCCCCTGCATGCAGACCACTGACTGCTGCAGACCCTTAAGCTGCTTTGCAAAAATAAACCACCTGATCTTTCTCCCACTGAGTACTGGGGAAAGACAAGAGTCAAGGTTGACACCTGAAAAGCAAATCTATCTGCATTTTCCTATACTAAACCACAAGAGAAATTGTACAGGTCTTCTGGGAGACCTGGAAAAAGGACTTTAATTTTTGTAAATTTTTTTTTCTTCTTCTTTCTATTTCTTCCACTCCATATAACAAAGGGCTTTGCTCTGGTTTAGCAAAGAACTTTTCAGGATGGTAAATACTTGTGTTGTCTCTGCATCTCCCCATCTCCTCAGAAAAAGCTTACCGTGCACTGGCTCACCGTGCTGCCAAAAGCATGGGCACGCCTGGTGCGAGACAAGGCGCTCTGCACGAGCCCACGCTGCAGCTGCCCCGCTCTGCACTCTCACAGCCGCCACTTCTCCATCAGTTGCTCTGCACCTGCTGGTGCAGACCGTCTGGTGGAGGTCTGAAATGAAACCCATCCTTTTCTCCTGAACAAGGGAAGATTCCCATCCATGTTTCCTGCATGGAGGCAGGCCCCTTTCTCCTCTTGCAGAGCTGTGCCCGTGTTTCTGCTCTGTTACTCCATCTCCCATGGACTCGGCACTGTGCAGCCTGGGACCTGCTGACCCCACTGCAGTGGTACCTGCTGCTCTGTGGTGTCAGGCTGGAGAAGTGGCTGGAGTTTCTTGGAGCCTTACGGTTGCAAGGTTGAGGTCAGGATGTATTTGGTATGCTGACTTTCTCCATTCCTGAAGAGGCTGCTGTTCAACATCTCCAGATGCCAGGTCTTTCTTAGAGAGACAGCTTCAGCTGGGAGACTGTTATTGTGCCCAGCCCCTTTGGAACTGTAGGAGAGAAAGGGAATCTGCTCGGTGAACGACTAGGGCTGCTGACTGGTTGCTGAAAGGCCTCCAGGTACATTCAAACTTTCAGTAGCCTTGGAGCTGGAGAAGAGTTAAAAAAAAAATCTCATGCTGCTGTTCTGCACCCATTACAAGGTTCTTGGGACCATGTTTGGACACAGAATGACATAATCTGACATAAAACCGAGGGTCTGATTCAAATGTAGAACACACAAGGTAAAATGATTTCTGTCCTTTATTCTTACTGGCAGTCCCTGGAAGTTTAGTCAGGAGCAGCCTGAATTTCTGACAGGATGCAGACAGACAACAGTACCCAGAGTGCGCCCTGTTGCACTGGGTGTAGCGTGCCTACTGTGATGCTTCTACACATTTCTGCTTCCCCAAGATAAATTTTAGTGAGGCCAGTATAATGCGGCACTAGCATAGTTTGACAGTGTGAAATCCACCCCTCTCCAACATGTCCTACGCACCATGGAGCCCATCAGCCAAGTGGGAGCACTCCCTACAGACCTAACTAGGAGGAGACTTGTGGAGGAACTTGTTTTGGCATGGTTGGCATTTTGTTGGAAAGAAGACTTCCTATAGGTACAAAACTTCACTGACACAAGCCTGCTGGTGGTGTGTGTGAAAGGAGGAGCAAAGAGAGGGCTGAGAGCACAAAAGCAAACTGCAGTCCCTGAGCCAMACTGGGGATGCTGCTACTTGACAAACCACGGGTTGGAAATATTTATGGTGAAGAGTTTGGATTGCCCTCCAGTGGCCAAATGGGATTTCAGATCCCAGCGTGGGTCAAAAGCGATGTCAACAGAAAAGGAATTCAGAGGAAGGAAAAATCAGCAACTAGAAGCAGCCTGTTGTATAYTTTACAGAATGGTGGTATCTGTATCACCATAATAGCAGCACATCTCTTACAGATATCTAACATTTGCCTTCTTCCTTTTTAATCTTAACTCCCATACCATCACTTTCCTGTGATCACGCAGACCTTCACAGCTGTCACCGGCGGAGCACGCAGCTGCTGGGACCTTCGTTGGCAGACGAGGGTGGGACAACTGCGTACATAAGGCCAAGGTCAGCAGTCGGTGCTGTATCCAGAGAGACACACCAAACAGAATTACATACAGCAGAAAAAACAGTCCCCTTAAAAGCCCAAGGCAGATGACCAGTAACAACATTCATATGAAAAACAGTAGAGAATACATCTGAGTCAAATCTGGAGTCAAGGGCCCTTCCTCTTCTCTCATTCCCTGACCTTGCTGGCACTGGTAGGAGGAAACATGGACGCTAATACAGCAATCCTGTTCTGGTTATCTGCCACCATTCATCTTTCCTCCGTCTCTAAATGTAAACGTGGGGCCCCTGTAGGCCAACTTCACTGGGTATGAAAGAAAGACAAGACAAGTTTGGCGTGCTCAGGGTTTGGTTTTCTTTTTTTCCTGGGACGACACTTGTTCCACATCCATTTTGGCTGAAGCCTCAGCTTTTATCTTTTGGCTACACATGTGACCCCTGAGCATTTTTCTGCGTGTTGAACATAGCTCCTGAAAGGTATTCCAACACCAGGCCCTTGGCAAGAGCAGTGCAGGACAGGGTGGGAAGACTGTGTGAAGGGAAATCAGCTCCTGGTGCATCCTGGGTTCATTCAAACTTCCTTGGCAAAACCTTTCCAGAAATTGCCTGCTCTTTTGCCGTGCTGCTGCAGGTCCGGTTTGGCTGAGTGACTAATGATCAAGGCACAAAACTCTATCAGTTGTAGCTCGGAGTCTTGAGTGACAGCCAGAGAGATACTTTCTCCTGGGAGGACAGAAAACTGTTTGGCACTTGGCCAGCCTGTGAATCTTTCCAAACGAAGCCTTTGATATCTAGGAGCTGACTGTAGTCCAAGGCCTTGGTTTGACAGAAATCTAAGTCACATAGAGACCATAAATCACAGAAATACAGGGCTAGAAAGGATCTCACCTTCCCCACCCCACGCATGGAGGCAAGATAACTATATCTTGGCCTCTCCTGGCAGATGTATGTCTGATATGTCCTTCAAAATCTCCGATCACAAGAGTAACAAGTCTTTCTAGGTGTTCTCCTCCAGTCCTGGATTTTCCCAATAGTAAAAGGTGTTTCCTAATGCCTAACCTAAATCACCTTTGCCATAAATTGAGGCAGTTCTTCCTGTATCCTTATGGGCACAAGTCGTCATAGTCTTTCACAGTAATGTTTTAAGTTCTGGAAGTCTTTCATTATGTCCCATCTCAGGATGCTTTTTTCCTAGATTAAAAAAAAAAACACATCAGTTCCTTGAACCTTTCCTCGTAGGTCATGTTTTCCAAACGTCTCATCATCCTTGTTGGTCTCCTCTGGCTCTTCTCCAATTAGTCTCCATCTTTCATCAAGTGCATGGCCCCAGAGCAGACACAGTGCTCCAGTAAAGACCTCACCCACACTGAGCAAAGCTGAAAAATTACCTCCTGTGGATTGCACAACACATCTGCTATTAAATGCCAGTACAAGACCAGCTGTGGGTTTTTTCCACTTTCTTTACAACACTCTATTGTTAGGTTATTAATTCAAGAATTGTCAGTCCTTACAGACCCATCATTAGCTTCACCTCCTGTCCTGTAGTACTGCTTAAATGTGTTGCTAAATCAAGACCTAAATTGGAAGTAAATCCATGGAAATGAATGGTGTAATTGCAGCTGCAAAAACGGTGTAATAAAAGCAGCAAGGAGCAATGTCAGGACCAAGTCATATACTGAGTACTGGTGTACTTAGACTTCAGAGACCTAATATGCCTATTATGTATTGACTTTGGTTTTGGTAGAAATCTGTAGAGTTCTTGGCTGTATCCCTAACAGATATTATGTGCATTCATGTTTTTATTCATGAGCAGCTCCCTCTCCTAACTTTATGAGCATCTGTAGGAGCAGGATCCTAAATCTTGCCCCCATTTTGCACAGACAGGGTTTAGAGCATGTAGTTGTGGATCACTCAAGGGTGTGGATGTGCAGATAGTGACAGCAACCTAAGAAAACAGGCACCAAAGATTTGAAAATATAGTCCTTGGTTTTGACTTACAATGTTTTCATCTCCTAGTCATGTAGTAGGTATTTGATATACAGAGAGTAGAGTTGCTGAATGCTGTGAGTGGGGACTGCCTGAGATGACTCCTGCCCAAGTAAATTCTGTCAAAAGTTGCTATCCCTTAACCAGTGAATATTTGCTTATTCCTGTTTTATGAAGTAATATTTGGCTGTCTAGTGGTTCAATAACTATTGTTCTGAAACTGCTTCCATCTCAGGCAGTTTGCTTCAAAATAAGATGTCTATAAATCTTGGTAATGCAGGGAGTGCACCCAAAAATATTTGGGTACATGTTTTTTTCCACATAAGATACGTTTTATATGCTACCCAGCAAAAATGCCCACAAAAGACACAGGCAGGTCTTTGTAAAAACTATGGAAACCATATAGGAAAAAAAAAAATCCTTTGTTATTATATTCATATCACTTGCCCCCAAAGAGCAAAAGCAAAGCATAGATCTAGGAAAACCCAGAAAGATAAGAGGAGTGAATGCATCTAGACTCTTCAACTAGACCAAGGAGGGAGAAGTTTTGTAAATATAGCCAAGAGGAGGTCACTGGTGACCCTGAATATTTAGACATATGACTCATATATAAAAGGATACTTGAACCATCAAGAAACAAAAGATTAATCATCTCTTGGCCTCTCTCTTTACTCTCTCTCCCCTGGCAAAGAAAAAAAAGCCTTACAGTGATTTTTTTCCACTCACATTTAATTCTTCTATTAATCTACAGCAAAGAACCAGACTTGGACTGGGAGGAACGAATAGCTTCTAGTTTACAATAGCACATAGTAAAAGGGGTCCCTGGGCATTGAAAAAGGGGTACAGGATTCCCTTTGCTGCTTCACCATTTTATCAAGTGCTGGTGGCCTCTGAGAAACTGAGATTTCATAAACCCAGCACTGGGGGAGAACAGGGACAGAGCAGATCTCAAGCAGAGAAGGTCCCATAGGAGCAATCATGCCAAGGAAAAAAGCTTGGGACTAAGTTATTTTTAAACTGCTTCAAAGGCCCCAAGAAAGAGGATATTTGGGCTCCACACAATGAGCATGTAGTTGGCTCAAAGGCATCAAGCCACAGGACCATCTGGATTTGACAGATGCAAAGGATCAGAAGACTGGAAGAGGCTCTCCAGTTTAACAGCGTTACTTAAATATCTCTGTGGACTCACACAGGTTGCACGTTTTACCTGGACAATCCACTGCTCTGCAGCCTCTGTATGGATAATGTGACAGCACTGCCTTGGCATCAAGAAATGTCAAATACAGTTCGTGTCTTTGGCTGAGAGTCTCACCTCTTCTTCCAGCCTTTCACTGCTGTGAAGCTGGACAGGATTTCACACAACTAAGGCATACAGATTTATCACTTCTCATCTACCTCCCATCACAGGACAGTTTGCTCTGCTACACACAAAAAGTCCCAGCTTCTGCTATCCAGGTGGTGTTATACCAGATAAACCCTTGCTTGCTGAGATGAGCTGCAAATAAAAGTAGGCAGCTGGTCTGAATCCCCACTTCCAAGTAATGCAAATTGGAAGACACATCTTGGATAGCTCCTACACACTGACAGTTAAAGACGGAAAAGGATTTTTTTTTCTTTTTTAACAAATTTTGGTTTTGGCTTCTTTGCAGAGTTCTTTCTTTGCTCAGAGTCGACCTTGGCAAGCCCCTCACCAAATTCAGCTGATGAAATTCACCCTGGAGATCAAACGCTGGTGTCCTTGTTCCCGTGCAGAGTGTGGATTTGATCTGAAAGTCCGTGTGATTGCTAAGCGAACACCTCACATCCGTTGCAGGGTGGGTTTGTTTCTAGCAGCTGGGGTAACCTCCCTCACCTGCCACTTGCAAGCTGGAAAGTTCAGCACCATAAATCATAGTGGAGCCACAAGTATTTGGGAGTTTCTCAGAAAGGGAAACTGTGGTGGAATGGCTCAGCACTACTGACACAGTACCTCTTCCCCAGTCACTGCAGATCAAAGCCAAGGACTGTTGGAAAAATCCAAAGCAAATCATTGTATCATGATAGTGTCCATCAGCTCTGCCCATTACTGTAACAGAAATTTGCAACTACCTACCAAAACCATTGGTTTGTTCAGGAGGAAGTACAGAAAGATCTCTTGAAAATAGACTAACCCAAACGTGGCACACTGTTGAAAGAAAACGCTAGCACATTAGTCCTATCAACTGTTTCTGCTGGAAAAAGCATAGATGCAGTATCTCTGGCAAAGAAGTTAAATGATGCACGTAAGGTCTGATTTAAGACACAGCAAAGTCAAAGGCTTTCGGGACTCTGGCAGGCTTTGGATAAAGTCCTCACGCTGCTCCACACACAGCAGGGGTATAGCTGGAGTCCCTGCTGTGCCTGTCTCATTCAGTCATTTACAGCTGCCTTCCCTCTAGCCATGGAAAACTTTGACCCCATCAGTCTAAAGACCGCATCATGATGTTTCACCACATCTTGGATATAATACACCCCCTCATTTATTATTGTGTCTTAGATTAAAGGCATCTAATTCCCTTGGAGCTAGTGGGAGGTTGGCCTTGGTTTCTGTTAAAAAGGGATGAAGCATCAGTGTTTCCTCACTTCTTTTTTTTTTTTTTCCTGAAGACACACATCCATCCACTTGTATTTTATTTACTTTTAGTTTGTTTGGGGAGTTTGTTTGTTTCCAGGGGAATACTAAGCAAGAGAGTAGTACCAGCCCATTCTCACAAGTGCCATTACATCCATAGTCATACCAAGCAATCTGCCTGTACCACCACAGTACAGTGATCCTAAATGTATGCAATAATGGAATTTGTTGCTTTCATGGTATCTGTGACAATAAGATTAATCTGCACAGGGTTAATACCACCTTTCGCAACTCAGTTTTCTTGTACTTTGCAACACCTGTTCTCATGGTGTCCCCATTTCTACCCTGTCTCTGTTTTCCCCGAGGTAGGACAGTGCTCAGTGTGTGACTGCTCAGCGATGCTGCTGCACAGGAAGGGGAAGGGAATTTTATTAGATTAAGGAGTTGAAGCCTAGGAGATTAAGGAAGAAGTCGTCTCTCTGCCCCCAGCATCCTCCACAAGCTACCCCACGTCTATCTTGAGATCTGATCTGGGAATCAGGGGTCAATGGAGAGACACTGACCCACCCTGCCTCTATCAGTGTCTTGGGTGCCATTGACCCCTTATCCAAAATGTTCAAGAGTGTTATGGTACCTGGTGATATTGTGATACCCTCGTCAAGCATCAGCATTGTGAAAGATTCAAGCCATAGCCACAGGAACATAGATGTGAACACCAGGAGTCCGGGGAGAGTTAAAAACAATTTGTTCTCATGACCACGTGTGGGCTCAGGCAGCTTTCCTCTGGAAGCTGAGCTGCTTTCTTTGCAGGAGAGACTTAACACAAACCCCTCCTACACATGTGGTGGTCCAGCATGGGACTCCTCTGAGCTTCTTCCATCTTTCATCCAGGAGCATGGAGATCAGTCATCACTAATAAAAGACTAATTGCACTCAAATGTCTCTTCATTATGTTGAGCATCTTTAAAAAGGCAGTAATGCTGTGACCGCCAGTTCAGCCACTGAATTTCCAGCAGGTAGAAAAGTTTTGGGATCCTTTACAAGTTTGACCTAGTCATCCCATCACGGAAGACTTTATTTATTCTGCACAATCTAGCTTTCTATTTCGTATGACTTATGAAGGGCATATTCCTCTGAGTGCATATTTGAAAGGGTGTGTTCACCATAGATGCTGTTTATTAACATTTCTGCATTCCTGTCAGCTTTTTACCTCCCCCTTGCAATTAAATTGACAATCAAGAAAAACAAAGAGTACTTTAATTTATGGGCCTACTGCAAACAGTAAAGCAAAGATTTCCAAACAAGAAGATTCAAGTCCGACCCATTTACCTGTCAAATTACTATTTTCAAACTGCATTTTCCCACTACACTTTGTTGCAACTGGAAGATGCCAAAACAGCTGTTTTCTGTTATATATAGTTATTCCATTCCAATGCTTTTTTTTTATGATGATCACAGAAAAAGAATTTTCACGAAGTCCATGTACATGAGGAAACATTGCGGTTTTAACTGCAGGTGAAAGAAAATTAGTGTTTTCCTTCTACACTTCCAAATAGTTCAGTCCAGCTACCGTCCCTGTGCAGCTGGTCTGTCACTGGTTCCTTTTATTTCTACTCAATAGCCCCCATGAATAAATCAGGAAGGCAGCTTCTTCCTGACATTTTCATGAAGATAGTGTTTGCAATGTGAAACCCAATGAACCCATCTCTTCAGTGAAGGTAGCATCAGCTCACTCCAGACCACCTCAGACATCAGGCACTTCCCTCCTTCAGTTCTTCAAGAGGCTGAATCCAGTCCCACCATTCTCCAAGAGCCTCCCAATCCTCTCTTGGACTCAGTCCTTAACTGAGAAGCATGACCCCAGAAACCAGAACGGGTCAGGTAAGGTAACAAGGTCAGAAGCAAGTATAACTCCACTAAAACAGAGGTTAAGATGTTTGAAGTATTTTACTTTCTTTTGAAGTTTTAATATGCAAGAAAACAGTATAATGACATCTTGTGTGCTTGACTAACACTGTGTACAGCCTTGTTTGTGTTACTACTCAAAGCATGAATCATATAAGTGACACCCTTACACTGAAGTGAGTAAGTTTACCTCAGCGCGTTGTCTGTATCACACATCAGTTTGCTTTTACAGGGTTGTAAATTAATTTGGGCACCAATGTTGCTATCCTTTGCAAGGTTGTAGCTTGAAGATGTAAAGATAAATTGCAAGAAGATTTATCAGACAAAAAAACCTGAAAAACAGTCTCCCGAAACAGAAAAGTGAATACTGAGTCTGATGGCTCAGATAACCTCTCTTAATAGAACTCTAAAATGTGTTATGTTTACATGACAGATATTTAGATACATGTCCCTCAATGGAGATCCTATATCTTCTTTACTCTTGCAAGAAGACTATAAGAGACCTCATCCAAAGTCTGGAACAGTCAGTGGAAAACCTCTCACCAATTTTGCAAACACGTTAGCTAAGCATCTAGATGCAGTGAGGGACTGCTTCGTTTATTTCGGCTACAGTCCCCTTAATGGGACACAGAGAGCTACAAAATGAGGCCGTCGGTGTCTGTTCTTTTCAGTCCAGTCCTTCGGCATGGCTTCTTTCACCATCACACCAGTGTGCAAGGAGGCCTTGCACGCCAGCACAGCCTTTGCAAGAGAGCAAAGCAGCAGCCTTTCACAGCCTTGTTGAAAGGAATGGGTCAGCACAGAAAGACACAGCTCAGAGATTCAAGTTTGGGAGAATCAGGCAGCACTATCGTGGGGCAGGGAAGTGGCACTGCAAAGGTTTTTGTTAAACCCAGATGGGCATCTGAAATAGCAGRCAAGTTTACGGTATGATGGGGGAGAGTGGGAAAGTGATCTGTGAACAGAGACATGTGAAGGGAGAGGACTATTTCAACTAGGAAGGTAACTGGAAATTGGGACAAGATGCAGCAGGAAYGTGCCTGAATAACCTGATACAATTTTTTTATAAGATGGATGACTTTCAGGCAGAGGAATACAAGTGAGCCAAATCTCTCTGGACATCTGTATGGTATCACATGGGAATTATTATCTGAAACTGTGAAAATGGGAATTGGCACAGACGAGGACGTTCCTGGGGAGAAGACAAAGGATTATCYTGCAAAGAAATCTAATGAACTGGGGCAGTTTTCTTGGGAATGAGGCTAAGCATCAATTCAACGTGATCACTAGCAGAGAAAATGGTAATGTCTGGTAGTAATAATTGATGTAAAAAACTGGGGGCGTTATCAGCATAAGGAAGACTCATGATGCCATACAGATCAAGCCCAAAGACCTAGAGGACCAGGCTAATGAAACAGAACAAAGTTTAATAATTCACAAAATCCAAGCTCATGCGCACAGGGACAAGTTACCTAGGCTTTTGCAGTGGTCAGGAGTCCTGCCAGCTGAAAATGAGCGTGGAAGAAGACCTGTGTATGCAGGTCGCGTGAGGACCCAGTGGCTCTTGCCACTCAGCTTCCAAAGCCAGGCCGAGCACGAGAGGGGAAAAGACAGGCACAGGAGAGTGCAGGTGAGGGATTTCCAAAAAAGACAGATAAAGAGTAGTGCCCACTGGACACGGACAGCCCTGGGGAGGCCTCACAGGGTTGCTGCATACAACTTTCCTCGGCCATGTTCGTGTTGAAGAAACAGATWAAGTGAACGCGAAGCAGGCGCTGACCGTGGGATTACTGGGGAGGCCATCTTAAGACATCAGACTAGACTAGGTTGTAAAGTCTGGCTTTATAACCAGGCCAAGGCTTGGCTTTTCAGAGCCAAGGCTGAGAACAGACATGACTGTCCTTTGTAAATGCCGTAGCAGAGTAAAAAGCAGAGAAGGAAWAAAACAGCTTGAGCCAAGTACAAAGCTCAAATGAGTATAGCCATAACTACCCTTACTCYGGAAATCATGAGCCCGTTCGTCACTGCTAGGGGACCCCTGGGCTGAACTGGCCTCCTAATAGRTGCAGCGAGGACAAGAAGTCTCCCCGCTTCCCGGACGGACCTGGGTAAGGGCTTGGACACAGTAATACAATGGTTGTAAATGAGAGGACTGACCTTCATGACCCAGGAAATTTTTTCCAGGCCCACTTGAGCTGTGRAGGAAGTGCCAAGAAGTCATCAAAAGTTAGAAAGATATGGATGACATGTGCTTACAGAAGAGAAAATGGAGGAAGRAAAGACCATTAAAATACAGGGAGGAAGCCCTAGGGGACTGCAGTCATACATAAGCAGTTGTATTTGCTTGTGAGAGTCTATGCACATATAGCTATAGCCATAATTAAATGCCACACCCTTTATCCCTCAATTTTAAGATTCCTATTAACTCAAAATATCTAATAAGACAATTAAAAATACTATTTCTTTCCTCCTCTATTAATGACGTGGGAACAGAAGTGACCCTACCTGTGCCAGTTTGCATCATGGCAAACGTGCATCCTTGCTGTGCAGTGCAGAGCCTGCGTGGGGGTACCAGCTCCCAGCACCATTTCCTCCTGTAGGTAGCAAGCATCCCTCAGCACAGTCATCTGCAGTTCATTATCTCTGCGAAGAGGAAATGGAGCATTATGCTATGTTGAATTACAAAATGTCCCTAAGCGTCTTGTGTAAAGGAGAGAGTGAATACAAATTGACTGCAAAGGAAATAAATCCCAGAGAAAGTACAAAAGCAACAATACYGAATTTATTAAACTTGACCCTTTTTGTTTTTTTCAGTTCACAAAAATTTCAAAAATCTCCAGGAAAATGTAATGGGTCAGACTGCATTTGTTCCACTTGGATAACAAGCTTCCTGAAAACCCTACGAAATAGCATGGAACGCAGCTTTGGCTTCACAAGAAAAAGTCATCACTGGTTGATAAAGAAATCACTAAACGATCTGTGCCCAGTGCTTCAGTGTTTTGCTTAAAGTCTGCTTTGTCAAGGAGGAAGGGCAGGAGCAGCACTGCCTGCCAGATTACTCACTGCTGGCAAGAGGACAGGAATCAATGTTTGCAAATCTACAGTGTGCTGTAGATTTGCAAAATCTGTGAAAAGAGGTATTTACTGAACTGAAACAAAAGGTTAACTGCCAAGGACTATGATTTTTTTTCAGAGTATTTGTACAGATTAGATCTTAGTCTAGGTCTGAATCTGAAAATAGTCATACATGCAATGAGTTTAGTAGGTTTAATAGCAGCTGATCAGTTTGTGGACCTGGGCTGATTATGCACAAGTTTTAAACCCAAACTCAGTGTAATTGTGTAATTTCCTTGGTCAGATCTAACTGCAAAGTAAGAATTGGCTACGGTGGCAAAACTKCACAGAGAAATGCATATATAAGTTCTTGGCTCTTCCAGTCTTATCAAGCCTTACTTTGGCAGAATTTACCTCCAGATAAAAGATCAGGTTCCCGTATGCCACCCCTCCCCTGCCAGCTTCTGCGGTGCCACAGACACGGAGCTCGCAGGGGCTGGAAGGACAGGCAGGRACTTACAGAGATTGTCGTTTGACATAATGAAATGTCTTAAATGGGGAGAGGGCTATAGTGAGGGATGAGGGAAGAATGTTCTCCTTGTTGCAAGCCTTTCTCACGAGGAGATGCACACTCTTTTCTACACTGTGGGGCTCATGGTGAGTAGGGAATAGCTGCCCATGATAGGTGGTGTGCAGGCATCAGTGATGGGGAGGCAGCCATGCGGYGCTGGACTCCGGGGTGCTGCCTCACACAACAGCCGGACACTGTCCTCATTATTGACACCTTTGTGCTGAGAGGGGAGCAGGATTTTATCTATCTTCTGGTGAGAAACGATGCACCAGCCTTGCCATGACAGAYGGTGTAATAAGCTATAATTACATGCCTATGATTCATCACATGACGTACGGCCTATGTCAAACACCTTGTCAGCAGTGCCAGCTATCAGGGAGTGAAGAGCAGGGATTTGACAGCTATATGAGATCAGACAAAAAATGAATGGAATGTATCATCCAAAATAGTGAAATTTTTTATTTCTGTTCTTTGTGTGGGCTCAGAAAAGAATAGGACTGGCTGTCCAGGGAGCAACAGTTGTTACTGTTCGTTTATTGAAATCCTACAAATCACTATTTAACGTGCACTCTGGCTTWGCAAAAAATAAAAGGTTCTGTATTTGTAACTTTTCATTTTCAGAATGGTTCTCATTTTGCTGTTTTTTTTCCACCATTTCTTTCTCTCTCTCTCCTTAGGCAAGAGAAAACAAAAAGTTTGGGAGGAGGATGGAGAGAAAGGGCAAAAATAGAAAAAGACCTTGCCTGCTGAAATTCAAAAGACAAACCAAAGCTGCATTTTTCATATGGCTGTTCCTTTGGAAGAATTGAACACTGAGATTTCAAGAAAAGGACCGATTTCCACTGAGAAAAAGAGACCTTTTTTTCCCTTTGAAAAATTTTAATTGGCTTCRTCAAGTACTTCTCAAAGAGGTAACCAAAGAGACATAAACACACATGCTTTACTAGTTCATATTTACAATGACTTCKCTCTAAAACTCATGCACCACTGTAAGACTGTCTAATGCAGTAGTGCCTGGGGACAGGATGGAAGTGAATGTTGGTGTGTACCTTAATTCCAGGAGGAAAATATCCCCTTCAATCTTTTTCACATTACTCAAAAATACCTAAACCCGCCTTGTTTCTCTGCACTCCATGCATGCCAAGAAGGGAGCCAAGAACTCAAGGATATTCTTTTCTTCTCTCCAAATAGCATATTTCCCCACTCAAAAGGGAAAAAAAAATCCCATCAGTCTGACAGACCTTCAGGAAGCAGTGGGATTAATTTATAGTTGCCAGGGTCCAAGCTCTGTTTCTTTAGGCACAGGCAAGAAAAGGGCTATTTTACATCCCTATTTACATAACTAATGAATATAGGAGACTGCYTAGCAACGTCTCACCACGCAGCATGAGACTCACCTTCCTACAAACAGACTCACCAAGATGTGGTGCAATCATTTAGCTCTGTTTTAGTGTGTGTTAATAGAAGAAATTATGACTTTACTTCACGATACACAAACATAYTTTTTCCATGTCTTGTAAAGATTTCAGGTTTTTTGAAGGTACATTTTTATTTAATGTTAACGATCTATTTTTTCCCTTTCTACTCAAGAAGGCTTTTATCTGTTATTTCCTCATTAAAAGCTTATTATGCTAAGAGCATATTAAAGTATATTGCATTTTCCCCATTCTGTTTCATTGACGAGGAGCTCTTAGACTATGGCAAAACTGGTTCGGCTTGGAGGAAAGGAGACAGAGATCAAATTCATGGAAGAATTTGTATAGACAGGCTCTAAGATGTTGCATAAAGTGAACCCAAATGTCACGACTGCCATCTCAGAGTTCACTCTCTTTAAGGGGTAAACCAGCAGYCTCTGCTTTCTCTAGAAAATCCAGAAGGCGGTTTGTATGCAAAGGACAGCATCCTGTCACCCCAAACACGATAACCAGTTTGCACCTGCTCAGTATGAAATCGGGGCCATCTAAGCATGAGACAAAAGCAGGGACAGAAATAAGAGAGCTTGGTGGCCTCCCGTACCTAACTGCAGCCACAAACAGGGACGGCAGGACTGGGCTCAAGGACGATGCTCCAAAGTGAGTTTGGTCTTGTGGGTAGTTGTTGGGCAGCAAGGGAGCAACTGGTTTTGGCTTCTGCCAGAGGGCAAACCAGTCCCTCCCAAGACACCTTGGTAGCTGCTTGCTGTGTTACAGCTGCCCATGGTGAAACCCCATCTCTCTTTTTAGTGTAATTTTAATTTAAATTGGTTCAAGCTGCTTGGAGAGGCACCTGGCTTTCCAGGCAAATTACTAAAATAGTTTCTTCCCATTAATTTTTCCCTTCCCTCTGAAGCCAGCAGGTGACATCTGGAAAACATACAAACCAGAGTGCAAATTGTCATTTCAAAGAGATTAGTAACTCCCCCCTGTCCGTGTGGGCGCTGCAGCCCCCCTGACAGGCTGCCTGTCCTCCGGCACTGCAGAGCCGGGAAGTTCAGCGGGAGTGGGGCCAGCGTCCTGGCAGCGCACCAYTTCTCCACCGCAGATACCTCAGTACGCCTTGCATCAAAGGGAACGGGAACGTCTTGAYCCCTCAGTGGAAGAGCATCCTGTGAGGTTTTGCTAAAACAAATACAGTTTAAGGTGCTGGGTGGTGTGACTCAATTCTAGGAGTGGATATTTGAGGGGGGAAGCCAGCGCATCGCAGGATGCTACTCTTAATATGTTGGCACAGCATTCTGCTGAGAGCTGAAGGTAGTCCTGCCAACACCTATAGTCACACGAGATCGTTCTCCACCTCATGGGGAAAACATGAACATCAGTGGCAGGAGGAGCACACAGTGCAGTCTTTGTTGCTCTACACTGGTGCCTGTCAGAGAGACTTGGAGTATCAGAGCTCTGTGTCTGCCTGCTTCACTGCACGGGCTTGAAATGCAGATCTGCATGCTCAAATGCACAGGAGTGAAAGGAAAGGGATTTAAAGGTGAGAAAGTGTGAGACACATGAGTAGGCAGGAGATACACAAGCCCTTCCTGCYGGGTCTCTGTGTCACACATCCACACAAGCTGTGCTGCCTGCCTGCATTTTGTCAGGCATACTTGCAGTCTCACTAGTAAGGTGCTTTCTTTTTCTCTGCCAAGTCTTTGCACGCTGTTAAATCAGCTTTTCTCTTTTCTCATCTTTTCTCTTCCAGAGTCCACCAACCTGGGACTGGCAGGAAGAGGATTCCTTGCTGCTCCATTGCCACTGCCCTCCATGGCCTGGGGCAGATCACTGCCTTCTCGTGACCCTGAGAAATGAGGGAAGGAACGCCCTTTTGTTTCACAGACATAGTAGCAGGGTAAAAAAAAAAATGACCACAGGTGCTTAGGGTCTGCAGCAATGATTGCCATACATACACTGGAGATCTTTCTTTAGAGACAAGAGGTGCTGCAGAGGTGTAGGATTGTTTTATTACCTGAAGAAAATTCAGTGTATGTGACATGGAGGCACTGAATTTCCCCTGTCCAGTGGCACTTGTGTACAACCTGGCAGACTTAGCCTGCCTGTGCAGGCTGCACGGAGCAGACGTGATGCCAGCCACCCCAAGAAGGCAGTGCCCCTCTGCACAGTCAGTTCCTGCTCTTCCAGGGCTCGTAGCTAAGGAAATGCACAGCATAAACAACATAATCCAGTCCCTACATTCCCCATACTTACTATGCAGGTGAATCTAAGCAACCCAATGCTTTAGGTGTAAAACTGAGAAACACGGCAGGCATGCACAAGAGCTGTGTGAACCTGTGTGTGTTTGCACAGCGAGCAAGAACCAGGTGGGGAACCCACTTCTCACATGTTTTACTCTGCCACTCTAAGCAATTTGCTTCTAGGGCAATGGCTGCACGGCCAGGAGCAGACCGGGATCYCAGATTTTGCTGTGTTTTGGCCCCTCTGGGGGTGGGACACAACCTTGGCCACGGTGTTGCGCCCATGTGGCTGGCCAGCTTCCAGACCAGAGCCGGCGCTCATCCTCTCGGCTGGGAGCGGGAGCCGAGGAGCGTGCATCCGGTTGCACCCCCCTGAGGGAACACGTCCCTGCCTGACAGATTTTAGAAACATGTTTGATAAAAAGTCCCAGACCCCAAGACWGCAGCAAGAGCAGGAATGAGACAGGACCTGCCTGAGCCACGTGACTCTTATCGTTTTTGGCACTTAAYGAAGTACAAAAAAACCCATGCTATGCCTAGGAATTAGTAAAAAATAAATCAACTGAGTCTTACTGTAAGTGTATTATAAACTTTACACAAAAGGTTAACAGGAAAATTATTTAAACTTTGCAGAGACACGTTGGCTTTGACTTGTCTGAGTGACAATAGAACGGGAGGATGAGGAATATCTAACACTATTTTACTACAGACTTAAAAAAATGTTAAAGTAACATCCACAGCCAGGCATTTCAGAACAATGCATAATATTCTGTGGTAAGAACTTACAGTAATAAGTCAGTTACATTTTTTTTCAACACTGCTGGTATTGTAGATGAGCTCAAAGTCGAATTCATGTCAACAAATGGTTTAATGAGTGACATTACACTGGTTGTGTAATGACACATAGGAGGACTGCTACTGTARTCCAGCAGAGCCTGAGCCATTCCCGCATGCGGAAGGATTAGATGATGCTCCAGTGTCCCGCTCAGTCCTTCACGTCCAGACAGGGAGCYTGCTTTTGGACAGAGCTGTGGGAGGGAGAGTTGGTGTGATCAGCAGGAGGCAGAAGGAGGTGCAGGTGGCTCTGTGGTTCTCAGAGGAGATGAGGAATARCTGTCATGTGGGAGAAAAAATATATCTTTGCCATGTACATGGAGGCTTTTCTCCCAAAGGACATAGCATAATCAGAAATAAGGAAACTAGACTCAAAAAAAGCACAGTCTCTTCAGCAGGCAATGGGAAGCTGGTGGAGAAGAAGCGGGTRAGAGCTCTGACTGGTGGGAAGGAGAAGAGTGGCCGGGAGGTGTGTGGGGGCAGAGGGCCAAAGGCAGAGAGGGTGYGCAAGGCAGGAGGTACGGACAGGTACATCAGAGACTCAGGAAGCAGGAGGTAAACAGCAGGGGACTATTTTTCTTTGAACCATCATGTCCTGAGGGTTTCCTGTTGCTTGTTTCCTCCTCCAAGCTCTTGATGAGAAAGCTTTAAGTAGCTGAGAAGAACACAGATGAAAATCCAGAGGACCCACGTGAGAGACCTCCGAGGTAGACCAAAGATGCATACGCCTGGAAAGCGATCTCCTGAGACTGTTGCCAAACAATACCATGTATACCGTATAAAACACTCTTACCTGCATTCTGGGAAACTTTCAGAAGACAAGGACATGAAACATGATCAGTGCTTTCCTCTGCTGATAAATCAACAACAACAAAAAATGGCATGATGATTAATTTGACTAGCTTGGTTTGCTTCATATGTGGTCCTCCAGAATGCCAGCTGCACAGATGCTGAGGGAAAAACAAACTAAAAATATTTTTCCCCATGGATGCAAGGGAGACCACAGATTAGATTCAAACCCCAGGTTTCCCCTCAGGCTTTGTTCTGAGCTGGATCCCCAAAACTCTGGGGGACCATCTAACCTGCAGTCACATCTGCCGTGGTAAGGTTTGGCTCAGGGAGTAGGAAACACGGAAGAACTCAACAAGATTTTGTAAATTCTCATCCCTTTCTAGACCTTGGTTTTGTTCAGGCTTACCCAAAGTGTGACCCCGTTCTGAAGACTGGCATCACAGCACAGAATACACCAGGGAGACACAGCATCTGCTTTCTCTGAACATCTCCTTAGGAAAATGTAAGTTTTGCTAGAAGCCAAAACCTGCCTATTTTTATATAACAGCTTGTCTGAGTACATTGCATCCCATCCTCTGTCAYCAAGCTTCTAGCCAGGTATGAAGAATGTTATGTCTCTTTTAGCTCTGATGCACCTCTATAACAATTCTAAAAAGTGGAGATGGTCATTCTGCTGAGCAACGGAAAATCATCCCTACCAACAGTGAAGCTGTCCAAACAAAAATTAATTTCCTGAGCTGGCATGTCTCACCCAATTAATCTTGCRGCCGTCTGGCCAAAGTCAGACTGCATTTGCTCTTTGTGTATTTTCAGCCAGAACTACATGCGTTGGAGCAAACTTGCTTACTTGGATGTCAGAACAACTTCTCAGGAAATGGGATTGTAGGAACTTCAGAAAACTGAGTTGAATGTATACCTCTGAGCTGCCCCATAGCCTGTTTCTTCCTTCTTCAACATAAAAGGATGGCATACAATCACGTGAAGAAGTAGTTTTACTTACTTGGGCAGGGTAAGATTATAACCATGGTTTCTAAACGTTGCCTAAAGAGTCAACCTATCCAATGCTCTTTTTACATCTTCTTGGCTGACATATGAAGCTTGGAGCCAGGATTTCCAGTTATCCAGAAAGCCAGAAATGGTGCTCAGAGTTGTTCCAAATGAAACCATTACTGCAATGTTTTAAAGCCATCTGTGCAGCTTCTGACCAACCAAACTCCCTCACCCTGGAGGGCAGGCTATGGCACGGTATGGTGATAACCCAATGCTTTCTCTTTGCTGTCTGTGACTTCAGCTAAAAACACTGCAGCATTACACGTCCTATGGCGTGTCCACAAAAACTTGCTGTGCCAGCAAGAGGTAACAGCCTGGAAAGCAGCTCTGCCTCATGAAAATCACAGACCTGTTGCTGTGAYATCCTATGAGTTCATATCCCCAGAAGGGAATAAATTAAACCATCAAATTAAATGAGGAATGTCTTCACTTTTCTGAGAGCCTTATCCATAGCCCCCTGTAAGTCTTTCCACTGAGTTATTGCAGACTAAGCTGGTAGCTGTGCTGTACACATACCGTATTTCCTTGACAATCATCTCCATTTTAAGACCCCCTTGCAGCTTAATCAGAAGTTTACCTGACTTTAAACCCTTTGACCAAGATTTGCATGCTGTGAAGATGATTGATCTCATCTGAACTTTAGGCAACTAACTAGGTTAACCCTTGTGTAACGGAGGCTGCCTGCGAGGCTGAGGTGCACCACTCAGAGACAGCTGCCTATGAGCACTGGGACCCACCCTCCCTGCGTGTCTCTGTTTCAGGGCTGAGGAGGAGGTGCAGGACCTGCAGCTGCTGTTCCTGGATGTTAATGGCTGTGGGGAGGCTCCAGACTACAGCAGCAGGATGTAGTTTTAGGGGTCCCCCAGGATGGGAAGGGATTGGCATGCAAAGAGTAGGAACAAACTCCATGGTTTGAATGCAAATGTAGGGAACAGTGAAAGGAACAGATTGTGAAAAAGAGCTGAGGAGTAACTGGGAATGTAGGACTGACTACCTTCCCAGCTGGGGCACCYTCCACGGTGATCACCTCTCCATGAGCACAGCAAGGGGATGACTGCCAGGTACTGCCTTTCTCTCTGCACCTGGGAAGAAAGAGATGGTCCAGGGGCTGCAGTGCAGCATCAGAGGTAGGTCTCCAGAGCCTGGCAGAGAGGACGAGGAGCATGCATGCAGCGGGGCTAAGCTGGCAGCCAGACCCTTTCTCATTTCAGAAACTTCATGATAGATCTGCAAGCTCAGAAGAGCCTTTCCCCACCACTGGGCCGTTCCTCCAGAAGGCGTTGCTGCTCATTCTGGTAACAAAACACARGCTGCCTGCCTGGTGCCCAGTGCCTGACCAGGAGTGCTCCCCAGCTGCCTGCAGCTCTGCACTGCTGTACACACGCTGCCTCCAGCCTGCCTTCAGCTGGCAAAGCCACCAGCCCCATCRCTCTAAGCCGTCATCCCCCAGCCCAGGGTGAGATGGGGGTGGGAYACCTTGTATCTCCAGGGTTTTTTCCCAGGCTGAAGGAGCCCCTCTCTAGAGCAGCCTTATGGCCCCCCAGAGCTGTTGGAAGGACTGCAGCCAGCCCCGTACCATCCTCGAAGCAGGTCTTGCACATTTTGTGGTGGCACCTGGGGCAAGGAGTGTACGCAAAGAAGCCAGCATGCGTGGTGTGCAGATGAGCAGCCCAGGTGAGCAGGCAGCAGCACCAAGATGATCACTCTCAATCCATGTGGCCACAGCTCCCCAGGGACTGCAACCTGACTCTTTCTTCCCGCTAACTGCTGGGTTCAGATCAGGCGCATGGTGCCAGGGACCACCGAGACGGGAGAAGGGATGGACATCTCTGCAGCTTGCCGCTGCCGGCGGCTGAACAGACAGCTCTGCAGGGTGCCTCCTCATCGGTGTCCCAGGTGGTGCTTGGGTGGATCAGCATTTCAGGGCACCCTCCTCTGAAACCTGAAGGTAGCCCTGGCTAGAAAGGCCAAGTATCTAACTTTTGCCATTGCTTATACAAACCCAATTTGGCAGCATGTGTTGTGGCTTTATTCCCCTTTTAACCAGACAGACAGAGACGTGCTACCAGAAAGTCAGCACAAAGCAGACCCTCAGGCACACCTACGCCCCAGCCCCACAGACCGCTGCTATTTTCACGGTCTCTGAAAGCTCTTTCCAGGACAGCAACGCAGCAGCCGGAGACGTCTCCCTGCACAAGGCATGCCGGGCCAGCTGCTCTCYGGGCAGCGTGCCCCGCGGGGCAGAGCCGGCGAAGGGATCTGACTCACGCATGAGTCACCTGTCAAGAAACAGCTGGAGGCACTCAGCGGTGCCGGGGTGCTGGACRCAGAGCCTCGTCGAGGCTGTGAAAGGCATACTCTAGGGTTTCGTGATGGGCCGCGTCCTTTGGAGCCAAAAGTCGCGGGGTTCATGGCCAAACAGATGGACTTCACTGGGAGGAGGGGGAGGCCACCTGAGGAAGGGTAACAGGAGCCAATACCAAACATGTATAGGGCTCCTTAGCAACGTGAGATTAGCCTAAACATGTCATYGCATTGCAGACCTCTGGATATCCACACGCTCTCCCTTACTCACACACGCTAAAGCCTTCCCTGGACTCCAGCATCTTCAGTGGCCTCCCTCCAGCAGCCTTCCTGCGCTGCTCCATCCTGCTCAACAGAGGTCACGAGCCAAGTCCCGGTACCCCTTGCCACCTTCCCACACCAAGTAACCTAATATCAAGCACCAAATACACCTCAGTCTGCCCCTCTTTTTCACCCCAGGATATGACAGGCTCTTCCATGTGATTAATCTATGAGAGGAAGAAGAAAGACAGAGCAGGGGTTTCTAAATAGATACAAGTGCCAACAGCAATGCACAAACAGTGTCACAGTGCTGATGGCTTGTGGACACCCAGAACGGCCACAGTCAGCAGTGCCTGTCACAACTGCTGTTGGTGCTGGTGCTAATTCAGAAAARCCTTGCACTGGTGAATGACTTAATTAACACTGTCCTTTAATTCATCCCCCAACGCCACCTCTGTGGGTTTTCCTTTGGTTGCAATCCTTTGCCAGACCCCACACATGCTGCCCAGCACTCCTGCATGTGTCCAGTGGGTGCCTGCTCCCTGTCCCACCTGAGAGGCCCATGGCAGAAACACGGTGACGAGCAAGCCAGAGAGCCTTCTCCTGGAAAACCCAACCAGGAGCAGGGCCATGCTCAGCATTTGCTTCCTTCTCATATATAAAAGCCTCATCATGCTGGGCCTGACATGTGCAGCACAGAGCTCTGTCTTCCTTTTAAAGATTTCTCCTTGGCTTGTTGCCTTTCATTGCAAAGCCATATCTCCCTCTGGATTTCCTTTCACCATGCATGCAAAGCTTGTTCTCCTGCTGCTACCTTCCTCGGCTGTGCCAATGCCCATGGCAGTCTAACACTGTCCCATGTACGCAGGGGTGTGTAAACAAAGCAGGGCTAGTGAAAAATCCCCCTCTCCCTCCCTATCTATATCAAGTGTTCAGAACCAAAACCGTCTCAAGGCATCTCTGCTCCATGTTCTAGATCCTGTCAGCAGCAGCATGTGTTCTTACCAGGACATAACCCAGCTGGTCTTGTTTCTGCTAGCTGCTCCCCCCTGTCGTAATGTGATTGATGAGCAGAAAGAGCTAGAGAGAAGAAAGAAAATAGAGAGCAAAGAAAGACATGGAGAGAAGGCAGTGGAGGAGAAATGTGGAGGAAAAAAAAMCCCTTATAATAGTGGAAAACAGGCAGAAAAGAAAAAAAAASAAAGAAAAGGCAGATGGTGATGAACAAATAGAGAGAAGAAGGAAAGAAAAAACCAGAGAGAATAAAAACTGTAAAACAACAGATTGTACTAATCTGCAAGACCTAGGGTAAGATTTTCCAAAAATTCCCAAGTAATTTAGAAGCAGTTCTTCTTGCTTTCTAGCAGAGCACAGGTTCCTGTGCTGCCGGGACGTGTTTTACAGTGCCACCACAAATCAGAACACGCTCACCAAGTTGCGCTCATCCATAAAGAGCCAGCAAAGAGCCAAGAGAGGAGACACTAGGTGGGACCCCGGGCTCGGTGTCAGCRGGGCAGCACCGCAGGAGCGTAATTGGGGGCAGAAGCCAGCTCCTCACCGCCTCCAGCTAACGCCAAGCAGTCAGTTGCTGCATTCAGCAAAAATAAACTCAAATTTATAAAACATGATTTATGTTTGGGCCTGACATGAACATTGGAAACACTCTTGTTGCAGATTCTGTAGCCATGATGTTAAGTAATAGTATTCAGCCTCAAGTTACAGTATATAGGAAAGGTTCACAGCTGYTGTAAACCGATAACCCTATGCAGGTATCAAAATTGGCTTCCTCAGAAGTGGCTTTCTGAGAGCAATGGGAATTTGCACCACATGAATCTCTGTCCCTGGGTGCCCACTCTTTACATGCTGAACCAGCAGAAACGTCCTTAGCATTAAAGGCTATGCTGGAACAACAAAGTCAGACTCTTCAGGATACGCCATTAATGAAAAGACACATTATCAAGAGATTAAGACATTTACAATATAAAGACTACTTCTGATTCATTAAGGCATTTTGGAGGTCTTGGTTTAAAGCGTTACTTGAATCTTTCCCAAAAACAAAAAAAAAAMCAGGAAAGTGGCAATAACTTGCAAATTAGACTTGACTAAATAAAGGCATTTGGTAAGTAGAGTAACTAGTTAATTAAATCTTTTAAAACAGTCAGCAAGGAATGGGATTCATTTTGCTTCAGATCAGCGAAGGTATAAAGGCTGTTGAAGGCATAAAATGGAGAAGGGAAAATCTTTTAATTGCGTCAGATGCAAAAACATCCTTCTAGCCCCACACCCGCAGCTAAAAAAAGTACAATGTTAATGTAAAAGTGTTGTGTCAGGAAAAAACGATACAAACAGCTATCTTCCTGTTTTCATGTGTATATAGCAAATCTTTAATCCTGTATATCACAGTCTTTTAATCACCTTGCACTGAGGGGAGTTACTTCCGTTATATAAAAGTGTGGTTTGTCGTGTTGTCGTTGATGGATGCATTTGTGGAGGGGTGATACTGTTAGGTGGTACTTCTCAAGGGTTCCCCAGTCAAGATTATAAAGGGCTACCTGTATTTCCTCACTGGCTCTGGGGAAAGGAGTGTCAGGACCCTCCTGACCCTGGAAGCAGAGTGTTTCTCATTTCTGCTGTTTCTCATGTTGTTACCTTGTTAGTGTAGGCTACAAGGCTACACTAGGCTACAAGAAGGTATCAGCAATTCAGAAGCGTTTCTTCAACATGACACTTCAGCATGTCCCTTCTTGTTCAAATCCATCGTGTGTGTGATATTGTCTTGAAGCTGGACTAYGGAGCTGCTGCACTTTAACACCTCAGCTCTTCCCTAGCACAAAGCCCTTCCCCTTCCCCACACCACATATCATCCTATAAACTGGTACCCCAGGCTCTGAGATGGTGGCCACCCTCTTATCCATGTCATTATCAGATCCACACTGTACCTTCGTTAATTAATTGTGGGTGTGCTCTTGGGCTTGTTTCAGGTCCATCTGTTGGAGCAGGACTGCAATCTCTTGAGGAGAGGGGCTGGTTCTCTCGTTTCTGGATTTCTTCCTCTGGTTGTATCTTGCAGTGTGTCTTCTCTCTCACTCTATATCTGTGAGGCAATTTCATACCTTAAACTGTGATGGTGTCCCTTTAGTTCTACATCTCATGGTGGCAGGTTCGTTTTAGACATAGTTGGTCAAAGCTTTAGCAATGTGTTAATAGGAATGTGAAGCTGACATTTTCTAGAAACAAACACAGTAACCACCTCATCTATTTTCAGTGACTAAACTAAAAAAGAATGTAATATGTAAACATACAGTATCAACTGCCATAAGCTATTTCAAAGTGATTTTTATCTTTGAAATTTAATATTAAAAGCTGTTGGTCATAAAAGCACAGAAAATGTTTATTTTCTTTAAAAGCAAAAGCATTTTTTACATTCTTAGGAGCTGGTATTTGTGAAGAGCTGTATTCAAGTCTTGAGATATTAAATCCAACATGATCTAAATACATATTCATATAGCCCTAAATAATGAAGCTAATCAGTATGTTCTTCTTTCTTCAAAGGATTAACTTTTTCCTTTGTCACATCWTTTAAAAACATCAGTCTCGGCACTGGGTAGACTGCATTCACACAGAAGATGAAATCACTTTGTGACAAATACTCAGTGTACTGCTATATGCTATTATTCCAAAGCCTAACAGCAAACTTCAGCCTTTACAAGCAGAACACTGGCCAAACTGCTTAGTTACCAAATGTGTTTGCATTTGTGTTTACAAACTGAACCCATCCCTTCCTTCTTTTAGTAAAAAAAAATAAATAAAAAAATCYTTGTAATTTATTAAACTAACCCTGCACTTGCTTGCCAAAGGTTGGATGGGGGAATGTCCCTTCCAGTCAATCACCAAAATTAGTGACTGCAYTTCTCCCCATCATCCCTTTGCCACACCCTGTGTCAGTGGAGACATCTCCACCCCACTCAGAAACGATTCATCTCCTCTGGAAGAGAACACAATGTATGCTATGAAAATCAGTTTGTCTTTGGCRACTGCATGTCTGTGGGCACTAGAAAAGCTCCCATGTTTTTGGTGTAAGTAGGGGTGATAATTCTTCCTTATCTGACAGGGTTATTGTGAAATGACTCTGTGTTTGTGAGGAAGTCTGATATTCAGTGCAGTCTGCAGGAGAAAAGCCTGTCAATAAACCAGGGATGCAGCTCTGCAGAGGATGCTGAGAACTGCCTGGGAAGTAGGATGAACTGTCCCAGCAGAGAGGAGATACAAATGGGATCCAAAGGTTCGTGAAGAAGTCAACATTTCGTAGCCTGATCTCTCTGAGAGCTGATGTAAAACTAGCAAAAAAAAMCCCCAGTATCATCATGTTACAACAGGAGCGGCCGAGCAAGAGCGACAGACTGACTGACTGGCCAATATTGTAACATCATATTTTCCAAGGAGGCTATGTTAGAAAACAAAAGTGCACACTGGGGGCCATCCTCATCAGCTGTGACTGTCTGTACTGACGCAGAGCCTTTGAAGAAAAACCACAAGCACTCATGCAGGGTTAGGACCTTCCTGGTGTATGACACAGCTAAATGAGCAGAAAAGGGGCTCTTTCTGCTCCTTCTCCTCACAGAGACTTTTCCAGGCTTCTCTGTCCTTGAAGGAGAAATGACCCGGTATAGCTTTGGTGGAAAACATGTAAACAGATGTAATATCAAACGCTTATTTATCCAAGCACTGAATTTTCCCCATCATATTATCATTTTTCCCAGCACACATTACAATAAAGTCACAAAATTCCTTACGGATCTGTAGGGGAGATTCCTGTATTGCATGATCAGTGGCAAAATTCCCATCCACTTCAGCAGAGCTGGAGTTTCACCTGGTCTCTCTTTCCTTCTATGACATTTTTCTGCCTGGAGAGGGAAAGTTTGTGCTCACATTCGTCTCACAGGCTGGTTCCTATATACGCTCAGTTACACCACGCCACGGCTTGGCTCTGCACCGTCCTTCAGGTGCACTTCCCCACCTTTATGCCCTTACAAGCCACAGCAGTGGAAGCTAAAGGGGCGACCTGCTGCTGTAAAAACACTTCTGTGGCCTTTGGATTTTGCAGTTTCGTTATTCTGAATCAGTCACTTTATTTTTGTATTACTCAGCCTGTATTTCAAAGTACATTGTCCCCTGCATGACCTGAAGTAAATTAAAAGGTAGCATATGCTAGAGGACTTAAAAAAGAAAAAGGGCATACATTATCTGAGCAAATATGCAGAAATCAAGTCCATTGTGGGGCTCTTTCCTTGCAGAAATCCCATCCTTGAGGTGTCATACGTAACACGGTTGCCTGCCAGATATTTATTCTTCTTTCTCCTTGCCATGCGCAGAGTAGATTAGGGGCATAGCGATGTGAGATAAGGACAAAAGCAACAGCTCGAGCTGCCATAGCCCAAGGCTCGCAGGAGTCTCCACTATCCACCATGTCAGGGCAGGCTGGTGGAAGCCGTGTGCCCCCCAGCTCCCTCCTCTGCTCCCCGGCACAGGGGGCTGAGTCAGCAAGAGCAGAGCCCTGCCAGATGGAGGCACTACAGCCCACAGGGATGCTGCACCTCATCCTGCTGCGAGGGTGGCAGGAAGGAGCACCTCGTCCCTGCAGGGGTACGCCTGGGTACCGCTAACACCAGCCAACAGGGAAAATGATCAGTAAAGCTGCTGCAGCATCCCAGAGAGGAGAAAGAGTTCTCTCTCCAACCCAAAGTGTCCTGTGTCGCAGTGAGGCGCCCGGCCCCTCCAAAGTGCTAAAGCCAGCAAAGCCATTTGCTGATGGAGGTCTGATTCAGGTGTCCCCATCGCTGCCAAGAAGCACGTTCCTTGTGGAGCTGCATGATCCCCCTGCCCATGTGAACCATCGCCTTGCACCCCTGCTCAGACCCACTCGGTCCCCACGTGCCTGCCCGGCTCTGGGCCAATCTCCTTGGCATGCCGAGGCTGCCAGCTCGGATGCCATTTCACAGACGTGCCAAAGAGGGCTCTGCCTCCACTCATGCTGGTCACTGAAAGTGGTCACCAGACCTGGCAAGGCCGTGAAGTCCAGGATGACTTTATTTTTAATATGCTTTCCCCAGGAGGAGAAAAAATACTACATTAAGAAAGAAACTATGCAAAAAAATGAACAGACACATGCAACACTTTTTGCAAAGAAAGTCTGACTTTAGGATTAGATCATTTTAATAAGCAACAATAGCAGTGTTTGCCAAATACTTGCACTGTTATGTCTCTCTCTAGCAAAGGACTGCATGCTGAAATCTGCATGCTGTACAGCAACCCTCATTACCTTCTATAAAATCAGATTTATCTCCTTACTTTATTTGTAAGTGATCAGCTGATGAGTTCAATTAAACCACCCTTAACTGATGTTTATTGCATTTGTATGTCAGCGTTACTCTAAATAGTCAAAATCGGTGTGAACAGGAAAGCTTCAAACCAAAAAAAAAAAAGGGGTGAAGAATTGCTTTTACAAAATGAAGTCAAATGAAAACTACTCTAGGCATATGTTTGAAGAGATTTTGTCACAGGTACAAAAACTATCTTCAGCCTGTGTTTCAAATAATTAAAAAATCTTACATAGAAGGACTGCATATCTATCCAACTGAATAAAATGCTAGCACAAAAAGTAGTATTACCACAAAAAAAGAGTGTTAGGAGCAAGCACAGAGTCTGTAGGGAATCAGAAAGATGAGTTAATCAACTCTGATTCAGGAAGTACAGGCATAGAAATTAAAAAGTCAAAGAGTTGGAAAGAAATGAAGAAAGTTTTTCTATCATATATAGAAAGAGTAGAAGGACTGAAAAGCAAGGCTGATGGGCAGAATGGAGAAGGTTGAAATGAAGAATATTTTAGACAAGGCCCAAAACCTGAGCTTTAAATAAAGATGGTGATCCTGAACATGGGAGCAAAGTTGCAATGGCTAATAACAGTAGCTGGAAATAGTAGTTGTACAAAACCAAGGTGTAAGTAAATTTGAAAGAAGATAATGCATGAAATGGAGGTGGCACATACATTCCTTGTCCCGTAATCCTGGAGAAACTAGCACCTGAAACTAGAAAATGGTGAAGTCAATGCTACTAAAGGCACTGTCACAAGTGGAAAAGGCAATAAAACCTGAAGCACATTTAGTAGGGTTGATGTGATTTTGGGGGTACAAGATACCTCATTTTTGGAAGAAGAAAATGCAGTGGACCTATTCCTTTTAGCCTTGAGTAGAACATTTCCTACCGCATTGCCTGGGGAGATTGCTGCACGTGACAGCAGACTAAAAGCAGAGGAGAACAAGCGGCACAGAAAGGGTATGACTGTGTTGAAGGGAGGCTATTAGTGGAGTTCATCCAGTGGAAAGTATTGGATCTTATGGTAACGCTTTCAGGAATGACTTGAATGACTGACTACAGTTCGTCGTGTGTTAATTAAATTTTCTGCTAACACAACACAAAAAGGAACTGCCAAGAGAGAAGGACTGCAATATCATTTGGGAAAAACTGGATGACCTTGAAGTCTGGAGCAGTAGAAATGGAATTAAAAGTACAAGGTCATATATTTAATGCCTAATAAGAAGGATCTCTGCTGTAGCCCAGGAGTTTGTTTGTGTGAAAGAACTGAGAAGAAAGACTTAAGTGTATCATTTAGGGTGATGTCAAGCCACAAATATGGTGCATCCATAAGAAAGGCAGATGTGATAAGATGAATCAGATATTTCCAATACAAGAAGTAATGAATCAATGAGATTTCACAAAATTCCTGTGACACCTAATTTGTACTGCTGTGCACAATTTTGGTGACCTCTACTCTGAAAAGAGTACATGAAACTGGAGCAGGTTAAGTAAGGTTACCGGGGAGATCAGGTGACTGGAGAAGTTATTCTACATGAGAAGAACAGAAACCCAAGGCTGAATGGGTGCAATCGCTCACTAAAAATATATCAGCTGGAACATACTAGGTTGGGAAATAGTTTTTTAAATGAAAGGGCAATGGCAGCATAAAAACCCAAGTAAGTGGAAATGGCCCTCAAGTGTCAGAAGTCCTGCAGCCATCTACGAAACAAGTTTTGGGACAGCTATGCAGGCTTAAACCAGAGCCTGATCCACTTATCAAACTGGTTGCTTTCAATAGTCACAGATACAACTCAATAGTTCACTTCCAGTCCTGTGATGTGATGTGATGTGATATTGTAAAGTGCTGGTGGAGCAAAGCATGACCCCTAGACCATAGAATCATAGAATCATAGAATCATTAAGGTTGGAAAAGATCTCTAAGATCATCAAGTCCAACCGTCGACCCAACACCACCATGCCCACTAAACCATGTGAAGTGCCACATCTACACATTTTTTGAACACCTCCAGTGAAGGTGACTCCACCACTTCCCTGGGCAGCCTGTTCCAATGCTTGACAACCCTTTCGGTGAAGAAATTTTTCCTAATGTCCAATCTAAACCTACCCTGGTGCAACTTGAGGCCATTTCCTCTTGTCCTATCACTAGTTACTTGGGAGAAGAGACCAACACCCGCCTCGCTACAACCTCCTTCCAGGTAACTGTAGAAAGCGATAAGGTCTCCCCTCAGCCTCCTCTTCTCCAGGCTAAACAACCCCAGCTCCCTCAGCCACCTCTCATAAGACTTGTTCTCCAGACTCCTCACCAGCCTCGTTGCCCTTCTCTGGACATGCTCCAGCACCTCAACGTCCTTCTTGTGAGGGGCCCAAAACTGGACACAGTATTCGAGGTGTGGCCTCACCAGTGCCGAGTACAGGGTCATGATCACCTCCCTACTCCTGCTGGCCACATTATTTCTGACACAGGCCAGGATGCTGTTGGCCGCCTTGGCCACCTGGGCACACTGCCGGCTCATGTTCATGACCATCCCTGGTGGGAGCGGAGCGGAGCGGAGCGGAGCGGAGCGGAGAGGAGAGGAGAGGAGAGGAGAGGAGAGGAGAGGAGAGGAGGAGATCCCATGCTGTTTGAACTCAAACGAAGAGCTGCATGAGTTGAACAATTAAGGTGCAGCAGAAAAAAAGTTACCTCTGAACTGCTCTTATTTCACTGTAAAAGGTCATTGGCTTCCAACCCCGCCCAAGGCAGCTGTGCTCAAGTTTTTCAAACCAAGCCCAGAACTTGTGATTTTGTTTTTGGCAGGAGCAGAGAACAGAAAACTTATTGAAAGGAATGCTTGGAAGGAACAGGGAGGGTGGGAGAAGAAAGCTGCACATGCTGGGCTGGTCAAGGAGGATGCAAAGGAGCATCTCAGGGGCTGTATAATGAAGATCCAGCAATGGCTAGAAATACCTGAAAATCAATGGGAAAAAAGTAAGAGTAGCCCAACATACAGCAAAAGGTCAAGCTCTAAGTGTGCCTGACACAAATAGTATAGGCAGCCCTGAATACCATACCTCTTCAAAGGCTTTTTTTTGGCAAGAATTGAAATTTACAACTCATCTGGGATTTATTTTTATTTTATTTTGTAAGGAAATGCTCTGCATTTCATCTGATCATTTGCAAATGCAAGGAAAAGGTTGGATGTGTTTAGGAATCCCCCAATATATGTTTTACAAATAACCCTGCAACTCACCTTCGTCGTGCCTCTGCTCTGAGTGAGTCACCAGCACACATAAAAGACAAGGAAGGAAGTGCTGGGGTTAATGAAAAACAGCCTGCTTGCAGACTTAATTCTAATGTTAACAATTAAAGAAAACAGAAGATAAAATATTCCTTCCAAACCAAAAACACGCCGCTTGTTCAGAGCAAGCCAAAATCAAAACACTATTCCCCACAGTGTTGCAGAGGAAGAAAAATATAGAATAAGCACTATGCATAGGAAAAGTTCTGGATTTTCTGTAGCACCAGCAATAATAGTGGGAACTGTACACATTGGTAATGGAAGCAACTCCCAGATATGGTTAGTCTCTAAGTACATCTCCATATACCTGGTGGCCTTGCAGATTTTCTCAACACCCAGCAGGGATCTGCTGCTCAGTGTCCAGTGGAGCGGATGTTCCCTGGATACTGCTATCAGCATTCCCGTTTGAGCTGCCCTCTCAATTTAGTAGGCTCCTTCATTTCAGCAATGTGGTTCTTCTAGTTTGCCTAGGTCTTCTCACCTGGTAATGGAGGGCGTGATGGGAAACACAGCAACGGGGAAGAGAAGACCCTGCAGAGGCAAGGGCAGTGAAGCCTGACCACTTAAAGAGAAGTTTCTGCCTTTTGTGGCACATCCTGTAATTACAGTATGTCACAAAGTTTACATGTATCCTTCACTCTGTACTTCTCCTCAGCAGACTTCTTTAGCCATAGGGTCCCAGATTATTCAGCAGCATAAAGAATTGCGCTTTCCAAATAGACCTCCCCTGGGAATGCATGCCACTGTAAGGATGCCAAGTGCTCTCATACAAATACAGCACTACCAATAAAACTGGTACACCATGAGTAACACAGAAAACACGCTGCACCCTCTACTGATGCTCCAAAAACATCTGAAGCTGCCACACCAATGCAGCAGCCTTGGTAAAGTTTTGGAATTTCCCAGCAAATGGACGAAATGCAGGCCTGGCCATGAGCCGCCTAATGCAGCCTCCTCCCTGCAAGTAATCAAAGAGATCAGCTGTCAGTCACAAAGACCATGACACATCCTCCGGGGGAGCCCTCACCAGGGTGGACACCCCCTCGGGGGCTCCCGTCAGCACCGTGTGTGCCTGGGGCTGCCCTGGGGCCACCCTGGGGCACGGGTGTCCTGTAAGGGCACCGCAGTACCAGCTACCTCACCATCAGCTCTGTGTCACAACATCACTGCAGGCGTAGCTATGGGCACTGTGGTGTGACAGTGGTGGACAGCCTGTGTCAGTTGAATGGGGATGAACAGGGGACTGTATGGAAACCGCCTTATATACTTGGGTGGCTGGAGCTTACTTGGAAGAGACCAGAAAGCCTGAAGAACAGAAAAACTTGAGACGTAAATCACTCAGGTGAAGTATATATATTTTAAAAGGCCAACACTAGGTGGAGAAGAATCCCACCCTTACCTGCTACATCAGACATTGGCCCGCAAAGAGGTGGTGGAGCCAATTCTTGCTCTCAAAGACTTTGCCATTGGGGCTGAGCAATCCTGGCTGATGCCTCCACAGAGGCACAGCAAAGGAGCCGTGCTGCTGGGACAGCTGGACCCTGATCCTGGGCTGGAGCACTGTGCTGCCAGGCGGGCGCTCTGCTGGCACCATCGGCACTGCCTGCCTAAAACTATTGCTACATGGTGTACTCCTTCCTCAAAATCCCCAAACGCGGCTGTGCTGGCAGAGCTCCCCTGTGCAGAAGAAGCCCGAGCTTAACATCCCATCGTGACACATTCCCTACACCAGTCAGAACAGGATTTTATGCAGCAGGAATAGGTTCAATACCCTGAAGTATCTCTTTCAAAATAAATCTACAGATCTTATCTGCGAACAATATCTTCTGTGTATATAGAGAGAGAATTCAATCAATCAATCAATCAATCAGTCAATTAGCATCCCCCATCCTTTACCCTCTGCTCAAATGATCAAATATTCATTTGCAGTCAGGTCAGTAAAGCGCAGTCTCTGCTGCAGGTCTACATCAGACTCACACCTCTGCATCTACCACCATAATCGTGCTGCTATCACATCTGGCCAAGTGTGATTTTTTTTCACACATATTCTGTCAGAAAGCATTGCTGCTACAGTCACCTAGGAAGAGGATCCTGCAGCAGAAAGACAGGAATTCAGCTGCCAAAGGAGTCATGCACAAAGAAGTTTTCCCAGAAAACGTATTTCCTAGCCCATATGTTGCATTATTTGAAAACTTGAAATTCATATAATCTTCAGAAATGGATAAAAGCATGCCCTTTCCTAAATGGCAAGTGACTTCAGGGCCAATCAGAAAACTAACTTTCTATAGTGCAAGTTGCTTCTTTTCCTAAACTCCTGAACCATGAGGCTTTGCATCCAGTATCTATTTCATTTGCTGGCCTGCTCAAAGGTCTTTATTGTCTGTTAGAAAGACCTGCAGCCTGTTGAAATTATACTGCATCATAGTTGCTTGTAAATTCCTTGTGCCTTCCCTTGGCTTTCAGTCAAATAAGAAAATGTGTGTATAACAACCTTTTCCTTCTCAATGATAAGTCTTGTAAACAACAGAAAAACAAATTAAATCTTTACATGTACCAGATAAAGAAAGCTAAAAAATTTGTACTTCCTGTAGGAAGCATCATAAGCTGTTTACCCTGAAAATCATTTGATAGCTTTGACTCTTCAAGTCTTTCACTAGGCTAACTTTATGGAAAAAAGCTGCAACAGTGGAAACTGTTTCAAGACACTTCTGCAATGTGCATCAGCCTTGTTTAAGCATAACCCATCCTACAGATGAACACAGCAAATCTAGCAATGAACATGTCTGCCCGTTCTGCTTTGGGTCTGCCTATAGGAAGGGTACCAGATAACACAGTAGCTTCTGTTCTGTGGACAAAATTTGTAAGTGGGATGAAACCACTAAGCCTTTAGACAACCATGAATTGCTATTTTCCTTCACACCTAACTATGACTAAGCCTCCACATCATGGTAGGTGATGCTATTTGGACCTGGTGGTTCTCCACTCATTATGCTCCATTTCCCAGGAAATCCGAGGCTTGGAGCCAGCCTGGGCAAACCTTCCTCTACAGAGGTGGCTGTAACACTGGTGGGGTGGGAGGTGTTTCATCCTGGTCTTCCTCTCTCACACCAGCTGCAGCTCCGATATGCTCAGGCCGTTTCCTGGGATGAGGAAGAAGTGATGCCAGCCATGGACGTTGGAGTGGGAGCAAGGCCACCCCTGCAGAGGAGGTCTGTATGGGTAGCACCATCACAGTTATAGAGAGGGACCAAGGGAAGATATGCTTATGAAGACCGAGATTCACCAAGTAATTTTAATAATATGAAACAAGACATCTCTAGAAGAAACAACTGACCAGCTGCTATTAGAGACATGGTACAGCTCACCACCTGAAGTCCCTCCATTAAGATACCAGCAACTCTACGAAGCTGATAGAGCAGTGTTGACTTATACCTGCTGAAAGACTGGCACTTTTAGAATCATTATTAAGGTTGGAGAAGTCCTTTAAGATCATCGAGTCCAACCATCATCTTGTTTCATCTCTGGAGCAGCTCAGATTCAGAGAGATCAAAAACACTGCAAGACAAAGCCTGCATGTCCTTTTCCAGAGTGGTGTTGATATTTTTGATATTTTGCACTGATACAATGATATCTGACTGAAGGTTTCTCGTCTAGTCCTATTGGTATTATAAATGTTCTGCAAGAGGACAAAGGTCATCACTTTTGCCCCAAAAATATAAAAGCAGACATAAATACATACCAAAGAAGGGATCCACCCTGAAGTCTGTTTCCCTAATATGTGCTAAAAATATTTGGGTAGCTCTTGATACAGTCCCATGAAGTTAAGTCATTATATGATATTGACTTTGATGTAATAAATTTAGTATTATCTACTGTCACTTTTTATGATAGTTTCATACCCTGATTGACATAAACTGCTATAAAACCTCATATCTGAACTCAGATCAAAAGAGATTATACACTAGCTCAGACAGATGCTTTTTATTCAGTTCTTTCAGAAATGCCTGGAATTTCTACTGCAAGCCTTCTTGGGACTTTCTGCAGTTAGCTGGTCATCCACTGAGGAGCCTGCAGATTTCCAGAGGTTGCTGCAGACCTTACGAGAGCTGGAAGAAAACTCATTTTCCATAGCTCAGGCCACATTTTTTCCTGGGGAACCCTGCATTCCACACATTTCACTGTCTGAATTTGATATATGTGAAATCCAAACTTCTAAACGTGTTCCCCATGAGAGATTTTTTTGCTACCACAAATACTTTAAAGCAGGCATCATGGTAGGAAAAATACTGGAAGAGGAGAAGAGTTAGAATAGATGATAGAAGAGTGAGGTAACTATCATAATGTCTCAAAGGCTGAGACACTCAGAGAAGTCTACACAATCTAGTCATTCATTTAGAAAGGAGGGCTCATGGGAGCTAAGTGCCAATTTTTTTGCTGCAGCCTGAAAATCCCAACTGCTAGAGACCACCAGCTACCCCTGGCTTCAAGGCTTCACAAGGTGTGACACTCCTCCTCACACCAGAAAAACCATCTGTGTCAGGAGAGCGGACATGGTATTTCTGACCATACCGACAATTTTGATGTTTCGTGACAATACTAACAGTCACAGGAGGAGTTTCCCGCGACCACAAGCAGCAAGTGTCCTGTATCATAAGCCTGGCACACAGAGTTATTTGGATCAAAACTGGATCTTGACCACCCTCTCCTACATACCAGTAAGATGGGATTGAGCACTGGGATTCTGCAGTGGCTTTTTGTTTGACTTGTGTTCCTCAATCTCTATGGTCATTTGTAAAAGCCTACTACCACCAGTGACTACCTAGCTGCAAGTGTTGGTGAGATTTGGCAGTGAGAAACTGCTAAATGTAAAACAACAGCGCAAGACAGTGTCTTGTTTCCTGTGCAATGCACGCTACTAAGCTGCTGCTTCCCTTGGGGATGGGGGCCTCGCGTGCCTTGCTGTGGCAATTCTGTGTGCAAAGCTCGGTGGGAGCATTTCTGCATGGTCCAAGAGCAGCAGAAGGGCCTTCCACTTCCCTCCTCCTCCACCCCTTGGTCACCTTGGCCGCCTTGGCCCCCTCAGCTGGACAAAGGCAAACACACCATCCTGGAAAGATCCTCTTGTCAGACTAGTGCTACTCACCATGTCCACAAATACCCTTATCTCGCTGACCATGTCAGCAAAGCTGGGAGGCAAAGCCCAGCTGTGGGAAGGTTTACCTGAACTTGGCAAGTGCAGTGTGGCAGCTATCTCAGCTAACCCTCAACACCTGATGCCCTTCCCAAACACTGTACTCTGTCAGCTTACAGCTGGAGGAGTGGGCACCCCGGGCTCTCCTGTGCCTGGCCGTGCCAGTATGGAGGGAAGAGCCATGCGCAGGGGCAAAAGGTGGCCCAGGGCTTGGACTTGGTCATGATCCAGCCCCTCCCTGCATGCAGGTAAGGGCACTGAAATGGGCAGAAGAGCAGGTCTGCCTAAAACACACTTCTCTGCAGGCAGCAGTGGCATGGAGAGAGGGCCAGACACATGATGTCATCCTTTTTATCATCCATAAATCTCTTGTTTTCCGTACTCCTAGCCAAATCTATGACGAGCTGGATCAAACTTTGCTAGAGAAGGAATAGGAGCCCACTTGTTATTTCGTATAATATAACCTGTGAGTCTGCCACAAGGGATATCAAACATTGTTTATCCAAATCTATAAATCTTGTAAGACTTAACATGGGGATTAGGATGTACCTTCGGTGAAGCTCCATTACATATGCTGTAAGAGAAATAGCTTTGCCCTGAAGGGGCACTTGCAAGTTTTGGGAAACCAGTGCCATGGTACATCTACTTTCCTTCATATAAATTTGGTCACTAAAGACTTGAGCCTTCAGCATTGCTGAAATCATCAGGCAAGCAAGTATCCATTGTATCCAGATAAGAATGATGGGGATGGATGTGCCAGCCTTGAATTTTAGGGTCATTTTCATGTATATGCAGCAGTGTAGAGCAGATCAGAATAAAATGATTCAGGAGACATGAAGGAGGAGAAAGTTAAGACGTGTCCACAAGCAAATATCTTCTTATTTAAGTATTTAAATCTCATAGGACATAGCAAAAATCCAGGTCTGGCCAAGGTCAAAGAGCAGTTGAACATTACATTAAAAAATACCACTCAAGAACATGTTTTTCTCCATTGCAATATATTACCTCCGTTTGATTGGAGAGTTAAAAGAAACATGTAAATTCTAATGTAAATGCAAAAATGTTGGTGAGCTGGGAGGCCTCAAACCCTCCAAAGCAAATGTGACAAGCCCTGACAACATTTCTAGAACAAAGCATCCGCCCTGCCAAAGGCACCGTCCGGGGGAAGCAGGCGTTTATCTGAGGCACAGCCTGTACCCACAGTCCACGGCATTCCCTAAATACCTTTGTGCAGAAAAACCAAGGGGCATTTTCAGACTTGAAATTGCTATCAAAGAGCCATGCCCAACTCCATCTCTACTGTCTGCGGCCCTCTGCTGCGTGCAGAGCAAGTGTCTCTGGAGGGTCCGAAGGAAACCAGCCAAGGAGACTACTTAACCTCCTGCCCAATATCCTCAACATAGAAAACTGCCTCTCTGCCAGTGGCATCTTTGTCTCTCCCAGAGGAAAACGCAGTGTAAAGGGAGCTCGGGCTGAGAAGTACAGTTGGAAGCACAGCTGTGTTTCCATCAGGAAGGACTGGCCAGGTCCTGTGCCTTCTGAAGGCTACAGCATTTTTGACATGAAAAAGCACAGAGGAATCAAGTACCTCATAAGCCTGTATTGGAAAGAAATGGTGGTAAAAGGACTTTGAAAGGACACCAGCGGGATGTGAGAGACAAGTCTGTAGTCAGTAACTACAGCTAGATTTCTGTGCATGGTGGAGCTTGAAAAATGATGTGAACCACGAAATTTTTCTCTAGCCTTGTAGGTGCTCAGGATCACATCTTCAATCAGAAGCTGTGTACACCCAGTGCACGCTGTTACAGTCTTCTGCTATTGACAGCCTGGACTTTGTATAATTGCCACTTCTCTAATTTGGCAGAGAACTGTCAATATAACAGTCTTGGAGGGCTCATTGTAAAGATGAGCTCAACGGTTAATGCATAAAGCATCATTCCATGTAAGTAGTTCCTAGGGTCCTGAGATCACTATATATTAAAATATGGCCAGTTTGCTCAGCCAAGAACAAAATCCCAAGAAACTTTACGGGCTTTGTGTGAGCTGAAGAGATAATGAATTCCTGGGGAAGAAAGCATGGCTTTTTATTGTGCGATGTTGAATGTGCACCTATACTTAGATAAAATCAGAAAACGCAACTGGCATTTAACTTAAGAGGACAGGAGTAACTAGTAGGTCACAGTTTTGGCCCTGGCAGGACTCAGGCTGCACATTCATGAGGGTGGTTTGAAGGAAACATTTGTTCGTATTAATATGAGAAGAAACCATGTCTTAAACACCTTTTGAAACACAGTCATTTCTGAGCCAGCAACAAGAGTGTCTGAAACAAAAATCACATAGCGTAATGTGGGACTTGTAACCAGAAAAACTCCACTGTGGGGCCCCACTGTCAGTGGCCCCAGCTGCACCTCTATTCCTGTGGTACCTTGTACTTGTGACTTTTGCACATTTACTAAGAGTTTGCTTAAAGCTATTGGGAAGTCCAGGAGGCAGTTGTGGGTGTGGGGCTGCTGTGGGGTTGATGTATGACAAGAGTAGGGCAAGAGGAACAAGTGTCCTGCAGCCCTTTCCAGACTGAAGCCTAATCCCTGCTGCTGGTCCTGTGGGACTGGGCTCACCCCACCACTTCCATCCCCGCATTCCCCAGCTAAAGAAGAAATTCAGTTTTATTGTCCTTATTCACAAAATATGTGAACTCAGCCATGGAGAAAGGTGCCATACGGAGTACCTGAGCCTGAAGGTGCAGGTGCTGATGTTTAAGAAGTTGTTGAAGAACTGCTCATACTTATGAAACTGTTACTTCAAGGGGCTGCCAAAGTTATGGTTTGCACGGTTACCAACAACATAAATGGCAGTTGCATAAAAGACGTGACTTTGCAGCAGGACTGGCTGCCAGAGCTAACTCCTGTAAACGTTTTCTGACTCATTCGGTAGCCTCATCCTTGACTGTTACCCTTGCCAGGCAAAGTACATAACCTGCTTTCCATCTCCTGCAAAATCTGCAGAGTGACAGGAGCACGGGTGAGACAAACATTGGAAAGAACAGGTGTATCGTTTGGCTTTTGCTGGGTTACTCACATCCATCCTGAGCTGGACTCTCATATACATGAGCAGTCTTGCCTTTGAGCCAAGAGATCTTTACATTGGTATAGACTGACATCAATATGTGAAGGGTATTAGCAAAATCACATTCCCTTCCTCACTTCAGTTCTGCTTAGTGGTCTTCCCTTCCCTCCAGGACAGATACCTTTGATACCCGTTATGTTTAAAATCAGCATGAAAATCTATAGTGTTTGTCCAGACTTTGCAGGAAAGGCATTTAGGGTCTCTTTTTCTGAAGAACTGTGCAGAATATTTTTCAATACAATGAAGGAAAAGATCATCCTCCAGTTCCCCATATGATCTCATGGTGGTTCTGCCTCCTGAACAGTAAAATTAGGCTTCTCTTTGAAAAGTAACATAACATGGACAACTGAATCTTCAATGGGAAATGTGTATCAACCTTTCTTCCCCTGCAGCAAGGATGGAACAGGAGCTACCTGTGTTGCATGACAAGGCAAACTCCATCTCCCTGCTGCAGGGAAAATACCAAGGACCAAACCCAGGCATTCCACGATCCACCAGCATCCCCATGCCTGATGTCTCCTGCCAGCACACAGTCCTTGATGGGTCCCTGCTCAGCTCCTCCTCAGAGACCCCTGGGCCTTTCTGCTGACAGGTGGAATTTGCTATACATGGCTCATGGCTTGCATTAGGTAATTCAACCCACTGATTTAGTCACTTGCCTCCCAGAGTATCCAGTTCTAAGAAAAATCTGGAATCTGCTGTGATTATGGCTACCAGCATGCATAAAGTATTTTTAAAGGAGGCTATTTTGTGGAGGAAGAGCTGTGCCACCACAGACAGGCGATGAATCTGTTCAGAGTTCAGAGAGCACAATACAAAGGCGCTGTCTYGCGTGGGTGTGGAGTAGGAGACGCCCGTCCTAGTGTCCTACAGCCACCACCAGGTTATGCCGGAGTAAACGCAGCGCCAATGTAAAGGATGCACATGAGCATGTCTTGTATGCAGGAGCCCATGCTGGGTGAGTCAGTGCAGAGGCAGGTGCTGATGCTGCTCAGCCCTCTACCTGTGTTTTGTTACAGCACCCTCTTCCCCTCTACCTCACCCCTTATCTCACCTAGTGTCAGTGGATATCCAAAGCCACGTTCTTAGTAAGCATATGGTATTTAAGGTCTGGAACAAAGAATCTGTAACTATTTAGGCTGTATTGTTGATATCTCTTAAACAGTGCATCTGGCTAATTCTCAGAGCCTGTGAGGACTGGAGCTCTGTTATTTCTTACTTAGGATGTTTACATGAACATCAAACTTACTGGCTTGTGGCCTTTTTCAGAAGTATAGATTATTAGTATTTATTTATATCAAGGAAGTGCCTAGAAATTCTAGGCACGGACCAAAGCTCAGCTTGGTAAGGTGTTATCCAAACACATAGCAAAATGATTCTCCATCCCCCTTCAAGTCCATGATCAAAGCAAAAGAAAAGAAGGAACAGGCACATATGGAGCATAAGGCAACTATATCTATGTATGACAAAAGTTTACTGTAAGAGTTTCTGGGTTGGATTGATTGAAGACTGTGAATGTAATTTTGAATGAAGCAACATCAAAGTTAAACATAAGAATGGTTGTGCTGGGCCAGAACAGGCTTCTGAGCTTCTCCTCAGTCCCTTCTTCACCATCATGCATGATCTCCTTGCTTTTCCAGGTCCAGGGTCGATGCCYCCTTGGATGCCTTTGCTGGTCATCTCCGTAGCAATGGCTTTTCACACAAGAGTGATAGCACATTCCCATCTATCTTTTCTGGCTAGTGCTCCATGTTCAGAAAAAATGCACCTTGACTTAGACACCAACCCCAGAGGTAGCTCAGATTCATGCACAGCTCCCAACCCCGGCACTTGGGAATTGCCCCTGACCTGACTGACTGCAGCAGAGCCAGAGTTTGACCAGTGTATTTTATATAAGCTGCACATCACACTCAGGAGACTGTAGCATACAACCTTCTCAGAGAAATGTAGTCCTGTTACTTATTTACATAGCTGCTCTGCAAAAAAATAGCTTGCCTTCCTTCCTTTCTTCCTTCCTGGCCAAGCTGTGCTCAGTGAAATATCTTGCACCCACCTTTTGGCTCATTCACTTTAATCAGAGAATTTTAATATAGTGGAGGAAATGCAATTCCTGTAACACTGCTTCAGTTCCATAAAGATACTCATGCATAAGAGACGCAGGTGTGCATTTCTGTCTATGTGTATACATCAGCTGCTGTTTTGGAAGAAGAATCCAGCTTTTGTTCTTAGTTTTCCATTACTATTGCTTCCCCTCACAATGGGTTTCAAAAGTTAATAGAGCTTCTTCAAAATAATGATCTTGTTCCCTTTTCTTGAGTACCAGGAAAATCTGACATTCACAGTAATGATTTATTTGAAAAATCTTTCCACTCACCTACAGCTATGAGTAATACTTAAACATACTGTAAGATCATCAGTCTGAGACATCTGAGGCCAAATTCTTCTTTCTGCGATATTTTGGAATGCAACTGAAGCTGATGGGGTTTAACAAAGACATTTATACAAAGTGAGCAGTGTTGGAAGAGAGTGTAACAGCACTTCCAGGTGCAAAATGCCTCTCACCTGGGCACTCTCTCAGCAAATGCAGGTGGATGGCTCCAGGGATGGAGATGCTTACAAATATGGATCTCTCACATCCTGCAAGTTTGAAAAAAAGTAGGGGTCCATTGCCTTCCTCTCAGGTGTTTTGTTTGTAGCTGTTCATTTCCTTTCTTTTCTTGTAAGTGCCTGAAATGACACATTTAATCTGGAGTCAGAAGGAATGTTTCCTGCCAAATTAAGTGGACTTAGTTTGATTCTGCTTCACTGGGTGAGAAACAAAACTTCTTCCTTTTTACACTACTTCAATCCAAAGCTGAACAATATTTTCCCTTTGTCTGGCTGTTTAAATGAAAAGTGTTGACATGGCCTTATGAAGAACAAAAAGCACAGCCATGCCCCACACAACCAACGGCTCAAGTGCAAGAGGAGAGGCAGGAGATGAGCGCAGCCCTCTTGACTTCTCCTGTCTTTGCAGAGGTTACTAGAGTGGACGTAGTCTGTCCTGGCCCCCATATCTATGGTGAGTGCTGTTGTTCCAAATGCTGCTTGCCTCAGGCTTCTCATCTTTAATTCAATGATGAACCTTTGCATGGTGTCTGCCACTTTATGGGCATCTGGGATGAGACAATGTCTTGCAAGACAATCTCTTTTCATATGTGCCAGCGATCAAAATAAAACTGGCCTACTGACTAAAATAAGGAGGATCTTGGTGGTAGTTTTTGAGTTTCTTACGTCTCAGTAGCTGCCCTGCATCATTTCTGTGCCTTAGAGCTTGGCATCTAACTCGATCAATAGAGTTGTTTCCCCCTTACAGGTGAAAGACAGCAATCTCGAGCTAGAAGGATGTTTGCCTGGTGTAGTGGTGAGGGAGATACATCTCACACAAATACATAGCACCATTTCTTGCTGCTCAGCAGGCGTATGTGTCCCAATCCCCTCATAAGATCCTGTGCCTTTCTGCCTGGGACAAGTTTTCATCAAACAAGCTAAATAAACAAGCTGGGCAAAAAAAACCCCCACCAAGACAAAACCCTGGATGATGCAAGTTGGACTGTAGTCTCTGGTGTAGCACCCAAAGGAAATTAAAAGAGAAAAGACAGGCCAAGACAGAGTTTAAGCCACTGAAACTGGAAATCCCATTACCTCTTCTGGACTGTTTTCAAGCAAATATGGGCTAGGTGGAAGTAATTCTCAGTTGGCTAGATCACAGGTTGCTGCATTGGGAGGTTCAGGGACGCCAAGACGAATGACCTGTCTACACTGTACTGGCCTTCAAGGACTGGTTTAAGGCTGGTGTGTTTTGGCTATTAGCCTCTGTAGGTTCCCCAAAACACTGTTGAGCCTCAGAAAAAAAGGGACTCATAAAAAAGAAGTGCAGAATGCGGGTGCGAGGCCCCCGACAGCATCCTGTCCTGCTGGCCTGAACTTGCTGCCTGGCAGGTTTGGGGTGCTGTTCAGGGCATTGGTTTAGATCTACCACGTTTCTCACTAAGGTTACTCCAAAGACTTCCTGGACAACTATATCATCTTTGCAGTCACCAGAATTACTGAGGAGAAGTTTTCACCTCTTGGTTTGTGGGTCTCCAGACACAGGAAAATCCTGTCTTTTATTTCAGGCATTTGGAAAGAGGCTGGGACTGGTGGGTTATGGCCAGTTCAGCATACACACTCATTTCTTGCTTCTTGGCTTGTTCCAGAGTGCTTCCTCTGGAAAACAGCTTTTCTAATGGCCAGCATCCCTCCAGGCTGCCTGTTTGATGTCTGTAGATGCTGTCTTTTCATCCTTATGACCCTAGATCTTGTCTCCTCTGCAGGCCCTCTTAAACAAACCTTTGCCACCATGCGCTGAGGATGTGAGCATTGGGTACTGCCATGAGGAAATGGCATTCCTTGAACTAACCAGCTTTGTATGAGCAGTGGTGCCTAGAGTTGTTTAACACTGGCAGTCATTGCTCTATGGTTCACGTCCTAGTGTCTCCTCCAGCTTTGCCTCCCAGCAGCCTAGAAGACTGCCTTCAATTTCTGGAGGGGAGTTCGGATGTGGCAATTCAATTAATACACTATTGGGACAAATTTTGGTACAAGGTAAAAATCTCATGTTAAATTCTGTAAAGCAATAGGAGTTTGCTAGTGGTGCCTTAGGCTACCTGAACACACTGTGGGGCACAGGGCTGCTTTGAGCATCACTTCTCGATTGCTTTGGATTATGTCAAGACAGACTGATTAGTGTCTGCAGCACTAGGCACGTCTTTAACTGTAACACCTCCTGAGAATGTCCTAAAACATTTTCTCTGTGAAGATCCAGCTTTTATTTTGCCTCTCCAGCTTTCATCTCTTGAGTGGAGTGGACAAGGCGCATGTCTGCAGGACCTGCCTGCGGGCTCTCCAGCCACCCCAGCGTGCAAGCAGAATAACCTCCACCACCACGAGCAGGAGAAATTCCACCGGCAGTCTCCTCATGGCAACCCTGCCCTGTGTTCCCATTAGCTTATGGGTAGCTCTGCCCTGCTACAGGTGCCCTGGGGTGGGCAGAAAGGAGTGGAGCTTCCCCCCGAGGGTAAAACAGCTACTCCCTCTCTTGTGCTGCACATCTGGAAGCACCACTRCAACCACCCCAGCCAGCAATACAATCTCCTCCAGGCTGCTCAGGAGCAACACAGCCCTGTAGCCTGTGGTCAAGTGCAGGCTGCTCATAAAGGGCAATAGTAATTTCCATGGCAGTAACCAGTCTCCTCTCTCTAGAGGAAATCCACCCAAAAATCTTGACTCAGGGTCTGAGTGCTTGGCGGTTTGGTAGAGGATGTGTAATTGCTACCAAAGAGCAAGACGGCCAGTGGCTCAGATGCTTGTGGCTAGAGGGGCAGATGGGTTGGCTGAGGCAATCCCCACTGATTATAGGGGACTCTGTAATTAGGAGGTTAATACTGTCCCAGGAGCCCCGAAAAGGAGCTGGCTTTCTGCAGGGGTCGGCAGGGAATTTCCCCCGCTATCACTCACTGTGCAGCACGGCGTTGCCCAGGGAATGTCCTGGCAGACAGGCACCTACCCTCATCCCTCAGCCTCATGACCTGGTGGCCAGCAGGAAAGCACAGCAAATGATAAGTGCCAGGCTCCAGCCCTCAAGGGGAACACCACAAACTCGCGACCACCRTGGAAGTGAGCCGCTGGAAACCTTTGTCTTAGACCAGAAACCACGGCTGTGCCATTACAGAGCATTATCTGGACTGTTCCAGCAGTAACCACCCCAGCACTCTGCTGTGGCTGCCCACATGGCCCAGCATTGCTTGGCTTGCGGTACATCAGTGCTTGAGTCCTCTTTGCAAAGTCATTCCGGTTTACCCAGACAGCAATTCCAGCAACTTTCTCTCCTTCACTTCCCCTGGCCCTACAGCAAGGCAGTGTTTGGGGAAAGTGCAGCTGAGGCAAGAGACAACATTTCTCCCATAGCTGCAGAGGCAAGTGACAGGCTCAGGCAATGAAGCTAGGTACCAAGGTCTTGTTCATGGCTCTCCACCTTATCCTAGTCCTTACCAAGACCTGTTTTTGGGGTGGGAGAAGACAGTGAGCAGGATGGGATGAGTTGTCTTTAGGACTTACTAGCCAGGTATAGAGCTATAAGAATGCGCAGATACACTTGATTATATAGAAATTACATACATATACATAAATATATCTGTATGTACATAATTATATATCTCTGTGTATATATAGAAAAGATCTCTATACATGGCAAACCCATCAGTGAGCAGTCCTTATTCTTAAAGCATTTGCTGCCTCCCATGAGATACTGTTTAAGGACAAGCATGCTAAGACCTTGGCTCAGATCACATTATCTATAAAGAAGCTGAACATTATTTTTCCAGCCTGTAGGCTGAGATGACTGGCTGGGTTTTCCTCCTCCAGTGGAAGAATACTGAAACATTCAGAGGTCCCACATGAAGCATAAATATGCCAATACCATTAACTTCCTTAATCATTACCACAGCATCAGCCTGAAAACACATATGTCCAGAGGTGAATTTTTCCCTAATGGGATAAACAGAACTATCTGTAAGAAGTGCCGTGCCTCTGCCTCCTCCCACAGAAGAGCTGCTCGAGAGCCCAGTGAAGACAGGACTCTGACATGTCCTCGAAAGAGCCCAGTGACAAAAGCAAAGTGCTCTCTGCAGTGGCCATCTTGGGAGCTGTTGCTTAGAGTTCAGGTCTTCCCTACCCCACCCCCTCGGTTCCTTCGGGTCACACCGACAGAGCTTTTGCCTCTTCCTGCAAGCCACCATCAGGCTACGTGGGTAGGAGACAACAGACAGCTCTCTCAATTAAAATGGCAGGCAAAGACTTCTAACCACGCTGCTAAATGTCCTGGTTTCAGTGGAATGACCTCAATTTTTCTTATTAAATTATCTGTCCACTGCAGCTAATCAACCAGTAGAATTTCATTTCATGTTTTCTCTATGAGCCAGGGAAGAGTTTGTTATTGGTAACAATGAAACACAACAAACCCATGTTTTTGCCTTAGGTAATTCAAGATTGTACAGCCCTGTGTGCCAGTGAAATTTTTAACCTGCTTGACAGTTACAGTCCAAATCTTCAACCGTGACTCAGTTAAAAGGTGGGAACAAAATCCCCCTCAGAAAACATCATCAATGCACTATTTGCAGATACCGGACTGAGACATGAAAACACCATGGGATTGCTGCAGTATAAATCTCTAAACAGCTAAGGAGAAAAAATAAGTTGAAATAAGTTGCTGAGAACCAATGGACACACTGTGAGATATTACCAGAAAAAAACTGACAAAAGGGCTTAGCAGGCATAGCAATAAATGCAGAGGGATGTAGAGAACTTACTTCAGGAGCAGCAGACATACAATAAAGGTGGGTGTTGAATACAGTTAAATTGCAGGGTGGGCAGTGGATGAAAAACCAACACTTTAAAAAGCCACATGGGCTCCAAGGTGAGGCAGGTAGAACAGGCTAATAACAAGACTTCAAAGCATCCGTATCAGGATTTCTTGGTATTCATGCTGATGTTTCTGAATTCCCATTTCAGCCACTGAGGATAGGTGTAAACTGTCAGCCAGCAGATGCTGTAAGTAAAAAAATACATCTCATTCCAACACTTTGGCAGTAAGTTACAAACAAGTTTTTTGTGTAAATGACAGACATACATTCGTGTTCAAATGTTTTATTTCATTTAAAGTTCATTTTTTACCCTCAAATAGGGATTAGAGTGTGAGCACTTTTAAACTTCTGTAATAAAATCTTTCCCTAGAAACACATTCATAAGTCCAGTGCCTGATGGAACTTCTAGCCAGGCTTCAGCCAATCCAATAAAAAAGCTTACTGGCCAAATATTAATGATGAATAGCATGCTGTTTATAGAGAGCGTTTCAGGCAAAGTGGGTCCTGTTCACTATATTGCAAAGAGAAAGCCCTAGAAGTCCAGTTGCTTGTTGAAGTGTTCATGCCACCATGCCACTGTGCCTCTGGAGAGGACATAATCTGTTCAGAAATGCCACGTTTTCAGCACTAGAGCTAAGAAACCTCTTAGGCTTTTTTAAGACTCATGTTTTGAAGCAACAGAAATAAATTTTTTTGGCAAGCGTTCTCTCCAAAACGTGCAGATAATTCCTATACAGTAAAAATGAATGATAAAATTGCACTGTACCAAGAGGAAAAGTTATAAAACAGACCTTGCTGAGAGGAGCCAAGCGAAATGTATCTAACACTCTTCAGGAACCTGCCCTGCTTCAGCTCCTATTGCCCAAACCGTAGGGTTGTGCTGGGCTTGGCAAAACCCTGAATGCTCATGCTGACAACCTAGTGATCCCAAGGTGCTGCACCCCTCCAGATGCAGCTGGTAGCCAGCACCGTTGCCTTTTCTATGACAGGGCCAGAGGCTGCCCCCATCACACAGCTTTGCCTGTAGAGCACCACATCCATACATCTACAGGCTCATGCTCTTTTTTTTTTTCTAAAATCTCTAGTGTGCTTTGTCTGGCCAGTTTCTTCCCTTGCCTGTTGTCTTTCCAGGTCTTCATATCCCTTCAAACAAAAAAAATATCCTCAAGCTCATCGTCCTTCCAACTCCTCCAGTGATTCTCCACCTTCCCTCTTTGCTTCCTTCACAGACCTCACGTCCGCTCTCCTGGTGACTGTGTGAGCTCAAATATCTGCCCAGGTCTTAGATGCTCTACTGAAACACTTCATTATGTATGATCCCAGCCCTTGTCTGGCCTCTGGCAAGCTTATATCCTCATGTTCTTCCTACTGGGTGGCATGTGTCAAACCTGCCAAGATGCATCTACTTTCATGAACAAGGTGAAACTGCAAGTTTCTCATCACTTCCTCATGCAACCAGAATCAGTTTATCTCACAACTAGGCTGGAGTTTATCCTAAGGGTTCAAAGCAGAGCTTTTTGTGGAGTTTAACACATGAGGTGGAGAGTGTGAGGTCTGAAGTCCCATTGCCAGATGTTTCCACTGTTGTAAAGAGGATGGAGGACACACGGCTTGTTGCACAGCTGCAGCTCCGCTAAGACCTGACCCACCTGCTGCCGCACTTTGTCTTTGCAGTCATTGCTGAGTTAATCTGGACCATCTGGCTGCTGCGATCTCTAACAGCCACACATTTTCTGCATATTTTCTTGTCATTGCCAGTGCTTTGTTCCGGTGTCTTTGAGAAAACATCTGCCCTGAGGATTCCCCCTATTATAACCTCTTTAAAATATGTCACCATCTGCTCGCTCTTACTTCCTCGACCCCATCACTAGTGACTGGCCCCTCAATGACCTTCTACTTCGTAGCAAGGCGCTTGAGCAGGGATGTTCATTCCTTTGCTTCACATCATACAGTATTCTGTATCATGTTTTGATCCAATGGTTTATTCAGTCTATAGCAGAGAAATAAATGCCTCTGCTTTAGCAAATGCCTCTTCTCTTGGCTGTCAAAGGCCCTCTGCTTCTTGGCATTTGTACAGTGTCAGAAAGCAGACCCTCACCCCATCTCTCCCTGCACCAGCCCACTCCAGGCATACAGTCTTTGGGTTCTGGCATCCTAACAAACCATTTTCTCTGCTGCCCCAAAGCCCACCTGCACCAAACACCCAGACACAACTGCTCTTGAATCTTCACTGCTTGTTTTTCCCCTTTGTCACTTTATTTCTTTAACTCCTTCTATGATGGGTACATGCCACACTCTTTTGCTGCTCCCTCTGAGTGACACCTCACCATGTGCTGTCTCCATTTACTTTACCTCTTTTCAGCCTCATTTGGCTCAATCAGTCAAAGTCAAAAGTGTTTCTTTTCAACACCAGCAGGATGCACAAGTTTCTGTTCCTCTTCCCCTATTGCCTTCTCCAGTCCAGACTCCCAACTTGCCTCTGCTTTCTAAAACCCTCATGAGATTCTTGCCTTGAGATTGCTTTCTCCTACTGCATGACACATCTCCAGATAAATCCCTGTTTCTGCAGTGACTCTGACTCAAGTTTTTTTGACTGTCTTAGCTCTCCCTTTCCTCATACCTGCCCAGGGTTCAGATATTCCATAAACCAAAATGTCACTTCAATTTTTTCTACATGTACAAGAAACGTAACTGCACTATAAGTTCCTATTGATATAGTGGCCTTCATTTTTTAAAACCTCACCAGATACTCCCCAGTTAACTTTATGGTCTTCATCTTTAGTTCAATGCTTTTATGCATTTCTCCCTCACACCAGTTTGCCAGTGTTTTTCACACCTTTCTTGCAAACAGTGTCTCATTTGTTCATGCTTCTTATCTCCTCTCTCCCTTCTTGCTATCTTAATCACATTATTGTGATTACTCTGCAGCATTTTGGACTCAAAGATTGGAGGGAATATTCCCTGAGAGATGTTACTGACATCAAAAACAGGTCCAAAGGGAGCCAAGAGTGACTGCTGCTGCCCTGCTCACTCTGAGCAGCCCTGTCTGTGGAGATGGCTTCTTGCTTCCAAGGAGGTTCTTTGAAAAATAATTTGCTTTTCAAGACAGGGGCTGGGCAACAGAAATTTGTGTATTTTCAGATCCACTTGAATGGAAAGCTGAACTGAAATAGTAGTAAGTGGAGGTAAACTGTCCGTGGGACTTGACACAGTGGTTATTATTAAAGCCAGTGTGTGTATGATGTAATATATGTTTCAAGGGTTACTCTGCAGTGGATTTTACTTTGCTTTCCTCCAGACAAGCAGCTTTCTTCTGATTGCCAAACATGGCTTTGAACATCCTGAGTATCTCTGGCATGGATCTGGGATCCCAACAGGACTCTAGTAGGACCCTACTCTGTAGGCTGCTCTTCTCCTCCATCCGTGCTTAGCATTTGTCTGGTCCAAAGAGCTTATCCTCAAATGTCTTTCTAAATGCCACCTTCTTAATTGGTGGTGGACTGCTACACAAACATGTATCATCTGGTTATGCAGCTCTCATCTGTACTAGATTTTGTGCTGCCTGTGCTCTTGTGGGCAAGCAGCACCAGTTTGATTTTGCATGGATCACAGAGCTGTTGTAACCATTGCATTGGGAACTTTGGCTAATTCAACAGGCCCAAGACCACATATATGTACTGGGTGATGATCCATTTTGTACTACTGTGTACAGCTCACATCAGTTCACAATAGCAATGACAGTGTAACTGCAGCCTAATTCCCACCAGGAGAAGGTAGGTCTGTACCCATCTCTGCTGGGGGATCCTTGAAGGAAACCAAGTTATGAGAGCTATCTTGCTAGCTTGGCCTTATTATAAGTCTCTGCTTCTGGGATCCTCAGCTCATAGCTGAACAAAGCCAGATCCATCTGTGCATGTACTTTAACCATCAAAGGTAAGCACTGGAGATATTAAATTTGTCTCTAGCATTTCACGGTCTCAAGGTGCCTTGCAGATGATGACCTAGCATCCCTGAACTCCTGCCACATCCACCCTGCCCATTGCATATGCCACCACAGAGGCATGCAGGTGGTACCCAGGCTAGGCAGAGCAAAGCACGCACAGTACCCGCTCCCCTCCCACCTGCCTCCCTCCAGAGCCCTGGCAAAATGCATGGCCTGACACGTCCTTTGGACATCACCAAGTGGCTGATTCTTTGTACACCCCTGGGTATTGCATACCACCAGCAATTCCCTATACCGAAGAGAAAAAAGATATGAAAATTGATTGTGAGAGCCCAAAAGCTGTTTCCCCATGCACAATGTGTATGGTTCCCCATGTAACTGTTATGTTACAGCCAGTTCCTGATAAGAATGGTTAATACCTGCTTTAAGATGAAGAAAACTTATTCCCAGGCCTCCTCCATTGCTCAGCTTTGAGTTGGGATTTTCTCATGTCTCACAAAGAAAGCCACCAGGACTGCCACAACTGCTAGGCAAACTTTTAGTATTTTGCCTCCAGACTGTGAATATAAAGAAACACATCATCCTTTTCCAAAGGTCTGAGAGGCATGGAAGTCTGTCTTGCTACCACCTAAAGCAGGGAACCAGGAATAAACCTTCCCTTGCATCTGTCAAAACACTCACTTTAGAAAGCGCTAAATGATCTGTTTTGCATGTAAATACAGGAAGATCAGAGAAACAGACCTTAATTTCCTCAAGCAAGTTTATATACTAAGGGTGATTGGCTTAGTTAATTTGAAAATAGGAAGCATGGAAAGGGTAAAACTGTTCTGTAAGAACATATCCCAGGCGAACAGCAGGGAGGAGAAGGAACTGCCTTAAGAGAAGGATGTCATTGACACTGGCACAAAAGGGCACAAACCAGACTGTATTGCCATTAGGTTGCAAATTGGGAGAAATCCCTGGCCTGGGGTGCCATGAGGATCAAGAAGAGCCCCCAGACTCCCCTCGGACAAGCAGCTGACCAGGTGCAAGGTGGAGTCCTTTTGGCTCCCCAAAGGGGTTGCATGCCCCACTGCCCGCAGTCCAGAGAGCTGGACTTGCCATGCCAGAGCATCTCTCCCAGGCCTGTGCCCACCTCCAGCCCACTGCCCAGCCTTCCTTCCTCCGTGGTTCAGCCTGCTCCCTCAGCATCAGGGCAATGGCTGTGGTCCACCCATTCCAGGCACAGGCTTCCCCCCCTGCACAGAAACACATGAGAAAGCTCCCAGGATTTGTCTTATGGGCAGAAGCACCAAAGAGAGCACCATGTTGCTCTGGATGTGGGTCTGCTCTGGCAGCTGTGGGCACACAGCCCAGTTGGCATCACTCTGCAGAGCCTGGGGCTGATTTGTGGCAGAAGAGGTACCTTTCTGCACCTGGGAGCCCTACCCCAGCAAGCCACCTGGCCCTGGTTAAGGAAAGTGTCGCAGTACATTAGAGATAAATTTTAGCATCTCAGAGACCCAGAAAAAGTTACTTCTGTCATTGGACATTATTTTTGTCTGTTTGAATGCAGCATCCTAGAGCATTACCTGTGGCATTATGAGGATCTGAAACTGGAATCTTTGAGATGCAAAGAAGAAATCAGTTAATTTTTTTCTTTCCTTTTTTTCCATCTGCTTTTAATTTCTTAAAATACTTGTGAATCTTCCTGGAAATTCACCAGGAATAATTCCAGAGGGACTGATACTCATCATTTTTCTGGATTCAATGAAATCTAACATCCACTGTCCTCATCACTAACATATGTTAAACAGAGCTAAATATATCATCTTATTGTAAATTGCATATAATTTGGCTTCTTTTGTTTTTCTTTTGTGGGCACTGATATATGTTTTCTGCTCTGAATTTGTCAGCAATAAACCAGAACTCATCCAGAGAGAGCAATTAACTGCTTGTATAAAATAATCTATCAGAAAATGTTACCAAAGAATGTCAGCAGGTGGGTCCCATGGACATTACTGAGAGTTACAACCATTTCTGAAATGGGGAAAATGTTGCAATTCCCGCCACTGTTCACTGCACAACTTGGCTTCTAAAAATGTTGGCAAACAGAAATTCGGCATTGCCAACTTTTGCAATTGTATCATGAGTTGCTGATACTGAACTTTTTAATGAAGTCCCCACTCCTGAAAGCATCTGGATTAGATGAAAATCTCAACTTTCATTTCTTATAAAAACACTGTCTTTCTAACCCATACGGTTAGAAAAGCCTGGAAAAACATGGGTGTCATCTCATCTAGTTTTACTGTCTAACTTAGGCATTTAGTACAAGCAGGTCATCTGCTCTACTCTATAGTCCATGAAAGAGGCTGGTACCTCCACAGATTAACCTGCTCCCACTCTACTCGCTGCCGACTTGAGCTGTATAATAGTTCACGGCGGTGGAAAGGACAGGGCTGCTCTTCCTCCCCTGTGCCCACACTCACCCTTCTTTCACCCCCCCAGCAACTTGATTCAGCCCATAGTAACTTGTTTCAGCTGAAATCCAGCAGTGGAAACAAGAAGTTTCGGCCAACAAGATCAGCCCAAAGAACATAAAGTAGAGTGTCTCAGGTGGTGACTCCTGGGGCATCTGAGCTGCAGCCCTGCTGTGACAGCCATTTACCCCAACAGTGGGGAGAGTGGCAAATCCAGGTGGCTGTGTGGCCCCACCAGCACCGGCACCCCAGCATTACCTCTCCAACAGCAGACCCCTGGTCAGTTCTCGGCCTGAACCACCAGATGATGCTGGGTGCAGCCATGAAAAGCATCAGCTGCCCAGGCAGAAAGCTGCGAACAAAGAAAGAGTATGGAGCTATGAAGACAGCAGAGCCAAACTGGTCTCACTGGTGCCAGATGATAGAAGAGAGGGCAACAACCACAGATTGTGACTTAGGAGATTTCACTTAACATCAGGAAAAATCTTTTCCTTGGGAGGCACTGCAGCATTGGAGCAGGTCCCAGATACGGGGTGTGCTTCCCCACCTTGGGGGTTTCCCCAGAACTCACCTGTTCATCAAGAGTGGGCCTGGACTAGGCGACCTTCAGACGTGCCCTCCTACCTGGGTCTGGAGATTTTGTGATATCCTCATCCAAAAGGAATTTAATTTCCCATGAGTGGTTATGACAGCCCTCCCCAGAGAGGACTCACGGCATACTCTGAGGGTGCTGCCAGGAGTTGGCAGAGAGCCTCTGCTTTGAGAGGCACGAGTTGTGCCCCCATGTGCTGGTGTGTGCTCCGTTTTGGTTTTTAATACTCCCCTTTCATCTTCATTTCCTTACAGCAGCTGTGAAATAAGTCATAATGCTTTAAAAGCTCCCTTCAAAAAATGGTGGTGGCTTTTCTGTTTTCAAGAATCTTTTGAGTAAGTCCAACAATATCCCCCAGTCCATCTGTCTTCTCCTCTTTTTTCATCTTTTTGTGAACATCTCCACTGTTTTTGCACTCTTCTCTTCTCTTCTCTTCTCTTCTCTTCTCTTCTCTTCTCTTCTCTTCTCTTCTCTTCTCTTCTCTTCTCTTCTCTTCTCTTCTCTTCTCTT